>CM055126.1:204210218-204820450 GCA_029206835.1 Rana muscosa | reverse complement strand
GTGTGCTCTTGCAAGGCATTTTACGTGGGTAAAACCATCAGAGAGCTCAGACAACGTATAGGAGATCATATATACTATTCTGGCAATGGGAAACTGACCACCATTGGACGACACATAGGTCTATACCACCGTTATGACCTGTCTGCCGTGCATTTTTTCGTCTTGGAAGTTGTTAAACCGAGCCCCAGGGGTGGCGATTGGGATAGAACTATCCTACAGAGGGAAACCCTGTGGATAGAACACCTCAATGCCACAATTCCCCCTGGAATTAATGAGATGAACTCCTATAAATCCTTTTTATAAGTTATTATTTATTATTTTTTCCTCCCCCTTCCCCCCTCCCCCCCTCCCTTCCCAAATATGGCCTATTTATAAGTCTATATCCAACCTAACTTGCCACCAATGTGACACATTCCTGTAAATGTGCTATTTTTCTTTCCAATCCCTTAAATTGTATATTGGTGATTTCTGTCAAACATATTGTTATTGATAGGTACCATTAATCATCTATTAAAAGCCTTATACTGCCATTATATGTACATTGTTACTGCATTACATCTCTATTGTTTTGGTCTCTGGCTGCTGACGTTACATGCGATGCGGCGGCTTCCTATTTTCACCCCATTGGCGGATGAGTTCTCTTCCTGGTCGGGATGACTATGTCATCCCGTACTTGCGTCGATTGACCTGGCCCCACGGCCTTGGGTTAATTGACGCGCACTTGCACGTCAGGTTTGCATAGTGCGGAAGGGATGACCCCGTGACGTCACGCGCCGCACGTCACTTGCGGCGCGACTGACGGCGGGGTCGGGGAACACACATAAGCGGCTTGTTCGCAAGCCCTTAGTGTGAGTGGTGCATGCACACTCTCCTTGGAAAACCATATGTGAGGAACAGACACGCCGAGGTGAGTGCTCTATATAGCAACAGGGCGCCTAGTCGCCTTTCAATTTGTTTAAAACTGCTGTTTTTTATATGCAACTTTTTGGCTCCATATACAGCTTATAACCTTGTCCCTCTACCGCGCCGGACATTGGGCTCCAAATCTGGTTTATCATAACCCTCTGGCTGTCTAGATCCTCCTCAGGTTTTCCTTATTACTGCAACATGTTTTAATACTGGTAAGAGCCTATTACATGTGCTGGCTATATAGTCCAGTCTTTACCCCAACCGCCCTTCCCCCCCCCCCCCTCTTTCCCCTTCCCCTCTGGGTTCCTTGGTCTGTTTCCCCTTCCTCCCTGGTTTGCATCTGCTGGGCACAGTGGCTTGGTGTCTGTTGGTGTTTCCAGTACATTGGGGGTCGAGGTCGGCTCTTCCCTTATTAGAACTTCCTTTTTTTTTTTTATTCCCTTCCCTCCCTCGTCTCCTTTCCCTTCCCCCCCCCGTTTTGTCCCTTCCCTTCTTTGTTGCCCCTCCCTTCTCCCTTCCTTCCTTCACCCCCCCTCTCAATCGTCTCCCCCTCCTTAACAACCTCTTCCCCTCCCCCCCCTTTTCTTTTCCCCCCTCTCCCCACGTTCCACCACCTTTCCCCCTCCCCCCCCTTCCTTTTGCCCCCCTCCCCCTTCCTTTCCCCCGCTTCCCCCTTCCTTCCCCACTTCCTTTCCCCCCTTTTTCTTCCCTTTCTCCCTCCCTCCCTCTCCTTCCCTCTCCCCTTTCCCCCCTCCCCCCTTCCCACTATCAGCACTGGGTGTCCCATGTCAAATTGGCTCAAATATAAATTATCTAACCCAATATTATTCTAATCATTATTATAAGATTGTATCAATCTGCACCATATACGTTTATTCCCCCTCATCCGCCGCGGGGGGTTTACCTGGGCAGTCGCTGCACCTCTGAACGTTTTTTACGGTGAGCAGTCCACAGACCTTGACTTTTTGATTATATTGTTGATATTAAATACGTTCTATATTTGTATTAATACATTGCTAGAGTATTTATTATGTATATTATGTTTTGCACAGACCCTCCTGAAGAAGCGGTTTTTCTGCCGCGAAACCGGTTGAGGCTTGGCCTGCTCCACTTTAATAGATTGTATACGGCTGTTTTGTCACCGACTCATGCTGTCCTATACTGTGGGGTTTGGTCTTTGTTTTTAAATATTATTGTTTCCTTCGTTGATACACATTAATAAATATATTTTTTATGTAATATTTGTATGTTGTCGTATCAGTGCCTGAGAAAGTCCACCAAACCTTTAACCCTGAGTGACTATTAGGGGAAGATGGCCTTAGCAACCACTACCCTATGTCTGATGGATTCCCTCCTTAAACATTACTATGGATGAGGGCACATTATACTGTTAGTTTATTTTTTATAATTGAGGCTATACTCAATCCTTCTCTTCAATAGAGAAGCTGCAGAAAAGCATGTAATAATGTGTTTTTGCAGCAATTTGTGTTTTTTAGTCTGCCCAACAACAAATTGGGCAAAAAAAAATAATGAAAAAATGCAAATCGTAGCAAAATTACCCTTTTGTTTTCTTTACGGTTATTAACCGATTAATCGAAACAATAATCGGCCAACTAATCGATTATGAAAATAATCGTTAGTTGCAGCCCTAATATCAATGAGAATAGGCTATCACCAATTAGATCAATAAAGAACATGAACCCTTAGAGCCCATTCACACAGGGGCGGCACGACTTGTGCCGCGACTGTGCTGGGCGATCTCAAGACGCCTTCAAAGTAGACTTCCAAAATGACTTCTGTATTGAAGTCAATGGAAGTCGCCTTGAAGTCGTCTTGAAGTAGTACAGGAACCTTTTTCTAGGTCAGAGCGACTTCAGTCGCGCCGCTTAGAACGGTTCCATTGTACAGAATGGGACGCGACTCGTCAGGCGGTTGAGACGCCTGACGAGTCGCCCCTGTGTGAATGGGGGAACTGACAAATGATTAAACTCATGGGGTTCTTCAGGAATCACAGCTAAAGGTGATAACCTAAATAAACACATGGAGGTAGGATCCTCACTTCATAAATTTATTTTGAAAATTCTAAAACACTATTATGTCTAAATGTCATCTTCTGTGACTAGGGTGACCACATTTCCAAACTGCAATTCAGGGACACACCCCCTCTCTCACCTTCCCCAAAAAAAGATGAGGGGGCGGGGGAAATGTAGTCTCGGGGTTGATGGGGAATTTGGCGGCGGGTTATTTGTCAGGTGAATGTGCCACTTGCCACCAGATGCAGTGGCGCTTGCCACCCATAGCCTGCCACCAGATGCAGTGCTGCTGTCACTCCCATGAGCCACATGCGTAGAAGGAAAAGCGTGGCATCACTATCTGGAGAGTGAAGATCACACCAGTCCCTGCTGCTTGCCGCTGGGTGCCGGAGAAGGAGGAGGTGAGTGGGGACAGCAGTGCTGCACTAGGCGCAGGCCTCGCTCCTGGTATCACTGTCTGAGAGTAAATTGTCACTGGTTGCAAGATGCCAGGCAGCGCTGGCCCTAGCAACCAGTTCCGGAAATGTAGTTATTAGTTAGTATGGGGTGGCTGTGTCCTCTATTTCATTCCGGGACATTTTATTGTCCCGGAATGAAGGTGCCCAGGACCCAGGACAGACATGTCAATTGCGGGACAGTCCCGGTCAATCCGGGACACGTGGGCACCCTATCTGTGACACACTGTGAGCTGTAGGTGTACTGCTCTTTAACTTTTCCTAATAAAACAAAGTGGGGAAAAAATATATGTAAGAACACAATATCAGGCAACTCATTCAGATTTAAAACTTACTAGCCCTAAACAGCCTAATTCCTGTGAAGAAAGTAAATAAAACCCTCAGAAAAGGCAATGATGATAAGCTGACTGATCAGCCTGTTAGGGTAAGGTGACCAGATTTTTAAAATGAAATCCGGGGACATTTTTTTTTTATACTAGTAATGGCGGCAACCAGCGACTCTCTGCCCGTCGCCGCCCGGCTCACAGCCTGTCAAGTCTTATTCTCTGGGCCCCGGCTACTACTGGGTGGGGAGCGGAGGAAGATCACTCCACCAGGGAAGGCAAGGAGATAAGCTTGCAGGCGGCTGGCCGGGACTTGAGCCAAGGCAGAAGAACATGCGAGCGGAGCTGAATGGGCATGCACCCGAAACTGAAGAAATATTCCCTCCGCTCCGACCAGCACATGATCATCAGAAAGGGGCACAGATAATGGAAAAAAATACACCCCCCTAAGCTAGTAGGAGCGGGGGTGTGTAATTAAGAATTTTTATTTTTTAATTCTGCACTGACTGTCTTTGAAATTGCCCGGGCCCCTGTTCAATTCCAATCCGGGGACAAAACCGGGGACAGACTTGGTCCGGGGACAGTTTCCCCAATCCATTGACTGTCCCCTGAAACTGGGGATGTCTGGTCACCCTATGTTAGGGGGAGATTGTGTGCTTACATGTGTGCCTAACAACCCTGACATGCTGTATACTGCACAGGAGCACTACCCCCCCCCCCCCCCCAGCACAGTACTGTACCTGCAATAACTGCAGCAAATGAAAACACAATGAAGACATTTCACAGGTCAGACGTATGATAAGTGAACTATAAATGAGAGCTGAGAGTGAACAGGAAAGGGGTGACTAAAAGCTGACAGAGCACAATAAACAGGGAAGACTCTGACACAGAGGAGACTGAAGCAGACAGAACAGAGTGAAGTCTTTCCCGGCCCTCAGAGCCTTCACTCACCCCTAGTCTGTGGTGATGATGATGATGATGATGATCCTGTTGGAGAGGTGTTGATCGCGCTGTCGTGTAGCAGCTTCAGACCCGCTGCCTACCTGACTCACGCTGGCAGGAACAGTGGTGCCGTGAGTGTCTGAGTAGGGCCTCCATATCCTGCGTATTCTTTCGCGGTAGCTTCTGTCCTGTCGGCCTGTGCACTGACACTTCCAGTCAGCGGTCCTCTTCTTCTGGTCCATATAGAGTCCCAGTGGTGATGTGATGCTCCTATGGTCTTGTCTCAGGTCCAGGTCTGCCTACAGGTAGATGAAAAGTTCCATGGCTGGCCTCAGGTAACTTATTGCCATCAGTATTTAGAGTATACCTGGCACTTCAGGAATGAGAGGCACAATACAGGCCCAGGGCCCACAGATGTAAGTGAAGATACAGCCGTCACCAGTGAAAACTGAGGGGGGGGGGGGGGGGGGGGGGAGTAAAAATATAAATAAAAATGAAATGACTGAGGCAAGCCTTTCTCCAGGGGAATTAGTCTTTTTGAAGTAGTTCATGAAGTAGAATATCCATTCTGGGCTGAGAGCAGGTCAAAAGATCCAGAAGGAAGGCTGAGGAGAATCCAGAGGTGAGTCCAACAGACAGACCTGAGGTAAATGCTAACTCCGCCCAGTGACAGCGGAGGATAGAAGTCAAAGGTTACACTCATTGGCTAGATGTTTCCCACCAAAGGATTTGTCACCAATCAAGTGCTCTACAGCTGAGGTAAATATTCCTAGCAACAGCAGGCAGCTTGTCACCTGAAACACAAAACAGAAAGAACCAGCAAAGCAACCATAGAGAGACATGTACTTAACAATTATCATAGACCTCTATTAAGAGTAAAATGTATTTATTAACCACTTCCATACAGGGCTTTTTGTACCACCTCTATACCGGGCCTATTCTGGCACTTCTCTCCTACATGTACAAATCATCATTCTTTTGCTAGAAAATTACTCAGAACCCCCAAACATTATATATGTTTTTTTAGCAGACACCCTAGGGAATAAAATGACGGTCATTGCAACTTTTTTTCTTGCACGGTATTTGCGCAATAATTTTTCAAACGCCTTTTTTAAAAAAAAAAAATGGTTTCATGAATTAAAAAATAACAAAACAGTAAAGTTAGCCCAATTTTTTGGGAAAATATGAAAGATGATGTTACGCCGAGTAAATAGATACCTAACATGTCGCGCTTTAAAATTGTGCACACTCATGGAATGGCGCCAAACTTCGGTACTTAAAAATCTCCATAGGCGACGCTTTAATTTTTTTTACAGGTTACCAGGTTAGAATTACAGAGGAGGTCTAGTGCTAGAATTGTTGCACGCGCTCTAACGCACGTGGCGATACCTCACATGCGTGGTTTGAACGGTGTTTACATATGTGGGCAACTTACGTGTGCATTCGCTTCTGATCGCGAGCTACCGGGGACAGGGGCGTTTTAATTTTTTTTTTTTACTCATTTATTTATTTTTTTACAATTATTTAACTTTTTTTTTTTTTTTGATCACTTTTATTCCTATTACAAGGAATGTAAACATCCCTTGTAATAGGGATGTGTGTGACAGGTTCTCTTTATTGAGAGATGCGGGGTCAGTAAGACCCCACATCTCTCCTCCAGGCTGGAAAGCATGAGATCAGTGAAAAAAATTTTCACTGATCTCATACTTACAGCCACAATGGCGGCTTTGTTTACATTTGAGGCCCGGGCGTGCCGTCATCACATCGCGCCCGGGCCTCCGACGATCATAGAGATGACTGGTGACCATCTGGTCACCAGTCATCTCTATGCTCATCACGTGACCCACCAACGACGCGGGAAGATTCGCTCCGGGTCCCCGATCGCACGGGAGAGCCCGGAGAAGCACCGGATGGCGGCGGGAGGGGGGGGTGTCCCCTCCCGCCGCCTATAAGAACGATCAAGCGGCGGAACCGCCGCTATGATCGTTCTTATGGTGCACAGAATCGCTGGCCCAAGAAAAGGATATCTGAATGATGCCTCTAGCTGCAGGCATCATTCAGATATCCCCCTACAAAGCCGAGGACGTCATATGACATCCACCCAGGATGGGAGATCCCATCTGTGGACGTCATTTGACTATGGCTGGGTAGGGAAGTGGTTAAACAAATGGGTGTTAGGGGTGACAATCCCATGGGGCCACTTCTCTATTTTATTCTTTCGTGGCCCTGACATTCTGTCAGTAACTCCTCTGATAAATGTCACTCACAGGCACTTCACTAGAGCTGATCATCAGCATTAACCTTCTGCTTTACACACTCAGGATGGCAACCTGTAGGCTCAGAGCTCTGAGCAGAGCGACCTCTTGTGGTAAAGGGGAGTTCCAGCCTTTTTTATGTTTATTAAAAAGTCAGCAGCTACAAAAAGTGTAGCTGCTGGCTTTTAATAAACAGACACTTACCTGTTCCACTGTCCAGCGACACGGCCGAACGGAGCTTCGCTCCTCTCCCCCTTCTCCGCTGGCGCCTCCATTCCAACTGTGGGCACCCGGCCGTGACAGCTTTCGGCTTCACGGCCGGGCACTCACTGCGCATGCGCGAGTGGCGCTGCGCAATCTGAGTGGCCAGGCGATCGCCTGGGACCTGTCACGTGTCCCAAGTGATCGCCAACAGGGAGGGGCCCGCCTTAGGCGATATGACGAGTCGCCTAAGCGGGCCCTGGGCGGAAGGAGGAAGTGGGATAGGAAGTCCCACTCCTACTGAAGCCCCCACTCCCCCCCCCCCAAAAAAAATTACATGCCAAATGTGGCATGTAAGGGGGCGAGGAGTGGATTAAGCGGAAGTTCCAATTTTGGGTGGAACTCCGCTTTAACATGCAGCATCGCATGTGAGCTGAAGATGCATTATCTATCTTTCACCAGTAGGGGACAGTGCTGCTCATACAGTTTATTGTTTAAAAGTATTACTGATTGAAATGAAAACAAAAAAAAATTAAAAACTCCATACAAAAAATTATTTAATATCTCCCTCTAAAATAACGCAATTATTAATATATATATATATATATATATATATATATATATATATATATATATTATGCTGCAATCAGTCTTTTAAAAATCTGCAATGCAATATGTTACAAATAATTATCCTATAAATGTGATTAAATCAAACAGAAAAGATTGTGAATATGTGATGGAAAAAAAAATTAGGTTTAATAAATATAAACAAAAAAAAGTCATATAAAATAAATAAATAAGAGTGTATACGAAAAAAAAAAATTATGATAATAATTAATAAATTTAATACAAATAAGGGTGTTTAAAAAAAGAGAAAAATATATATATTTATGAATACATTTAATGAATAAATATAAAATAAATAGGGGTGTATAAAAATAGTAAAAAATAATAAAATGAGTAATAAATAAAAACTTAACCATAAACACTGTATTGTAGTGTATAAATGAATAAATACAAATAAATAAGGTTAAGCGATTAATAATACCCATATAAATAAAAAAATAAAAAAATAATGATACCCATATACCTCCTGGGTGCTCTACTTCTACGTAAATACTTTTTAAAAAAAATAAAAAAATAAGGGTGTCTAAACACAAAAAAAAATAAAAAATAAAAGAATAATCTAAAAAATAAATAGAAATAAAATAAAACAAATACATCTAAAAATAAATCTAAATAAGGGTGCATAAAAATAATAAATATAATAATGAGTAAATATCAAAATAAATAATGGTGTATAAAAAAAAAATGGTAAAAAAAGGGGTATAAAATAATAAATAAAAAGCATAAATATAAGATATAATGTAAAATAAGACTGCGTATCGCCGCTATTAACAGCCTATATAAAAATAAGGGTGTCTAAATACAAAAAAAATAAATAAGGGTGTGTAAATAAGAGAGAAAAGAATGTAGATAAATGATTTGTAAAAAAAATAAATAAAATGGAGGTAAAGTAATTAGTAAAAAGAAGGTAAAAAAAAAAAAAAAAAGTCTTATTTCACTCTCATCCAGGCTGCAACAACCGTAGCCAAAGTCACAGCCGGGGTGACCCAAGCGACATGGCATAGGTTACAACAGCGATCTAGCCTTTGCCTTCAAGGTGCTAGCATTACAGACGCACGCCACCGCGCCCAGCAAAATCATACCAGTACAGGCTCTGGATTGTCAAAGACGTCACCGGCTCAGCACTGCCATCTAGAGGCAGCACTTAGAATTACAGCCGCACGCTGTTGGGCTGAATAGAAGACAAGGGGCGATCTCTGCTCTACCACGCCTGCGCACTAGCTGTAGATGGCCTTGCCGATGCCTGTCGGAAGGACCCCATTCCAGCGTCCATAGCGTCGCTTAGCAACCTGCGAAGCACCCGTCCTTGGCAACCGGAGTGCGACCATAGTAACCCGCAGACTGCAACATGGCCGAGGGCGGAGAGCCGATCGTCAGACCCAAAAGGATCTTCATCAATCACCTGGATACGTACGCTGCCAGGAACATAGGAAAGGTGAGGGGAGAGGATGGGTCGTCAGGCACAAGTCAGGCGCTAATAGGAGTAAAGTAGGTGCAATCCGGACATTAATATAGATAAAGTAGGGACAATATTTATTTATTTTTGCTTTATTGAGTGACATTTAGTTCACATCAGAACGGAGGGTTGGAAGCCCCACGTTTCCCACGCCACATTCAAAATGCACTGCAGTTGTGATTTGCAGCGGGTGTTAATGTTACGTTAACCACACCCCCAATGCAGGTCGCACGCGCAGTGCGTTTGCCTGCATCACATCACACGGTACAGAAGTACTATGCCATCCGGTTGCTGTGCGTTTTCCTAAAGGAGTGCATGCACGGCCTTTGGTGCAGTGTTCAGTGCGTTTCAGTTCATTCAAAATGAATAGGCTAAAATCGCACCGCACGTGAATCGCAAAGGAATGTGCAGCGTGTTCTTGTGCGATTCCTGGTGTGTGAACTGGCCCTTCACTGCAATGAATGGCGACTTCAAACCAGCTCAAGCCAGCTTTGTAGTATGAACAGGGCACAGAGATAAGCAATGTTTTCTATGTTCCTGTGTGGTGACCGGTGTTGATAAAGTGCAGAAAAATGCATACAGTGTGAATGAGCTCTTAGGCCTCAGCTATCCGCACATCTATGTGAAGGACCGTCTTTGCCCACATCCATTTATGTCTATTGGGACGCAGTGGCTGCATGGATATTGGCGCTGGTCCCAGCTTGGCAGTCGTGCAAGGGGCATGTCTCTGAATGTCTGTGCAGCCACTGCGTCCCGGTAGACATAAACCGTACTGCTTGCACCCAGATGCATAAAACACATGCAGGCATAGGGGGGCCCATAGCAGAGGTATGCCCGTGTGAACGAGGCATTTAACCTCTTGCCAACCTGCTGCAGTACATATACTATGGGGGAGGGGGGGATTGGCTCTTACAGCCATCGTAAAGTACCTGTACATCGGGACATTCTTACGCTCGCGCACCCAGAAACCCGAGCTGTCATTCACTGCATGGTGAGCATTGCTTCTGAGCATGCGTGTTTGTACTTTGGAGTTTTGTCCGAAGGACTTGTGTACACACGATTGGATAATCCGACAACACACATTTGTTGGCGGACATTTTTAAAGCATGCTAACCAACATTTGTCCGTGGAAAATCCGACAACAAGCATACAAACGGTATGGAGCATACAAACAACAGCCTGTCATCACACAATTCCTGTCAGGTAATCCGATCGTGTGGACGTGGCTTAATACATACATTGGATATAAAAAAGTCTACACACCCCTGGTAAAATGTCAGGTTTCTGTGATGTAAAAAAAACGGGACAAAGATAAATCATTTCAGAACTTTTTCCACCTTCAGGCTGGGCTCACACCAGTGGCGGATCCAGGGGGGGGGGCAACAGGGCAATTGCCCCCCCCCGAGACCATCTGTCACACTCACTTGCTTGCTCTGTTTTTTTTTTTTGCGCCTGATCTCACGAACTTTGGGGACCCGGTACCGGCCGGCCGTAGGACCCCTGGACCCCAAACTTGGCACACATGTAGCCCAATGTCTCTTCTACACGTGTGCAAAGTTTGGTGTCTCGGGGACCTACGGCCGGGGAGCACTGATTTTTTAAATCCGGGCACCCTTTCCATAGACTCCAATGTTAAACGGTCATTTCTCCAGAGATTTTGCGGACCCGGTACCGGCCGGTCGTAGGTCCTCTGGACCCCAAACTTGGCACACATGTAGCCCCATATCTCCTCTATAAGTTTGAAAAGTTTGGTGTCTGGGAGAACCGATTTTTCAAAGCCGGGCACTCCTTCCATAGACTTCCCTGTTAAACATCAGTCTAGTCATGGGCACAGTGAGGCATGGGCACAGTGAGGGAAAGTGAGGCAAGTATAAGCCTAGGACACCCTAGGCTTATACTTGAGTCAATAAGTTTTCCCAGTTTTTTGGGGTAAAATTAGGTGCCTCGGCTTATATTCGGGTCGGCTTATACTCGAGTATATATGGTACTTGTTCTGCGGCTGCCGCTGCCTCTCTGAGTCTCTCTCAGTTTCTCACATCAGCCGATCAGCGTCGCTGAGAGAGAGACTTGTCTAATGTAGTTACGTGGCGCACTGACACGATACCAGGAGCGGAGGTGGGTGGAGCCTCTTCCCTGCACTCGCTGCTAACGCCTGGGCCGCTTGGCGTCTAGCAACGAGTGACGTCAGTGAGTCACGTCAGGCCGCTCTGTGGGCAGGTGCAATAGCGTGCGGCTCCACAGACGGGTAAGAAAGCGGGCGGCTCCGCTTGCGGCGCGGTTTGTTGTCGTGGGGCGGTGCGGTTCGTGGGCAGACCGTGCTGCTCAGTGTGTTGGCAGCGCAGGTGAGAGTGAGAGAGCAGGCTCAGTGTGGCAGCTGGCCAATCAGCTAGCCGGGAGCGGGGGAGCAGAGAGATGAGATCATCTCTCACCGCCCGTGCCTGCCCTGCATTCCTGCAGTGACTTCCGCCCTCACTGTGCAGGCAGCAGAGAGATTACATTATCTCTCTGCTGCCTGACTCTGGGAGTCTGGGACACAGCAAGAGACAACCAAAACTACACCTTAGCAGGCAAGTTAGTGACAATCCGCAAGGTGTGGCAGGCGACGTGGCAAGTGACAATCCGCAAATTGTGTCAGGTGACGTGGCAAATGACAATCTGCATCTGGTGGCAGGCAAGTGACAATCAGCAAGGTGTGGCAGGTGACGTGGCAAGTGACAATCCACAAGATGTGGCAGGTGACGTGGCAAGTGACAATCCACAACGTGTGGCAAGTGACACGCTCAGGGCTCCCACTAATTGCAGGCGACGATGGCAAGTGACACACTCGGGGCTCCCACTGATTCTGCATTGAACTATTTAATTTCATATTACAATGTAATAATAGAAATAATGCACTTCAATCATCCTGACACCATAACAACCATGGTGCCGGAATGATTGAAGCGCCGACACCAACCATTTCCCCGATAAATTTCCCACAAAAAAATAATTTTTTGGCAGTGCCCCTCCCGAGAAAAGACACTGGATCCGCCCCTGGCTCACACCTATGCGAATTGGATGCCTCTTACACCTCATCCAATCCGCATAACATTTTAAAATCTATTAGTTTGAATGCATCTGGTTCACATTTGTGCGTTGCATTCGCACTCCACATTGCCCAAAAAACATTTGCGTTTTCTAGGCAGTGCGGTGCGAATTGAAGGCACATATTCTTCTATGGGAACGCATCTGATTCGGAGATGCGTTCCGTTGTGAACAGGCATTCTCTCCCCCTCCTCACTACAACTCCCCCTCTCTCCCAGGTCAGCTGATCCTCACCTACAACGAAGAGGAACCGCTGAGCAGCTGTTTTTCCTCTTCGCAGAGAAAACGGAGCTGGAATTCGCACCGCAGCACATTTGTGAATCCAGATTCACTTTTTTTCTTTTTAAATAACAAACATGTTATACTTACCTCCACTGTGCAGTTCGTTTTGCACAGAGTGGCCCCGATCCTCCTGTTCAGGGGTCCCAAAGCTGCTTTCTCGGCTCCTCCCCACAATAGATAACCCCCTCTGGTAAGCTCTTTCCCGAGGGTGTTCCCTTGAGGGCACGCTTCCGTGTCATACAGTCGGCGTCCATAGCCGCCAAGTGTATGACTCGGCCCCGTCCCCCGGCGCCTGCGTCATTGGATTTGATTGACAGCAGCGGGAGCCAATGGCTGCGCTGCTACCAATCTATTCAATGAAGAGGCGAGAAGCAGTGGAGAGAGCAACGTGGGATCGCGCCCACTGAAATTCGGGGCTCAGGTAAGTAAAACGGGGGCTCGGGGGGGCCAGACAGTGCAAGGTGTTTTTTTCACCTTAATGCATAGGATGCATTAGGGTGAAGAAACACAACGGTTTACAACCCCTTTAATGTGACCTATAAACTGTACAACTCAGTTGAACAACAAACTGAAATCTTTTAGGTAGAGGGAAAAAAATAATATTATGGTTGCATAAGTGTGCACACCCCTAAACTAATACTTTGTTGAAGCATCTTTTGATTTTATTACAGCACGCAGTCTTTTTGGGTATGAGTCAGCGTGGCACATCTTGACTGGGCAATATTTGCCCACTCTTCTTTGCAAAAACACTCCAAATCTGTCAGATTGCGAGGGCATCTCCTATGCACAGCCCTTCACATCACCCCACAGATTTTCAATCAGGTTCAGGTCTGGGCTCTGGTTGGGCCATTCCAAAACTTTAATCTTCTTCTGGTGAAGTCATTCTTTTGTTGATTTGGATGTATGCTTTGGCAGTGTTGTTCATCTTACGTTAAAAAAGTAATTCGTTACAGTTACAAATTACTTCTTCCAAAAAGTAATGGAGTTACTCACTCAGTTACTACATTGAAAAAGTAATTAGTTACTCAGCAAAGTAACTATATTGGTTATATTATATATACACGGGGCGGGGGCGGGGCGGTAGAAGGATGATATACATGTAATTTTTTCAGTGTATAAAAATAATAGGAGGGATAATAAATATTGGTACTGTGCCCATGCCTCCCTCTGGCCATGCCTCACTGTGCTTCACTGTGCCCAATGCCTCACTGTGCCTGTCCGTGTCTCACTGTGCCAATGCCTCACTGTGCCCAATGCCTCACTGTGCCCAATGCCTCACTGTGCCCAATGCCTCACTGTGCCCATGCTTCACTGTGCCAATGCCTCACTGTGCCCGTGCCTCACTGTGCCCGTGCCTCACTGTGCCCAATGCCTCACTGTGCCCATGCTTCACTGTGCCCATGCTTCACTGTGCCCGTGCCTCACTCTGCCCAATGCCTCACTGTGCCCAATGCCTCACTGTGTGTGCCCAATGCCTCACTGTGCCTGTGCTTCACTGCGCCCTTTTGTCTGACTGTGCCCGTGTATGGTACCTCAGATCGGCGGCATCCGACTCCCGGCGGCCATTCCATCATTCAAAAGCCGCGCCTCCTCCAGTCCTCCTCGTCTGATAGGCGGAACACTCAATTTCCCAGCATTCAGTGTTCCGCCAATCACGGACATCCGCTCATCCTCATAACACAGACGAGGATGAGAGGATGTCTGTGATAGGTGGAACACTGCCTGCTGTGAAATTGAGTGTTCCACCTATCACAGACGACGTGGACTCAGGAGGCGCGGCTTTTGAAAACTGCAATGGCCGCCGTCTGTCTGCATAACACGCTGTTCAGGTAGGCAGACGGCGGCTTGCAGTTAGTTAAATGTTACATTACATCTACTCGCGGCGGCTGCGGCGAGTAGATGTAATTAGGGTAACGCCGCCCAAGTAATGGGAACGGCGGTGCCATGAGGGGAAGAGTAATCAGTTAGATTACTCGTTACCCCAAAAAGTGGCTACGTTACCTAACGCCGTTTATTTAAACGGCGTTAGTTACAACACTGTGCTTTGGATCGTTGTCATACTGAAAGATGAAGTTCCTCTTCATGTTCAGCTTTCTAGCAGAAGCCTGAAGGGTTTGTGCCAATATTGACTGGTATTTGGTCCCTTTAACTTGACTAAGGCCCCTGTTCCAGCTAAAGAAAAACAGCCCCAAAGCATGATGCTGCCACCACCATGCTTCACGGTGGGTATGGTGTTCTTTCAGTAATGTGCAGTGTTTTTGCGCCAAACATATCTTTTGGAATTATGGCCAAAAAGTTCAACATTGAGACAAAAGAAAAAAGAAGGGTCTGGTGTCACCAGTGACACACCTCCATCCCTGAATTTCATGAAAAAAAGAAGAGAGATTCGCCCTTGGGACTTTGAGTGAGGTGAGCACTGTTAGGCCAATAAAAAAAAAAATCGCAAGAATAATTGCAGTGTATATTTATTCAGGTAAAAAGCAGTACATACATTAATGTCATGAACATGGGCCAATTCATACAAAATACAAGACCAATATAAATTAGGTAAAATGATATTGCGAGTATCTGACAGTAATTATGTAAACACATGGCATCAAAAGTAACCCGACGCGTTTCGTGAGGCTTGGCTCGCTCTTCAGGGGTGGATGCACGTAGTGTACCTAAAATAAGAGTGATATAGTATAAAGCATGATATGAAGGCACAGGGGGGGGGGCCTTGAATATGGAAAACCCCATACTCACCACTGGACATTGCCAAAGGACAGCGGGGGTGAAGCTCAAACGGCGGCAGCGACTGTCTCACCAGGGAGCTGAGGAGGCGGAGCCAAACAAAGCTCCAAATCGGAGTCAAACGGAAGGAAGGCCCAGCATGGATGGAATAGGTGTAACCCCAAGAGTGTCAGTGAATCCAAGAGGAATGTTGGCTCTAAATATAAATATGTATATTGAATAATTAAAATATGGGAGTATACGAGTATATGGTAACATATGTGTCTTTGCATGTATAAAAGACATGAGCCAAGAATGGTTAGAGTATGGAGACTGAGGGGGAGAGTGAAAAAATACCAGATTGACTAGTATGATTAAGGAAAGTTCAGAGAGGAAAGTAATGAGTGAAAGAGAGTGTAAATGGAATGAAATACAGGTGTGTGATGAGGACTGTGATGAGAAAACAAGTTGCATGTAAATGCTTGCAGCGAGTAATATATAAACATATAAAAGTATACCTTGGTGAAGTAGGTCTAAGAGTAGTAAATTCCAAGGGAAGGACCTGCACTTGTGTGTCTGTCCTCAGTGAAAGAAAGCAAACAATGAGATCCATGCTGTGCAAACCTCCAATATATACCCCTGAAGGGGCCCGGGAGGCTCCGCCCCCAACACCATGTGCAAATGACCAGCAAACGAGTGCCTAAACCCACCAACCATCAAGAAGGCGGTGTGTGAGGCAAGACACTCCCAGGACCATCTTGATGGTAGTAATGCCTGCAGCCACAGCGATGCTGCAAAATCGCAGACATCGCGCGGCCGACGCATTAACATGGTGCCGATGTGCAAGTGGCCCCGTCCGCTCAAAAAGGGGGCAGGCGGGGACAGCAGGGGACAAAGGTCCCCCTTACAATGCACATCGCAGCTCCCAGGGAGAAATGAAGTAGCACCGCCGCCAACAGAGAACACCACACCAGCTGGATTGGGATAAAAGTCCAATGCGAGATGTTATTAGATATGTTGGAATAACAGATGGCTAGTGCATGATAAAAATGTAAAATCCATACATATATGTATGTTTTTGTTTTTATTGGCGAGTGTGACCACAGACCAGTTTTGGGCTATTGTCCCCGCCTGCCCCCTTTTTGAGCGGACGGGGCCACTTGCACATCGGCACCATGTTAATGCGTCGGCCGCGCGATGTCTGCGATTTTGCAGCATCGCTGTGGCTGCAGGCATTACTACCATCAAGATGGTCCTGGGAGTGTCTTGCCTCACACACCGCCTTCTTGATGGTTGGTGGGTTTAGGCACTCGTTTGCTGGTCATTTGCACATGGTGTTGGGGGCGGAGCCTCCCGGGCCCCTTCAGGGGTATATATTGGAGGTTTGCACAGCATGGATCTCATTGTTTGCTTTCTTTCACTGAGGACAGACACACAAGTGCAGGTCCTTCCCTTGGAATTTACTACTCTTAGACCTACTTCACCAAGGTATACTTTTATATGTTTATATATTACTCGCTGCAAGCATTTATATGCAACTTGTTTTCTCATCACAGTCCTCATCACACACCTGTATTTCATTCCATTTACACTCTCTTTCACTCATTACTTTCCTCTCTGAACTTTCCTTAATCATACTAGTCAATCTGGTATTTTTTCACTCTCCCCCTCAGTCTCCATACTCTAACCATTCTTGGCTCATGTCTTTTATACATGCAAAGACACATATGTTACCATATACTCGTATACTCCCATATTTTAATTATTCAATATACATATTTATATTTAGAGCCAACATTCCTCTTGGATTCACTGACACTCTTGGGGTTACACCTATTCCATCCATGCTGGGCCTTCCTTCCGTTTGACTCCGATTTGGAGCTTTGTTTGGCTCCGCCTCCTCAGCTCCCTGGTGAGACAGTCGCTGCCGCCGTTTGAGCTTCACCCCCGCTGTCCTTTGGCAATGTCCAGTGGTGAGTATGGGGTTTTCCATATTCAAGGCCCCCCCCCTGTGCCTTCATATCATGCTTTATACTATATCACTCTTATTTTAGGTACACTACGTGCATCCACCCCTGAAGAGCGAGCCAAGCCTCGCGAAACGCGTCGGGTTACTTTTGATGCCATGTGTTTACATAATTACTGTCAGATACTCGCAATATCATTTTACCTAATTTATATTGGTCTTGTATTTTGTATGAATTGGCCCATGTTCATGACATTAATGTATGTACTGCTTTTTACCTGAATAAATATACACTGCAATTATTCTTGCGATTTTTTTTTTTATTGGCCTAACAGTGCTCACCTCACTCAAAGTCCCAAGGGCGAATCTCTCTTCTTTTTTTCAAAAAGTTCAACATTGGTTTCATCAGACCATAACACATTTTCCCACATGCTTTTTGGGGATTTCAGATGTGTTTTTTGCAAACTTTAGCCGGGCTTGGATGTTCCATCTTGCCATTCTACCCCATAGCCCAGACATGTGAAGAATACGGGAGATTGTTGTCACATGTACCACACAGCCAGTACTTGCCAGATATTCCTGCAGCACCTTTAATGTTGCTGTAGGCCCCTTGGCAGCTTCCCTGACCAGTTTTCTTCTCGTCTTTTCATCAATTGTGGAGGGAGATCCAGTTCTTGGTAATGTCACTGTTGTGCCGTATTTTCTCCACTTGATGATGACTGTCTTCACCGTGTTCCATGGTATATGTAATGCCTTGGAAATTCTTTTGTACCATTCTCCTGACTGATACCTTTTAACAATGAGATCCCTCTGATGCTTTGGAAGCTCTCTGCGGACCATGGCTTTTAAGAAAATGTCAGGAAAGACCTACTAGAACAACTGAACTTTATTTGGGGTTAAAGTTGGCAGTGTTGGCATGTGTGTACTGACTCCTATTTAACATGCGTTTGAATGTGATTTCGTAATTCTGAACACAGCTACATGCCCAGTTATAAGAGGGTGTGCACACTTATACAACCACATTATTTTCGTTTTTTATGCTAACCCCCCCCCCCCCCTAAAAAGATTTCAGTTGGTTTTCCAATTGAGTTGTACAGTTTATAGGTCACATTAAAGGTGGGAAAAGTTCTGAAAAGATTGATCTTTGTCTCATTTTTTTACATCACAGAAACCTGACATTTTAACAGGGGTGTGTAGACTTTTTATATCCACTGTACTTGTTTTCCGAGCACTAGCTGTCAGACATTATTTCTGGGTTGTGACCCATGGTGCAGACGTGTGCTGAATGGACAGGGAATAGCGGTTCCCAGCATCTCTGTCACACTCATTAAAGGGGTTGTAAAGGTTTGTTTTTTATTTTCTAAATAGGTTCCTTTTAGCTTGTGCATTGTTGGTTCACTTACCTTTTCCTTTGATTTCCCTTCTAAATATTTTTTTTCTTTGTTTTCTTTGTCTGAATTTCTCACTTCCTGTTCCTCCTCAGTAAGCTGTTCTGGCTGACTAAACACCACTCGGATGATGGTGTGAAGTTTACTGAGGAGAAACAGGAAGTGAGAAATTCAGACAAAGAAAAAAAACATTTTGGCTCCATGTACACAGAAGCTGATAAACTGCAGTTTATTGGCGTTTTGGCGTTTTTTTAAAAAGCCCATTAACTGCACTCTATGTTAGCCTATGTGTTCATGTACACATAACGTTTTTTAGCTTTAATGAGCAGTGGAGTTAATGGGCTTTTTTCTGAACGCAAGAAATTTGCGTTCAAAGTGCCGTTTTTCGGCAGAAAAAAACGCAAAACGCCGAAAAACGCTCATAAACGCTCAAAAACGCTGGCCGTGAGCGGTTTTTAGCGTTTTTTGGTCCATTGAAAAAAAAAAAAAGCCAAAAAACGCTACACTGAAAAACGCTAATAAAAGCTAGTAAAAAAACGCTGATAAAAGCTAGCTTTTTCTGCTGCTTTAAAAACGACCGTTTTTGAGCTTCTGTGTACATGGAGCCTTAGAAGGTAAATCAAAGGAAAAGGTAAGTGAACCAACAATGCATAAAAAACGAACCTTTACAACCCCTTTAAGCCCCCTGATTTTTTATAATGCACCCTCAGATCAGGCTAGATCTGGCCCTGAGACATAAGATCATTGCCTGATTCCTATCTGATTAATATCGCAGGGGGCATCTTGTAAGTAAAGCTGGGAGACTCTCATGAGCTCAATATACTCATTAAATCCTGATTGTACGATCTCTAGATCTATTAACAACTATTTAGAGAAAAAGGCTTGCCTGTATGAAAACTGATTACATAGTTTAGATCCTCATGTTACATAGCCTTGGTAAATATAAAGGATATTGTATAATCTTTAAGATAGTAGGCACTCTGTCTAAACCTTTGGACAAGTAGCTGAGTTTTCCGGTGGAAACGTATGTGGTAAGCAATGTCGGGGTGTAATCTGTTAATGTTGTTCCATCACTTGAATGTTTGGAGATCATTAGACAGCTTTTCATGCATTTCTCCAGTGGGCCATGTCTCTTACCTTCTCTTATTGTAATAATGATTTGTGATGAGATTTTGACATGGGATTACCATCGGGAGGTCTCTCATAGGCATGAAGTCATCGTCCATTTATGGCCCTATTCACACTAGTGCAGTGCATACTGGTGCACCAATGCAACTAACAGCGAGGTTGAATAGCTTTAGCTTCAGTGCCTGGGGACAAGTGTAGTGCTTATTAGGGGAAGAAGAGGCCATTATTTAATTTATATCATTAAGATTGAAAGAATAGTAATGGAATTACCCCCAAGGTAGGTAAGCACCATGAGGAAGTCAAGAACTGTTACAGGAATATCTAACTGAAGCCTGAAACAATAAAAAAAGGAGGTCACTCAGCTTACCAGACTCACTTTTGGGTGGACTGGCCCTTAAAAATGGGACTGACAGCCTAGTTAAATATACAGTATAATGTATGTATAATGTATGTGTACTATTATATAAAGTATTGGATCAGGGGTGTGACCTGTCCCATCCTGAAACTCTACACTGACAAGCCTCCATCCCTAAATATATATGTATATGGAAACCAAAAAAAGGGGGTTGGATTGGGACTTTGAGTGAGGCCTGTGGGTGTTTGTAATAATATGTTTGTAGCATGAAGATAACCTAAGTGTCACAAGCCCCTAGGGGTGATTCATGGTAGTGATATAAGTAAACATATACAGGTGATACTCGAAAAATTAGAATATCGTGCAAAAGTTTATTTATTTCTCTAATGCAACTTAAAAGGTGAAACTAATATATGAGATAGACTCATTACATGCAAAGCAAGATAGTTCAAGCCATGATTTGTCATAATTGTGATGATTATGGCTTACAGCTCATGAAAACCCCAAATCCACAATCTCAGAAAATTAGAATATTGTGAAAAGGTGCAATATTCTAGGCTCAAAGTGTCCCACTCTAATCAGCTAATTAAGCCATAACACCTGCAAAGGGTTCCTGAGCCTTTAAATGGTCTCTCAGTCTGGTTCAGTAGGAATCACAATCATGGGAAAGACTGCTGACCTGACAATTGCAGAAAACCATCATTGACACCCTCCATAAGGAGGGTGTCAGGGTCACCTGTGGCCAGGTGACAGATGCACACCGTAGGGGGACAGGAGTGCACCGCGAGGTAGTGAACCCTATGGCTGGCTTCTGCGGATAGGAAACTGGGTTGTTGTGGAAAGCGGGACCAGAGGAGCACAACCGGGATCCTAACGGAAGCTAGAGCCAAGATTCCCCAGGGCGCGGAGTCTAAGACCCAGCTGGTCTTCTCCAGGGCCTCTAGTGGTGAGGATGTTATGCTGCAGGCTGGGACCAGGTCGCGGCCCCTGGAGTTTCCTAGCTCACGCCCCGTAGGATAAGGGGAAAAGAGGGGAAGCAGCAGCACACGATAAGAGAGAACCGAATAACAAGCTGAAGGTCAGGGGCCACAAGCAGACAAGGATAACAAAGAACGAGCCGAAGGTCAAGGGTCACGAGCAGACAGGGATAGTCGGGGACAAGTCAATAACGTAACAGAGAGACAGACGTAGCACACGGCAGGCAGGAACCCAAACACACAATGCCTAACAAACACGTTGATCAGCAAAGCAGGCTTGCAGTGCACAGGTTAATATAGTGTTCTGTGATAGGGCCTGGGGTGGAGTCAGGCTGGGAGGAGATTATAAAGGAAGCCAGGTGAAGGAGGTCTGGTCTCTAGATGAACACATGAGGAGGAAGGTAAGATGGCAGACAGACATTAATGCATATCCATGACAGTACCCTCCCTCTTACGAGGCCTCCCCCTTCCCCGCCTGGGCCCAGGTTTAGAGGGAAACTTCAGATGAAACTCCTTTAACAGACGAGGTGCAAAGACCTCAGATGCAGTGATCCAAGACCTCTCCTCAGGACCAAACCCTTTCCAATGAACGAGGTACTGAAGAACGCCTTTACAGAGTCGGGAGTCCAGAATTTGACTGATCTCGTACTCCTGATTATCCTCAGAGACAGGCGCCACGGTAGGGAGAGGACGAGAGAATTTATTGAGGACTAAAGGCTTTAGAAGAGCAACATGAAAGGAGTTAGTGATTTTAAGGCTCTTAGGAATCTGGAGTTTGAAACACACCGGATTCAGTTTAGCAGTTACCGTGTATGGACCGATGAATCGTGGAGCAAACTTCAGAGAAGGAACTCGGAGCTTGATGTTCCTGGTAGAGAGCCAGACTTTGTCCCCTGGCTGAAGAGAAGGCGGTTTACGCCTGCGGCGGTCGGCAAAGCCTTTGAATTTTTCAGCAGCTGCCCGGAGGGAATCATGAACGTGACCCCAAACGGAATTGAGAGACTCCTGAACCGAAGCCAAAGCTGGAATGTCTGGAGAACAGATCATGGGAAGAGGAAGTTGAGGGTGTTTTCCATAAACTGTGAAAAAGGGTGTCTTCTGCGAACTGGTTTTCACATGATTGTTATGGGAGAATTCTGCCCACGGGAGTAGAGAGGACCAATCGTCATGGTGAGAAGACACAAAGGTGCGAAGAAAGACCTCTAACTCCTGATTAACCCTCTCAGTCTGTCCATTGGATTGGGGATGGTAAGAAGAAGAAAAATCCAAGACAATATTGAGGGATTTGCAAAAGGCTCTCCAAAAACGAGACGTGAATTGGACTCCCCTGTCGGAAACAATATGAGAAGGGGCCCCATGTAGGCGGAGAATTTCCCGAATGAAAATGGGAACCAAGGCAGGGGCAGAAGGAAGACCAGGAAGAGGAACAAAATGAGCCATCTTGGAGAATCGATCGATTACCACCCAAATGACTGTATTATTCTCAGACAGTGGGAGATCGGTGATAAAATCCATGGCAATATGGGCCCAGGGTTCCTTAGGAATGGGCAAGGGCATGAGGAGACCAGCAGGAGCTTGTGTGGAGGATTTGGACTGAGCACAGACATGACAAGCTTTAACGTAGTCTTTGACGTCTGAGCGGTGATTAGGCCACCAGTAGTGACGACTGATGAGTAGGAAGGATCGGAGGAATCCAGAATGCCCTGCCACCTTGGAATCATGTCCCCAACGAAGGATCTTAGCTCTTAGCTCAGTGGGGACAAAGGTCTTACCAGGCGGAATTTTTGACTTCAGGGTGGTAGAGTGGGCAACAATGCATGAGGTGGGAATGATCGGCTCAGGTTCAGGGGCGGACTCCTCGTCCAAAGTGTCAAATGACCTAGAGAGCGCATCAGCCCGACCGTTGCAGGAACCAGGTTTGTAGGTAATCGCCTGTCTAGGATTCAGACATTTAGCATTCTGTAGATACTGTAAATTCTTGTTATCGGTAAAGATCGTTATGGAGTGAGGGGAACCCTCCAAGAGATGACGCCACTCCTCTAACGCCAATTTAATTGCGAGAAGTTCCCGATCACCGATGGCATAATTCCTCTCTGCCTGAGAATTTTTTTTGGAGAAGAACGCACATGGTTGGCGTCTCTTCTCAAAGATTTGAAGAAGCACAGCTCCCACCCCCATTGAGGAAGCGTCCACTTCAATAAAAAATGCATTCCCAGGATTTGGTCTCCTCAAGAGGGGGCCAGAAACAAAGGCCTGTTTCAGGTTGTGAAATGCAGAGACAGCTTCGGGAGGCCAGTCTCTGACATTCACACCCTTCTTGGTCAAAGCGATAATAGGCGCGGCAATGGAAGAGTAATTCCTTATGAACTGCCTATAATAATTAGTGAAGCCAAGAAAGCGCTGTGTGGCCTTGAGGCTAGCAGGAAGAGGCCAGTTGGTGATAGCCAAGACCTTCCCAGGGTCCATACGAAGACCCGAACATGAGACGAAGCACCCCAAAAACAGGACCTCAGAACATTCAAAGGAACATTTCTCCAGCTTGGCATAGAGATTGTTCTCTCTAAGACGTTGAAGTACAGTGCGGACATGGTTTCTGTGGACGAGCAGATTTTCAGAAAAGATCAGAATGTCATCCAGATAGATGACAACAAACTGGTACAGCAGATCTCTGAAGATTTCATTGACAAAGTTTTGAAACACGGCTGGAGCATTACACAGACCAAAAGGCATCACCAGATATTCGTAATGCCCGTCTCTAGTGTTGAATGCAGTCTTCCATTCGTCACCCTCCCGTATTCGAATGAGATTGTACGCGCCTCTGAGATCCAACTTGGTGAAAATGGAGGCACCCTTCAACCTATCGAATAGCTCAGATATTAAGGGTAAGGGGTATCGATTTTTTAATAGTAACCGCATTTAAACCCCGATAATCGATGCAGGGTCTTAAGGTACCATCCTTTTTGGCAACAAAAAAGAACCCTGCCCCTGCAGGCGATGAGGGTTTCCGGATGAAACCTCTCTCCAGATTCTCTGCGACATACTCCGACATGGCCTGGGTCTCTGGGATGGACAGAGGGTAGGTACGACCCCTGGGTAGAGTTGCTCCGGGGACAAGATCAATAGCACAGTCAAAAGACCTGTGGGGAGGAAGCACCTCAGCTGATTTCTTACAGAACACATCCCGGTAATCGCTGTATGCAGCAGGAAGATCAGAAGAAACAGAAGTGGCAGCAACCGGAAGACTCTCCTTGGGGGTCACCTTGAGAAGACACGACGAGAAACATGAGGAACCCCAGGCCAGGATCTGCCCAGAGACCCAGTCCACATGTGGAGAGTGAAGCTGTAGCCAAGGGAGGCCCAATACAACTGGGGTAGAGGCCTTGGGTAGAATAAGAAAGGCTATCCACTCCTGGTGGAGAATCCCTACCGACATCCTAATGGGTAGGGTCTGGAAGCGAATAGGGCCCCCTGGGAGAACAGTGCCATCAATTGCCGAGACTACCAATGGGGTAGTGAGAGGTGAAAGGGTAAGCTTCATAGAAGAAGCAGTTCTCCAATCCATAAAATTGCCGGCAGCCCCGGAATCCAGGTATGCAAGGGTTGACTGAGGAGAAGTGCCTACATGAAGGAATACCGGCAAGAGCAGGCGAGAAGGTGATGTTTCTGGGTCCAATACTCCACCTTCCAAATGTATTAGACCCGAGCGTTTCCCGGACGAAGCGAGCAGGAGTCACGAAAATGACCCTTGCCCCCACAATAGAGGCACAAGCCCAGAGTTCTGCGCCTAGCACGTTCTTGGGGGGTAAGTCTGGTCCGGCCCAGCTGCATAGGTTCTTCAGCAGGTAGAGGATGCTCCACGGAATGAAGGGAGGGGAGCTCAGACTGGCTAGGACCCAGAGAGTGCTGGCGTCTTTTTTCTAAGGACCTCTCTTGAAAACGAATGTCGATCTGGTTGCATAATGAAATTACATCGTCCAGACCGACGGGAATGGCTCTTCCCGCTAATTCGTCTTTCACTCGGTCAGAGAGGCCATGTAAAAAGGTAGCGACCAGGGCCTCATTATTCCAGCTCAATTCAGCTGTGTGGATACGGAACTGAAGAGCATATTGCCCCACTGAACTAGATTCTTGGCGAAGACGTAAGACAGCACTAGCCGCTGAAGAAGCCCGAGCCGGCTCTTCGAAGATATTACGAAAGAGCTTCAAGAAATCGGACAGACTGGAAACCACCGGATCGTTCCTCTCCCACAGGGGGGCAGCCCAGGCCAAAGCTTCACCGGAGAGGAGGGAAATGATATAGGCTACCTTAGCCCGGTCAGACAGGAAGCTTTGAGGCTGAAGCTCAAAATGAATTGTGCATTGGCTGAGAAACCCCCTGCAGGCCTTGGAGTCCCCAGAGAAACGGGACGGAGCTGGCAATCTTAGTGAGTGTGAGGCTGCGACTGGTGCGATAGGTACAGCCGCTGGTTGTACTTGGTTGCGGATTCGGGGTTCCCAAGGAGACCTGAAGCTGCTCGAATCGAGAAGCCAGATCCTGGAGGACTCGCATCACCTGAGTCTGATTTGATTCCTGGGTCTCAAGTCTGCGAACTATGCCCTGCAATGGATCATCCGCGGGGAGCGGGATGTCAGCCGGGTTCATGGCTAATCAAACTGTCAGGGTCACCTGTGGCCAGGTGACAGATGCACACCGTAGGGGGACAGGAGTGCACCGCGAGGTAGTGAACCCTATGGCTGGCTTCTGCGGATAGGAAACTGGGTGGTTGTGGAAAGCGGGACCAGAGGAGCACAACCGGGATCCTAACGGAAGCTAGAGCCAAGATTCCCCAGGGCGCGGAGTCTAAGACCCAGCTGGTCTTCTCCAGGGCCTCTAGTGGTGAGGATGTTATGCTGCAGGCTGGGACCAGGTCGCGGCCCCTGGAGTTTCCTAGCTCACGCCCCGTAGGATAAGGGGAAAAGAGGGGAAGCAGCAGCACACGATAAGAGAGAACCGAATAACAAGCTGAAGGTCAGGGGCCACAAGCAGACAAGGATAACGAAGAACGAGCCGAAGGTCAAGGGTCACGAGCAGACAGGGATAGTCGGGGACAAGCCAATAACGTAACAGAGAGACAGACGTAGCACACGGCAGGCAGGAACCCAAACACACAATGCCTAACAAACACGTTGATCAGCAAAGCAGGCTTGCAGTGCACAGGTTAATATAGTGTTCTGTGATAGGGCCTGGGGTGGAGTCAGGCTGGGAGGAGATTATAAAGGAAGCCAGGTGAAGGAGGTCTGGTCTCTAGATGAACACATGAGGAGGAAGGTAAGATGGCAGACAGACATTAATGCATATCCATGACAGAGGGAAAGCCTCAAAAGACAATTGCAAAAGAAGTTGGATGTTTCCAAAGTGCTGTATCAAAGCACATTAATAGAAAGTTATGTGTGGAAGAAAGGGGTGCACAAGCAGCAGGGATGACCGCAGCCTGGAGAGGATTTTCAGGAAAAGGCCATTCAAAAGTGTTGGACTTTCACAAGGAGTGGACTGAGGCTGGAGTCAGTGCATCAAGAGCCACCACACACAGACAGATCCTGGACATGGGCTTCAAATGTTGTATTCCTCTTGTCAAGCAACTCCTGAACAACAAACAACATCAGAAGCGTCTTACCCGGGCTAAAGAAAAATACACCTGGTCTGTGGCTCAGTGGTTCAAAGTCCTCTTTTCTGATGAAAGCAAATTTTGCATCTCATTTGGAAACCAAGGAGCCGGAGTATGGAGGTAGAATGGAGAGGCACACACTGCAAGATGCTTGAAGTCCAGTGTGAAGTTTCCACAGTCTGTGTTGATTTGGGGAGCCGTGTCATCTGCTGGTGTTGGTCCACTGTGCTTCATTAAGTCCGGGGTCACCGCAGCCGTCTGTCTACCAGGAGATTTTGGAGCACTTCATGCTTTCTTCCGCAGACGAGCTCTATGGGGATGCTGACTTCATTTTCCAGCAGGACTTGGCACCTGCCCACACTGCCAAAAGCATCAAAACCTGGTTCAATGACCGCGGGATTACTGTGCTTGATTGGCCAGCAAACTCGCCTGACCTGAACCCTATAGAGAATCTATGGGGTATTGCCAAGAGGAAGATGAGAGACATGAGACCGAACAATGCAGAAGATCTGAAGGCCGCTATTGAAGCACCCTGGTCTTCCATAACACCTCAGCAGTGCCACAGGCTGATCACTTCCATGCCACGTCGCATTGAGGTAGTAATTGCTGCTAAAGGGGCCCAAACCAAGTACTGAGTACATATGCATGCTTCCACTTTTCAGAGGTCCGATATTTTTCTATGTACAATCCTTGTTTTATTGATTGCATGTAATATTCAAATTTTCTGAGATTGTGGATTTGGGGTTTTCATGAGCTGTAAGCCATAATCATCACAATTATAATAAATCACGGCTTGAACTATCTTGCTTTGCATGTAATGAGTCTATCTCATATATTAGTTTCACCTTTTAAGTTGCATTAGTGAAAAAAATGAACTTTTGTACGATATTCTAATTTTTCGAGTATCACCTGTACATATTATATAAAGTATATGTGCTTTATTTATCACAGAATGTCCTGACACTGTAGACTCATTGGTCTTATTATTCCTGCAGTATTTGTCTGCCTGCATTGCTGGAGCTTCCCTTGAAGAAGCTGAAGAGGGTGCGGAGGAAGAAGAGCACCTGTCAGCTCAAGAGGATGAGGGAGGCAGCAAATCAAAACAGGGTCTCTTCCAGATAGTAGGCACTCTATCCAAACCTTTGGACAAGAAGCTGGGTTTTCCGGTGGAAACGTATGTGGTAAGCAACGTCGGGGTGTAATCTGTTCTTTTGTTTTTATTGTTCCATCACTTGAATGTTTGGCGATCATTAGACAGCTTTTCACTAATTTCTCCAGTGGGCCGTGTCTCTTACCTTCTCTCTGTTCCAGCCCTGCAGCTTCCATCGGACTGTTCAGCATTCAATACTTACGCAAGGTTTGGATGCCTATGTGGCTCTCTAGGCGCTGTGGTTCCTTCCTCCAATGTAGGGGTTAAAGGGAGGAACTACAGCATGTAGCGGGGGACACTTCTTGAAGTATTGCATGCTGAAGTGCCTTGTGAAGGCTGCAGCACAGAAATGGAGGGAACATATGAGCCATTGGAGAGTTGAGTATAATCACTCTTCTATTATAGGGAGTTGGCACTGGAAATTTTGATATGACAGGGTCACTTTAATGTTAGTGAGGCCAACACTCTTATACAGTGGTGAAAATAATTATTTGATCCAATGCAGATTTTGTAAGTTTCCCCACTTACAAAGAAATTAAGGGTCTATCATTTTTTTTATCATAGGTGTATTTTAAATGATAGAGTCAGAATAGTAACCAAAAAAACACATGATACAACAAATGTTATAAACAGAGTTGCAGTTCAGTGAGTTAAATAAGTATTTGATCCCCTACCAACCAACAATAATTCTGGCTCCCGCAGACTGGCTACAGTATGTGCTCATGTGGTACACAGATTAGTCCTGTCAATATAAGAAGGTGCTCCTAATGACAACTTGTTATGTGTATAAAAGACACCTGTCCACAGAATCTCTTTCTTCAATTCAAACCTCACCATCACAGGCAAGACCAAAGATCTGTCAAAGGACATCAGGGACAAGATTGTAGATCTGTACAAGGCTGGAATGGGCCACAAGAGATCAGTAAGAAGCTTGGTGAGAATGAGACAACTGTTGGAGCGATTATTCACAAATGAAAGAAATACAAAATAACCATCAATCTCCCTCGGTCTGGAGCTCCATGCAAGATTTGCCTCATGGGGTGAGGATGATCATGAAAAAAGGGAGGGATCAGCCCAGAACTACACAGGAGGAGCTTGTGAAGGATCTCAAGGCAGTTGGGACCACAGTCACCAAACAAACTATTGGTAACACAATACGCCGCCATGGAGTGAAATCCTGCAGCGCCCGGAAACATCCCCCTTCTCAAGAAGGCACATGTACAGGCCCGTCTGATGCTTGCCAATGAACATCTAAATGATTCAGAGAAGGATTGGGATAAAGTGCTGTGGTCAGATGAGACCAAAATTGAGCTATTTGGCATTATCTCGACTTGCCCTCTTTGGAGGAAAATAAATGCTGACTATGACCCTAAGAACACCATCCCTATAATCAAGCACGAAGGTGGAAACATTATGCTTTGGGGCTGTTTCTCTGCTAAAGGTACAGACCGACTTTGCCATATTGAGGGGCCAATGGACGGGGCCATGTATTGTAAAATCTTGGATGAGAACCTTTTTCCCTCAGCCAGAATACTGAAGATGGGTCATGGATGGGTCTTCCAGCATGACGATGACCCAAAACATACCACCAAGGCAAAAAAAAGGTGCGGTTTAAGAAGAAGCACATTAAGGTCTTGGAGTGGAGCACTAGACCTTAATCCTATAGAAAATGTATGGAGGGAGCTGAAACATTGAGTTACCAAGCGACAGCCAAGAAACCTTAAGGATTTAGAGAAGATCTGTAAAGAGAAGTGGACCAAAATCCCTCCTGAGATGTGTGCAAACCTGGTCACCAACTACAAGAAACATCTTTGCCTCTGTGCTTACCAACAAGGGTCTCTCCACCAAGTACTAAGTAATGCTTTGCTTGGGGATCAAATACTTATTTTACTCACTGAACTGCAACTCAATTTATAACATTTGTATAATGTTTTCTGGGTCTTTTGTTGATATTCTGTCTCTTTCATTTAAAATACACCTATGATAAAAATTATAGACCCTTAATTTCTTTGTAAATGGCCAAACTTACAAAATCTGCAGGGGATCAAATAATTATATTCCCCACTGTATATGAAACAGTAAGTGGATGTCAAGTAGCCAGCAAGCACTCTGGGAAGGGTTGGAACCCGGCTATAGGGCATTTTATGAAGCCTTAAGGCCCATACACACAATCTGACTTTTCGACAACAACGGTCCGACGGACGTGTTTTATTTGACAATCTGACCGTCTGTATGCTTCATCTGACAATTGGTTTCGGTTTTTCAATGGATAAAAGTTCGCTGTGCATGCTCTCAAACTTTCCGACAACAAATGTCCGATGGAGGATCATCAGATTGTGTGTACACAAGTCCATCGGACTAAAGTCCAAACACGCATGCTCCGAACCAATGCTAAACATCAGACAACAATAGCAGAAGTTGCCCGAGGGGTGGCGGTAAAGAGCTGAAAAACCACGTGATTTGGTGAATGTTGGCTGAAAAGGTTCTGCCGTGTGTATGCATACCAAGTTCATGGCCAACGCCCTTCGGACAAAAATCCACGGAAAAGTCCGATGAAAGTCCGATCGTGTGTATGAGGCTTAAGTCAACCTCAAAAGCTGTGCCCACCAATGGCTTAATTTCTGTTTAGAATGCTTCATGTTTAGTGATTTGATGTTGTTTTTCTTTTTCAGATTTCAAATAGAGATGAGCTGTTAAGTCATCTTATGGAGAGCGATGTCATCATATATAATATCACAGAGGACCTGTCCCAGATTGATGAAGCTTCCTGGGCAGCGTCTGGTGGGTGGTCTAATTGTAATAATTGTGTACATAAAATTATTATTATACAGGATTTATATAGCGCCAACAGTATAAGCATCACTTTAAAATATAAAAGGGAGACAATACAGTTACAATACAATAAAATACAAGAGTGTTAAGCGGGCCCTGCTCAGAAGAGCTTAAGATCTAATAGGGTGGGGCAAGTGGTACAAAAGGTTGTAACTGTGGGGAATGTGCTGATGGAAGTGATAAGACATTAGTTGTAGGCATGATAGGCTTCCCTGAAGAGGTTAGTTTTCAGGGAACGCCTGAAGGCAACCAGAGTAGGAGATAGCCAGACATATTGAGGTAGAGAGTTCCAGAGAATGGGAGAGGCTTTGGAGAGGAGCATGGGAGGAGGAGACAAGGGAGCTAGAGAGCAGGAGGTCTTGGGAGGAGCGGAGAGGACAGTTTGGGTGATATTTGGAGATTAGATTGGTGATGTAGCTCGGGGTAGAGTTGTGAATGGCTTTGTATGTTGTAGTTAGTATTTTGAATTTATTTCGCTGAGCGATCGGAAGCCAGTGTAGGGATTGGTGGAGAGGGGTGGCAGACATTGAGCGGTTGGTAAGGTAGATGAGTCTGGCAGCAGCATTTTTGATAGGCTGAAGAGGGGATAGCCTATGAAGAGGCTAAAATGATAATATAAAAAATACAATTATATTAATAATATTGTGATATGGTCATTATTGGTATTCTAGTATTTCTAGTACTATTATAGTATTCAGTAGGGATGAGCTTCGTGTTCGAGTCGAACATACGTTCGACTCGAACATCGGCTGTTCGATCGTTCGACGAAGATCGAACGATTTGGGCCGTTCGCGCCAAATTCGAGTGACGCGAACGGCCCACAATGCACTACGCCATCGCAGTGTCATCCAGGCGCTGTGATTGGCCAAGCATGCACTGTGACCCCGCATGCTTGGCCAATCACAGCGCCGGCAGCGAGGAGAGCAATGATTGGCCACAGGCAGGATGCCTGTGGCCAATTATTGCTGAGGGTGTTTAGTACACGCCCCACACTATAAAAGGCCGCCAGCACGGCGGCCTAGTGTAGTGTGTTCCGGAGCAGGGATAGAGCAGCATAGGCAGGGACAGTGACTGTTATTTCTTTCTTGCTTAACCTGGATTCCTTTAGTTTAGGGAAAGAGAAGGATAGGTAGGGAGAGTGTCAGTGTGTTTTGTGCTTGTGCTATAGTGTGCTTAAAAAAAACATTTATTCTAGGGACAGAAAACTGTAGGTAGGGACAGTGTCAGTTTCTTTCACTCTGCAAGTCCTTGTTTCCAGGGACCTGGAAGGACAGTGAGTCAATTGTCCTTGTGCTATATTGTGCTTAAAAAAACATTTATTCTAGGGACAGAAAACTGTAGGTAGGGAGAGTGTCAGTTTCTTTCACTCTGCAAGTCCTTGTTTCCAGGGACCTGGAAGGACAGTGACTGAATTGTCCTTGTGCTATATTGTGATTAAAAAAAACATTTATTCTAGGGACAGAAAACTGTAGGTAGGGAGAGTGTCAGTTTATTTCACTCTGCAAGTCCTTGTTTCCAGGGACCTGGAAGGACAGTGACTGAATTGTCCTTGTGCTATATTGTGATTAAAAAAAACATTTATTCTAGGGACAGAAAACTGTAGGTAGGGAGAGTGTCAGTTTATTTCACTCTGCAAGTCCTTGTTTCCAGGGACCTGGAAGGACAGTGACTGAATTGTCCTTGTGCTATATTGTGATTAAAAAAAACATTTATTCTAGGGACAGAAAACTGTAGGTAGGGAGAGTGTCAGTTTATTTCACTCTGCAAGTCCTTGTTTCCAGGGACCTGGAAGGACAGTGACTGAATTGTCCTTGTGCTATAGTGTGCTTAAAAAAAACATTTATTCTAGGGACAGAAAACTGTAGGTAGGGACAGTGTCAGTTTCTTTCACTCTGCAAGTCCTTGTTTCCAGGGACCTGGAAGGACAGTGAGTGAATTGTCCTTGTGCTATATTGTGATTAAAAAAAACATTTATTCTAGGGACAGAAAACTGTAGGTAGGGAGAGTGTCAGTTTATTTCACTCTGCAAGTCCTTGTTTCCAGGGACCTGGAAGGACAGTGACTGAATTGTCCTTGTGCTATATTGTGATTAAAAAAAACATTTATTCTAGGGACAGAAAACTGTAGGTAGGGAGAGTGTCAGTTTATTTCACTCTGCAAGTCCTTGTTTCAAGGGACAGAGAAGGACACCTGAAGGTAGCCCTTATTGCTTTTTTCCCATCTCCCTGCAGGCCATCTATTAGAATGTCTGGAAGGCAAACAAGGAGAGGCAGACAGTCAGGAGGCAATAAAAGAGGGCAAGCAGGCTCTGTGTCTGGGGGCAACAGTGCTGGTCGTGGACGCGGTGCATTGTCATCAGCACATGGCCATGGGACACGCTTGTCCTTCTTTTCGGCAGCTGGACATGTTGAGCCACATCATGCCGAAGACTTGGTAGAGTGGATGACCAAGCCCTCCTCCTCCTCCTCATCCTCTCTCACCCAGGCTCAGGGTACTGGAAAAGCAGCTGCCAAAGCGTCGTCTTCCCTGGTATCAATGTCAGACAAATCATCAGTCACTCCTTCCCTAGACCCACCATGTCCTCCTCCTGAGGAGTCCCCCGAACTGTTTCAGCACAGTGTTGGGTACATGCTCCAGGAGGATGCCCAGCGTTTCGAAGGGTCTGATGATGAAACCCAGCTAGAGGAAGGCAGTAGCGTGAGAGCAGACAGAGGGGATGCTCAAGAAGGACACCAATCTGGCAGTCATGTTCCAGCAGCTGCAGCATACTGCCAGATTGGCTCCAGTGATGAGGAGGGAGGGGATGATGAGGTCACTGACTCCACGTGGGTGCCTAATAGGAGAGAGGAGGAGGAGGAGGATGAGGAGGAGGCACATCTCCAACGAGGCAGGATGCCCTTTGGTGGCCAGCGTAAGGGCAGTACACCGACGGAATCACACCGCAGAGCTCCGCCTGTGCAGGGCGCAGCCTCTGCCCGTCATTCAAAAAGTTCCTTGGTGTGGGCCTTTTTTGAGGCTAGTGCATCAGATCGCACAGCTGCTGTTTGCAACATATGTCTCAAGCGTATATCGCGTGGCCAAAACATCAGCCGCTTGGGTACCACATGCCTGACCAGACATATGTTGACCTGCCATGCAGCTCGTTGGCAAGCCTACCTCAAAGACCCACACCAAAGAACAAAGCGGACCTCTCCTTGCACCGCATCAGCTGGGATCTCCAACCCCACTATAACTTCAGTCCTCTCTGAAACATGCACTGAGAGGAATGAAGGTGTAGAATTAGGTGTGTCACAGCCAAGTACTTGCGCCCACTCTGCTAGCAGTACACCGACGTCCGATTCTAGCAGGCAAATTTCCCTGCCCCAGCTGCTGGACCGTCGAAAGAAGTTCACTCCCAGCCATCCACATGCCCAGCGGTTGAATGCTAGCTTGGCTAAATTGCTAGCGCTTCAACTGCTGCCTTTTCAGTTGGTAGACTCGGCCCCCTTCCGTGAGTTTGTGCAATGTGCAGTTCCTCAGTGGCAGGTTCCCAAACGCCACTTTTTCTCACGGAAGGCTATTCCGGCTCTCTACCGGCATGTGGAAGGCAATGTCTTGGCCTCGCTGGACAGGGCGGTCAGCGGTAAGGTGCATATTACCGCTGACTCATGGTCCAGCAGGCATGGACAGGGACGTTACCTTTCTTTCACGGCCCATTGGGTCACTCTTTTGGCAGCTGGGAAGGATTCAGGACAAGGTGCAGTAGTGTTGGAGGTTGTCCCACCGCCACGCCTCCAAAATGCTACTACTGGTTGTGACACACCTCTCTCCTCCACCCCCTCCTCTTCTTCTTCCTCCATGGCCTCTTCCTGTGGTTTGTCCTATGAACCAGCGGTGCTCCGTAGCCGTTCACGGGGCTACGCAAGTACGCAGGCAAAAAGATGCCATGCCGTGCTTGCGCTGGTGTGTTTGGGGGACAGAAGCCACACTGGGGCAGAGGTCCTGTCTGCTCTGCAGGGCCAGGCCGAGAGGTGGTTGACGCCACGCCAGCTTAAGCCAGGAATGGTGGTTTGCGACAATGGCACCAACCTCCTCTCCGCCCTCCGACAGGGACAACTGACCCATGTGCCCTGTGTGGCTCACGTCCTTAACCTGGTGGTGCAGCGCTTCTTGGGCAGGTACCCGGGCTTACAGGATGTCCTGAGGCAGGCCAGGAAAGTCTGTGTGCATTTCCGCAGATCTTATAATGCCAGTGCTCGCCTGGCTGAGCTGCAAAAGGAGTTGAACCTGCCCAAGAACCGCCTTATATGTGACATGCCCACCAGGTGGAACTCAACGTTGGCCATGCTGCAGCGGCTGCACACGCAGCAGAGGGCCATCAATGAGTACCTGTGCGACTACGGCACCAGGACAGGGTCAGGGGAGCTTGGTTTTTTTTCTCCACGCCAGTGGGGCATGATCAGGGATGCATGCACTGTCCTGGCACCATTTGAGGAGGCCACGAGGATGGTGAGCAGTGACAGTGCATGCATCAGTGACACTGTACCTCTTGTCCACCTGTTGGAGCACACGCTGCGTGGAATAATGGACAGGGCACTTGAGGCAGAACAGAGGCAGGAAGAGGAGGACTTCCTTGCCTCTCAAGGCCCCCTTTACCCAGACAGTGTTCCTTCTGTCCCACCCATCGCACAGGAAGAGGAGGAGGAGGAGGAGGAGGAGGAGGATTGTGTCAGCATGGAGGTGGAGGCTGGCACTCAGCATCATCAGCAGCAGTCTTTTAGGGATGATTTACAGTCCCAAGAAACCAGTGGACTTGTACGTGGCTGGGAGGAGGTGGCTGCGGATCATGTCGTCCTTAGTGACCCAGAGGACTCCGGAGCGAATGCCTCAGCAAACCTACGCTGCATGGCCTCCCTGATCCTGCAAAGTCTGCGGAAGGATCCTCGTATTCTTCGGATCAAGGAGAGGGACCATTACTGGCTGGCCACTCTCCTTGATCCACGGTACAAGGGTAAGGTTGCGGACCTTATGTTACCGTCGCAGAGGGAGCAGAGGATGAGACAACTCCGGGAGGCCTTGCAGAAAGGTCTGTGCAACGCGTTCCCAGAGACTGGGAGGTTGCAAACTCCTGGTCCTGGACAACGAGTTGCTGAGGCTTCGGCCAGTCAAAGAAGGAGCGGTGGGGAAGGTGGCCGTCTGACCGATGCGTTCAGACAATTCTTTAGTCCGCAGCCCCAAAGTATGATCGGTTCCAGCAACCATCGCCAGCGTCTGATAAACATGGTGCAGGAATATCTAGGGGCAAGGTCAGACTTGGACACCTTCCCCACCGAAAATCCTCTGGCTTACTGGGTCTTGAGGATGGATCACTGGCCAGAGCTTGCACAGTATGCAATTGAGCTACTGGCCTGTCCTGCATCCAGCGTTCTTTCGGAACGCACATTCAGTGCTGCTGGAGGATTTGTCACGGATCACAGGGTGCGCCTGTCCACCGACTCGGTTGATCGACTGACTTTCATCAAGATGAACCAGTCTTGGATCACCACCAGCTACCACACACCTGATGCTGATATAACAGACTAATTGATTTTAACATGTCACATCCCTTCAAGACTGATGCTGATGCTGAGTGCCTGTGCTGTTATGTTGACTGGCTATCCTCCTCCTCCGAGTCCTCAATGATACGATTGATGATGATAGCTTGTAAGATCATTTTTGTTTATGGGTGCCGCCACCAGTGCCTAACGCCCAATTTTTCAGCCCCTGTTTAACAGGGGCGTGTAATTACAATTTTTGAAGCAATACTTTGCAACAGGGCTCATTGCTGTGCTCCAAGTACAGTATCTGTGAGGGGTTGCAGTGTTGTGCCACCAGTGCCTAAGGCCCAATTTTTCAGCCCCTGTTCAACAGGGGCATGTAATTACAATTCTTGATCTAATAATTCACAGCAGGGCCCATTGCTGCACCCACCAAGAGTAACTGTCAGGGCTTACAGTGTTGTGGCACCAGCACCACCATCAAAGGCCCAATTTTTACTACCACTGTTCAACAATTATATGTAATTAAAATTCCTGATATAATAGTTGACAGCAGGGCGTTCCAGCACCAACCAAGAGTAACTGTGAGTGCTTACAGTGTTGTGCCAACACCAACAACTAAGGGGCCTATTTCTGCAGAGTATATACGGCAGGTCCCTACTTTCAAACATCCAACTTACAAACGACTCCTACTTGCAAACGCAAGAAGACAACAGGAAGTGAGAGGAAATCTACCACTAGGAAGGAAAATTCTCTCCTGTAAGAATAAATATGGGAGAAAGGTGTCTCCTCTGTACTGATGCTTTATCAGCAATCCTTGTTTCAAGAAAAACACCACATTTCAAAAACAGTTGTCATTGGGACGGAAAGTGAGGTGAAATGTTCTGAACAGGGGCACAGACAGCAAAACAAATGTTACAGGGGTGATAACCCTTACCTATGTTTTCCAAAAAGTTTAAAAATAGATTTTTGGTCTGGAGCTACACTTCAACAATGTACCTGTTCAAAATTACAAACAGACTCTACATAAGAACAAACCTACAGTCCCTGTCTTGTATGCACCGCCTGTATAGGGCTGTTCAGAGTATATAGGGCCTTTTTTATTTTATGTGCGGGGTTCCCCTTAATATCCATACAAGACCCAAAGGGGCTGGTAATGGGCTGGGGTAGGGGGGGGGTCATGGGGTAGCTATGCCATTTTTCTTAAAGAATTTCATCCATATTACCGGGACCAGACATTACATTAAAGCCGCAAGCAGTTTTAAATGGCTTTTTTTTCCTTTAGAAGTGTCATTTTGTGCAGGGACAGTTCTAAACACGGGAAACACGTGGCACTTCACAGGCATACTTTAGACACCCCCCAGGTACGATATTTAAAGGAATATTTGACTTTTTTTTTTTCACTTTATGCATCATTAAAATGACTGCTCCCGAAAAACGACCGTTTTTAAAACTTCTTTTTGCATTGATACATGTCCCCTGGTGCAGAACCCGGGTTCCCAAACCCTTTTTAGGACAATAACATGCATAATAGTTGTTATAATTAGCACTTTAGAATTCGAACGTTCGCATCCATTGTATTTAATAGGGTTCTAATGTTCGTTCGAACTTTCGGTCCGTTCGCGGGTTCTGGTGCGAACCGAACCCGGGGGTGTTCGGCTCATCACTAGTATTCAGTCAGTTGCAGCGCCCCCTGCAGATAAAGTAAGGGAAACGTTCCTGGTTTGGAGATCAGTTATGATTGATGGTGGTGGCTATGCCTGCAGCACACATACAAAATTGTGGAAGAACAATCTGTTTAAGGTTCAATTACCTGTACAAAAGAAGTTACTGCTTTACCATACTGAGACTGATTTATTAAAATGTTTTAATTCCCCATCCCAGCACATAAAGAATTTTGATTGATTGCTATAGGTATAGGCTCTGTTTGTCCTTGTTTTCTTTTCTCTAGTTTTAATGAATCGGCACCATTTTGTTATCGCTGTCTGAAAATCAATCTATATCATTTTGTTTCTTTTTAGCACTCCACACAGAAATTGAAAACTTTGAAAGCCAGAAAATGTTTATATTATTATCTACAGTCATGACCTGGGCACGAAGCAAGCCACTGGACCCAGTAAGTGTGACAAATACCATCTCTGATTGGCTGATACAATATCCAGTTTTGCTTTTTTATTTGTCATGATTTAGTTATGCAATAAATAATAAAATAAAAATAAAAAAATTAATTACAATAATTGAGCATTTATTTACTCATTTATAGAGTGATAACACCTTTGTGCCGAGCTTTAAGGGGGACATTAAACCATTCATGTAGATCACCCAAGATTGCAGTGTAACTTCTCCACAGGTGCAGCACAGTGAGCCTGCAGCTTTCTTGTGGGTTAGCTGCTCTTTGTCATAGACTTCTATGGCGTCGGCGGTAAATCGTCGTTGTTTTTAGCGGCGCTTTACCATCGTATTTGCGGGGGTATCCGGCCGCTTAGCGGGGCGCTTTTAACCCCGCGCTAGTGGCCGAAAAAGGGTTAAAACCATCCGCAAAGAGCTGCTGCAGCAGCGCTTTGCCGGCGGTATAGCCGCGCTGCCCCATTGATTTCAATGGGCAGGAGGGGTGGAGGAGCGGTATACACACTGCTCCTTCACCGATCCAAAGATGCTGCTAGCAGGACTTTTTTTAGCGTCCTGCCAGCGCACCGCTCCAGTGTGAAAGCCCTCGGGCTTTCACACTGGAGAGACAGCAGCGGCTCTTTCAGGGCGATTTGCAGGCGCTATTTTTAGCGCTGTATCGCCAGCTAAGCTCCCCATTGTGAAAGGGGTCTTATATCTTGGGGGGGTGGGAGGAGGGTGGGTACACCAAGCTGCAGTATATAATAGAAGTCTTTGGCTCAGTGCAGCTAACTCGCAGGAAATCCCCAGTTTCACTACGCTGCACCTGCGGATCTATGTGAAAGCAGCCTAATAATGCTTCTTTATAAGTGCTAATATGCCCATTGCAAAAGTGCAGTGTATACAATGTTTAATACACTTACCTTTTCCTCTTCCAGCTTCTGCTGGCATCGCTCTGCAGACTGCTAGAAAGGTCCCAGGTGAAGTGCACTTAGTATCACTCCGCCTGGAACAGGAGCTGGCGCTACAGAGGCAGCATTGGCTTATGCGGCTCCTGCTACCTCCACTGCCGGTGCCGGCTCTATGCACTCTAATGCTCTGGGATGGAGAGTCAGCAACCCTTTGATAGAGATCTGGGCTTGCCGACCCTCTATCCCAGAGCATGGGCATGCGCTTTCCTTGGTTAGAGGTCGCGGGCCACACCAGAGGGCTCTGCAGGCCATGGGTTGAGCACCCCCATCTATAGCATATAGTTACATACCGTATATACTCGAGTATAAACCAAGTTTTTCAGCCCTTTTTTTAGGGCTAAAAGTGTACCCCTCGGCTTATACTCGAGTCAGTACCTGAAAATCTTCTTATTCCGCGGCCGGCGTCCATTGTTTAAATCTCGCGGCTTTCTTCTGGTCCCTTCCGCGATAGACGTTTCCAGCAAACACTGTGTTGAGTGTTGCGCCTATTATGGACGTTCTCTTGTCCGACGTCCATGATTGGCGGGACACTCAACACATTGCCTGCTGGGAAACGGAGTCCGAGAATGAGAGGATCTCTGTGATAGGCGCAACACTCATTTCCCCCCCTAGGCTTATACTCGACTCAATACGTTTTCCCAGTTTTTTGTGGTAAAAGTAGGTACCTCGGCTTATACTCGGGTCGGCTTATACTCGAGTATATACGGTAGTAGGTAAGGTTGAATAAAGACAATAGTCCATCCAGTTCAACCTGCGTAGGTGTACGTGTGTCAGTGTCTATAACTATTTCCCATATCCCTGTGTGTTGTAATCTTTAAGATGTACATCCAAGAATCTCTTAAAAATATCCATACTCCCCGCTGCCACCACCAATTGTGGAAGAGAGTTCCACATCCTTATAGCCTTGACAGTATAGAACCCCCTGCACAGTTTAAGGTTAAACCGCTTCTCCTCCAATCTTATTGTGTGGCCCTGTGTCCTTTTACACTCCTTGAGACTGAATAGTTTGTTTCCTATGCTGGGAGCGCTATTGAGGTATTTGCAATAACTATCATATCTCCTCTCAAGCGTTGTTTCTCCAGCAAGAATAAATGTAGTACTTGTAGTCTCGTAGTCTCGTAATTGAGGTCCTCCAGCCCCCTTATTAATTTTGTTCCCTTTCCTTGGACTCCCTCCAGTTCCAGCACATGCCTTCTGAGGACTGGTGACCAGAACTGGATAGAATACTCCAGATGTGGTCTAACCAGAGTTTAATAAAGTGGCATTATTATAGTTTTATCTCTGGAGTATATCCGCTTTTTTATGCATGCTAATATTCTGCCAGATTTGGTAGCTGCAGCTTGACATTGCATGCTATTGCTCAATCTGTCACCTACTAGGACCCCCAGATCTTTCTCCATCCTTTTTTTAACAAGAGATTTTTTTTTTTTTACCTAGAGAATCTTTTTCCATTCTTGATTTATGTTTTTTGCCCCCAAGTGCATTACTTTACATTTCTCCACATTAAACCTCATTTGCCATGTAGTTGCCCACCCAATTATTTTATTCAGGTCTTTCTGTAAAATTTCTATATCCTGATGTGAAGTTATTGCCCTGCTTAATTTTGTGTCATCTGCAAAAACTGAGATTAAGCTATTTATCCCACCCTCTATATCATTTATGAATAAATTTAATAGAATTGGTCCCAAGACAGAACCTTGGGGTACCCCAGTTACAACTCCAGACCAGTCTGAGTACATGTTATTTATCACCACCCTTAGGACACGCCCCTGCAACCAGTTTTTTACCCAAGAACAAACCTTATGTTCCATGCCTGCAGACTTCAACTTGTAAATTAATCCTTTATGGGGGACTGTATCAAATGCTTTTGCAAAATCCAGGTACACTAAATCCATAGGCCTTCCCCTGTCTAGATTGCGGCTCACTTCCTCGTAGAATGTTTACAGATTGGTCTGGCAAGAATGACCCTTCGTAAACCCATGCTGGTGACTACTAATGATATCATTTTCCTTCAGTCAATTGTTGGACATGGTCCCTTATCATCCCCTCTAATAATTTACCCACTATTGATGTTAGGCTGACTGGCCTGTACTTAACAGGGATTTGTCTGTGTCCTTTTTTGAATATTGGTACCACACTGGCTTTTCTCCAATCAGCTGGTACCAATCCTGCCGGTATGCTGTCCACAAAGATTAGGAACAATGGTCTGGCTATAACCTTAATGAGTTCTCTGAGGACTCTCAGGTGTAAGCCATCTGGTCCTGGTGATTTATTTGTATTACGTTTATTACGTTTTTCCTTCACTCCGGCCTCTGTTAGCCACAATGGTATTCCCTGTGATGTGTCACTTACAGCACTGTCAGTCGGTATACCCCTCCTTTTCCTGCATAAAAACTCAGGAGAAGAAGGCATTTAGTACAGTTGCCTTCTCTGTGTCATCCGTAACCATCATCTCTTCCTCATCTTTCATGTGGGCAATGTTCTCTGATTTTGCCTTTTTACTGTTAATATACCTATAATATTTATTTTTATATGACAGGGTTGTTTTTTAATAGCCACAAAAGATATATGTCAAAGGAAAAGTGATAGACATTTAACTATTATTCTTAAAAGTTGTGAAAACTTCAATTATTTGAGTCCCTAACCCAGAACAAGCAGGCAGCAAGTTAAGTCAGAATGATCTCAGAGTTTGCATATTTGATTTGGACAGATCACTTTAACAGCCAGGTAACTAGCATTTTCAGGAGAGGTCAACAGTGTCCGCCTATTTATTGTTCTCAGCAAAGGCAGGCATAAAAGGCACAAATTAAGGCAATTTTTTAGCTATTAATATTTTTTCCTAAATTCCACTGTACAGCAAAGCACAGACTGGGAGAGGGAGAAATCACACTAGGAGCCAGTTAGTTGTGCAGTGTTAACATGAGACATGCTGATAGCAGGAGAGGGCAGAGTGACAGAGAGATGTGCCAGTGCTTCTCTTTTCACTGTCCAATCACAGGCTGGGGGAGAAGTTATCCTGCCGTGCCGGATAGGGTTGTGCTGTGTGGGAGAGCTGTGTAAATCTCTGAACTGTATGGACATAAATACAATTCACATGGCAGATAAAACAACTCCCATACATTTGTATGAATGAAGCCAAATCTGTGTTTTTAGTGATAATAAGCATGTCATTTTAAGCATTTACCTAGACTCTAGCACCTGCGGTCTTGTTACAGGATGACCCTGAACTCCCTTTCACAGAAGATGATTATCGGAGAAGGAAATGTCACTTAAACTTTAAAGATCATATAAATGCAGAAAAACTCGTCATTAAGATGGGGAAATCAGTAAGTATTGTAATGCAATATGTCAAGAGTATTCACCTTTCATCAGAAAGTGATGCTGAATCCAAAGTTTTACAGAATAGAGGAGAAATCTTCCAATGGGGACACCTGATCCAATGACAATTGTCTTATCCTTTACTTCCTGTTGTGTCTCCATGATAGGAAGCAAAAGGCAATCTCCTTAATGGGTCACAGAAAGCAGAACAAAACTCACTGAAGTTCTAACCATTCCTTGCTGTATTAAAAATAAAAAATAAAATTTGGCTTTAGATTTACTTTGATGTTGTGTGTTTGGTTTCCCAGTTCTAGAGGCCCAACTCTTCCTTATGACACACATCAGTATTCAAACTGAATCACGCAGCTGCATCTTTATCAATACAGCTTGATTGTGAAAACTGCCCCTGCTACAATGAAGCTGGCAATAACAGTATTAAAGCCGGCCATAGATGGTTCGCAACTCGGACGGCTCAGCAGGGATTTTTACCCTTTCAGCTTCACCTGATGATCCTGCCAGTAACACTTTCTGTCGTAGAGTGACAACGCTCACTTACCATAGTGTAACTGTGGAGGAGCAGCGTTGTCCCTTTAGGGCAGGATTACCCACCCCCTCTCCTCTTTTCTGTACCATACAGTGCCTTAAAAAAATATTTATACATTTTCCACATTTTGTCATGTTACAACCAAAAACGTAAATGTATTTTATTGGGATTTTAAGTGATAGACCAACACAAAGTGGCACATAATTGTGAAGTGGAGGGAAAATGATAAATGGTTTTCACATGTTTCTATGAATGAATATGTGAAAAGTGTGGCATACATTTGTATTCAGCCCCCCCGAGTCAATACTTTGTAGAACCGCCTTTTGCTGCAATTACAGCTGCAAGTCTTTTTGGTGATGTCTCTACCAGCTTTGCACATCTAGAGAGTGACAATTGTGCTCATTCTTCTTTGCAAAATAGCTCAAGTTCTGTCAGATTGGATGGAGAGCGTCTGTGAACAGCAATTTTCAAGTCTTGCCACAGATTCTCAATTGGATTTAGGTCTGGACTTTGACTGGGCCATTCTAACACATGACTATGCTTTAATATAAACCATTCCATTGTAGCTCTGGCTGTATGTTTAGGGTCAACCTCCGCCACAGTCTCAAGTCTTTTGCAGAATCTAACAGGTTTTCTTCTAAGATTACCCTGTATTTGGCTCCATTCATCTTCCCATCAACTCTGACCAGCTTTCCTGTCCCTGCAAAAGAAATGCATCCTCACAACATGATGCTGCCACCACCATGTTTCACGGTGGGGATGGTGTGTTCAGGGAGATGTGCAGTGTTAGTTTTCTGCCACACATAGCATTTTGCTTTTAGGCCAAAAAGGTACATTTTGGTCTCATCTGACCAGAACACCTTCTTCCACATGTTTGCTGTGTCCCCAACATGGCTTCTCGCAAACTGCAAACGGGACTTCTTATGTTTTTTTTTTTCAACAATGGCTTTCTTCTTGCCCCTCTTCCATAAAGACCAGATTTGTGGAGTGCACAACTAATAGTTGTCCTGTGGACAGATTCTCCCACCTGAGCTGTGGATCTCTGCAGCTGCTACAGAGTTACCATGGGCCTCTTGGCTGCTTCTCTGATGAATGCTCTCCTTGCCCGGCCGGTCAGTTTAGGTGGACGGCCATGTCTTGGTAGGTTTGCAGTTGTGCCATACTCTTTCCATTTTCGGGTTGATGGATTGAACAGTGCTCTGTGAGATGTTCAAAGCTAGGCATATTTTTTTATAACCTAACCCTGCTTTAAACTTCTCCACAACTTTATCCCTGACCTGTCTGGTGTGTTCCTTGGCCTTCATGATGCTGTTTGTTAACTAAGGTTCTCTAACAAAGCTCTGAGGGCTTCACAGAACAGCTGTATTTATACTGAGATCAAATTACACACAGGTGGACTCTATTTACTAATTAGGTGACTTCTGAAGGCAATTGGTTCCACTAGTTTTTAGTTAGGGGTATCAGAGTAAAGGGGGCTGAATACAAATGCACGCCACACTTTCGAGATAAATGGTTTTCAATTTTTTACAAATAATTATCATTTTCCTTCCACTTCACGATTATGTGCAATTTTGTGTTGGTCTATCACATAAAATCCCAACAAAATACATTTACGTATTTGGTTTTAACATGACAAAATGTGGAAAATTTCAAAGGGTATACAGTATATACTTTTTCAAGGCACTGTAGAGTACCATATAGTACACAGAGGTGGATTAGGCAGTGCTAAAAAGGCTGCAGAACCCACAGGATCTTGCAAGCCCACTGAATTTCTAGCATGATCAGCGGATATTTTTTTTGTGCAATAATCAAACCAATAAAATAAAACCTCTTTAATAGAATGTAAAACAGAATAAAGAAAACAATTAAGAGAAGGTGTCAGGGTTTATATTCCCTTTAACCACTTGCCGACCACATAACATAGGTATACAGTGGCAGAGTGGCTCTCCTGATCACGTACCTAGTACCTTAATCCAGCACTTCTGGGTGGGGGGGCGCCGGCTGTGATTAGTCACAGCACAAGCCGATTAGCGGGTGCCGGCTAATGGATGACCGCCCCCTGATTGGCGAGGAGGAAGACAGGACAGAGCTGTGTCTTGCCAGTGGGGATGTGGCAGTTTCTGTTTCCCTGAAAATCATGAAATAAAATTCGTCACATCCCTTAGTAAAAGCAGCACACTGTACACACATAAACACTGGTTAGGCACACCTTTGGTCGCCCTAGATGTTAATCCCTTCCCAGCCAGTGACATTAGTACAGTGACTGCATATTTTAAGCACCGATCGCTGTATTAGTGTCACTGGTTCCCACAAAGTGTCAGTTAGTGTCAGGCTTTTCCCACCTAAAGCTCTACAAAGTCTCTGGGCTCCAGGACTCAGTACAGAACTTAGATTCTGGGAAAGCAAAAAGTTGAGAAACCTAGATGATGCATATAAATTGTCCACAATCCTGCCAGCCACTGCCTCATAGTGCTTATAACCAGACACATCAATGAGCTTTAGGGTCTACTCACACTAAAGTGTTCCATTTAGGTTTGGTAATGCATGCACATTGACTCATATCATGCCACATGTTAACATGAGTTGTGTTAGGGCACTTTATTTATTATGAATTTGCTATCATTGCACCACAACAAAGGAAAAACGTGCATGACCCTTTTTTCAAAACACAAAGCACCACAAAGGTATATGCATTGTGGTGAGCTCTTGTGGGTTGGGCTGTACTGTACAATGTATTGGGTGCCATTGAATGAATGGCACTGCAACACACCGCACATATAGCAGGTGAGGTTTAATACACATTGCCACAATACACGAATGTGAATGGGCCCTGAGTTGAGAGGTGTCCAGGTAAATGTCTGATTAAACCTACCATCATTTTAAGTTATATTTCCATGTTATATCTTTTTACAGAACAAAGGAAAGTTCACAACCTATGTGGTTGCATCTGGCCTTCTTTATGGAGCAGAAGAAGGCATCCTTCATACGTTCTTCAAAGTAAGTTCTACAATATGTACCTTTATACAGGAAATAGACCACCAGGTTCTTTTGTTACACATATGAAAACAAAAAAGAAGAGATGAACGAGTCCTAAGGATTCAACCAGTCATCAGTCTGACGAATCAAATTTTTGGTACCATTTACCAGTTTCCGTACTGTCACTATAGCCAGACACTTTAAGCATACAAAAACACACCAAAGTATTGCTACTAAGGTAAAAAGCGGCTACTATTAGGACAGAAGGTATATAACTAGGTTGGGATTCCAAAGGATTTAAATATTTTAATTCGTTTAAAAAAAAGCACATATACATCATTTTCAATAGGTGCAATAAAATAGTAATAACAGGTTCATTCAAAATGTATTGATGGTCTCCTTCCGGCCGGAGGCGACCACAATTTTTTTTTAAATCAAACAAGACACAGGAGGAACTGACAAGACAAATACAACAGTGAACAAAAAACAGGACAGCAGGAGGTCCGGATGCCCATATACGATTCAGAGTGAAGTTATTAAGCGGTTGACCGCTTATAATGGATTCAATTAATATATAATATAGATCAAAAAATAAGATCATTGGTAACTAATAACTTCACTGTGAATGACCCCGGGGATTTTGGTTAATTATGATGGATTCTCTTTTGTTACACAGTAGCAGTTCTGAAACAGTTCTCTGTGGCCATAATTTTGAGGGTAGCTGAAAAAAAAACAAAAACAAACTAGCAGCCTTGAGATTTAAGCCCCGTACACACGATCGGTTTGACTGATGAAAACCGTCCGATGGACGGTTTTCATCAGACCAACCGATCGTGTATGGTACCCATCGGTCTTTTTTCCATCGGTTGTAAAAAATAGCACTTGTTTTAAAATTTTCCGATGGATAAAAAACCGATGGGAATTTCCGATCGTCTATGGACAAGTCCATCGGTTAAAAAACCCACGCATGCTCAGAATCAAGTCGACGCATGCTCAGAAGCATTAAACTTCATTTTTCTCGGCTCATCGGAGTGTTTTACGTCACCGCGTTTGGAACGGTCGGTTTTTTGACTGATGGTGTGTGGCCAAGACTGATGAAAAACAGTTTCATCGGATTTCCGATGGACAAATCCATCGGACGGAAATCCATAGGTTATCCGATCGTGTGTACGGGGCTACACACATAAGAGAGTTACATGAATCCAGCATGTTAACAGTTAAAATTCACCTTTTAATAAAATAATAAATGAACATATGTGGATTTTTTTTATTTATTTTTTAACAGGAGCCTGCAAAGTATTGCGATCAGCAAATCACTGGTGCAATTTTAGGCTCCTGCACACTCTCCCTCCAGCTTTCAGCCCGTACCTCTGTGCAGGGTGTAAGCATGCAAGCTGGAAGAAGTGTGAATGGACTATTAGCATGCTAATTAGTATGTTTGCAGCCCATTCAAACTACAAGTCTGCCTTCTGCGGTGGTAGACAGTACTTGTAGTTATAATTACAACATATAGGGGTTGATTTAACTAAAGGCAAATAGACTAAAAGAACTAGTAGTGCACAAACAAACATCTCACGGATTTGACAAGGGACAGACCAGGTAGGTAAAAAACGTACAAAATATTTTATTATGAAATATGTAACAAACATGAATATCACATAGAAAAATTATACAAAATGACAAAAAAAAATTGTATAAAAGCACTTAGTAAGGTACCCAACATGCATGTCATGGATAAAAGACGGTGGTTGCTCGATTATCTCCTCTTCTTTTGAATTTTTTTTTTTCTTTTAATATTGATTACCTTTATAAACACTCTATGTTACTGTACATCTGAACTTCCTAATAAAAAATGTTTGTAAACAAAAAAAAGACGGTGGTTGCCCAGAGAAACATGTTGATAGGGCTAACCCCTGTACATTCCAAGCGTGTGGATGCCTTACATGTTTCAGACCTCAAAGGGTCCTTCTTCAGAGGTATATTTAAGTAAGTTGGGTATCACATTCTATAAAGTAAGAGTGTACACTTAATAATATGTCAAAACCACATTATATTTGCAGTAATTACATTTCAGTATATGGGTGCACCAAAAAAATTGTGAAGGTATGTAAGATGCATACTTCCAAAATTACATAGGCAGAGAAATATGCCCGGTTGTAATCTGACTATAGGAAACCTTTCTGCTTTTTCAACCAGGCATATTTCTCTGTCTATGCAATTTTGTAACTGTATACTTTTTCTATGTGACATTCATGTTTGTAACATATTTCATAATAAAATATTTTGTACATTTTTTTTTTTTTTATCTACCTAGTCTGTCCCTTGTCAAATCCGTGAGGGTTTTTGGTTTGTGCCCTAGGGCACTACTAGTTCTATGTTTCTGACTATACGGATTGGACAAGACCCGATATATACACACTCCAATCCCTCCAAATCTATTTTTAAAGGCAAATAGACTGTGCACTTTTGAAAGTGCAGTTGCACTCTGCAAGTGCAGTTGCTCCAAAGCTTAGTAAATGAGGTAAAGGTTCACTTTTCAAAGAACATGCAAGGAAAATAAAAAAAACAACATTTTTGCTTGCACATGATTGGAGTCAGCAGGGTTCTCCCTTATGTTCTGGAGCAACTGCACTTGCAGAGTGCAACTGTACTTTCAAAAGTGCACAGTCTATTTGCCTTTAGTAAATCCACCCCAGAGTGTAGCGCAATTCTAAATCTATTAATCAATAGTTGGACAGTCTAATACCATCAAACAATAATATAAATAAGTGCACACAAATATAAATATCAAAAAATCAATCAACAGTGCATAAGTGTCCGTATTTAATATTGTGACCAGCCGCGTCCTCAATCAGAAACATAAAAAAATCTAAAAATATCCACAACGTCGATAAATATTCCACCACCATGTGATACTTCCGGACAAGTGACAGTGCCGCCCCAACACCTATGCACTCTAGCCTCTCACCTTACTGTTATGACCCCTGCATTACCAGTAAGTTTATAACTTGCTGTGGTTCCCTTTAAGTGAGATAGGGATGAGGATCTGATGTTTCAGCTTGTCAGTGTCTCCTATAGCTCAGTATCAGCCTTCGAGCTTGCGATCATATATATGCAAATGAGAACAGAATACACCACATTTAGTGTTCTTCATTTTAAAACTTTTAATATACTGAACAAAAGTATTGCACTGTGCAAGTGTGACGCTGTACCCAAACAAAATTGACGTCCTTTTTTTCCCACAATTAGAGCTTTCTTTACGTGATATTTGATCACCTCTGCGGTTTTTATTTCTTGTGCTATAAACAAAAAAAGAACGGAAATTTTGTAAAAAAAGCAATATTTTTAACTTTTTGCTATAAAAAATATCCCCCCAAAAAATATTAAAAAAAACGAATTTCTTCCTCAGTTTTGGCCGATATATATTCTACAAATTTTTGGTAAAAAAAAATCGCAATAAGCGTATATTGATTGGTTTGCGCAAAAGTTATAGCGTTTACAAAATAGGGGCTATAATTATGGCATTTTATTATTATTTTTTTCTACTAGTAATGGCGGTGATCTGCGATTCTTAGCGGGACTGTGACATTGCAGCGGACAGGTCGGACACTTTTGACACATTTTTGGGACCATTGACCTTTATACAGCGATCAGTGCTATAAAAATGCATTGATTACTGTGTAAATGTCACTGGCAAGGAAGGGGTTAACACTAGGGGGCGATCAAGGGGTTAAATGTGTTCCCTCGTGTGTTTCTAACTGTGGGGGGATGTGACTGACTAGAGGAGGAGCCAGATCACTGTTCCTAACTAGTAGGAACCAACGATCTGTCTCTCCTCTCCTGACAGAATGGGGATGTGTGTGTGTGTGTTTACACACACACACACACACACACAAATCCCCGTTCTGGCTCTAGTGCCCACGATCGCGCGTGGCCGACGGACATCGCGCACCTGCTATAGCTGTTTAACCTCCCTGGCGGTATGAATATGTCTGGAATTTTGTACCAAAAGCGGTACAATTATTTTGCATGGAAATTTGGTGTTATGTATTGTAGGCCTGCAATTCTTAGTACAGTAATTACTCACTTAAACCTGACCAAACAAGAGTCTAGTAGACATCCCGGGTATGATAAAGTTTGAAACACAAAATCATAAATTATAATATAATAAATAACTATAAATAATTATAACAAATAGTAATGTAATTATAATAAAAATTATTCACTAATGTAATCAAATCAAAAACACTGAAATTTGCTCAGTTGCAGAATTGTCGCTGTCATTACTTTCAGTGTTTGATGACGAATTTCCCCACAAATCGCTATCGCTCAATTCTGCAAGTGATCCTAATTTATTATCGCTGTTTTCTAGCTGGTCTAAAATCACTTTTGACATAAAGGGACACTTTTTGGTTGCTATGGACAATCTCCAGTTTCCAGGCAGAAAGAACAGTTTTTATAATATAAAACTGCATACAGGGCACTGGACAGACCACTAGGGACAAAGGGGATGTGTAATTATTTGATACAGTACTGTAATCTGTAAGATTACAGTTTACTGTATGTATATTGTGTTTTTCATTTTTTGAATTTGCCGCTGAACTCGGCCCCCGTGTGCCGCGCCGATCGGGAATGGAGCTCGGCGGCACTGTGTGTGAATCGAGCGAGGAGACGGCTCGCACACACTGCGGGGAGACATCGCAGGATCCAGGGGACAAGGTAAGTAACTTCCACTGTATCCTGCAATGCAGCCCGAGTCTGGCTCGGGGTTACCGCTTTTGGTATGTAAAATTCACCCCGAGCCTGACTCGGGATTACCGCCAGGGAGGTTAAAGGGCCGACGTACAGCTACAGAGATTTGCGCAGGAAAGCTGACCTGCCGCAGTAGAATGACGGCGGCTCGTCTGCGTTAATTAACAGGACGCCCTCACACAGCCTCGCTGTTTTCAAAATGCAGGATTCCCCCGCCCACTGTCATGTGGGGGACGAGGAGGATATGCACAGGAGCATGTTACATGTGGCACACTAAATATGGGTGTAATGTGCTCCAGAAGGAGATCTTAGCCTTTACATTTTAGGGCTGGGATTCTATAGCAATACACTCAGTGGCTTACAAGAACACATTTCCATTTCAGCTAAATACGTTGGAGTCAATCAGAAGGCTAAATTAAAACCCAGTTGAACTTTAAGCTTAACTACTTTCCAGGTACACCAAAACAAAAGGTGTGCAAAGTCTCTTCAGAAAGCAGCCACAGCCTGAGTAGAAAAGTCTGTCCTGCCTCTGTGTGGAGGAAGTGATATCTCTGCAGATGTCTGACACGCCTCCTGTTGTGTCATAGCTCATGCTCACTGTTCATTGGAGAACTCACAGGCCTCGTACACACGACCGATTTTCTCGTCCAAAACAGTCAAGAAAAGTGCCGCGAGAGTTTTTTTGTCTAGAAAAACGTTCGTGTGTATGGTTTTACGACGAGAAACTTGACGAGAATCTCGACGAGAAAATAGAGAACCTGCTCTCTATTTTCTCGTCAGGATTCCAGATTTCCTCGTCGTGTTTCTCGTCGGCCTGTTTTGTGACGAGAAAATGGTTCGTGGTTTACGACTCTTCCAAAAGCGCGCATGCTCACAAGCAACTATGAGACGGGAGCGCATCTTCTGGTAAAACAAGCCTTCATAATGGAGAGAGCACATTCGTCACGCTCATAAATATTTCATCGTTTAAATGTTCTGCATTGAATTCTTCGTTAGAATGTTACATTAATCAAAACGAGAGACCTTCTTTTGCTGCTGATATTCACACAGAGTTCTGCCTTATTTTTAACCTTTTTCATGCTGCTCTTTATAAGATTTATGTGTATTATATCGTGCAAGTTTTTAGGAATAATTTAAATGGTTAGATTTTTCAAAATGATGTTAATTATAATTTCTCAATGTTTTGATAGCGATCTCCCATTTAATTTTCTAATCTATATTTTTAAAATTTCACACCATGTTTTTGAGCTAATCAGATTTAGTTATTCTTTTGGGGGGGGGTGATATCTGTGCCTTTTATTGTCAGTCAAATGTATCTGCTTACTCCAAAGCTTGTTTTTTTTTATTTAAAAATACACATAGTCAAGTATGAACTTAAACAAAAAACACATTTATTCATGTTTATAAATTAAAAAAAGAGAAGGCAGCGCTGGAGAAGCTGCTGCCATTTGTGCATCCCAGGGACCCCAGAGCACACAGCAACCCTGTGTGGACACTAAAATTGGGAGCTTGAGAAGGCCCACATTTCAGAACACAATCTGATGCTGGCCTCCCAGAGGTCAGGAACAGCAGCAGGTGAGATATATGTCAAAGTGTGTGGTACTACAACAGGCTGCCTTCTGTCCGACCAGTGCGACCACAATGAAGCAAGGCCATCACTTCCTCTTCTTCCTGGCAACCTTTCCTGCAGCCTTTCCTGAAGCCTTTCCTGAAGCCTTTCCTGCAGCCTTTCCTGCAGCCTTCCTTCTTCGTTTAGCTGGAGGCTGGCCCACTGGAGGGGTACTCCTGTCAGGAGGAGGAGGTGGAGGTGTAGCAGAAGGGGGTGGGGCAGAAGGTGGAGGTGTAGCAGAAGAGGGTGGGGCAGAAGGTGGAGGTGTAGCAGAAGGGGGTGGGGCAGAAGGTGGAGGTGTAGCAGAAGGGGGTGGGGCAGAAGGTGGAGGTGTAGCAGAAGGGGGTGGGGCAGAAGGTGGAGGTGTAGCAGAAGGGGGTGGGGCAGAAGGTGGAGGTGTAGCAGAAGGGGGTGGGGCAGAAGGTGGAGGTGTAGCAGAAGGGGGTGGGGCAGAAGGTGGAGGTGTAGCAGAAGGGGGTGGGGCAGAAGAGGAAGGTGGAGGTGGAGGTTGAGGTTGGGTCAGTTGGGCCACCTCACATATGGCGGTATTGGGGGTAATTTGCTCCATCACCCCCTTGTTGAGCAAGGTGATGAGCAGGGGTTCGCATAGGAGGCGTTGCTCCATGCTCATCACCTTGAACTTAGCCTCCACTAGGCCGGCAATGTCCTCTTCAGGGGATGTGGGCTCCTTGAGGGTGGCATGGGCCTCTTTAATAAGGGCCATTGCTGCCTCACTGGTGGTCCTGTCCCTCCTGCCTCTTTTGTGAAGCCTGATGGGAGGCACCTGGGATCTGGTGCTTCTCCTTTGCCCTGCCACCTCCTGTCTGCCACTGGGCCCTGCCACCTCCTGGCTGCCACTGGGCCCTGCCACCTCCTGGCTGCCACTGGGCCCTGCCACCTCCTGGCTGCCACTGGGCCCTGCCACCTCCTGGCTGGTACTGGGCCCTGCCACCTCCTGGCTGCCACTGGGCCCTTCCTCCTCCTGCCTGACAGTTTCCAGACCCTCCTCCTGGCTGATTTCATCCTGTGTATGAAAAAGAAACATAGTTTAATATGTTGGTTTAATCTTTGCATCAAACTTTGTAATCCTGATGGAAGCAATTAGAATGTAAATGCATAAATCCTTGCTTTAAATTTACCACTACATCAGCTTGACTATTTACCACACAATTAAGTGCAGAATAATGTCTACAGATCATGATTTCACTTGTGTAATACAAAATAATGTATGTTTCTCATCCTGACATATTTGGGAAACATTAATTTTATCCCACTACATTTTCAGTTAATACTATACCTGGCTCCAGATGGACAAATCAGGATCATCCAGGATGGCTGCCTCCTCTTGCTCCAGAGAAGGCTCAGGTTGGCTGCAGGGAAGTCTGGGGGGAAGAGTGGAGAGTGATGGCCTTGGCTCAATGTGGTCATCCAGGAAGGACATCCTGCTGTAGTACCACAAAATCGGGACATAAACATCATCTGCTGCTGCTCCTGACCTCTGAGAAGCCAGCACCTTAGAGCGTTCAGTCCTGTAGGTACCTCTCAAGCTCCCAATTTTAGTGTCCACTTGTTTTGCTGTGGCTGTGGGCACCTTGGTATGCACAAATGGGAGCAGCTTCTCCAGCGCTGCTTTTCTCACCCCTTTTTTTTATGGATGGGGTTTTTGGTCTCCCACAGAGCCGGCAGCTCCCTTACCCGGTCAATAAATTCCGCCAGGAACTCTTTGTCGCTAATAAAGACATTCATATTGTATCTGCAAGTAAAATAAATTATATTTAAATAATGTGAGGCAAACAGTCTAACCTCCTTCACATCCTAGTCACCATATATATCCTCCACCAATCTCAAGACAGTATAGGCCAACAATTTTTACAAGTCTCACAAAATCACATACCTTCGTTCGCACGTCCGTCACTTGAACTCCTCTCTCCGCACACCGAACGTACTATAGTCACATGTGTGTTTGCTATATACACACCACGCATGCGTCCAAATTCGAACACGTCGCTCCGCACACGTCGCCCGCCCATGACGTTCTAACTAACATCTTTTCCCCGCCCCTTCTCTTTCGGCGCGCAGACAGATATGGCGGAGTTACAGCAGGTGTCTGATAATTCCGCAACTAGCGAAGAGACAAGCCCGGAGACCGAGGACACGTCACGATCAAGGAGGAGATTCAAGGCATCGAATATGTCTTTGGCGGAGATGGCGGAGATGGTGGACATCTTGGTCAAGGCTGATTATGATGCCAAGCATGGGCCGTATATCAAACCAAATAGAAGGAAGGCCAAAATCCTCACTAAAGTTGTGAAGAGTCTGAGGGCGAAGTTCGGGGTGAAACGCTCAAATGAGCAGCTCAGAAAGAGGTGGTCAGACCTCAAACTGAGGGAGCCAGACCAGTTGAGGATCATAAAGAGGATGCTCGCTAAAAGTAAGTAAAATGACGACCTTTCTGCTATTAATCTTTTTAGAAACTGTCATTTTTTTTTTTTAAAGCATATTGTACTCCCTTCCAAAATGTAATATTTTGAACTAGGTTGGGCACAGTAATCGTTCGTTACGTTACCGACACTTCGTTCGGCCACTATCCGCGGTTTTGGCTTATTTAAGACCCCCAAAAGTAATTAGACATCTGCCATTTTTGACCAAGTATTGTGGATAATTTTTAAGTCTAGATGATGTGTTTGTAAGGAGAATGAAATGCAAACTTTAATCAGTGTAAAGGAGAGGACACTCAGCAGCTGCTTCCACATCTGTACTTTGGAGCACTATAGTGTGGGCCACCAGACCCGCCTTTTTTGGGTGTCCCACACAGGTGCATCAGAGTTTATTTGTGGTGCCTCCATGTCCAAAAAATTACATCCAAATGTGAATACTAAACATATTTGGGGTCATAAATAATGCATTTTTCTTTAAATTCCGCACAAACACACACTTGTACCCCACTTCCAAACAATTTAGCCTGTTTTAAGTTTAACAATGAGATTTTTACAGTGTGATAAATAGACCTTTGGTTTTATTCTCATAGGGGAGAGAAGCCTGGGAGGAGGACACTCCAGGGAGCACATGCACCCCACAACTTCCAAGCAACCCCAAACTCCCAAAGATCCACAACCGAAAGATGTGCAGGAAGTTGAGGTGGAGGAAGGAGAAGTGCAGGAAGGAGAGGTGGATGACGTTGTGGATCTGGTCACCACAACAGGTCAGTATCTGACACCACAGCTTAAGGTAAGCGAGGTAGGCCTGCAGAGTTTGATTAATTTTTTTTAATGGTTTTTAGGGGATGGAAATGTTGTGAAGGATAGCACACCGTTCTCTGCTGACAGTGCCCTCCGCCTCATCCAGCAAGTCATGGAATGTAGCACGGAACTGGACCTAATTAAACAAAGAATCCATGTGATGGAACAAACATTTAAAGACATTCTCGATGTTTTGGGGAGAATTCAATAAGCCATCCAAACACATTTGTTTTTACATGTTTGTTTTTATATTTTTTCTAATTTTTTAAGTAACAAAACAGCCAAAAATTGAATATGCACACAGTGTGTGAACATGTGCTATCTGCCATCAGGGGATATCCATGTACGTCTTTTGTGGGTGCAACCCCTTCCTCGTATCAAAAGTCGGTGAACTGAGGAAGGGGATGCACCCCCAAAACACGTTCATTGATCACCCCTGATGGCAGATAGCACATGTTGACAATAGGGATCAGGATTGTAAACTTCCTATTTGCAAAAAAGTAAAAATGTGTGCATATTGAATTTTGGGCTGGGCAAGGGGTGGCAGGACCCCATATTAGGACGGGCACATAGAGACATAGTTTGTGTAACTGAATGTCTCAGATTGCTCAGAGGTATCCAATGTTGTCATTTTAGAAATGCAAGTGGTATTTTTGTATTTTCATAAGCCAAAATTTGCCGGGTTGTGGCCAGGCCAACCCCAAAGTAAAACAAAAAAAAATGTGCAGAGAGTAAAATTTTTGACCACAAACAACGTGTAGCTTCTTTTTATAATACTCTCTAAGCTTATTTGGTTCTTTTGTAAGGTAACATAGTGAAATTGGTTGTTATTTACTAAAGTAAAATACACTTGCCACTACAAATGCACAAAGACAAACTAGGAGACAGGAAAGAACAAATAATTAAAGGTTTAAACAAGATTTTTATTGGGATACTTAGACATAGGCTGGCATAGGAATTGCCCCCCTACCCGTGAAATACTCCATGTATTTGTCACGAACCACACGGGCATTTTGGGGGGGCAAGCCAAGACGGGCAGATTCCAGGCCCGGAAGGGGATTTGCAGGGGAAAGTCCAGCCTCTGGCAAAACTGAGGCCATATAGGAATGTGATTTTTGGCTCAGAAAGTTGTGTAGCACACAGCAGCATAACACTACATAGTTTATTTTGTAGTCCGCCAAGTGAATGGAAGTCATAAAAAGGCGGAACCGGCTGGCCATTATGCCGAAGGCATTTTCAACGACTCTTCGGGCCCTGGCCAGCCGGTAATTGAACACACTCTTCTCTGGGGTCAGGGTCCTCTGTGGAAATGGCCTCATAAGATGCCGTCCGAGTCCGAAGGCTTCATCAGCCAAGAAAACAAAGGGGAGTCCTTCAATATTCCCTGCATCCGGTGGCAATGCAAGGTCGTCACTCTGGAGACGGAGGGCAAACTCCGTCTGGATGAAGGATCCCCCATCGGACATCCGGCCATTCTTCCCTACATCAACATAGAGGAATTCATACCGTGCTGACACCACCGCCATCAGCACAATGCTATGAAACCCCTTGTAATTGTAGTAGTAGGATCCAGAACGGGGTGGCGGCACGATGCGGACGTGCTTCCCGTCTATGGCACCACCGCAGTTGGGGAAGTCCCACCGCGTGGCAAACTCCAATGCCAAAGTCTGCCATTCCTGTGGCGTGGAAGGAAGCTGTGGAGTGAAACAAGATGAAATAATATTAGAAAAACAAAGGCATACATTACAAGGAAATTCTATCCCAAAAAATTAGAGACCAACATCAATCAAATTATACGTTTATTAAGGTGTGTAAAAAAAGTATAATGGAAGGCTCATTTATCATATTCATCACCCCCTCTGATGGGCCATTACTAAATTATTTTGGGGGGGGGGAGATGTGTTTGGCCAAAGGATAGCATTGCAGTGGCGGTGCGTCCAGAGTGGGCGCTGGCGCACTGTCCCCTCTCTCCTGTGCCCATCACTCAGAACAATACATAGGTTCATGCGTTGCATGAACCTATGTATTGTCTATGCCGCCCACTATTCAGGTGGATGGCCTCTTGTAAAGCGACCGACATATGAATAATTGCGTCATTTAGGGGGTTAAAATTGCAGAGCAGAAACAGGTATTAAAAAAGTCTTGCAAATTACAACCTGAGGGATGTAATTGGCTTCCTCAAAGAAAAATCGGGGACGCAAGGAGGGGGGCATTCCTTGTGTAAACACTGACAGGCTGCTCTGGCAATCATGTTCACCAAGTCTGTTTAATGGTAACATGATTGGCTGATGCAACATGAAGGGAAGGAGAAGACATCAAGGACAGAAGAAGGATGGCGCTGACCACAAGAAGGTAAGTGCAGGGCTGGGGGGAAACTGGCTGCATTAGAGGGGACTAAATGGCTGCATTGGAGGGGACAACTGGGGGCGTTTATTAGGCAACAGAGCAAAAAAGGAGGAAGTTTATTTCCGAAATTGGGGTTGGAACCCCCCAACATTTGGAGCAACAGGCGCCCCTGCTGGAAAAGTTAGTGAGGGGAAATATTTAGGGAGGAAAAAAAAGGGGCAATCTAAAGCTTCCAACATGCATGGGGACAAAGGGGACATTCTCAGCATATTACAATCATGGTAATTAGGGAAGGATGAAAGAAATACAATACATTAGCATACATGTAATACATAAAATGTGATGTTAAGGGAGAAAACTTACCCTAATATAGTCCTCCTGCAGGACTTGTATAATAGCAGAACAGGTGTCTGGGATTATGAGGCCCAGAGCCTGGGGGGAGATGCCTGTGGTGAACTTCAAGTCCTGAAGACTTCTCCCTGTCGCCAGGTAACGCAACGTGGCGATGAGCCTCTGCTCAGCACTGATGGCTTCCCGCATAACGGTGTCCTTCCTGGTAATATAGGGGGACACCAAAGCCAACAGTTCCTGAAAAACGGGGTCAGACATCCTCAGAAAATTCCTGTAGTCCTCAGGATTATTCTCGACGATCTCCCGCAGCAGAGGCATGTGGCAGAATTGGTCCCGCTGGAGCAACCAATTCTTGGTCCATGAACTCCTCCTCACACCATTCATGGACTGGTCTTGGTCCAAAACAAGCAGACCAACACCAAGCGCACGCACAGCACGAACTCGACGACGAGAACGTCCAGGCGACATGGCTAGGAAACGGTCGTCTAATCAGAACGTACAGAACAGAACGCACTTTAGAACAGCAAGGCCTATGAATAACGAACTGAAATTCAGAAACGAACAGGCAATAACGCACTGTAAAACAGATACGACCTGCCTAGACGCCCTGAAAGTCAAGATACGAACCCACAAGCACAAACTGAACGGCAGAAAACGATCTGAAAAGTACGAAGACTGAAAAGCGCGAATCGTCTCTTCCCAAACTTTTACTTCACACGCGGTAACACGAGATCAGCAAAAGCAGCCCAAGGGGTGGCGCCAAGAAAAAAGATCTTCCCCTTTATAGTGCCGTCGTACGTGCTGGACGTGAGCGCAGAGAACCACGAGGAAATTGGAAAATGACAGTGTGTACGCATAGAAAGCTTGACGAGAAAAACGACAAGCTTAACAAGAATCTCGTCGAAAAAAACGACGTGTTTTTTACGACGAGAAAATCGGTCGTGTGTACGAGGCCTCACTCTGAGACAGCAGGGGGAAGGAGTGAGATCTCTGCAGAAAGACCACTGCTTCCTCGCACAGAGCATGCTGGTAGGTGACAGGCTTTTCTACTAAACAAGGGGCTGCTTTGTAAAGAAATTTCTAATTTAATATCACCACCCCAGAAGCATAAGCAGGAGGGGATTTTTCAATACCCTGTTTTTCAAGTATAAGGTACAAAGAGGCAGTGCACTGAACACAGGTAAACAGCTCAATAAACTTCATTAAGTTAAAACGGACATGTTCTTTTTGTACAAGTTTAACTGTACCATATACAGTCTGTGGGTGCACTCATAATTGCTTTTGTTTTTTATACATATAGGAGGCCTGGTTGGGAGAAACCCCAGCACTGTCTGTCTTTGGAGATGGGCAGAATATCACCCCACTGATCCACATCAAAGATTTAGCAAGGTACACATTTTTGCAGTATAAAACTTCCAGGTTTGTTAAATCATGGCATTCAGCTTGACCATTCTTTATTGAGTAAGACTATTAGGCCTCATGCACACTGGACGTTGTTAACAACCGCCCTGGACATTTTTTTTCTGGCAGCAAAAAAACACTTGATGCCAGTAAATATGTGTACCGCCTTTAGCCTTGTTTACACGCATTAAGCACTTGGGCGTTTATTCATTTTATTGGCCAAAATAAATCATTTACAAAGGCTAAAACCCTGGCTCTGCCGTCTGACAGTTCTTAAAGCAGAGTTCCACCCAAAAATGAATCCCCCCCTCTGGTGTCATATTTGGCACATTTAAGGGGGTGGGGGGAGCAGATACCCGTCTAAGCCAGGTATTTGCTCCCACTTCCGGACATAGATAGCCGCAGTAGCCGCGGATATTTACACCATGTCCGGCCCCTCCTCCGTCCCCCAACTGTCTTCTGGGAGACACACAGGTCCCAGAAGACAGCAGGGACCAGTAAGGACACGCAACGCAACTCGCTTCACTTCCTGATTCTAAGGCTTCACTTCCTGATTTCCTTACTGAAGATGGCGGCGCCTCCACCCGAGAGCCGAGGGACAGATTGGCTTTGGGTGCCGACATCGCGGGCGCCCTGGACAGGTAAGTGTCCATATTTTAAAAGTCAGCAGCTGCAGTATTTGTAGCTGCTGACTTTAAAAAAAAATTGGGGGCGGAACTCCGCTTTAAAAAGGTAATGGGTGGGGCCACCTGGCGACATCACCTGTGGCACCACCCCTTGTGACGTCACCGACTCAGCATGCACCGGTAGTGAACGTCATAAGGAGGTGGTGCCACCAGATGACATCGCTAGCTGGCTCCGCCCCTTACCTATTTAAGAACTGTCAGGCGGCGAAGCAGGCAGTCAGCGGTTAGCCTTCGTCGCAGGTGGATCCTTATTATTTTTTCAGGTGTTGCGGGCGTCATGATTGACGATGGATCTACATCGTGGGACATTGTCAAAAACTGTGAGTGAGTTCTTATTTCTCATTCACATAGAAGGGAGGTGGGATCTGAGGAATAAGCCCTCTGCCCGCAGACCCCCACAACCACCGCCCAGGGTTGTGGAGAAGAGGCCCTTGTCCCCATCAACATGGGAGCAAGGTGTTTTAAGGTGGGCTGGTATGGTTCGGGGGCGGGGGTACAGGGGTGCTTGCTCGTGCCTCACCTTTCCTGGCCTCCCTAGCTGCATGCTTGGATAAGGGCCTGGTATGGATTGGGGGGGGGGGGTGGATTGTAGGCAACACCGTTTTTTTAAACATTTTTGTATTCCCGGCAATAGCTTGCAGCTGGGAAAATCTATTTAAATATCATTTTCTTTGTTTATATGTGTCAATTTTTCTGCAGCAGGTTCTATACACAGTACAGATGCAACAACTTTACAGGCAGACTAAGGGGATCCCCCAGGCACTATATTTAAAAGAATTGTTCATTTTTATTGTTTCACTTTAAACATCATTAAAATCACTGCTCCTTTGAAAACGATACGTAATAAAAAAAAATGTTTGCATTAAAGCATGTCCCCCAGGGCAGTACCTGGCCCCCCATACCCTTTTATGACTAATAACTTGCATATAAGCCTTCAAAATGGGGACTTTTGATTTTTCAAATTCAGGTCCCATAGACTTTAATAGGGTTTGCGGTTTGGGTCTGAACTTTTGCCCATATTTGGGAGTTCTGGTGCAAACCGAGCTGGGGGGTGTTCGGCCCATCACTATTACAGAGATGTAGGAAGGGGGGGGGATATATATTACTTTTGAGAAGAGTTTGTCTTTAGAAATCGTAAAGACTGGGGGCGAGAGACTCAATTCATACAAAAGGATGCCACTCCAGGCAGTCTTTGAGCTCAATCATGGACCCTGGGTCCCTCCACTCCATATCCATGTCACATATCCCAGGAGGCACAGTGTTTAATTCACAAAGGAGGAGGGGGGGCGGGTCTAGTGACACCTCACCGGTGGGCCTCTTGATGATGTCAGAAACAATGTGGTGGGGTGGAACCGAACGCTGCCAGGGGATCAGAGGAACTCAGCGGGACAACGCTGGATCCACTGGGTGGGTGAGTATAGAAAATGTGCAGAATCCACCTCCCGGTGAGTGGGGGTAAAAAAAAAAAGTGGGGAGGTGTTGGGCGAAGACCCGCTTTAAGGAATCAAGTACGGAAATGTTATTGTATTATGGGTACTCAGTGTGAAAGCCCTTCAGATTTCTGTTCTGTTAGATCACCTTGAATTCTCCAGGCTACTAATGGGTGCTATAATGAATAATCTTGTTATGAACTGATTGTAGTGTGATACAGAACATTGTAGATCGGAGGCCGCGGACTCACTACCTGGTTGCAGTGGATGACACAACTCACACACTGGAGGAAGTGGTCAAGGTAAGGAATATTTTAGTTTTCCTAACAGTCGGTTGTGTTGAACACTAAGAATGTGGAAATTAATTTTTCCTCTGACCTTGCTATTTAATCTTTCCGGCAGGCTGTCAGCGTACACCTCGGCCCTGTCAAAGTGCAGAAGGTTTCTAAAGAAGCTGTGTTCCTGAATAAAGAGCTAACGGTCAGTAGTTTAGTCTTTTCTCTCTTTTTTTTTGACAATTTATTTATGGCCATAACCACCTCAACACCACATGTTATACCCCCTTCCTTTCCTCACTAATTTTCAGTTTTCATTGCTTTCAGTAGTTTGACTGAGAATTACTTGATTATGCAATAGAGTACCCAAATTAAAAGAAGTATGGGAATTTTTCCTTTTTTTAATCTTACTTACTTAGGTGGATGCAGTATTGGTCCAATGCTGCATCTGTCCCCCGCTGACTCTAAAGCAGGCCATACATGGTTGAATTTCGAACAAATTTTCTTTTCAAAATCAGAAAGTTTGTTTTTTTGTGAACCGATGATGCCACCATTGATTTTCGAAATTCGGCCAACCAAGCCTTCATGTTGCAGAATTTTTGTGGCCGGGAATCTTCTTTTCTCTCCGGGAACTTTCTTTTCTTGCACATGCGCATTTTGTTTTCTATTACATTTCTCGCACGATTCTCCCATCATTGATTAGAAAATCGTTTGTTTTTCAAAAGATTTCCAACATGTCCGATTCCTCAAATTTGATTGCTGCATGAAAATCGGCTGTTGCTGCGGCCCACTAACGGTGCGAAATTCGTACGAAAATTCTTAGATACGATTTTCGAAAGAAAATTATTTCAAAATTTGAATCGTGTATGGCCAACATAAGACTAATGCCGCGTACACACGATCATTATTCACGGCGGTTAAAAATCCGCCGTGAATTATGACAGGAAAAACGAGGGAACCGCTTCGGTTCCAAGGGTTCCCTACACACGGTCGTTTTTCCCGTCATTTTTTCTCTTGACGAGAAAAATGACCGTCTGTGGGCTCCGCGGCAGTGTCTCCCTATGGGAAAACTGCCGCGGAAAAAAATGATGGAAAAAACGATGAGAAAATTTAGAACATGTTCTAATTTTTCTCGTCGTTTTTTCTGCCGTTTTTCTCAACAAGAAAAACGACATAAAGCCCACAGACGATCGTTTTTCTCGGCGAAAAAAAAAAATGCCGTTTTTCTCGTCGAGAAAAGCGGTCGTGTGTACGCGGCATTAGTGTTCACAGCCTTTGCCATGACACTCAAAATTTAGCTCAGGTGCACCCTGTTTCCACTAATCATCCTTGAGATGTTTCTACAACTTGATTGGCGTCCACCTGTGGTAAATTCAGTTGATTAGACATGATTTGGAAAGGCACACACCTGTCTTTATAAGGTCCCACAGTTAACAGTGCATGTCAGAGCTCAAACCAAGCCATGAAGTCCAAGGAGTTGTCTGTAGACCTCTGAGTCAGGATCGTATTGAGGCAGAGATCTGGGGAAGGGTACAGAAACATTTCTGCAGCATTGAAGATCCCAATGAGCACAGTGGCCATCCTCCGTAAATGGAAGAAGTTTGGAACCACCAGGACTGTTCGGCCCCTTTCACACTGGGGCGTTTTTTATGCGGTTTAGCGCTAATATTAGCGCTATTATACCGCATGAAAAATTTGTGCCCTGTAGCCTTCAATGTGAAAGCCCGAAGGCTTTCACACTGAAGCGGTGCGCTAGCAGGACCGCTCCAAAAGTCCTGCTAGCCGCTTCTTTACAGCGGTAAAGGAGCGGTGTGTTCACTGCTCCTTTACCGCGGGTGCCCATTGAAATCAATGGGACACCGCGGTAATACCGCCCGCAAACCGCGGCAATAGCCGCGGTTTGCGGGCGGTATTAACCCTTTTTCGGCCGCTAGCAGGGGTTAAATTCACCCCCCTAGCGACCGCATACCGCGGTAAGAACGACGGTATAGCAGCGCTGCAAATCGCGCTGCTATACCGCCACCGCTCCTGCCCGCCCCAGTGTGAAAGGGGCCTTCCTAGCGCGGGGGCTGCCCAGCCAAACTGATCGATCGGTGGAGAAGGCCTTAGTCAGAGAGGTGACCAAGAACCCTAGCACACAGCCAATATAACAAAGGAGTGGCTACAGGACAACTCTGTGAATGTGCTTGAGTCGCCCAGCCAGAGCCCAGACTTGAACCCGATTGAACATCTCTGGAGAAATCTGAAAATGGCTGTGCACCGACGCTCCCCATTCAACCTGATGGAACTTGAGAGGTCCTGCAAAGAAGAACGGGAGAAACTGCCCAAAAATAGGTGTGCCAAGCTTGAAGCATCATACTCAAAAAGACTTGAGGCTGTAATTGGTATCAAAGGTGCTTCAACAAAGTATTGAGCAAAGGCCGTGAATACTTATGTATAGGGTTGTCCCGATACCGATACTAGTATCGGTATCGGTACCGATACAAAGCATTTGCGCGAGTACTTGTACTCGTGCAAATGCTCCCGATGCCCAGTCCGATACTTTTTTTTTTCTCAGAGCGGGGGGCGGAGAGTGGGATGGAGAGTGTGCGGCGGGGGGCGGATACCAGGGCGGAGAGCGTGGCGGGGGCGGAGACCAGGGCCGAGAGCAGGACGGAAAGTGTGCGGCGGGGGGCGGAGACCAGGGCGGAGAGCGTGGCAGAGACCAGAGCGAGTCTTCAGGCAGGTAAGTAAACTGAATCTGATCCAATTGCCTGTCTGCTGCTCAAATGCTCCCGGAGCTGTTCCCCCTTCACCTCCATGCCGCTGTGCCCCCTTCACCTCCGTGCCGCTGTGCCCCCTTCACCTCCGTGCCGCTGTGCCCCCTTCACCTCCGTGCCGCTGTGCCCCCTTCACCTCCGTGCCGCTGTGCCCCCTTCACCTCCGTGCCGCTGTGCCCCCTTCACCTCCGTGCCCCCTTCACCTCAATGCCGCCGTGCCCCTCCTCCACCCCCTCGGTATCTCAGGATGGAGAGCGGAGGTAGGAGCCGGTAAATCCGGCTCCTTACTTGTCGGAATGTACAGAGTCATCACTGACTCTGTCCATTCACATAACTGAAACATCGTAAACTGTGTTTACAATGTTTCAGTTTATGAATGGAGAGGAGCCGCTGTCTTCTCTCCATTCATTTTCAGCGCAGCTGAGGCTGCTGAGAGAGGGACTGGGGAATCTTTGTCCCTAGACCCTTTCCCTGTCTCAAAGGGGAGATGTAAGAGGTCTGTTAAGACCCCTGATATCTCACCAAAGCCCCCCACAACAAGGCTGATAAAAAAAAAGAATAAAATAAAATAAAAATTTATTGTAAAAAAAAATAAAAAATAAAAACACACACACTGACACTGACCCCCCCCTTAAAAAAACAAAGCATTGTAAAAAATAAATAAATAAAATAAATTGTAAAAAAAAAAAAAAAAAAAATGTAAAAAAAAAAAAAAACTGACACATGAGATAAAAAAAAAGTATCGGTATTCGGTATCGGCGAGTACTTGAAAAAAAGTATCGGTACTTGTACTCGGTCTTAAAAAAGTGGTATCGGGACAACCCTACTTATGTACATGGCATTTTCTTAGTTTTATATTTTTAAATGAATTTACAAAGATTTCAAATAAACTTCTTTCACATTATCATTATGCGGTATTGTTTGCAGAATTCTGAGGAAAATAATGAATTTAATCAATTTTGGAATAAGGCTGTAACATAACAAAATGTGGAAAAAGTAAAGCACTGTAAATACATAGCTCAGTGACTGGTGTTCCCAGAACAATGGATTACAAGCAGTAATGCCGTGTACACATGACCATTTTTAATGTCATTGAAAAAAACGTGATTTTTCGTGTTTCCTCTCAAGCCTGTCTTGCCTACACACTATCGTGAAAAAAAATGTTTGAGCAAAGCGCGGTGACGTCCAACACCTATGACGGCACTATAAAGGGGAAGTTCCATTCGGATGGCGCCACCCTTCATGTTAGTAAAGTTCGTTGAGCGACGATTCGTGCTTTTCAGCCTCGTGCTTTTCAGTCCGTTACAGCAAGACAAATGTGCTATCTCCAGAATGTGCTAGTTTTACCAGAACGTCTCATACTTGATTCTGAGCATGCGCATTTTTTTTCACGTCGTTAAAGCCCACACACGGCCGTTTTTCATGACGAGAAAAACGACGATGTAAAAAACGATGTGAAAAATTAGAGCATGTTCCAATTTTTCTCGTCGTGATTCTCTGCGTTTTTCTCATCGGGAAAACTGCTGGAAAGCCCACACACGATAATTTTTAATGACCATTTTAAAAAATGTCATTTTTCTCGTCATTAAAAAGGGTCGTGTGGGATTTTGTAGCAGGCTGGTAGCTAGGTGCGATGTAAGACTAAAAAAAAACAACAGATGTGTAAACAGGTAGGATTTCTCCCCGTATGCACAGCAAGGCTTAAAGAGGCCCTGTCACTAATTAAAAAAATTCTAGGAAAAAGAACACAAAAAAAATCAAGAATTTTAAATGCTTACTTGCAGTGTTTTTCCTTTCCATACATTTTTTTCAGCAACTGGAGATTGACCATTTACTGGTGAACCTGAGAATGGAAGCGGTGTTTTTGAAGCAGAATTTTAACATTAACTGGGTGTCTCAGAGTGGAATAGTGGAAAATATAGAAACTGTTGTCAAAGAGTTCAAGGAAAGCCGAGGACTTCTGGTATGTGGATTTGGAATGCAACCAGCATTGCAATGTTATGGAGACGCAGAAGACAATACATGATAGTTACATTAATTTTAATCTTAATCAGGAATGATGAAAAATATGTATTTATTTCTTTATTACAGGCATGTTACATACTGTTCATTCACATTAACCCCTGTCCTGAAGGAGTTTACAATATGAGGTCTCTATCTCAAATTCACAAATATGCACACAAATTGGGGCCAATTTAGAGAGAAGCCAAATAACCTACCAGCATGTCTTTGGAGTTTGGAAGGAAACTGGAGTACCTCCAGGAAACCCACACAAGCACAGGGAGAACATACAAACTCCATGAAGATATTGTTCTGACCAGGATTTGTACTGAGGACTCCAGTGCTACAAGTAGAAGTGCTGACCACTTCAGATTATTTTTGGGGAAAAAAATATATTTAGTATATACCGGTAGTTTGACTTTCAGACAGCATTTAAGATCATTACCTGCTTTTTCTTCTTAAATATTTATGTAGCGCTACCCTCTTGAGGGTCGCAAGATAAATCAATACCCCCCTGGATCACCTGACCCTGTGAGTCCTCTGCCACCTCTGACACTCTGGGTACATACATTTTTTTCTCTTCCCTTCTAATGACAGCAAGAAGAAGAAAATACACCAGAATTGTTTAAATCAGCAAAATTGCATTAATGAGATAGAAGTAAAAGAAATCAGAGAGTCAACTTAAGTTTACACTTTAAAATGTTGTTTCCTACAGGAATGCCATTAATAACTAAATAACAATCACCTATAGGATTTAAACATTCACCAGTGAACACTATAATCTCTGTGTTCAATTGAGTGCATATAATTCCTATGTGAACAGGCTACAGGAGAGCAGAGGAATGGCTCTTAGAAGTGTCAGACCCCTCTCTACTGCTCCTTCACACATAAATGCAGAACAGTAAATAACAAGTACAACCTTTAGCAAAGAGAACTATATTGCAATTCAACCTGCTCTTTCAGAGAGTTCTTGGTGAATTATAGCTCTATGAGCCTCGGTAAAACAAATCCCTAAAGTGGGGAGGCAGGTGAATGTAGTCCTGTGTTTCTGTGTGGCAATCCGGTTAATCTTCAGCTAGCTCTTTGATGTGTAGTTGCATACAAGGAGACTTTGGATGGTAAAGCAAAGTAACTGAACTCAATTGGTTGTGAATAAACAGCAAACAATCCTTCTTTTTTTTTATCTTTATTTAAGGTATGCGGGATGTTCAGTAAGGCATAACAGTACATACAGTAACTAGTGCAATCTAGACATAGACATTAAACCCAACATTTCAAAAAGGCAACGGGTAACAGCGAGAAAACCAACAAAGTTCCTTAACAGCCATATAGAGAAAATGATCAAAATGGAGGTTATTGTCTCTAATTCAAATACAGCCTGTTTTTCAAACCAGACTGTGGCGGCAAACAATCTTCTTGTGTAAATTAAACTGTAACTGGATTCACAGTGATCACTGACTTAAAGGTGTTACTTTCTGTGGAACTACAAGCAACAGCAGAACAATGGAGAGCAAAGATGTCTATATATAGTGTCTATGGTGTTTTAGTTTAGATCCTTGAAACTAAAGATAAGGGTGCAGGAGACAATGGTGTCTAGAATACAGTGTCCATAAAACTGGGCTATTGCCCGCTCACCACACTGGAATAGGAGATAATGAGGAGGATGGTTATGATGATGATGGTTATGATGATGATGATGATGATGGTGGTATTGATGATCTCTCAGGAACGTGGCTCAAGGGATGACATTCAAGGCATGACATCCGGCCTCCACTGCACCGCACCACGGCTCACCCAAATCTGAAACCTCTGAAGGATGGATGGGATAAGAGGGACCTCCAGGCTGCCGCCGGACAGCTAAAGGGAGCTGTCCGCAGGTGTCCCTCCAGGTATCCGCTGGATAATTCTGCCAGAGCAGGCTGCGACTCAACTGCAGCTCACACTCTCACAGATTCCCTGCATGCAGATCCACGCCGGTCCCAAGAGAGTGCACTAGGCCTCAATCCATCCCTCCTATAGTCTCTCCCAGCGGTCTGCTCTTCCCCTTCAGCCAGCTGGTAGTTGTAGTTCCACATCAATCAGCCAGGGGGCGAATCCCATCCGTACGGACTACATGTCCCAAGATGCTATGTTCTGTCTTGTCTCTGATCAAAAAAGCAACAAGTCAGCGACGCACTCAACGCTAGAGGGAAACAGTTTCCCCCTGAACAAAGCCACACAGTGTCTCCTGATTGTATAAATAGGTAAATATCCAGCTCCTGGCTACATTTAGATAGGCCTTGGCAGTGCAAAACTTAGAGGATCTGCCTACTCTAATCACATGATCTGCCCCAGTATGTCTTACATTAGAAACAGGAAATAGGGGATGCTATTAATTTGACCCCAAACTTTGTTCATTCTTTTGAAAAAAGGAGCAAGAGCAGGAGCAAAAATCTGTATACAAAGGTATGTTACCAAGGTTGTTAGAGATGAAAAAAAAAAAAAAATTACAATTTTTTTTTTTGGACGTTAAGCCATAGCTGCTGCAGATTGAGATGCAGAGGGAATTTAAATGCAACATAAAGTGACATATAGCATGTGTTAACTTTTACTTCTCTTTTCATATGAACTATATATTGGTTTTAATACAAAATACAACCAGTTAACAATGAGAGCAACGTATATACAGCATGGCAGCTGTCACCCTAATACATGTTGTTTCTATTACCACTCCTTTAATTCCAGGAATCATGGAAAATAAGCTTTTATTCCTGGTTCAGACTTATACAGTTATTAGATGCTTAGGTAACGGAGTAGTTATACACAGGTCCTAATTTTGAGAATGTTAGAACAGTAAATGTTTTACTTACACAACAGGTTGCTGTTTTTTTTTAGTTAAATGGAGTCTTGCTATTCAGTCAGTTTGAATGCAGCAGAGTTTGCCTTTCATAATGCAACTTGTCTATTTTTTCTATTTAGCCCATCCGTATCTGTATCCTTGGTCCTCCCGCTGTAGGGAAAACAACAGTGTCAAAACTGCTATGCAAACACTACAAGCTGCATCACGTTCACATAAAAGATGTCATCACAGAGGCCATTGCAAATCTGGTATGTAAAACACTGCTGCAGTCTGCAACAATAAAGGTTTTTCTTCTTCATTATTGTTGTTTCCCTTGTTTTCCAGGATTGCTTTTTATAAGTATATATCACTAAGCAATATACAGTTTATGATCTGTGTATCTATCTATTGTCATAAAATCTTCAGTTTGAGCTGTACTATGGAACACTAACTATCCATTTAACCAGGTGGCGGCCCGTGCATTAAGGGCGCACGGGTGCCGCCCCCTCTTTCCTCGTTACCTCCCTATATGCATAATGGTTAGATTCATGCATTGCATGAATCTATCCATGGCTGCCGCTGCCACCCCCTATTCAGGCATCAGGCCACTTTTTGGGCCATAGGCTCTAATAGGCTTCAAAATAGGGTGGAATCGGAGCGCAGAGCAATGCGCTCGGAGTCCACCCAGATGTGTTAGAAAAGCAATTGAATATTTGCTTTTCTAACACTGAATCGCCTCTCCACCAATCAGGAAGCGCGGGTCTGTTACCTGTTTCTCGATTGGCTGAAAGGTTAAGCAAGACGAAAAAGGGAACGGCGCCCTCTAAATGCAGCAAGTAAAAACAGTTTTTAATTAAAGGATTAAAATACACTCACATTTGAGCAGTGGTAATCGAGCGTGTCAGGGGTTGACAGGAACTTCATCCGCAGATCCTCAGGGGTGATGGTGGTTTCACGGGCAGTTGGGCTGGAGTCCTCGATCCTGTGTCTCTTCCTGCACTGGATGTTGACTCACTAGCCTGATGAAGGGACACGCATGTCCTGAACGCGAAGCACCTCCCGCATACCTCTGACCCGGAAGTGATGACCCCAGGACCCCACGGAGCACACACAGTCCAGGTCCAAGTTTCCGGCCGGCGCTGCTCAACATCCAGTGCAAGAAGAGACACAGGATCGAGGACTCCAGCCCAACTGCCCGTGAAACCACCATCACCCCTGAGGATCTGCGGATGAAGTTCCTGTCAACCCCTGACACGCTCGATTACCACTGCTCAAATGTGAGTGTATTTTAATCCTTTAATTAAAAACTGTTTTTACTTGCTGCATTTAGAGGGTGCCGTTCCCTTTTTCGTCTTGTCTGTTCCAGAGCCTCTTCTAGCTTCCAATCTGAACTGGCAGCCATCTAATCAATCTCAGCAATCTCGCCCTAAACTTTTCTTCCATACATGGACATACATATTTACTATTGAACTATTAATAACTGAGCCTTCACAACTCCACCCAGTGCATTACCCCTCCCCCCTCCTTTCCTTCGTTATAGACCTCTACACAGCCCTTTCCAAAGTGCGCCATACCAAACCAAACTTTTTCTTGAAAGGTTAAGCAATCCTATTGGAGGGGAGGAGATGCACGGCGGAAGCCGCCATGATCTCAGAAGGACACGGAATACGCTGCAAGATGCCTGCTGCAACCTGTCCCCCTGCCCAATGTGCCCGATGATTTTTATTTTCTGCTATAAAACATACCCAATAAAAAATAAAAAAAAAACACATTTATTCATCAATTTAGGTCAATATGTATTTTGCTACATATTTTTGGTAAAAAATTCCCAATAAGTATATATTGATTGATTTGCGCAAAAGTAGAGCATCTACAAACTATAGGCTATTTTTTATGGATTTTTTTTTTTACTAGTAATGGCGGCGATCAGCAATTTCTTAGCGGGACTGCGACATTGCAGCGGACAAATTGGACACCTAACTGACACTTTTGACACTTTTTTTGGGGACCAGTGACACTTATACAGTGATCAGTGCTAAAAAAAAATTGAATTGCACTCCTCACTGTACTAATGACACTGGCAGGGAAGGGGTTAACATCAGAGGCGATCAAAGGGTCAAATGTGTGCTTCTAGGGAGTGCTTTCTAACTGTGTGGGGGATGGCTTAACTGGAGGAAGACAGAGATCCGTGTTTCTGATTAGCAGAAACACAATATCTCCATCTTCCTCTCTGACGGAACGGCGGTCTGCCTTGTTTACATGGGCAGACTGCCATTCTGTCTCTCATGTCAACTATCGGCGGGTCCCCTCGGACATCGCATCCGCCGGACACACTGATTGGCTGCTGGCGGCACCCCAGACCCTGTGCACGAAATCACCTACAGGTACGTGATTTCACGCAGTAGAGCCGCTCTGCCACAGTATATCTGTGTGGGGCGGTCCTTAAGTGGCTAAAGGCACAGGGACATACTGAACATCCAGCATATAGCACAATGGCAGGAAAGGTGTCCAGTGTGTCCCGTCACCAATATTCCCACTCATCAGTAACAAACAAAATGGCCCCTGCCTCACCTATAACTGGCCTTCACAGCAAGGAGCACATGGAAAGGCAACGCATGCAAAACAAAACCAGAGAAATTCCCAGCTTAACTCACCAACCAGCCTGCTTACCAACCAAATTAACCTGTCTAACAGTATGCGTTAAAAACAGGGCTTTAGTTATATTGGTGAGGGGACACACTGGACACCTTTGCTGCCATTGTGCTATATGCTGGATGTTCAGTTTTCCCCTGTGCCTTTAAGGAGGATTGACCTACCTCCAGGCCCACCTGCCCCCTATCTATCCATTAGAATGCATGTGCTTCCACTGTGGAGACTCTAACAAATTTACAGGAGTTAGGACTGCAGGTAATACAGGGTGCCATGAAGAGGCCCTGAAGCTCACACATGCGCTTGCAAATGTGTGCTAATCAAACCCCTGTTTTTAACGCATACTGTTAGACAGGTTAATTTGGTTGGTAAGCAGACTGGTTGGTGAGTCGAGCTGAGATTTTCTCTGGTTTTGTTTTGCATGTGCTGCCCTTCCATGCTCCTTGCTGTGAAGGCCAGTTATAGGTGGGGGCAGGGGTCATTTTGTTTGATAACACTGACTCAATCTGCAACTCTAACACTAATGCCACGTACTCACGATCAGACATTCCGACAACAAAACCGTGGAAAATATCCGACTGATGTTGGCTCAAACTTGTCTTGCATACATACGGTCGCACAAATGTTGTCGGAAATTGCGAACATCACGTACAGCACGTACAGCGGCACAATAAAACGGAAGTTCCATACCAAGTGCGCCACCCTTTGGGCTCCTTCTGCTAATCTCGTGTTAGTAGAAGTTTGGTGAGAGACAATTCGCGTTTTTCAGCTTCGTGCTTTTCAGTCCGTTACAGCGTGACAAATGTTCTATCTCCATTACGAATGCTAGTTTTACCAGACCGAGCGCTTCCGTCTCGTACTTGATTCAGAGCATGCGTGGAATTTTGTGCGTCGGAATTGTCTATAAACGCTTGGAATTTACGAGAACGGATTTTGTTGTCGGAAAATTTGAGAACCAGCTCTCAAATTTTTGGTTTCTATGTAGAAGTGAGCCTGATTTTGCGCTTTCCAGCTTTAGTAAATAAACCCCATTGTGTACTTAAAAGTGGGGTATGCCTGTATTACAGGTTTAGTATTGCGTCAGTATATTATTGTACGTATATCTTTGCAGCTGAATATCCATAATAAAAAATGAAAAACAATCAATTAAAAAAAACGGGCACGTAAGCTCTAAATATCTGTAAGCCACAAGCAGGTTAGGAATCCCATTTGACTGCATTCTCTTTAGTACAAAGATAAGCAGCCTGACTATAGCATGCACTGCCTTTTTTTTTTTTTTTTTTTTAAGGAAAGGCTTGTAAAAACTCCTCCAGAGGAGGAAGAGGAAGCGGAAGAAGGTCCAGAATCCTGGCAGGAACTGTTGGACTCTGTGAAGGAGAACATGGAACAAAATGGAGGTATTCGCCCTCTGCTACTTTAAAGTGGTGGTTCACCTTTGAAATAATAAATGTGTTTGTAACATAAATACACCACAACTACCTGTTTAATTGTATTGCACCTAGTCTAAATTCTGGCTGGCTAGTGTAATCAGCCTTTGAATGTGTTGGCAACTATGAGCAAAACCATGGTGTCACTTAGCCCCCCCAGGCAAAAATAATCCTGTGATTAACATCAGTGTGCATATTAAGTACGGATGTGGATGTTGCTTTGTATGTCTGTTTGTAGTAGTAGGTGTTCTTTACATAGAGAGCCTTTGACGTCAGGTCCCCACATACTGCTCCTCAAAGGCAGTTTGTTGACTGCAATTCCAAATGCGGACAAACCAATGTATGTGAGAAAATATCTGCAATAATTATGTCGGTAGGTTAGTTTCCTCAATGTGAATAACTTGACTTGATTTTTTTTATATTAAAGTAGTCTATTTCCAACTAAAATTCGTACGGTTATGGCTTTTCTGTATAATGTCACAATAAAGTTATCATGTTGGCAAAATACATAAGCAGAGGTTATGTTCGGTACAAAATCACATCACAGCGATCAGTAGGTCCCAAGATACATGCAGCTGTTTGTGCAAATCTCAATTATTCTTGTTAGCTATTCTCCCTTTTGTCTTCTAAATTTCCCTATTGGTCATATATTGTGATGGGTGGCTTCACTGTGACAATTACGGAGGCTTTGGAAGAGGGAGTGGAGAGTGCCAAGCCTAACTTGTAAAGGACAATGTGAGATTTGTACATAACTTTAGATGCCTGTGTTGTATGGATTTACTGATAAATTTGACATGCAGTCTTTACTAAACCAACAACTTCTGCCAAGAGATCAGCTACAGGAAGCCTACAGACAATAATGGTGACTAATCTTTGGCCCGCAGACAGCCTTTTTTTGGGCACATCAGCCACAGTACAGATTCTCTTTAAAGTATAACTAAAGGCAAAACTTTTTCTTTAGTTTTAGATAGTGTGGGGAGGAATTAGAACACCTGTCTGTTTTATTGCTGTCTGTGCCCCCCGTTAGGGAGAGTCACCCTCTCTATTTGTCCTGTTTACTATTATCATTAAAAGTGAAAGTAAAAGAAGTTCTCAAATTTTGGGTTGTCCCCAGAAAAGTAATATTGGGGAAATCTTCCAATGGGGACACTAGTTCTGGTGGCCAAGGGATTCCCCTAAATTGCAGGAATTTCCTCTCATTTCCTGTTTTGACTGTGGGACAGGAAGTGAAGGTAAATCAGCCCAATGGGGCACTGATGACAAAAAATAAACCAACAGGGGTTATAAACCTCCCTTACTCTATCCAAAAAGTTTTGCCTATAGCTGTACTTTAAATGACTGTTTGGTAACCAATTTCAACCATCTTTTATTAGCAAAATTAACCCAACAAAATAAAGCAACCTACTGTCAGTTTTTATTGAAACCATGGAACAGGTCACTGGTCATAGTTTGCTTTGTTTGGTTTGGTCTTTTTTGCAGTGGATGATAGTTGAAAGTGATTGACTCGTCCTGAAATTGGCCCGGTGTGTGTCCAAAATAAGAACCGTCTCTGATGTCTTCTGAGGAATGTTTTCCTTTTTTTCTCCCACAAACAGTCAAATTGACGTGATAAATGAGTCTTCTTCATCTGCAATATTCATACCCAAGTCTGGGTCATTCTGGTGTAAAAAAAACTATAAATTACTTTTCTAACTTTGCTAAATGTTATTTGCACCAGAAGCCAAATACCTAAATTGTAGGATTGAAATACAGGTGGACTTGTTAGAGTACAATGCAAAAAGCTGTGGCTTGCGATCACCCATAACAACCAATCCAGATCCAGCTCAGAATGGGTAGAATCATTTTAGTGATCCTAAGTTTGATTTGTTAGTATTACAGTACTCACAGAGGATAATTTAGAGTTCATCCAAATAACATATCTAATACAGTAAATGGCTAAACGTTTTGGACACCTGACTGTCATTTCCACCATGGCCAAGGTTTGTGGACATCCTTCCAAATGATTGAGCTTAGGTGTTTCCAGTCAAGAGTTCTGGTAATGCTACAGCAGGTGAAGCAATTTTAGACAATTGTGCACTTCCAACCTTTTGGCAATAGTTTGGGGAAGGCCCTTTTCTGTATCACAATAACTGTACCTTTATTTCCCAAATCCAGCTGCATAAAGAAATGATGTGACCAGTATGGTGTGGAGGAACTCGAATTGGTCTGCACATATCTCTTTATGAATAGACTAAGACATCAATTACGAACCAGATCCTCTCATCCAACATCAGTACCTGACCTCACAAATGGCACAGATGCCTACAGACACACTCCAGACTCTCTGGGAAGGCCTTCATAGTTCATATTAATGGCCATTGTTTTGGAATGGGATATCCAGCAAACTCATAAACAGCGGGTATAGAAAATAATCACCCCCTTTAAAAGAATCACATTTTGCCTTGCAGCCTAAAACGAAGACAGACATAGTTTTTGTTTTATCCAGGTGTATTTACTAGTGCAACTTATAACATCCAAGTGAAAGATATAACACCAACATGTCAGAAAATAAATAAATGAAAAAACAGAATCACTGAGTTGGAAAAAAGATCAACCGTGTTATGTCAGTACCGTATATACTCGAGTATAAGCCGACCCAAATATAAGCCGAGGCACCTAATTTTACCACAAAAACTGGGAAAACTTATTGACTTGAGTATATGCCTAGGGTGTGCCTCACTTTGCCTCACTGTGTCCATGCCTCACTGTGTCCATGACTAGACTGACGTTTAACATAGGAGTCTATGGAAGGGGGGCCCGGCTTTGAAAAATCGGTGCTACCCGGCCGTAGGTTCCCCGGACAAGAAACTTTGCAAACTTATAGAGGAAGAGTGGGGCTACATGTGTGCCAAGTTTGGGGTCCAGAGGATTTACGACCGGCCGGTTCCGGGTCCCCAAATTCACCAGAGAAATTACCGTTTAACATAGGAGTCTATGGAAGGGGTGCCCAGTTTTGAAAAATCGTTGCTCCCTGGCCGTAGGTCCCCTGGACAAGAAACTTTGCAAACTTGTAGAGGAAGAGTGGGGCTATATGTGTGCCAAGTTTGGAGTCCAGGGTACTTACGGCCGGCCAGTACCGGCTCCCCAAAGTCCGGGAGATCAGGCGCAAAAAAGTGACTCGAGTATAAGCCGAGAGGGGCATTTTCAGCACAAAAAATTGTGCTTAAAAACTCGGCTTATACCCGAGTATATACGGTATTTTGTAGAATCTCCTTTCTCTTTAATTATAGCCTTTAGTCTGTTGGGATTTGTCTCTACTAATTTTGCACATCTAGACTTTGCAATATTTGCCCACTCGTCTTCACAGAACTGCTCAAGTTCAGTTAAATGTGATGGTGACCGTTTGTGGACTGCGGTCTTCAAGTCATTCCACAGATGTTCAATGGGGTTTAAGTCTGGGCTCTGACTAGGCCATGCAAGGACATTCACCTTTTTCTCCTTCAACCACTGTGTGGTCATTTTTGCTGTGTGCTTTGGGTCATCGTCATGTTGGTAGGTAAACCTTCTTCCCATTGACAACTTTCTGGCAGAGGGCAGCAGATTTTCCTCAAGAATTTGATGGTATTTTTCTCCATCCATTCTTCTTCTATCCTGACAAGTGCTCCAGTCCCTGCTGCAGAGAAACACCCCCATTATTATTATTAAACAGGATTTATAAAGCGCCAACAGTTTACGCAGCGCTTTACAATATTAAAAGGGAGACAATACAGTTATAATACAATAAAATACAAGAGGATTAAGAGGGCCTTGCTCAGAAGAGCTTACAATCTAATAGATGACAGGATATTACCACCTTCATGCTTTATTGTAGGAATGGTGTTATTTGGAGGGTGAGGTGTATTGGATTTCTGCCAGACACATCGTTTGATGTTGAGGCCAAATAATTCATTTTTAGTAGGGATGCACGGAATGGGTTTTTTGGTGCCGAAACCGATACCAAAAATGAAAAATAAAAGATACCGAAACAGCACCGAAACCGAAAGTGACTGTTTTTAAAAAATATTTTTATACAGGAAATGGTCAGAGACTGGGGACATGGTACAGGAGATGGTCAGACACTGGGGACATGGTACAGGAGGGGGTCAGAGACTGGGGACATGGAACAGGAGGTGGTCAGAGACTGTGGACATGGTACAGGAGGTGGTCAGAGACTGTGGACATGGTACAGGAGCTGGTCAGAGACTGGGGACATGGTACAGGAGGTGGTCAGAGACTGGGGACATGGTACAGGAGGTGGTCAGAGACTGGAGACATGCTACTGGAGATGGTCAGAGACTGCGGACATGGTCCAGGAGATGGTCAGAGACTGCGGACATGGTCCAGGAGATGGTCAGAGACTGGGGACATGGTACAGGAGATGGTCAGAGACTGGGGACACGGTACAGGGGGTGGTTAGAGACTGGGGACACGGTACAGGAGGTGGTTAGAGACTGAGGACACGGTACAGGAGATGGTCAGAGACTGGGGACATGGTACAGGAGATGGTCAGAGACTGGGGACATGATACAAGAGATCAATGCAGCCTCACCTGTGCCCATAAGATGCAGCCTCACCTGTGCCCGACATGCAGCTTCCCAGTGCCTGTCATGCAGCTTGCCAGTGCCCATCATATAGCTTGCCAGTGCCCGTCATGTAGCCTGCCAGTGCCCGCCATGCAGCTTGCCAGTGCCCGTCATGAAGCCTGCAAGTTCCCTCCCTCCTCCTCGCGGCGATCTCCGTGTGTCACGGTGTGTCACGGAGCTTAACTACACAGGCCGCAGTAACAATGTCCCGCCTCCTGTTACACGTCACACTGATTCAATTTCCCACTGTCACAGGAGGCGGGACATTGTTACTGCGGCCTGTGTAGTTAAGCTCTGTGACACACGGAGATCACCGCGAGGAGGGAGGGAGGGGAGGGAAGGAGGAGAGGAGAGGACAGCGGCGTGCATCGGCCAGAAAAAAAACCCCATAATGGGTGGCACCAGGGGCGGAGCCCCGCACAAGCCCCGCCCCATTTTTGGCTGAATTATCAGCAAGAATTCCTTTTCGGCAAATTGGCGAAAAGGCAATTTTCGGCCGATATGTTTTGGCGGCCGAAATTTCGGTGCATCGCTAATTTTTAGTCTCATCTGACCATAACAACTTTTTCCATGTGGCCTCAGAATCTTCAAGGTGCATTTAAGGTGCCAGATGAGACTAAAATTTAATTATTTGGCAATTTTTTTTTTCTGGCATGTTGGTGTTATATCTTTTACTTGGATGTTATAAGTTGCACTAGTAAATACAGCTGGATAAAACAAAAACTGTGTCTGTCTTCATTTCAGTCTGCAATGCAACACAATGTGATTATTTTAAAGGGGGGTGATTGTCTTCTATATCCACTGTAGATGTCCACAAACGTTTGGCCATATATTGTATATATTTGTCTAATGACATTTCTGAATGCAGGGCGTCTGGACGACAGCTACGTGATCAGGTTCATGAAGGAGAAACTAAAGTCTATGCCTTGTCAGAACCAGGGCTATGTCCTAGATGGATATCCCAAAACCTACGAACAAGCAAAGGAGCTTTTCAACTGTACGTAAGATTGCCTCCCTTGTATCAAACATTCTTGTAAGTGCTTTTTGTACATGTACAAGATGAGATTTAGAATATGTTTTGTTTCTGGGTTTTTAGCAGAAGAAGGAGGAGAAGAGGAGGAAGAGAGTAGGAGTAAAGCTCCACGTTTTGATAAAACCATCACTCCAGGTGAGTTAAAGTGGAGACCTGTAAGAGCAGTTTTATTTACGAAAAGACTTGGAAAGGAATGCTTTCGGTGATTCTCCCATGAACATAGGGCATGTTTCACACATGCAGGGCTAAGCAACAGGTTAACTTTACTGTTCAGATTCACCTAAAAATCCAAAATAACCAGGGAATAGCTACATTTTAAATATGTTTGCCAATACCCAGATCTCTTGGGGAGGAGCTATACTAAAAAAAAAATATATATATATAGATCGGACACCTTCAACGGCAATTACAAATATATTTATTTCATATTTTAAATCATGAAAAATTTATGAAAATCACCCAATCCTCACAATGTCCACTCTGGCATTTTCAAAGGAGGACTTTTATACCAGCTAGTCCAGCCTACAATCTCAAAGGCATTCAGATTAATTTTATGCCTAGTGCCCACAATACCGTACATAATGGTCTCTTCCATCAAAAATGTGGATTGGGGGGGGGGGGGGGGGGACCGGACCATTCACACTGGAGCTGATTTTCATAAGTTCCTTCTAACCCCATGTGACACCGCTGGTCCAATTGCCAGACCTTATTTTCAGGCCAAACTGTCCAGCAAAATTTACAGCAGCAAGGTTGTGAAAAGCCATACAACACTGTCAGGGATGCCTACAACACTTTTATCCATATGATTTAACTTTAAAAAAAATTATTTCTGTAAAAAAAAAAAAAAGGCTAGCTGGAGTTGGGCTTTAACCCTTTTGTGACCAGGGAACATTGATTGCTAGTAGGGATGAGCTTCGTGTTCGAGTCGAACATACGTTCGACTCGAACATCGGCTGTTCGATCGTTCGACGAAGATCGAACGATTTGGGCCGTTCGCGCCAAATTCGAGTGACGCGAACGGCCCACAATGCACTACGCCATCGCAGTGTCATCCAGGCGCTGTGATTGGCCAAGCATGCACTGTGACCCCGCATGCTTGGCCAATCACAGCGCCGGCAGCGAGGAGAGCAATGATTGGCCACAGGCAGGATGCCTGTGGCCAATTATTGCTGAGGGTGTTTAGTACACGCCCCACACTATAAAAGGCCGCCAGCACGGCGGCCTAGTGTAGTGTGTTCCGGAGCAGGGATAGAGCAGCATAGGCAGGGACAGTGACTGTTATTTCTTTCTTGCTTAACCTGGATTCCTTTAGTTTAGGGAAAGAGAAGGATAGGTAGGGAGAGTGTCAGTGTGTTTTGTGCTTGTGCTATAGTGTGCTTAAAAAAAACATTTATTCTAGGGACAGAAAACTGTAGGTAGGGACAGTGTCAGTTTCTTTCACTCTGCAAGTCCTTGTTTCCAGGGACCTGGAAGGACAGTGAGTGAATTGTCCTTGTGCTATATTGTGCTTAAAAAAACATTTATTCTAGGGACAGAAAACTGTAGGTAGGGAGAGTGTCAGTTTCTTTCACTCTGCAAGTCCTTGTTTCCAGGGACCTGGAAGGACAGTGAGTGAATTGTCCTTGTGCTATATTGTGCTTAAAAAAAACATTTATTCTAGGGACAGAAAACTGTAGGTAGGGAGAGTGTCAGTTTATTTCACTCTGCAAGTCCTTGTTTCCAGGGACCTGGAAGGACAGTGACTGAATTGTCCTTGTGCTATATTGTGATTAAAAAAAACATTTATTCTAGGGACAGAAAACTGTAGGTAGGGAGAGTGTCAGTTTATTTCACTCTGCAAGTCCTTGTTTCCAGGGACCTGGAAGGACAGTGAGTGAATTGTCCTTGTGTTATATTGTGATTAAAAAAAACATTTTTTCTAGGGACAGAAAACTGTAGGTAGGGAGAGTGTTTTTTTTCTTTCACTCTGCAAGTCCTTGTTTCCAGGGACCTGTAAGGACAGTGAGTGAATTGTCCTTGTGCTATATTGTGCTTAAAAAAAACATTTATTCTAGGGACAGAAAACTGTAGGTAGGGAGAGTGTCAGTTTATTTCACTCTGCAAGTCCTTGTTTCCAGGGACCTGGAAGGACAGTGACTGAATTGTCCTTGTGCTATATTGTGATTAAAAAAAACATTTATTCTAGGGACAGAAAACTGTAGGTAGGGAGAGTGTCAGTTTATTTCACTCTGCAAGTCCTTGTTTCCAGGGACCTGGAAGGACAGTGAGTGAATTGTCCTTGTGCTATATTGTGCTTAAAAAAAACATTTATTCTAGGGACAGAAAACTGTAGGTAGGGAGAGTGTCAGTTTATTTCACTCTGCAAGTCCTTGTTTCCAGGGACCTGGAAGGACAGTGACTGAATTGTCCTTGTGCTATATTGTGATTAAAAAAAACATTTATTCTAGGGACAGAAAACTGTAGGTAGGGAGAGTGTCAGTTTATTTCACTCTGCAAGTCCTTGTTTCCAGGGACCTGGAAGGACAGTGACTGAATTGTCCTTGTGCTATATTGTGATTAAAAAAAACATTTATTCTAGGGACAGAAAACTGTAGGTAGGGAGAGTGTCAGTTTATTTCACTCTGCAAGTCCTTGTTTCCAGGGACCTGGAAGGACAGTGAGTGAATTGTCCTTGTGTTATATTGTGATTAAAAAAAACATTTTTTCTAGGGACAGAAAACTGTAGGTAGGGAGAGTGTTTTTTTTCTTTCACTCTGCAAGTCCTTGTTTCCAGGGACCTGTAAGGACAGTGAGTGAATTGTCCTTGTGCTATATTGTGCTTAAAAAAAACATTTATTCTAGGGACAGAAAACTGTAGGTAGGGAGAGTGTCAGTTTATTTCACTCTGCAAGTCCTTGTTTCCAGGGACCTGGAAGGACAGTGACTGAATTGTCCTTGTGCTATATTGTGATTAAAAAAAACATTTATTCTAGGGACAGAAAACTGTAGGTAGGGAGAGTGTCAGTTTATTTCACTCTGCAAGTCCTTGTTTCAAGGGACAGAGAAGGACACCTGAAGGTAGCCCTTATTGCTTTTTTCCCATCTCCCTGCAGGCCATCTATTAGAATGTCTGGAAGGCAAACAAGGAGAGGCAGACAGTCAGGAGGCAATAAAAGAGGGCAAGCAGGCTCTGTGTCTGGGGGCAACAGTGCTGGTCGTGGACGCGGTGCATTGTCATCAGCACATGGCCATGGGACACGCTTGTCCTTCTTTTCGGCAGCTGGACATGTTGAGCCACATCATGCCGAAGACTTGGTAGAGTGGATGACCAAGCCCTCCTCCTCCTCCTCATCCTCTCTCACCCAGGCTCAGGGTACTGGAAAAGCAGCTGCCAAAGCGTCGTCTTCCCTGGTATCAATGTCAGACAAATCATCAGTCACTCCTTCCCTAGACCCACCATGTCCTCCTCCTGAGGAGTCCCCCGAACTGTTTCAGCACAGTGTTGGGTACATGCTCCAGGAGGATGCCCAGCGTTTCGAAGGGTCTGATGATGAAACCCAGCTAGAGGAAGGCAGTAGCGTGAGAGCAGACAGAGGGGATGCTCAAGAAGGACACCAATCTGGCAGTCATGTTCCAGCAGCTGCAGCATACTGCCAGATTGGCTCCAGTGATGAGGAGGGAGGGGATGATGAGGTCACTGACTCCACGTGGGTGCCTAATAGGAGAGAGGAGGAGGAGGAGGATGAGGAGGAGGCACATCTCCAACGAGGCAGGATGCCCTTTGGTGGCCAGCGTAAGGGCAGTACACCGACGGAATCACACCGCAGAGCTCCGCCTGTGCAGGGCGCTGCCTCTGCCCGTCATTCAAAAAGTTCTTTGGTGTGGGCCTTTTTTGAGGCTAGTGCATCAGATCGCACAGCTGCTGTTTGCAACATATGTCTCAAGCGTATATCGCGTGGCCAAAACATCAGCCGCTTGGGTACCACATGCCTGACCAGACATATGTTGACCTGCCATGCAGCTCGTTGGCAAGCCTACCTCAAAGACCCACACCAAAGAACAAAGCGGACCTCTCCTTGCACCGCATCAGCTGGGATCTCCAACCCCACTATAACTTCAGTCCTCTCTGAAACATGCACTGAGAGGAATGAAGGTGTAGAATTAGGTGTGTCACAGCCAAGTACTTGCGCCCACTCTGCTAGCAGTACACCGACGTCCGATTCTAGCAGGCAAATTTCCCTGCCCCAGCTGCTGGACCGTCGAAAGAAGTTCACTCCCAGCCATCCACATGCCCAGCGGTTGAATGCTAGCTTGGCTAAATTGCTAGCGCTTCAACTGCTGCCTTTTCAGTTGGTAGACTCGGCCCCCTTCCGTGAGTTTGTGCAATGTGCAGTTCCTCAGTGGCAGGTTCCCAAACGCCACTTTTTCTCACGGAAGGCTATTCCGGCTCTCTACCGGCATGTGGAAGGCAATGTCTTGGCCTCGCTGGACAGGGCGGTCAGCGGTAAGGTGCATATTACCGCTGACTCATGGTCCAGCAGGCATGGACAGGGACGTTACCTTTCTTTCACGGCCCATTGGGTCACTCTTTTGGCAGCTGGGAAGGATTCAGGACAAGGTGCAGTAGTGTTGGAGGTTGTCCCACCGCCACGCCTCCAAAATGCTACTACTGGTTGTGACACACCTCTCTCCTCCACCCCCTCCTCTTCTTCTTCCTCCATGGCCTCTTCCTGTGGTTTGTCCTATGAACCAGCGGTGCTCCGTAGCCGTTCACGGGGCTACGCAAGTACGCAGGCAAAAAGATGCCATGCCGTGCTTGCGCTGGTGTGTTTGGGGGACAGAAGCCACACTGGGGCAGAGGTCCTGTCTGCTCTGCAGGGCCAGGCCGAGAGGTGGTTGACGCCACGCCAGCTTAAGCCAGGAATGGTGGTTTGCGACAATGGCACCAACCTCCTCTCCGCCCTCCGACAGGGACAACTGACCCATGTGCCCTGTGTGGCTCACGTCCTTAACCTGGTGGTGCAGCGCTTCTTGGGCAGGTACCCGGGCTTACAGGATGTCCTGAGGCAGGCCAGGAAAGTCTGTGTGCATTTCCGCAGATCTTATAATGCCAGTGCTCGCCTGGCTGAGCTGCAAAAGGAGTTGAACCTGCCCAAGAACCGCCTTATATGTGACATGCCCACCAGGTGGAACTCAACGTTGGCCATGCTGCAGCGGCTGCACACGCAGCAGAGGGCCATCAATGAGTACCTGTGCGACTACGGCACCAGGACAGGGTCAGGGGAGCTTGGTTTTTTTTCTCCACGCCAGTGGGGCATGATCAGGGATGCATGCACTGTCCTGGCACCATTTGAGGAGGCCACGAGGATGGTGAGCAGTGACAGTGCATGCATCAGTGACACTGTACCTCTTGTCCACCTGTTGGAGCACACGCTGCGTGGAATAATGGACAGGGCACTTGAGGCAGAACAGAGGCAGGAAGAGGAGGACTTCCTTGCCTCTCAAGGCCCCCTTTACCCAGACAGTGTTCCTTCTGTCCCACCCATCGCACAGGAAGAGGAGGAGGAGGAGGAGGAGGAGGAGGATTGTGTCAGCATGGAGGTGGAGGCTGGCACTCAGCATCATCAGCAGCAGTCTTTTAGGGATGATTTACAGTCCCAAGAAACCAGTGGACTTGTACGTGGCTGGGAGGAGGTGGCTGCGGATCATGTCGTCCTTAGTGACCCAGAGGACTCCGGAGCGAATGCCTCAGCAAACCTACGCTGCATGGCCTCCCTGATCCTGCAAAGTCTGCGGAAGGATCCTCGTATTCTTCGGATCAAGGAGAGGGACCATTACTGGCTGGCCACTCTCCTTGATCCACGGTACAAGGGTAAGGTTGCGGACCTTATGTTACCGTCGCAGAGGGAGCAGAGGATGAGACAACTCCGGGAGGCCTTGCAGAAAGGTCTGTGCAACGCGTTCCCAGAGACTGGGAGGTTGCAAACTCCTGGTCCTGGACAACGAGTTGCTGAGGCTTCGGCCAGTCAAAGAAGGAGCGGTGGGGAAGGTGGCCGTCTGACCGATGCGTTCAGACAATTCTTTAGTCCGCAGCCCCAAAGTATGATCGGTTCCAGCAACCATCGCCAGCGTCTGATAAACATGGTGCAGGAATATCTAGGGGCAAGGTCAGACTTGGACACCTTCCCCACCGAAAATCCTCTGGCTTACTGGGTCTTGAGGATGGATCACTGGCCAGAGCTTGCACAGTATGCAATTGAGCTACTGGCCTGTCCTGCATCCAGCGTTCTTTCGGAACGCACATTCAGTGCTGCTGGAGGATTTGTCACGGATCACAGGGTGCGCCTGTCCACCGACTCGGTTGATCGACTGACTTTCATCAAGATGAACCAGTCTTGGATCACCACCAGCTACCACACACCTGATGCTGATATAACAGACTAATTGATTTTAACATGTCACATCCCTTCAAGACTGATGCTGATGCTGAGTGCCTGTGCTGTTATGTTGACTGGCTATCCTCCTCCTCCGAGTCCTCAATGATACGATTGATGATGATAGCTTGTAAGATCATTTTTGTTTATGGGTGCCGCCACCAGTGCCTAACGCCCAATTTTTCAGCCCCTGTTTAACAGGGGCGTGTAATTACAATTTTTGAAGCAATACTTTGCAACAGGGCTCATTGCTGTGCTCCAAGTACAGTATCTGTGAGGAGTTGCAGTGTTGTGCCACCAGTGCCTAACGCCCAATTTTTCAGCCCCTGTTTAACAGGGGCGTGTCATTACAATTTTTGAAGCAATACTTTGCAACAGGGCTCATTGCTGTGCTCCAAGTACAGTTGCTGTGAGGGGTTGCAGTGTTGTGCCACCAGTGCCTAAGGCCCAATTTTTCAGCCCCTGTTCAACAGGGGCATGTAATTACAATTCTTGATCTAATAATTCACAGCAGGGCCCATTGCTGCACCCACCAAGAGTAACTGTCAGGGCTTACAGTGTTGTGGCACCAGCACCACCATCAAAGGCGCAATTTTTACTACCACTGTTCAACAATTATATGTAATTAAAATTCCTGATATAATAGTTGACAGCAGGGCGTTCCAGCACCAACCAAGAGTAACTGTGAGTGCTTACAGTGTTGTGCCAACACCAACAACTAAGGGGCCTATTTCTGCAGAGTATATACGGCAGGTCCCTACTTTCAAACATCCAACTTACAAACGACTCCTACTTGCAAACGCAAGAAGACAACAGGAAGTGAGAGGAAATCTACCACTAGGAAGGAAAATTCTCTCCTGTAAGAATAAATATGGGAGAAAGGTGTCTCCTCTGTACTGATGCTTTATCAGCAATCCTTGTTTCAAGAAAAACACCACATTTCAAAAACAGTTGTCATTGGGACGGAAAGTGAGGTGAAATGTTCTGAACAGGGGCACAGACAGCAAAACAAATGTTACAGGGGTGATAACCCTTACCTATGTTTTCCAAAAAGTTTAAAAATAGATTTTTGGTCTGGAGCTACACTTCAACAATGTACCTGTTCAAAATTACAAACAGACTCTACATAAGAACAAACCTACAGTCCCTGTCTTGTATGCACCGCCTGTATAGGGCTGTTCAGAGTATATAGGGCCTTTTTTATTTTATGTGCGGGGTTCCCCTTAATATCCATACAAGACCCAAAGGGGCTGGTAATGGGCTGGGGTAGGGGGGGGGTCATGGGGTAGCTATGCCATTTTTCTTAAAGAATTTCATCCATATTACCGGGACCAGACATTACATTAAAGCCGCAAGCAGTTTTAAATGGCTTTTTTTTCCTTTAGAAGTGTCATTTTGTGCAGGGACAGTTCTAAACACGGGAAACACGTGGCACTTCACAGGCATACTTTAGACACCCCCCAGGTACGATATTTAAAGGAATATTTGACTTTTTTTTTTTCACTTTATGCATCATTAAAATGACTGCTCCCGAAAAACGACCGTTTTTAAAACTTCTTTTTGCATTGATACATGTCCCCTGGTGCAGAACCCGGGTTCCCAAACCCTTTTTAGGACAATAACATGCATAATAGTTGTTATAATTAGCACTTTAGAATTCGAACGTTCGCATCCATTGTATTTAATAGGGTTCTAATGTTCGTTCGAACTTTCGGTCCGTTCGCGGGTTCTGGTGCGAACCGAACCCGGGGGTGTTCGGCTCATCACTAATTGCTAGATACCCGGGCGAAGTGTATCAGCATCTGTATGAGTTGGTTAACTTGACAATACCTCTATTTTTCATTTCTCTACCTATAAAATTTTACACTCTTTTAAAGGTCATATGTCCCATTTATTTGGCTAATGAATTCTCTGCTGAGATGTTTTACCTGACAAATGGACAAAAATGTGTATGTATGTATTTGTTACTTTAAAATAATAATAATAATCTTTTTATAAAACTTTGAAAATGTATTCATTTTATTATATATTTTTCATGTGTGCTTTTACTTTTTTTGTTCCAATAGTTTTTATTACAAATTTAAAGCATCAAACAGAAGTTTATACTAAACAATTGTCAGAAAGTTATGAGAACAAGGATGCATTTTCCAATACCATCAGTGACCCTGACCAGTTAAACAAAGAAAAACTATATCAAATAAGTTGTAGGCCCAGCAAGCCAGCTCTACTCATTAGCATGACCATTCGTCTAGGCTATGAGCCCATATGTCTCAGCAACTAGGCACAAAGAAACATCAACAGATATTAATAAGTATCAATTAACAGATATAAAAGCAATGTCAACTAGGACCGGTCCCAGTACCTCAAATCATGTGATCTCGATCTCAAAAACATAGAACTATTGGGGAGACTTTATGGTCCCCAAGCAGCATCCAACAAAAAAATATTTTTATGGTATAACAGAACCAATAACAGGAAAAGTGAAAAATGAAAAAAAAAGAGAGAAGAAAGAATGAGAATAAGCTACAGTAGGTCCACTCCGCCCGGGCCCCCCCTCACAAAAAGGCTTGGTGTTCAGGGAGTCTGAAGATAAGAAATTCAGGGATTCCACACTTTTTCAAAGCTTGCTTATCTCTTCGAATACTGGTTAGTTTTTCATTAATCATAATCCAGGATAGTTTGTTTCACCAACGTAACATTGATCACGGGTGATTTCCATGCACACGCTATGGTTATTTTAGCCGCTAAAAGAATGAAAAAAATGAGAGTTCATTGATGTCTGGGGATCTCCTCTGTCAGGTCAGTAAACAGCGCAGTTTTGGCACCTCTGGGTACATTCTGTCCAGCCACTGAGAAAATCAGGTTGAACACCCTGATCCAGAAGCGTCAGACCTTCGTGCAGGACCACCAGACATGATACATATCACCTTCCTGTCTGCATCCCTGAAACATAGGGGTGAGGTACCAGGATATAATTTTGCCAGCCTTCCTGGGTCAAGGTACCAGCTCGATAGCACTTTTAATTTGTCTCCACCAAGGAAGTGTTAAGTATGCCTTTGTGCACCATGGTTGACCATTTCGTCCACACCTCCTCCTCAACTGTCTATTCTAGGTCCGTATTCCAAGCCGTTTGGTATCAAGGTTTGTTACCCTGATTGCTGAACAGGAAATATAACTCCGTAATCCCTCCCCCTGTTTCGGGCCATGTGTGCTTTTACTTTATTAGCCAGCTGATGCCAGCTTGTTTTTAAACAATGTCACGTGATTACTATAGAATAATTACATGATTGGGAACAATGGTGAATGGATACTGATCTCTGTATCTGACTGCAGCCATTTTTAGATTCAGCACTAGCGGACAGCACAGGTGAACCTTTTAAAACATATCCTTGACCTGGGACATTGTGCAAAGAAACAGACTTTACAGATGACAAACAGAAGGGGGTTGTCAGCACTCAGGAAAAACAAAAATTGCAATGATAATGATACTGATAAACTGGATCATATAAATATATATTTTTTTTATTTTGCCCATATTTCCACTTTAAAGTGAACCTGTTGCCTTGCCTTGTGTGGACATAAATTAATTTTAATCTATGTCCATTCTAGCTAATATCATTCCAGGTAAAATAATTGCACAATGAATACAGATGTATGTTAGTGGATTACAAATGATTAAATCATTTATAAGTAAGCTTTGCTTGATATATTTCCATTTTCTCTGTTTATAGAATATGTTATATCTTTGGATGCATCTGAGGAATTCCTTAAAAACCGTGTGATCAACCTACCAGAAAGTGTAGTTGCCGGAACGCATTACACACAGGAGCGGTTCCTCAGGGCTCTTGCTATGTTCCGAGAATTGAACACTGAAGACGAGACTGTTCTCAACTATTTTGATGAGGCTGAAATCCATCCATTGCATCTTGGTATGTTGTACAAGGGTTCCTAAAAGGTTTTGGGCTGCTGACCACTTGCCTCCCAGGCCACATCCCTAGTATTCCTATACATATTTAAGGATTATTGTGTGTGTGGTCCTGCCTTTTTTATTAAAGTGAGAGTTAAAGCGATATTAAAGCCTTTTATTTTTTTTTAACAAACATGTTACATTTGCCTCCTCTGTGCAGTTGGTTTTGCACAGAGCAGCCTAGATCCTCCTCTTCTTGGGTCCCACGCCGGCGCTCCTGGCTCCTCCTTCCTGCCAGGTGCCCCCACAGTAAGCAGCTTGCTCTGGGGGCACCCAAGCAGTCGTGCTCCCAAACTGTGGCTCTGTGTGTCCATTCACACGTGGAGCCAAGGCTCGGCCCCACCCTCTCCATCTTTAGATTGGCTCACTGGCTGTGATTGACAGCAGTGGAAGCCAATGGCTAACGCTGCTGCCAAAAGCCAATCAAGAGTGCAAGTCCCCGGAGAGGCAAGGCTCACATGGACATTGCTGGATTGAGAGGGGGCTCAGGTAAGCACTTGTGGGGGGGGGGGCTGTTGCACACAGAAGGTTTTTTACCTTCACGCATAGAATGCATGAAGGTAAAAAACCTTGTGCCCTTACAGCCACTTTAAAACTAATATGGAAATAGATCTCGATCAGCCTCACTAAAGTCTGTAAATTCAACAGCTCTGTTATGACAAAAGTAATTTCATAAAATCTTGGTCCTTACAAAAAAAAAATCAGCACAAAAATATTGTTTACTTGCAAGGTGGGCAAAATATATGGCCCCTTTCACACGGGTGCCTCAGTTTTGCGGAATTAGTTTGCTCAGCAGGGGATCATTCCGCTGATCCCCGCTGAGCAGGCAGATGACAGGTTCGTTGCCGCTCACTGTGCAGAGTGGACATGGACCCAGTCTCACTCTCCTCTATGGGGAAACCACCAGATGGATGGAAAATAGGACCACCCTCCGTCAAGTTTTTGCGGGCAGGATTGGATCGAATAGCGGCAGATGTCAGCAGACATGTCACTGCTGACATCTGCTGCTCCATAGGGGAGGGTGCAAGGTCTGATCAGATCCACCTGAAAAACTGAAAGGGGCCTATGGATAAAGCAGGGAAGTGTTAGAATCTCTGTCAGATTTTTATTGCTGGGGAGACTTCCACTAACTTTCTGTTTTGATGACATGTCTCAGAGAAAAGAACGGATGAGAAATCTTTAGAGCAAAGACAGCAACATACAATTTAGAAAGGACAATTTTTAAACAGAAAAGACAATTGTGGCTTTGTTTGTAAATCTAACAAAAAGCCTGCAGTGTTTTGTATATTTTTGTTCATCATTTTCTTTGAATCCCATAGATATCTCAAAAGATGATGATCCAATGTACAGAGACATTTTAAAGCAAATCACTAAAGCCATAGGGGAGTCTAGGAACTATGGACTAACCATGGCAGAACAAGCAGAGCTGGAACTTCAGGAAGCAGAGGAAAGTATTTCTCAAGAATTAAAAAAAAAGGCTGAACTGGAGCGGAGGGAGGCTGAAGAGGAAGCGGAGAGGATGGGTCGCTGGGAGGAATGGGTAGGTTGGAGAAAGTTGTATTTCTTTAAGTGAATTAAGCATTGAATGTATTTGTGGTCTTCAATCTGAATTCCAGAAATGCAGCTACTAAAAAGTGAAGGCACACTAGGAGTTAAGTCCAAGGAGCTGCATAATATCTCCCAAACTTATCTTTATTATTTACTTTTGCAGGTTTATTGCTCTGCTGGAGTAACACTCTGGAATCTGAGAGGAGAGAAGCACACAGAGCAACTATGCCCGCTCTGCCCCTCTGCTGCCCATTCATAGAACCCTTCATATATTGTGAATGTGTTCACATAATACAAAGGCTTCTGTGATTGGGCAGGAGGAGGAGAGGGGCGGGTATATCAGCTGCACCGACTCTCATGTTTAAGATGCAGAGCTCAGAAGAATCAGCATCAGGCTACTGGTAATACAGTGTAGTCTGGGAGTACTATAAACCTGTCAGATATAAATAGTAAAGATAAGCCCAGGAGGTGTTATACACCTCGCTGGACTTACCTCATAGTGTGCCTTCATTTTTTTAAAAGCAGCTGAGTTCCTGGAATTCAGCTTTAGGTGTTAACATGTAAGTGTTCATGTTCTTATGCAAGTCGTAGCAGTCATGAATTATGTTGTTTCCCTTTTTTTTATTGTTTGTAATGTGTAAATGTACCAATTCCAGTATTTATTACCTTTCAGAGATCACAGTGCCTTTTTCTGTTTTTTTTTTCTCCAGAATGATAGCACCATCTTTATTCAGCTATCATTATTCCTCTATCCATAGACTGGGATGCTGACCCAGAAATGATACAATCATGTACATCCTGGTACCTGTGCAATTCTTGGATGTGTTCAGAAATGTCTGACACAAAACAAAATAAATGAATATGAGGACATTATGGTGCCAGCCAAAACCCTTAAGAAGAAAGGAAAGACACAAATGTCTAAACATACATAATTTTATTACAATATATTGTTAAAAAGACATAACATTTATTGTGCAAGCAAGTGAACAGCACAATAACTTCCCTGATAGAGCACTAGTCCTATGTGGCCCAAACAATATTAAATACAAATATCATAAATCTAAAAACATAGTAATATGACAATTAAAGGGCCAGTGGTACAGGAAGCGGTGCAGTGATGTGTTTTGCAACTGGTTTGCTTCATCAGGAGACCCTAATGTGCCAGGGAGTGAACCAAATTTATGATCAGCACTGACCACACATGGCATATTGGGGTCTCCATATGTGAGTAATATTTTCATAGTTGATTGGCTACGTGGTTTATATATACATTTATTTTAATTTGTTGCAGTTTAATATTAAGATGTGGTGTCATCTATAGCAAGCTGCAGCTTTTTATCACTAACTTTTGCTTACATGTCTGCCACAAACAAGCCTCTACTGCAGTATCTCACTTTGGGCCTGATTTACTAAAGTGTGAGGTGAAATAAATTAAAGAAAAGAGCTGTTCATTTGAAATGACCAATCATATGAAAAATCTTTATCTCTTTCAAATTCGTCTACACATGAATGCATACTGCAACGCATGCTCAACGGTCAATAGAATAGCAGCGGGGAGTGGACTGAAGTAGGTGGCCCAGAGATGGTCATGACGAATCTCATCACTTTTTGCACATTAGAATGCTCTTGATTTTTGGGATCCTTGGGCGCACTGGAATATCAGATGCCTGCAGTCTGCTTAAAGGACCTGGGGCCACTTTTCTTGCAAAGTGAGCCCTCATATATATGTCAATGTAAGCTAAGTATGTAACAGAAAGGTATGAGCACATCTGATGATTGCATGTTCCTGTTATATTACAGAACAGTCGCCTTGAGGAGGTGAAGCGCCAAGAACGAGAACTACTGGAAGCTCAGTCTGTCCCTTTAAGAAATTATTTAATGAAGAATGTTATGCCAACTCTAATACAGGGGCTGAACGAGTGTATTAAAGTCCGCCCAGGTGATCCAATAGATTATCTGGTAAGAGTCTCTGCCAATTATTTCTAAAGGTGAAGGTTAATAGCAGATCAGGACCATTCACACCTAACTGGTTGATAGTTAGTATGTGTATGGGAAGTACAAACACTTCTTTGCTGATTCTTATCTGCTAGGGAGTATTTTTGTTGTGATGGGAAATGTCATCATATCACCCGCTCATTTGTCTCCCACAGTCTTTGCAGGAGTGAAAGCATGTGTACTGCACAGATCTATCTATTCATCTATGAGTTGGACTGGCCTTACAGTCTTTAGTTGCATGGTCACCTATTGGAGGCTCCTGGCCAGTAACTGTTTATGATTCAAGTTGATAGGATAGATTTAGAGGGCAATAGCTGCGAGTACACCAACCTTAGTATGCATGCACAGACTTCTTGCCCACCACTCATTCTGCAATGCAGTGCTTGATGCCAAAATGAACCAATAAGAGTCCTAGGCATTGCTACATAAGCATGCCTGTGCCATGACTGTCACGTTTTGAGAAGCTGGCAGTACTTTCCTTTGTGTGCCATCCTCCCATAGGGTTAGTTTAGTGGCCATTATAGGTTCACTTTGATGCTCAGCTCTGAGAAAGTGACACAGAAAAGCAGGGCATTAAGATAACCTACTCTGTAAATATTGCCTAATTTGCTACCCATTAATGGCAATTGGATTAAAGCATCAGTTGTGGAAGACTATAAACATATTAGCTGCTTTGTCTAAGCAAGCATTCTGAGGAACACTGTAGACAACAGTGAAAAGCTTACCCATAGCAACATTTTGAAAGTTTTAACTTTTCCTTGTGGGCACAGAAGATTTATTATTTCTTTACTAATACAGTGAAAGTGCATAGACACAGTTAGCTGTTCCTTAAAAAAAGACAGGCAGAGGGCAAGGGACTGGTCACCAATGTTTCCTGTGGTCTTCTTGCAGCTGATCTTTCCCCATAACTGAGTTGCCATGCCCAGTTGTATACTGTCTTTGTGTGGAGGCGATCATCTTGGTAGAGGCAGGGCTTTGCTTCCTCAGCAAGGAGAACAATGAGCAATGCAGTAGTGATATCACCAATTCTCACTCCAAATCTCCTGAGGCTATCAGGCAGAGGCAGCAGTGCCTTGGATCTCATACTAAAGATATACAGCTATTAGATAACGGAACTGGAGTGCCAAGGCTAGGAAGTGCCCTCTTATTTTTCAGCAAGAATTAAAGATAAAGGGTAAATTTTTCAGGATACTGTTTAGACACAATTAAAAGAGAAGTATGGCTTTTTTCTGTACTGAAAACTGAGCGATCAGCGGTGGGCTGTGAAGTGGGCAGGCTCATGGAAAGGCCAAGCCAGGTGCCAGTCCAGACTTCTGGGTGGATCCTGACTTTAAAGCCGGGATCTTTCCCAAGCCTGGACTGACTGAGTGACGTCAGCTGACAGCGGGCTTTAGCCTGCTGCCGGCAGAAAACGGGTCACAGGATTGCAGAGGAACTACACTTCTGTGTTCCCCAGGGGGAGTATAGCCAAAAAAAACTTTGGCTATACTTCTCCTTTAAAATTTTCAATTGTTCCCTATAACAGCAAATCTTCACTTTTTAAGTTAATTTCCCCTTTAACTTTGCAGTTTCTCAAAAGATGTGGGGTGATGCTTTCATTAATAAATCGAAATGTTATTTGTTACTGTCCTGATCCTTTGCTACCATGAATTAGCCAATTTTTTACTTTGTATTTTAATTTTCCTACAGGCGGAGTATCTGTTCAAGAATAATCCTGAAACAGAATGATGACTCTTTTCAAGTTGTAAAGGTTTTCACTGTGCCTTCCTTTTTGTTTGTGCTAAATTGTACACATATAGGAATTGAGTATGGAATTGTTAAATCCTCTGTTAGATTCTTACTGCTGTTTGCGTCTCCTGCTGGGGAGATTAACTCTCCCTATATGTTCAGGTGGTCTATGTCAGCATACAGATGGTGATGGGAAATCCAAAATGTTACAATTGTCACTGGGACAGGAGGTGACAGAAAATCCTCCAATAGGTAAACCTGTTGCAGTGACAACCGTCTAAGAGGGGATATTTTCTCTCACTTCCTGTTGTGTGTCCTGTACACAGACAGTATTAAAAAAAAAGATTTGACCCTTCCCTACTCTATTCAAAACGAAAAAAGTTTTAGCTATAGCTATTTATGAGTGTAAAAAAATTGTAATCTATTCAATAAATAAAATCATTTTTAAAAAGTCAATTTTTATGAGTTGATGTCAGTTGGGATTAGAAATCCAATACAGCCCACATGCTGTACAGCTGTTAGATTCCCATTAATGTGGACACATTTCACCTTGTTGTAGGTATGTAGAACGCCACATATAAGACCTCTTGGGAATGTTTGAGGTTCGAAAGTGGTGTAAAATGACTTCAGTAATAATACTGTAAGGCCCCTTTCACACTGAGGCGTATTTCAGGCGTTTTAGCGCTAAAAATAGAGCATAAATAACGCCTGAAATAATCCTGCCCCAGCATTCTCAATGGGAAAGCCTGAGGGCTTTCACACTGAGGTGATGCACTGGCGGGAGGAAAAAAAATCTCCTGTAAGCAGCATCTTTGGAGCGGTGAAGGAGCGGTGTGTTTACCGCTCTTTCCCATTGAAATCAATGGGACACCGCGGCTATACCGCCCGCAAACCGCTGCTGTAGCAGCAATTTGCGGTGGTTTTAACCCTTTCTCGGCTGCTAGCGGGGGATAAAACCGCACCGCTAGCGGCCGAATATCGCAGCAAATCCGACGGTATAGCGCCGCTATATTGCCAGCGCACCTCCCCGCCCCAGTGTGAAAGGGGCCTAACATTTTAAGAATTTAGGCAGTAATAAACCCCAAACCAAAAATGTAATATTTTGCAGCTTACCGATCATTCGATGTGGTGGCTGCATTTATTTCCTTTTTTTAGGCTTTTTCCCCTCTGTTTTCACCCGGTGATCTGGCCAGTAACACACCTCCTGTATTGGAGCGCCCCCACTGTGGATGAAGAAGCACCTCTGGCCAGCAGTATTGTCAGTCTGGGGGGAGGGGGATTGTTAAATGTAATAGCAGATTTAAATACACTAAAAAATTCAAGCCAAACTCCAGCAAATACTTTATAATCAGTTACAGCAAACAGTTTCTTTCCTTTGGGGATAAAGGTTTTACATAAATAAATAAATAAAGATAATAATTTTAACTAAATATATCCGTGCAAATGGTAGACACCTGACATATACGTATAAAAAAGCAAATAGTGCAGCGCTAAAATGCAAAACATATCGTGAACATGTGCAAAGATAAATGAAAAATATTTAACAAAGTTCATATGAGTTCAAATTTGCAGAGGTATTTCCAAGCATCTGTGCAATTACATAGGAGTTAACAGGATGAGAAGTCCCACATGTCGTATAAGAAATGAGAGGTAAGATAGATTGGGTGTCACCAACCAAAATCAACAAGCCACTCTTACCAGAGGACATGCGACCCCCTAATAAGAACAGTCACATGGGCTTTATTTACAATAGCCATGCCAATGATCCGAATCACCTAGATCTCCTTACCTGTCACTGGATGAATGGGCAGCATGGAGGTAGATAGCGGCCAACCAGGAAGCACAGCCCTCTGCACGTAACTCCCCCAGAAGGATGAAAAATGAATCACCAGGCATGTAACAAAAAGGTAGCTAACATAGCGTGATACTGTTTAAAAACAATTTATTGTAAAAAGGAGTAACACTTGCAAAAATAGCTTAAAACTAGCGTATGGGTACAATTGGTTGTTTCTCTAGGAACCAAGTTGGCCAACCTTCACTTGCGCATGCATGGTAGTGTGTGAGCGTAGCTCCTTCTGACGCATTTTGTCGTACGTGATGTCATCAGGGGCACGCACACACGCCACCACCATGCAAATATATACACAAAGAGACCCGCGAGGATCGCAGTGATTGGACCATCAATGAGAAGGTCCCAATCACTGAATATGTAAATGTGAACTGAAACGTCCAATTCCACCTGCGCCATCTAGTGGAAAAATTGCAATAAGCATTCTTTTAAAACTAACATATTAAATCAGGCATGTCCAAAGTCCGGCCCGCGGGCCAATCGCGGCCCGCGTTCCGGTTTCGGACGGCCCGCCTGGTCATTTTGATATGTATTTATTTTGTGGCCCCCAACGAATCCCCGAGCGCCGGGGGCCACAAAAGAAATACATGCTGGCTGCCTTGGACGAGACAGGGAGGAGGCGGGACGAGCACCGTGCATACAGGAGTATTTCCTGTTTACACGGCGACCTCTGTAAAAGAAAGTCCCATCTCCTGCGCTGCCATTGGATGACTGTTCTGTCCATCATAGGAGGCGGGACTTTCTATTAAAGAGACCGCCGATAAAACAGTAGATTCTCATGTATATCTGTCGGCGCTCGTCCCGCCCCCTCCCTGTCTCCCCAATGCTGCAGATGGACATGAATCAGGCTGCACTGATGGCAATGGTGAGTCTGCATTCATGTCAAGGGAAGTGCTGCATTCATGGCAAGGGGGTGCTGCATTCAGGGCAAGGTGGGTGCTGCATTTATGGCACTTGTGAGGCTGTATTGATGGGCAGTGACCCTTATTTTTCTTCACAGTTCTTTATTTAACATGTAAGATTTTTTAAAGTTAAGGTGCATGTTATACGCCGATAAATACGGTATATCCAAATAACACGCCTGAGCTCATATCTTCACCACACACAGCTAGAAAGGCAGGGGAATTTTTGTTGCGCAGTGTATTAGTGCTCAGACGAACACACTTAGACCGAATTTTAATGGTTCACAGAATGTCAGGCAAAACGGTCGGCCCTCACGCATGTTCACTTCATCAAATCTGGGCCTCTTTGAAAAAAGTTTGGACACCCCTGTATTAAATGCATCTAAATGGATACCAACATAGATAAATATTTAAAAATATCATAAACCATTATGTAACTTTCCATTCCCAAATGTTCAATAAACATCCTCCCAGATGTACATATTAACCACTTGCCTACCAGGCCAATTCTGACATTTCTCTCCTACATGTAAAAATCATAATTTATTTGCTAGAAAATTACACAGAACGCACAAACATTATATATGTTTTTTTAGCAGAGACCATAGAGAATAAAATGGCGGTGGTTGCAACTTTTTATCTTGCACAGTATTTGCGCAAGATCTTTTCAAACGCATTTTTTTGGGGAAAAAAAACAGTTTCATGCATTTTGCATAATGTGACAGATAATGTTACGCCAAGTAAATAGATCCCTAACATGTCAAGCTTCAAAATTACACCCGCTCGTGGAATGGTGCCAAACTTCGGTGCTTAAAAATCCCCTAAATTTTTTACAGGTTACATGTTTTGAGTTACAGAGGAGGTCTTGGGCTAGAATTATTGCTTTCGCTCTAACGTTCGTGGTGATACCTCACATATGTGGTTTGAACGCCTTTAACATTTATGGGTGTGACTTACGTATGCATTCTCTTCTGCACACGGGGACAGGGGCGCTTTAATTTTTTTTATTGTTAATTCTACTTTTATTTTTCTAGTTTGATGCTTTCTTTTTAACTTTTTTTTATCACTTTTATTCCTATTATAAGGAATGTAAATATCTCTTGTAATAGGAATAGTGTGTGACAGGTCCTCTTTACAGTGAGATCTGGGTTCAATAAGTCCCTAGATCTCACCTTTAGGCTGGGAAGCCTGAAATAAAAAAGTAAAAAAAAACGATCCTGGCTTTCCAGCCGAGGCGACTGCATTTTTTTCAAATGCAGAGGCCGGGCGTGACGTCATAACATGACGTCTTAGATTGTGGTGTAGGGTTAGAAGTTGTTAGGTTGTGGTGTAGGGTTGGGAGTTAACTTGATGTGTAGGGCAAAGAGTAGCTTTAGGTGCAGGGTAAGAGGTTAGCCTAAGGTCCAAAGTTAGGGGTTTGGTTGTGGTGTAGGGTCATGTCATGTAGGGTTAGATTGTGGTGTAGGGTTAGGAGTTAACTTGGTTTTTAGGGCTGTTGTAGCTTTAGGTGCAGGGTTAGAGATTAGCCTAAGGTGCAAAGATAGGGGTTTGGTTGTGGTGTAGGGTTAGGGGTTCAGTTGTCATATAGGGCTATATTTTGGTGTAGGGTTAGAAGTTGTTAGGTTGTGGTGTAGGGTAGGAGTTTTACTTGAGGACTAGGCAAAGGGTGACTTGAGGTGTAGGGTTAGGTGTTAGTTTGTGGCATATGGTTAGGAGTAAGTATGAGGTGAAGGGTTAGAGGTTGGCCTAAGGTGCAAGGTTAGGGGGTTTGGTTGTGGTGTAGGGTTAGGGGTTAAGTTGTCATGTAGGGCTAGATTGTGGTGTAGGGTTAGAGGTTGTTAGGTTGTGGTGTAGGGATGGGGAGTTAACTTGATGTGTAGGGCAAAGGGTAGCTTTAGGTGCAGGGATAGAGGTTAGCTTAAGGTGCAAAGTTAGGGGTTTGACTGTGGTGAAGGGTTAGGGGGTCAGTTGCCATGTATAATTAGAAGTTGTTAGGTTGTGGTGTAGGGTAGGAGTTTTACTTGAGGGCTAGGCAAAGGGTGACTTGAGGTGCAGGGTTAGGGGTTAGTTTGTGGTGTAATGTTAGTAGTTAGGTAGTTGTATATAAATATTTTAAGTGCAGCACGGCTTATTTCTTTCCCTTCCTTATTAGTGATATATACATAAATATTATGATATATTAATTAAGACATCATGATTCCTACTCAATATAAAAAAATGATTTAATATATACGAGTGTAACACTCCTGTCCCAATGTGTGAGAAAAGTGCAACAGTCCTTAATTCATCTCTTCTGTGTTAGAATCCGAATCCCCAACCAATCCACTCCAACCTACACCTTGTGACAACGCTTTACCCAAGCTGTGCTCTCCCCTTCTTAGTTGGACCTTTACATTATAGAGGTCAATAATCGCTGTTTCACCTTCAGGGGTTATTAGGGCTCTGCCACTTTTTCTTTACATATATTGTATCTAATTAACTCACAAAGTATTTTTTTTTTCACAAAACCTGAGGTGTGGGAATCACATATTAGTGCTGGCACCCTGCTACAACTGAAAGGAAGAAAAAACTGAAAGACGACGGAAAGAGGAAATATATGATTTTATTCACAAGGGATGGGGGGGGAACATACACAACACTTTTTCCGGGTGTCGGGAACTAGGTGTGCGCATTAGGAGCTCTTTCAATGCAACTATGTATATTAAAGCAGAACTCTATTAAAAACAAAGACTCTCCCTTCCCCAGGCACCTGAGGCACCCCCTTGAAAAAAAAATTGTATAAATGTCTCGGGCTCAAAGGAAGCAGCTCAATTGATTCTGGATGTTATTTAACCCAAAAGATTGAGATCTAGTGACAGAAAGGAGTTATTGTGTGTGATGGTTCCACATTGAAGATAGGTATTGCAGAAAAAGCTGCTTGTAATGTTACCCTTAAGCCCTGTACACACGATCGGATATCCTATGGATTTTTGTCCGATGGATTTGTCCATCGGAAATCCGATGAAGCTGACTTCCATCAGTCTTGCCTACACACCATCAGTCAAAAAACCGTTCCAAACGAGGTGACGTAAAACACTCCGATGAGCCGAGAAAAATGAAGTTTAATGCTTCTGAGCATGCGTCGACTTGATTCTGAGCATGCGTGGGTTTTTTATCCGATGGACTTGCCCATAGACGATTGGAATTTGCTATCGGTTTTTGATCCATCGGAAAAATTTAAAACATGTTCTATTTTTTTAAACCGATGGAAAAAAGATCGATGGGTCCCATACACGATCGGTTTGTCTGATGAAAACAATCCATCGGACGGTTTTCATCGGTAAAAGCGATCGTGTGTACAGGGCTTTACTGGGCTATTATTATTTTTAGTCTTTTTTTTATACAAGTAGAACAGCTTCTCAGCTTCAATCATTTCTTTGGTTTTCTATCAGACTGGTGTTCTTGTTTAAGACTGGTGCAGCCATACAGCATTTTTTATTGTTGTCTGATACAATTCTAATAATAACTGAACTATTTCTGCTCAGAAAAAAAACTGTCAACATAGAAGGAAATACAACTAACTGGCTTTGCTTCTTATCCAGAAATAAGCACTTAATTCTGGCAGTTATCAAGCAGCTCCCAAAGACTCAATCCACTGATCACTAGAGACAGCCATCTGATCTGCTTTCTGTTTTCATTTGTAAAGACACTTTCACTGAGACAGTTCAGGATTTTATGCCTTTTATCACCCGTTTAAAATCATCTTAATTGCTTTTGAGAGGTTGAACTCTTTTGAAAACATGAGTAATACTACTTGTTCAGCACAAGATGGCACCAGCTGACTGTGTTATTAGGAGATTATTTGGAGCCTTGCCTTAGCTGAGAAGGTGCCTACTTATTACGTAGATCGGTAGTATGGACTGTATATACAGTAGTATAGTAGCTGTCAACTGTTCTACATTTCCAGGGACAACCCTAGATTTAAAAAATGTCCCTGAGGCTGGGTTCACACTATTGTCAGACATCGCATGTGATTCTCCCCGCATTGCTGTGCAGATCACATGCGATGTCTGTGCGATGCAAATTCAGCCATACATATTGTATGGCTGAATTTGCATCGTATTCGGACAAAAATGGTACAGGACCCTTTCTTTGGTCCGCACTGGAATCGATCTGATTCCTGCACCATTTCACAGTTCGCACTGCGATCTGAGAACCTATCTGGGGGGTGTCATTTACTATGTATTGACAGCCGCAGCAGTTCACATAGGGCAGTGTGATCTGCCTGCAAGAGACTTGTGATGCGGGAACCCGCACAGGAATCGCAATGTTCCCTGCATTACATATGTGTGAAGAAAACTCTTCCCCCTGAAAAGGGCCCTTTTTATTAAAAAAATCTAATGTCATAAAACATCAGCTATTGTATGCTTTCTAGATTTTACTATTTTCATTTGCGTTTTTTTCTTATATTATAGTGACTCTCTTGCCAGAAAAAAATCTCAAAAAAGTACCCTGCAAATAAGGAGAATATTTATCAGTCTGGCTAGTGGTGATTCCAGTCTTTTTACAGAGATACATTCGCCAAAGAATCTTTAGTTTCCAACACATTGTTGAATGCCACCTTGCCCTCTGTATGCTGTGGTTCCTCCTGCCGGCTGCTGTGTCATTACTGTGTCCCTGCAGAGCTGTAGTGACTACTGCCCACCAGTTTGAACAAAAATATGCAGCAGGGGCATAACTTCAGGGGTCGCAATTGCAACCAGGCCCCATGCTCCATGGGGCCCTCCTGTACAGGAAGGGTGGCAGGGCGGCATGTAGAGAAACCAATCCCCTCAATTTTCCCCCTGCAGCTGCTGGAAGTCTGCTTATCCTCCTCTCTCTCCTGCAGGTCCTGCTGCCCCCCGTGTGCTCTCCTGCCCCCCCCCTCGTCCCCCCTCAGTGCTGCCGTTTCCCCCCTTCTCCCGCCAGCTGCTGTGGGGGAATGTGTCAGGATGGAGAGCGGGAAGGGGCCGATAAATATGTAATTTACCGTCCCCTTCCTTTTCTGAATGGACAGAGTCAGTGATTGGTACTGATCACTGTCCATTCATAACTGAATTTTTTTTTTCCTAAATAGCTTCCTTTACCTTAGTGCAGTCCTCCTTCACTTACCTCATGCTTCGATTTTGCTTTTAAATGTCCTTATTTCTTCTGAGAAATCCTCACTTCCTGTTCTTCTGTCTGTAACTCCACACAGTAATGCGCAAGGCTTTCTCCCTGGTGTGGAGTGTCGTGCTCGCCCCCTCCCTTGGACTACAGGAGAGTCAGGACGCCCACTAACACACAGCTCCTTTCTCTATCTGCAACGTAGAGAGCGTCCTGACTCTCCTGTAGTCCAAGGGAGGGGGTGAGCACGACACTCCACACTAGGAAGAAAAGCCTTGCATTACTGTGTGGAATTACAGACAGAAGAACAGGAAGTGAGAATTTCTCAGAAGAAATAAGGACATTTAAAAGCAAAATCGAAGGATGAGGTAAGTGAAGGAGGACTGCACTAAGGTAAAGGAAGCTATTTAGGAAAAAAAAATTGTACCTTTACAACCCCTTTAACCCTTTCCATACAGGGCTTTTTATACCACTTCCATACCGGGCCTATTCTGGCACTTCTCTCCTACATGTACAAATCATCATTCTTTTGCTAGAAAATTACTCAGAACCCCCAAACATTATATATGGTTTTTTTTAGCAGACACCCTAGGGAATAAAATGACGGTCGTTGCAACTTTTTATCTTGGAAAGGAAAAACGTACCGCTCAAAAGCTTGAGAATTCACCAAATAGCTGCTTCCGCCCGGTCACTCACACAGGTGCTGGCTCTGCACTGATGCATGGGAGAAAAAGAAACCCTGGACTGCCGCACTCTGTATAGACAGTTATTTATTCCAAAATTTCAAGTAAAAAATCCAAATTCAAAATAAATCCATAAATCCAAAACAACAAATGCAGGGAAGGCTGCATGCATACTATCTGCATTTGTTGTTTTGGATTTATGGATTTATTTTGAATTTGGATTTTTTACTTGAAATTTTGGAATAAATAACTGTCTATACAGAGTGCGGCAGTCCAGGGTTTCTTTTTCTCCCAACTTTTTATCTTGCACGGTATTTGCGCAATAATTTTTCAAACGCCTTTTTTGGGGGAAAAAATGGTTTCATGAATTAAAAAATAACAAAACAGTAAAGTTAGCCCCATTTTTTTGTAAAATATGAAAGCTTATGTTACGCCGAGTAAAAAGATACCTAACATGTCACGCTTTAAAATTGCGCACACTCATGGAATGGTGCCAAACTTAAAAATCTCCATAGGCGACGCTTTGAACATTTTTACAGGTTACCAGGTTAGAGTTACAGAGGAGGTCTAGTGCTAGAATTGTTGCACGCGCTCTAACGCACACGGCGATACCTCACATATGTGGTTTGAACGGCGTTTACATATGCGGGCGGGACTTACATGTGCGTTCGCTTCTAAGTGCGAGCTATTGGGGTTGGGCGTTTAAAAAAAAAATTTATTATTATTTTTTTTTTATTTTACTTATTTTTTTTTATTTTAACATTTTTTTTACACTTTTTTTTGATCACTTTTATTCCTATTACAAGGAATGTAAACATCCCTTGTAATAAGAATGTGTGTGTGACAGGTCCTCTTTATGGAGAGATGCGGGGTCAATAAGACCCCACATCTCTCCTCCAGGCTGGAAAGCATGAGATCGTGGAAAAAATTTCACTGATCTCATACTTACAGTCGCAATGGTGGCTTTGTTTACATCTGAGGACCTGGGCGTGATGTCATCACATCGCACCCGGGCCTCCGATAGTCATAGAGATGACTGGTGACCATCTGGTCACCAGTCATCTCTATGCTCGTCACGTGACCCACCAACGATGCCAGACGATTCTCTCCGGGTCCCTGATGGCACGGGAGAGCCCGGAGAAGCACCGGATGGCGGCGGGAGGGGGTGATGTCCCCTCCCGCCGCCTATAAGAACGATCAAGCGGTGGAACCTCCGCTATGATCGTTCTTATGGTGCGCAGAATCGCCGGCTGAAGACAAGGATATCTGAATGATGCCTCTAGCTGCAGGCATCATTCAGACATCCCCCCACAAATCCCAGGACGTCATATGACGCCCACCCGGAGGGAGAGAGGGTTCCTGCCGGCGTCATTTTACAATGACCCGGTATGGAAGTGGTTAATATGCTTCAGTTTGTGAATGAACGGGAAGCTATGTATAGAGCTATTTCTGTCCATTCATTCAGAGGCTGCAGAGATGGAGATTGAGGGCTGTGTCCTCAATCTCCTTTCTCTGTCTCAAAGGTGACACATCAAAGGTCTGTTTAGATCTCTGATATTTCACCAAAGCCCCACCCAACGGGGCTCCTAAAAAAACTGTAAAGAAAATATAAAAAATAAAATTGAAAAAAATAAATAAATAAAAAATGGTAAAAAAATGAAATAACAAAAAAAAAAAAACTTCTGACACCAGTGGTGAAACTACCAGGGTCACAAAGGTCGCACTTGCGACCGGGCACTGGAGTTCCACCATCGGGATGGGAGGGGGGCCCTTCATGGTTTCTTGCACCGGGGCCCATTAGGTTCTAGTGACGCCTCTGGTATTAGGCAGGCATGGTGCGCACATGGTAGATTCCGCAGCCAGTGTAGCGCTGCAAGAAAGAGAACCTTTGAGTCACTGCCTGCTGCACTCTTAAGTATTAGGCTAGGTTCACACATGTCTGGCTGCGGTTTGATGTTTTGTTCACAGGTTCAGGTGCGATTCAGGTGCAAATTTTTACTTGAATTTCCACCTGAAACTGACCTAAAATTGCACAGATCTCTTTTTAAAAACAGACGACAGCCGTCCTGGACATGCGTGAACCAGCTCCATTGCAAGCTGGTCTGGTTCACGTGTTATGCAAATCGAATGCGGTTCAAAACGCATAGAATTTGCATATATGTTAAAAAAAAAAACATTGAACTATTTTTTATAACTTGCATTAATGATTTTGTCAGTACGACTGTACAGTTCAGACCATTCCAGATCTCATATTCAGGGCTCAGGTAGAGCGTTGTTGATGAACGCAGCCTTTAACATTCCAATACAATAAAAAGACTGAATTTGACCTGTTTTGCCTTCAATGCTAAGAGCCGGTTCACACCAGGGCAACTCAGGACCCGACTTCAGGTCGCCCCGAGACGCCCCAAGTCGTGCTGTAATGTTAGTCTATGGAGCCGTCTTTATGCACACTACAGAAGTCGCTCCGACTTCAAAAAAGGTTCCTGTACTACTTGAAAACGACTTCTAGGCGACTTGTACCCATTGATTTCAAATACAGGAAGAGAAAATAGTTTTCTCAGGCAAACCCCCTCCCTCCCACAGAGCCGATTATTGTTTGATTGGCCACTGGCAAAGTCGCCTGTCCTGGAGGAAACTTGAAGTTGCCTCGAAGTTGCCTTGAAGTTGCCTTGTAAAGTTGCGCTGGAAGTCGTGTTGCCCCAGTGTGAACCGGCTCTAAGAGATCTCTACAGGGTATGATGTGTCCAAAGAAACATAAAGTAGGTCAAATAGCCTCAGAGCAGTCATCCATACTACACCATATAAATGTATAAAAAGTGTAAGACCCCTTTCACACTGGGGCGGGCAGGTGCGGTGGCGGTATAGCAGCGCGATTTTCAGCGCTGCTATACTGTCGTTCTTACCGCGGTATGCGGTCGCTAGGGGGGTTAATTTAACCCCCGCTAGTGGCCGAAAAAGGGTTAATACCGCCCGCAAACCGCGGCTATTGCCGCGGTTTGCGGGCGGTATTACCGCGCTGTCCCATTGATTTCAATGGGAGACCGCGGTAAAGGAGCGGTGAACACACCGCTCCTTTACCGCTGTAAAGAAGCGGCTAGCAGGACTTTTGGAGCGGTCCTGCTAGCGCACCGCTTCAGTGTGAAAGCCTTCGGGCTAAACCGCATGAAAAACGCCAAATGCGCTAAACCGCATGAAAAACGCCCCAGTGTGAAAGGGGCCTTACAATGAACTTTTCTTATTTGCTCCTTTTTGGTCAGTTAACTGCAAAAAAAGAATATCTGTTGATCATCAAAAATTTAGAGCTGTCCCAAAAACAATTCCTGCATTTCTGGCAGATCAACAGGTATTTTTCTGTACTTACAAAGTCTATAAAGGATAAAACATGTAGAATTGTGCATGTACTACAGAGATGTACTGCATTTCTATTTTTTAATTTGCCCTGACATACACTTTAAAGTAAGTGGAAATCTGCAGAATTGCGTTTAAAGTGCGCTTCAAACACAGTAAAATGATGCCCATGAGGCCTTACTGTAACAATCCCATACTAAATGGATGGTGAAAATGTCATTTCATTTTTCGTATGGTACTATTGTGCTCTTGTCTTTTTACAGTGCTTGTTATAAAAAAAAAGTAATAGGAAAATCTTTATATTGACCTTGGATATATTTATATATAGTTAGCTGTCTCCAAGAAATATTTTATGAACTCTTCACTAGACAATGAAGCATTTTTTGTTCAGATTTATCCATATTTGTACCAATGCTACAATTTAGTGCTGTAAAGAGGACCTTTCACTTATATTTGCACTGCACATGTATCAGCAGAGCACTGCCTGTGACCATGCATTTTATTATTAGGAAGGGGGGGGGGGGGGGTGAGTCACATGTTCACGCAAACCCAGAGAGTGGGAATGTGGAAATATTTGGGGGGGATAGGGGGATGGTAATTGGGCAATATTAAACCAAAAAGCAAACATTTATAACATTGCAACTTACCGATTCTTAGATGTGATGGCTGCATTTATTTTCTTTTTTAGGCTTTTTATCTTCTATTTTCATCTAGTGATCCAGCCAGCAAGTCTGTTGTGTTTCAAAAGATCAAGCTCTCCAGCAGAATGTATCAGTTTACATGGATGAGACAAACCATTTAATGCTAACAGGGGTGGTTAAAATTATATTTTTTTATTTATTGATGTAAAAATGTCATACCAAAAAGAAAAACAGTTTTCTATAACTGATTATAAAGTGTGAGCTGAAGTTTAATGTATTTAAATCTGCTAATGCATTTGACACTCGCCCCCCCCCCCCCCGACTGACAATGCTGCTGCCTGCTGTGCCTCCTGTGCTCCTTTATTCAGAGTGGGGGCACTCTAATACAGGAGGTGTGTTACTGGCCAGCTCACCAGGTGAAAACACACGGAAAAAGCCAAAGAGAAGAAAACTGATGCAGCCACCGCATCTATTGATTGGTAAGCTGCAATCTAAAGCCAAAACATGTTTCTCTATTGTCCATTGAGGGATCAGTGGCGGCCCGTCCATCCATTAGGGGCGCACGGCGCTGCCCCCCTATCCATGCGTCTGGCCCCCTAATCTACATGCAGGGCGCTGGATGCATGGATTCCAATGGGTGGGTGTTTTTTTTGAAGAACGTAATTAGAGCCAGAGGCTCTTATAGGCTTCAAAAAAGGCTGGGCTTAGGACGCAGAGCACTGTGCTTCGAGCCCACCCAGTTGTGTGACGATAGCGAATGAATATTCACTATTGCCACACTGATCCTCGTCCCAGCCAATCAGGAAACGGTTCTTGAGACCCGTCACCTGATTGGTTGAAAGGACAGGCGATCCTATTGGACGCATAGGAGGAGGAGGGAGGAAACGCATAGTGGAAGCCGCCGTGATGCAGAACAGGAGATGCAGAGAGGACACAGGAGGAGCCAATGCCTGCCGCCCGTAGGAGCGCTGCCCCCCCTGCAACCTAGATGGGGTAAGTGCCGGGCTGGACGACCGACCGTCCGGGGTGGGGGGCTGGTTGTTTGCCCCACCTCCCAATAAAAATAAAACCACCAGCCACTGTGAGGAGGTACACAGCTTGCTGGTAAGAAACCTAGGGTTATTCTGCCACCTACAAGATTAATGGACACATAGAACACTGAAGGCCTGCCCCTTTAAGGCTATAACCCCTCACACCTGCTCAGTTTCACTTAAAGGGGTTGCTCCGCCGGAAAAAAAAATATTAAAAGCCAGCAGCTACAGCAGCTGCTGGCTTTTAATATTTGGACACTTACCTGTCCTGGAGTCCAGCGACGTCCGCAGCAGAGGACGAGCGACCGCTCGTCGCTCTGCTGCTCCCTCCGCCATCCTCGCTGAGGGAACCAGGAAGTGAAGCCCTGCGGCTTCATGCCCGGTTCCCTACGGCGCATGCGCGAGTCGCGCTGCGCCGTTCTGATTGGTGCTCCTGTGTTCTGGGAGCCGAGTGTCTCCCAGAACACCAAGGGAAGTCTGCGGGAAGTGACGTAACTCCCGCAGATTCCCGGAGACAGGACTCCCGGATGTGGGTGAAAATACCTGTCTTAGACAGGTATCTTCACCCCCCTCCCCCCTGAAAGGTGTCAATTGTGACACCGGAGGGGGGGAGGGTTCCAAATAGCAAAAGTTGCTATTTAGGGTGGAGCTCCACTTTAATGTCCTCAAAGTTTTTTGTTTTTTGTTTCAATGTTTTCTGTAAGAGAGATTCATCCTCCTCTATCAAACACAAGAGCAAAAGGGGCACTGGATTCAGATTTTCTAAGGCTTAATGTACACGGGATGTTTTGAAACCTCTCCTGAACAATTTAACTTGACAGATAGTAACTGATGTTTAAAAACGTCTGTTTTGCCACGTTTACATGCCGCATTTAGCCACGTTTGCATTTAGACGTTTTTTTTTTTAAATAGTCAAAAATGTATCTCCATTAAAAACTCCTGTAAACGAAACGCGACTAAATGGGAGTTACCACGTTTACAAGCTGTTACAGGCATTTGCCGTTTCAAATGCCTCTGAATGCATTTTTTTGCTTTTCAAAAAATGCTTCTAGACTCAACTGCCTAGAAATGACTATCAACGACCCAGTGTACATGTACTGATAAGATAAATAGAGGAGAGTTCAGGGGCAGCTGAAAAAAACACCCAACTGCTCCTAAACGTCCGTTTACCAGCAGCAGTGTACATGAAGCCTAATGCCGCGTACACACGGTCGGAATTTCCGACAACAAATGTTCGATGGGAGCTTGTTGTTGGAAATTCCGACCGTTTGTGTGGGCACCATCGGACATTTGCTGTCAGAATTTCCGACAACAAAAATTTGAGAGCTGGTTCCGAGCGTGTGTACACAATTCCGACGCACAAAATTCCACGCATGCTCGGAATCAAGCAGAAGAGCCGCACTGGCTATTGAACTTCATTTTTCACGGCTCGTCGTACGTGTTGTACGTCACTGCGTTCTTGACGTTCGCAATTTCCGACAACATTTGTATGCAATAGAGAAAAGGATTGCCGCTCTCAAAGCTTCCGAACCTTCACAGGAAAGTGTCCCACCCTACTAGGAGCTGACAGGTGCTGGCTCTGCACAAGTTTGATGAGGAAAAATATCCTGGACGGCCACACTGTGAAAAAGGCATCTTTATCGTAGAAAAGAAAATAAAATCCAGTGTACAGCAGTCAAATCATATAGAGAAACAGGGGAGAATAGCTAACGCGTTTCACATCAATCGATGCTTAGTCATAGCTAAATGAACAGGACCCAAGCGTGTGCATAAGAGGAAAGATAGGCTACCAATCAGAGCCTTAGAATTGGCCTCCCACACAATTAGGTCCAGATCTCTCAACAGCCGTGACCAAAAGTTTTGAGAATGATACAAATATTAATTTTGACAAAGTCTGCTGCTTTAATGTTTTAAGTTTTTTTTTATATTTTTGTCATGTTACTATGGTATACTGAAGTATAATTACAAGCATTCCATACGTGTCAAAGGCTTTTATTGACAACTACATGAAGTTTATGCAAAGAGCCAATATTTGACCCTTCTTTTTCAAGAAATCTGCAATTTGCCATGGCAATCTGCCAATCAACTTCTGGGCCACATGGTGACTGATGGCAGCCCATTCTTGCGTAATCAATGCTTGGAGTTTGTCAGAATTTGTGGATTTTTTTTTTTGTCCACCCGTTCTTGTGGGATTAAGGTTTGGGGATTTTCCTGGCCATGGACCCAAAATGTCCATGTTTTGTTCCCCAATCCACTTAGTTATCACTTTAGCCTTATGGCGAGGTGCTCCATCATGCTGGAAAGACATTGTTCCTCACCAAACTGTTCTTGGATGTTTGGAAGAAGTTGCTCTCGGAGGTTGATTTTGTACCATTCATTATCCACTTACCCCCTGGGCACTTATCCCCCCTTCCCAACCAGGCCAATTTTCAGCTTTCAGCACTCAGTTACAATTACCAGTACATGCAACACTGTACCCATATGAAATTATTGTCCTTTTTTCCCCCACACAAATAGACCTTTCTTTTAGTGGTATATAATCACCACTGGGTTTTTTATTTTTTGCGCTATAAATGAAAAAAGACAGAACATTTTGTAAAAAAAAACGCATTTTATTTAGTCTCGGTTATATAATTTTGCAAATTAGTAATTTTTCTTTATAAATTTTGGCCAAAAGTTGTACTACTACAAGTCTTTCGTAAAAATAACCCAAATAAGTATATATTATTTGGTCTTTGTAAAAAATTATAGAGTTTACAAGCTATGGTGGTAATCATTGAAAATTGATCACACCTGACGGTCTAAGGGCCCTTTCACACAGGCTTTCCAATCAGGCAGACCTGATCGGATGCTCCATTCACTCCTATGGAGCGGCGGATGTCAGCGGTGACAAGTCCGCTGACATCCGCCGCTATCCGATCCGTGAAATCCAGACGGATGGTGACCCTATTTTTCCATCCGTCTGGCGGATCGGATGGGATCAGATTTAAACGGAAAGGTAGTCCATTTTCATCCGACCTCCCCATAGAGGAGAGCCGGGCTCTGACAAGTCCGTCGCAGCACAGTGAGCAGGGACAGACCTGTCATCCGCCTGCTCAGCGGGGATCAGTGGATCAATCCCCCGCTGAGCAAAGCGGAGTCTGGGTGAACCGCCCGTGTGAAAAGACATAATTTCTTGAGACACTAACAAGCCAGGAAAGTACAAATACCCCCCAAATGACCCATTTTTAGACATTCCAATGTATTTAGTAAGAAGCATAGTGAGTTTTTTTGAAGTTGTAATTTTTTTAATTTCATTAATGTTTTTTTTTTTTTTTTTCACAAAATTGCTATATTTCTAAGTTATTTCTCATACACTGCATAGGTATACTTGCAACTACATCCCAGAAAATACATTCTGCTTCTCCTCCTGAGTATGGCGATACCACATGTGTGAGACTTTTACACAGTCTAGCCATATACAGAGGCCCAACATGCAAGTAGCACCTCCAGGACAACCTATCACAATTTTGAAGGCCCTGGAGCACCAGGACAATGGGAAAGCCCACAAAATAACCCCATTTTGAAAAGCAAACACCCCAACGTATATTCTATGAGGCATTATGAGTCTTTTGAATATGTTATTTTTTTCCACAAGTTTTGGGAAAATGTGAAAAGAAAATGAAAACACATTTATTTGATGGGCATGAATGAGGCACAGATAGGCAAGAATGAGGCACAGATTAGGCATGAATGAGGCACAGATAGGCATGAATGAGGCACAGGTGAGTACTGCTGCGGTCTCCCTCCTCTCCTTGCACGCTGTACCAATCTGTGTGTACAGCATGCGAGGAGAGAGCTGAACCGGACATGCGCCAGTGATCGCTCTGTCATTGGACGGAGTGATTATTCATGGCTGTGTTTTTAGGCAGAATTGTGAGTGAGCCCACTACCTTGGCTGAGAAGCAACCCCACACATGAAAGGTCTCGGGATGCTTTACTGTTGGCATGACACAGGACTGATGGCGTTTAAAATTACTTTACCCCAGTCCTCAGCAGGCCAATCCCTGCACCTTTTGCAGAATATCAGTCTATCCCTGATATTTTTCCTGAAAAGAAGTGGCTTCTTTGCTGCCCTTCTTGACACCAGGCCATCCTCCAAAAGTCTTCTCCTCACTGTGCGTGCCGATGTCCTCACACCTGCCTGTTTCCATTCCTGAGCAAGCTCTGCACTGGTGGTGCCCCGATCCCGCAGCTGAATCAACTGTAGGAGACGCTCCTGGGAGTTGCTGGACTTTCTTGGGTGTCCTGAAGCCTTCTTCACAAATGCAGTGGAATTTTTTTTTTATGGGATTAAGTTCATTTTCATGGCAAAGACCGCTTTGCAATTAATTGCAATTCATCCGATCACTCTTCATAACATTCTGCAGTATATGAAAATTGCCAGCATAAAAACTGAGGCAGTAGACTTTGTAAAAATTAATATTCGTGTCATTCTCAAAACTTTTGGCCACAGCTGTACAATGGGAGTGACAAACAAATGTCCCAAAGTCCAATATTCTTAATATAAAATGAATTCATGAATCAATTTTAACATCAAAACCCTTGGACTCTCAGACAATTATTTGGTGCTTTCATTGGATTCTCCTCCTCCTATTTTTCCTGGTCCCCCGATCAGGTCCATTGTGGTGTGTTAACATGCATTATACATAATGCCCACAATTTATGAAGAAATTCGATTTTTTTAATTGTTTTATTGGATATGTTTTATAGCAGAAAGTAAAAAATATTGTGTTTTTTTAAGCATTTTCGGTCATTTTGCAGAGAATAAAAAACCCAGTCGCGATCAAAAACCCCCAAAAGAAAGCTCTATTTTTGGGAAAAAATTATATAAATGTCATTTGTCTATAGCGTTGCATGACTGTGCAATTATCAGTTACACAAGTAATGCAGTGCCAAAAAGCAAAAATGGCCTGGTTATGAAGGGGGTAAAACATTCTAAGTGGTTAACCGGACTGTTGTCTGTGTTGTACCTCATATAAAGTTATTTATGGCACCAAACAAAAGTAAATGCTTTGCATTTATGATTCATTGTAGCACTTACTTCCTGGAATCCATCTGCCCTTAGCTCAGACATGGTAGGAGAGTGTGCTTAGCTGAGAAAGCCCCTCCTCCCCTCCTCCAAGTGAAAGATAAAAATGCTCATGAAGATTTCTTGGATGTATGACATCATTTTGGCTATAAACCAGGAAGCATCTAAAGAAATGTGAAAAAAAAAGGTGAAAACAAGATAAAATGATATACCGTTTTATATATTTACTAATGCTAACATCATAAGGATTAAAAATCGTTATTGTTGAGTAAAGGAGTTTCTTTCCTCTTTAAAGTTGCAAAATTGAATGTAGAGCAATTATATAATACATAAATGATATCAGAATTTATTTTAAAAGCAAATAAATATATGCACCGGCTTCTATATACAAATTATGAACAAGTAGTAAAAGCACTTTAATACAAGTCCCCACTGACCTCTGTAGCTACAGGTACTGTGAATAAAGTCATTCTCATGTTTCTCAACAGAAATGCTGCAATCAGAGTACAGCTCCCCTTATTTTCTACGGCAACAGAAACTTACTGCAAATTGTGTACATACTAACTTAAAGCTAACTTCAGAGTCTCTGTTGTGAAAGAAAGAGTTTAGTTCCACTTTAAGGCTGGGTTCACATATATGCAAATTGGATGCGGTTTTCACCGGATCCAATTCGCATGGCAGGCGAGTGTGACCTGCTCTCAATGAAGCCTGTTCACACAGGTCCAGGGCGGCTACCGAGCGGATTGCAGAAGGGTTCTGTGCACCATTGGGTCCGGTTCAGGTGCAAATTCAGGCAAAAAAAACAAAAACCGGTGAACAGACACGGACCCCAGGCATGAACCCGCGGTCGCACATATGTGAACCCGGCCTAAAGCTGCAAAATTAAATGTGTAGCAATTATATAATACTACATAAATGATACCAAAATGAAAGCAAATAAACATATGCAAAGACTTCTATTTACAAATTTTGAACAAGTAGTAAAAGCACTTGTATTAATACAAGTCCCCACTGACCTCTGTAGCTACAGGCAATGTGAATAAAGTAATTCTCATGTTTCACAACAGAAATGCTGCAATCAGAGTACATCTCCCCTTATTTTCTATGGCAACAGAAACTTACTACAAATTGTTTAGATACTAACTTACACCTAACTTCAGAGTCTCTGTTGGCCAGATAGCAAGGATAACTTGCTGTACATTTTCACTGGCAAGTTTTTCATTTGCAGAGCACTTGAACCACAAGTTCTAGTTGACACTTTTCCAATTTGTAGCAAATTTGCATGGTAAGTCTCTGGCAAGAGCAAAGTTGCAGTGGTGAGTCTACAGCAAGAGCTCTGCAAGTAAAGCCCCGTACACACGATCGGATAACCTATGGATTTTCGTCCGATGGATTTGTCCATCGGAAATCCGATGAAACTGTTTTTCATCAGTCTTGGCCACACACCATCAGTCAAAAAACCGACCGTTCCAAACGCAGTGACGTAAAACACTCCGATGAGGCGAGAAAAATGAAGTTTAATGCTTCTGAGCATGCGTCGACTTGATTCTAAGCATGCGTGGGTTTTTTAACCGATGGACTTGCCCATAGACGATCGGAAATTCCCATCGGTTTTTTATCCATCGGAAAATTTTAAAACAAGTTCTATTTTTTACAACCGATGGAAAAAAGACCGATGGGTACCATACACGATCGGTTGGTCTGATGAAAACCATCCATCGGACGGTTTTCATCAGTCAAACCGATCGTGTGTACGGGGCTTTAGTCTACAGCATAACTTAACCAGAACTTGGAGCAGAGTTACAGAATGTTTGCAAAGATAGTTGATCTGGAGTCATGCAATGAGAACTTGCTGCAATTGTGCAACAAACTTGTGAAGACTGGGAAGTCTAGCAATAGCTTAGCAAGTCATTTTCAAACTTCCAGCACAATTGCTTGCTATCTGGGTATGAACATTGAGGATGAATTGCTCCACAGTCCGTGAAGATAAAGAGGTCAGTGAGGGCGTATTTTAAAGTTGCCTATTAAGAATATGTAAACATTTTAATACCCATAGTCTGGATCTTTAACATTAGCAGGAATACAGTATGTTTTTTTTTTTGCGGATGGAAATTTTAATCCGTTAGACCTGTACAGTTTTATGACTCAAAAAACGACTTCTTGATTTCCCAGTCTTTAGCTGAAACGAGAACTAAGTGACTCTGGAGGAATTTTTTTAAACTATTGTTTGTCCCCAGCCCCGCAGATCCGCTCATTGCAGCCAATTATCTCTATATTGCATGAAGGTTTCTGGCAATAACTGACATTCCTTAGGCACTTCAAATGTATAAAACACTTCTTTTTTTTTTTTTGGTGCATAAAGATCCTGAATTATTAAAGTTGAATGGTATATTAGATAATGTATCCCTGACTAATATGATTTTTTCAAAATGAGTTTGATACAGGAATAGATTAGGGGATAGTTTGAGAACTTTCTTCGAGAGCAAGTTTCAAAATTGATTTTCAGAATCAGCTGGAGTTTTGGATTATTCTTAAATTAAGGCTGGAGGCAAGAGAAAATAGATATTCTAATAAAGCTGTTAAAAGGAAGAAAGGAAAAAAACACATTTCCTATCAATGCCTTCTGTTCTACCTACATGATTATCCACTTTTGCTGTGGAACCTCCTAATAGTTAAAGTGTATCTACTCACAAAAAGAGAAACGCAACATATTGCAATTTACCAAGAATTAGATGTGGTAGCTGAATTAGTTACATTTTTTTCAGGATGTTTTTTTCTTTCTTTCTTGTCACCTGGGCATCCTGAAAGGCACACACTTCCTGTTTTGAGGTGACAACACTCACTCTCATGTATCAGTGGAGGAGAAGCGTTGTCACCCTAGGCTGCTCTCCTTATTTGGACTACAGAACACCTTGGGGTTTATTTACTTAAAGCGGAGTTCCCCTGAAAAAATAAATATTAAAAGCCAGCAGCTACAAATACAGCAGCTGCTGACTTTTAATATTTGGACACTTAACTTTCCTGGAGTCCAGCGATGTTGGCAGCAGAGGACGAGCGATGGCTCGTCACTCTGCTGCCCCCACCGCCATCCTCGGTTAGGGAACCAGGAAGTGAAGCCTTGCGGCTTCACTGCCCGGTTCCCTACGGCGCATGTGCGAGACACGCTGCGCCGTTCTAACTGGTCCCCGCTGTGTCCTGGGAGCCGAGTGTCTCCCAGTACACAACTGGTATTCTGCGGGAAGTGACGTACTACCCGCAGAATACCCGTATAGAGGACTCCCGGAAGTGGGTGCAAATACCTGTCTTAGACAGGTATCTGCACCCCCCTCCCCCCTGAAAAGGTGCCAAATGTGACACCGGAGGGGGGGAGGGTTCCGATGAGCGGAAGTTCCACTTTAGGGTGTGGCTCTGCTTTAAGTCAAATCCACTCTGCACTACAAGTGCACTTGGAAGTGTAGTTGCTGTAGATCTGAGGGGGACATGCAAGGACAATAAAAATATAATTTTTTCTTGTACATGATTGGATGATAAAATCAGCAGAGCTTCCCCTCATTTCAGATCTTCCCCTCAGATCTAATGCAACTGCACTTCCAAGTGCAATTGTAGTGCAAAGTGGATTTGCCTTTGGCAAATCAACCCTCTTTTCTAGTTTTCTACATTACTTAGGTTGTGTAGTTCACTGAGGATGGTTACGAAAGCTGATAACATTGTTTGAGATTTCAGTTCAGTGCACAAGATATTCCTTTTTGTTTTTTCTCAGCATATAATTAAAAAAAAAATAGTGGGGTTTTAATAAAATACTGTGTCAAATAAAAACCTTGTATGCAATACAACAAAAACAATTTAGGTACACAAACATGCTAAACACTGCTAAATTTAGTATGGACATCTAGGATTCATTGGTTAAGGAGACCCTTCCCCATAGTCCTGAGTAGGCAAAGACAGAATCTGTTTACAGCTGAACTCCAGGATAACCAAAGATTGTGTAAATACAATGTTTCTATTCTCAGTTGAATCTTGCTGCGGAATGTGTATTTCTTCCAGATCTGTGCAGTAATCCAGTGTGAGACTTTCCCTCTGTGCAGGAGCTTCCTGTAATAAAGACCGCTCACTGCTGCTCTCTCTCCATGTGCAGGGTGACTGTCTCCACCCCCCTCCTGTCGTTTTTTGCATGCGGCCTGTAGTAGTAGACGGAGCTGCTGGGTCCCTCCCACAGGATATGTGCAAGACAGTGACAATGTCACTGTTAGTTTTACAAGGAAATATCTTGGTTTGCAAAGGCAGTTGGTGCTCCACAACCTCCTATGGTGCAAGGTGCTCACCTCCACTTTTATTAGTATTATTTTACATGTGAGATTCTCACTATTTATACTTTTTTTTTACACAATCTGGGGTTATGCGCCATCACTCAGTACCTATGGAGGTTTCCACTTTGTGGGATATTTTGTGCGCGCATGCGTTGCCTTTGGGTCCCTTACCCCAGCTCCCGGGACAGGCTGCCCCACGGGTCCCTGGTTGGACCATACCGTATGTCTTGCTTATTAGCTCCATGTAAGTTTTGTAGGATTGGATACTTCCTTTCCTTGTTATTTTACATATTTACATTATCTCTGAGGCTTCTTATTAAATTTAATGGTCTTTTTTAGACATGCTGACGCATTCGTCCCTGAAGTGTGGTTTATACCATAAAACGCGTCAACCCTTTTTAGGATACAGTCATGACTTCAATCTACCATGTTCTTTTTATATTCCTACAGTTTTAATTATTATTATTTCTTACTCATCATATAGAACCCTGTGTACCGGCCATGGCATGTGCTTTGACACCAACACATTATATGTGTGTATATATATTTAGTGTATTCGTGTTTTGTACATATATGAATTCTGCATGTTCAGTGGGACCTCGGATTGCGAGTAACGCGGTTAACGAGCATTTCGCAATACAAGCAATTATTTAAAAAAAATCCTGACTCAGTTTGCAAGTGTTGTCTCGCAAAACGAGCAGGATTCAAGCCTCTGCAGTGTGCAGTACCGCATTTGACCAGAGGTGCAGGGACGCCGGAGCCGTTCAGAGACGGTCGGAAATACTCAGTTCCCGAGTGTTTCCAAGCCTTTCTGAGGGTTTCCGAATGCAGCCAAACGATCTCCGAGTATTTCCGCGTCTCTCCGGCGCCCCACACCTCTGGCCACATGCGGTATTGCATGCCATAGAAGTCAATGTGGAACAAATTATTTTTGTTTCCATTGACTTCTATGGGGAAACTCGCTTTGATATGCGAGTGCTTTGGATTACAAGCATTCTCCTGGAACAGATTATGCTCGTAATCCGAGGTTCCACTGTATATATTATGTGCTAGATATACTCCTTGACAATAAATACGCCTATACATTTTATGGTCTGTCATATGCTTCATCTAAAGTCCCAAACTTTTCCTCTTTGTAACCAATATAGGGATGGAGACACGTCTTTTGTGCCTCATTTGAAGTCCCACCCATTTTTTCTTTCATGCAAAAGCAGTTGGTGCATTTGGTATACAAAAAGTGGATTGATATCCTTTGTGGCTATGGAGGAACATATTTAAATGAAATTTATTGTGCCTGGAGTTCAGCTTTAAGCCATTGAGCAGTGTCAGTCCTACCAGTACAGGCCAGCACTCACAGACACTGCCCTCTGCAGGAGGAAGTAAAGGCAGCAGCTTAGAGATTGCTGCACAGGGCCATAACTGGTAACTCTTTTTGATTGGTGCAGTAGGTATTTGGCTGTGGTTCCTTTCCCCTGATTAAGTGGCTGTAAACCCCAGACATGAAAGATGAACAAAGCATATCCCCACTGTGTGTACTTGTCTCAGAGTCATTTCTGTCTGCTGTCCGATTCCTCTGCTGTCTGCATAAGACACTTCTGACAAGTTTTCCTGACACCAAGAGAAAAAAGGTGATGAGGAGGGATCTACAGCACACAGCCTGTGATTGAAAGTCTCAGTTCTGTTCCTGCGTGCTGTGTGTGTGTGTGTGTGGGGGGGGGCTTCCTTCCCTCCAATAATCTCTGAGAGCTCTCCTCACTGAGCTCTGCAGTGTGTAATTTCAGCTCTCTGCTCCCTGTTTTCTGACAGCTCAGACAAGCTTTATAAATTCTGGACGTTAAACAGATGTAGAGAGGAGAAGACTACAGATAAACTGGTACAACTTATGTAGGAATATTTGTTGGACCTTGCTTTGTGCACTCAATCAAAATTTACACCAGTGTGAACTAGCACTAAAGAAAATCGCAAAACTGTCAGTGCTGCATAAATCAGTAAAATCAGATAAATAAATCTCTGTAGTTTGTCCTGCATGCAGCTGGAAATATGTGCACTGGTGCTGGATGGGTGTTTAGGCAGGGCCGTCTTTTCGCATGGGCACGCTGGGCAGTTGCCTGGGGGCCCCACTTGCCTGGGGGCCCCACTTGCCTGGGGGGCTAAGAGAAGGGGCGCCGAAGCTGTGGCATGCAGCACGCCGCTCACTCGACTGCACTGGTCGCTAGAATCGCCGGCCGTCAGAGGCCAGCATTCAAGCCGCCCCAGCATTCAGAGCACGCCGCGGCCGCCCCAGCATTCAGAGTGCGCCGTCTCCGCGGCTGGAAAACTAGCTCTACCCACCTCTGCCATCTTCAGACTCAGCGTGGCTCAGAGGGAGGGGAGCGAGCGGACAGCGGAGCACTTCTGAGAAGAGCTGCCTGACTGAGCTGAGCCTGCCTGTCCTGTCCTGAGCCTGCCTTGCTGTGAGTGTGAGTGACTGCACTGCACCTTACCTGACCCTCGGCTTCACTCTGTAGGTAATTTGCTGTGCCATTCAAACGCAGCCACTGTGCCATTCAAACGCAGCCACTGTGCCAAGTAAACACAGCCACTGTGCCCATCAAACACAGCCACTGTGCCCATCAAACACAGCCACTGTGCCCATCAAACACAGCCACTGTGCCCATCAAACACAGCCACTGTGCCCATCAAACACAGCCACTGTGCCCATCAAACACAGCCACTGTGCCATTTCAATCTGTAATTTCTTGTTTTTCAATGTCTTGCTTTTCAAGCTTGTGTTATATTGTCCAAACGTTGTGTTAATGTTTAAACACTGATTTTGTTGGAAGTACCAATAAATATCGCCTTATTGATAATTTGCATTTTTATACTCGTGCGTGATTTGTGTAGACAGGGCCCCAGTGCACTGTATTGCCCGGGGGCCTATAATGCTCCTAAGATGGCACTGTGTTTAGGTATCAAACTAAGACCATGCAAAGTTCAGATTGTGAGAGAAGTTAGATCTGAAACTCCCAGAAACATTTTCGCACTATTAAAAAAAAGGAGTTTCAGCCTGCAGAATAACATAAGCATGTTCAACTGGGAAAGCTAATAAAAAAAACAACCGTACAGAAAAATATAAAAATAGGTTTTACATTGAGGCAGTTACAAATAATTGATTGAAAAGTGTTTTTTTTTTTCAATTTTGACTCGATTGTCTCTTTAAATTTTGTCTCATTTGGCACACGGCCTGCGTACTGAACTTCACGTTGCGCAGTGCCTGGTGTCTTGTGCGTTACAGAGATTTGGCATGGGCGAAAGCCCTTGTTTGCATTTTCTGTCTGCAGTGAAGCTGTTAATAATGAGATTGATGATAAAGTTGTTGAAAAGAGACAGTTGGAGAAGGCTGCACTCCATGAGTGACAGAGGGCATGCCCTGTATTCGCAGCCAAGAACGCCGCCTCCAGCAGTGTGCCGACAGTGCCTGGACACCGTGCCAAGACTGTTAGAAGGAGCAGGAGGAAAGACAAGCCTTTGTATCTCTATTAATACTGAGCTTCTGGGTTCATGAATAATAACACCCAAGCCCTTGTTCTCCGTGTGCTGTGGACAACGCAGCCCATGCGTAGTTGCCAAGGGTCCCCAACTGTCTCTGAGTACTGGGGATTTGTCCCTGCTTTTTTGTTTGGATGGACATTATTACAAAACCCTGATTTTGTTTTTGCATTGTAGGTTCAATTTACCTTCTCTTAAACCCCCTTTCACACTGGGGCAGTTTTCAGGCGTTTTAGCGCTAGAAATAGCCTCTAAAAAGCGCCTGAAAACTGCCTCCCATTCATTGCAATGAGTGCTTTCACACTGGGGCGGTGCGCTTGCAGGACGTTAGGAAAAGTCCTGCAAGCAGCATCTTTGGGTTGGCTTGGAAGATAGCGCTCCCAAAACGCCCCTGCCCATTGAAATGAATGGGCAGCGCCACAAAACTGGACTTTTTTTTTTAAGGTCACACGACCTTAAAAAATCCGCTCCGCTAGCGCCCGAAAAGCGCCACTAAAGCACCACAAAAACGACCAACGCTTTAGCACTGTTTTAGCGGCGCTGCAGTGTAAAGCCCTGTACACACGATCGGATATCCTATGGATTCTAATCCGATGGTTTTTTCCATCGGAAATCCGATGAAGCTGACTTCCATCAGTCTTGCCTACACACCATCAGTCAAAAAACCGCCCGTTCCAAACGCGGTGACGTAAAACACTCCGATGAGCCGTGAAAAATGAATGCTTCTGAGCATGCTTGGACTTGCCCATAGACGATCGGAATTTGCTATCGGTTTTTGATCCATCGGAAAAATTTAAAACATGTTCTATTTTTTAAAACTGATGGAAAAAAGACCGTTGGGGCCCATACACGATCGGTTTGTCCAATGAGAAAAGTCCATCGGACTGTTTTCATCGGTAAAACCGATCGTGTGTAGAGGGATTGAAAGGGGTTTAATAATATTCTTTTAATTTATGTTATCCTCTCCTCGCTTAGGGCTCTTAAGACACATTCGAGGATTTACTAAAACTGGTGCACAAAGAATTTGGTGCAGTCATGCATAGTAACCAATCAGCTTCTAACTTCAGCTTGTTCAATTAAGCTTTGGCATTAAAACCTGGAAACTGATTGGTTCTATGCACAGTTGCACCAGATTCTGTGTGCACCAGTATTAGTAAATATTTTCCATTGATAGGATTTGATAGGGTTCACTTACAAAGTATCTAAACCCAAAAATAGAAATGTAATATATTGGATCGTACCATGCCTTAGGTGTGGTGGCTGCATTCGTTTTCATATTTCAGGCTTTTTACTTTTCTATTTTCTCCCGGCGAGTCTGCCAGTGAAGCCCCGTACACACGATCGGTTTGACTGATGAAAACCGTCCGATGGATGGTTTTCATCAGACCAACCGATCGTGTATGGTACCCATCGGTCTTTTTTCCATCAGTTGTAAAAATAGAACTTGTTTTAAAATTTTCCGATGGATAAAAAACCGATGGGAATTTCCGATCGTCTATGGGCAAGTCCATCGGTTAAAAACCCACGCATGCTCAGAATCAAGTTGACGCATGCTCAGAAGCATTAAACTTAATTTTTCTCGGCTCATCTGAGTGTTTTACGTCACCGCGTTTGGAACGGTCGGTTTTTTGACTGATGGTGTGTGGCCAAGACTGATGAAAAACAGTTTCATCGGATTTCCGATGGACAAATCCATCGGACGAAAATCCATAGGTTATCCGATCGTGTGTACGGGGCTTAACACACTTCCACTCCTAGGGTGACAACACTCACTAACATTTATGTATCAGGACAACAGAAAGAAGATAGTACTACCGAACTCTGCCCCTTTTCTCTTCTCCTTAACACAGAGGGACATGGTTTTGTTGTCCTCAGAGATAGCTGAGAACAACGTTTCAGGTAACAGTGCAGCACAAGCAGAGAGCACTGGAAGTTATCAGCTGACAATATTCCTGAAATAGATCAACGTGTTTTTTTTTATCGGCTATAACAAAACAACACACTTTGTTGCTTTTTAAAAGATTTGTAAAGGTACATTTAAAAAAAAAAAAATATATATATATACTTACCTACTCTGTGCAATAGAATCGCACAAAATGGCCGGGAACCTCCTCTTTTTGGGTCCCCTGCCAGCACTCCTGACCCCTCCTCTCTGTCCAGTGCCCCCATGAGAAGCCGCTTTCCATGGGGGCACTCCTGCGTGCTCGCACCTGAGTCCCTCTGCTGCGTCCATTGACACAGACAAGGGGACTTGACCCCGCCCCCCCCGCTCCATAATTCACTGGCTTTGATTGACAGCACAGGGAGCCAGTGGCTCTCCATGCCCCAGCAAAGCCAGCGAGACCCGGAAGTGAGGGGAGAAACGATCTGCCGACGTGCACAGCGCTGGATCGAAAGGGGTCTCAGGTAAGTAAAGGGGGGCTGAGGGGGCGCTGCTGACACCTAAACATTTTTTACCTTAATGCAATTAATGCATTAAGGTAAAAAATGTTTAGACTTTACAACCCCTTTAACCCCCCTGGCGGTATTCCCGAGTCTGGCTCGGGGTTAAATTTCAGCACCAAAAGCGGTAACCCCGAGCCAGACTCGGGATTGCATCGCAGTGATCCAGGCAGAGTTACTTACCTTCTCCCCTGGATCCTGCGATGTCTCCCCGCTGTGTGATCGAGCCGTCTCCTCGCTCGATTCACACAGTGCCGAGTGCCGCCGAGCTCCGTTCCCTGCGACATTACGACGCACGGGGACGGAGATCGGCGCCAAATTCAAAAAAGTTAAAACACAGTACACATACAGTAATCTTACAGATTACAATATTGTATAAAATAATTACACATCCCCTTTGTCCCTAGTGGTCTGTCCAGTGTCCTGCATGCACTTTTATATAATAAAAACTGTTCTTTCTGCCTGGAAACTGGAGATTGTCCATAGCAACCAAAAAGTGTCCCTTTACGTCAAAAGTGGTTTTAGACCAGCTAGAAAACAGCGATAATAAATTAGAATCACTTGCAGAATTGAGCGATAGCGATTTGTGGGGAAATTCGTCATCAAACACTGAAAAACACTTTTATTATTATTATATTATTATTTGTTATAATTATTTTATAGTTATTTATTATATTATAATTTTTTTTTTTTTTTTCTTTTTAACTTTATCATACCCGGGATGTCTACTAGTCTACTAGACTTTGGATTGGACAGATTTAAGTGAGTTATTCCTAAGAATTACAGGCCAGAAATATAAAACGCCAAATTTCCAAGCAGAATAATGGTACCGCTTTCAGCACCTAAAATCTGACAGAATCATACCGCCAGGGAGGTTAAGGGCTTGTTCAAGCTGTCTGTGGTGACCAGATTTTTTTTTACACTGGATAAGTACAGGTAGGGTACATAGGTAACATAGGTAACAATTGTTTTCTATGTGCCCCGTTTACACCACAATGCTGGTGTGATGTCTGCATTTGTCCACAGTGCACTGGAAGGGAAAACACTGGAACGCATGCGCTGCTGCGCAGTGACCTGTATAAAGTGTCATTATGTGACACTTTGAAAAAAGTAAAAAAAAAAATAACACGCATCGATCGCACCACTCTCTGCTAGAAGAACCCACACTGACACTAGCCTGCATGGTAAAACGCTGCATTTTACAGTGTGGGTTAGGGTGAATCTTTACATCTGAGAATTTTGTAGCCCAAACCTCCAAAGCGCTTCCAGAATTCAATGTATTTCAATGGTTGCTGTTTACATATAAGAGCTCAGGTGCCTGTAGCTTGATGCCTGATTCTGCAAAAGCTACCTTAGCTACTTTTAAGGCAGAACTGGGCATTTTTTTGCCCCATAAACTTGAATACGAATGCTTGAAAAGGCATCATTCGAGTGTTTTTGCACTTTATTCAGGTGCCATGACTGCTTTCTATTGTCTAAAACAAAAACGCATGAAGCATGAAATACACTTCTAAGACATACCTGAAAATTGCTCTGCTCAGGTATGAATGCAGCCTGCTTCTTCTTACTACTGTTCAGAGTATTAGGTTGGAAAAAGAACCTACAATCATCTAAAAAAAAACAAAAAACAGTGCAGTAGCATTGTGATACAGTTTTACGTGCCGGTGCACACTGATGTGGTGCGGGGAACTGCATATGATTCGGACAGGAATTGCACCGCATTCCTGTTTAAATCACATGCGATTCTTTGCAGTGCGATTTGAGACTATTCATTTTTTAAAGCATTCACCTTTTCTTTGCCGCGCTGGAATTGGATTACATGGATGTTCACATCCACGTGATCCAATTCAACCAATCGCACTGCGTTTTGTGAACCGTTTTTGCGATTGTGATGCGCACCGGGAAACGCACAGGAATCGCTGCACTGCATCAGTGTGAACTGGGTTCCTTAATTATTAAAATCCACTCACAAACAAATGTGGAGCTTCTCAGTGATCTAATGCCACTCAAGGGTGAGTCCAACATCAGCTGCTACCCTGTCCCTAATGTAGAACTATCAGACAGCCAATGGTATCTAGCCAAAACTAAAAAGAGAGATAATTTACGAGAGTTTCTCAGCCTTCCTGTCTCAAAGGGCTAACATGTTTCAAGGGGCATGCATCCTCTTTGGCAGAGGTCTAGGGCAGCGTTTCTCAACTCCAGTCCTCAAGGCGCCCCAACAGGTCATGTTTTCAGGCTTTCCATTATTTTGCACCGGTGAGTTGATCAGTTTCACTGCCTTAGTAATTACCACAGGCGTTTCATCTGAGGGAAATCCTGAAAACATGACTTGTTGGGGCGCCTTGAGGATGGGAGTTGAGAAACACTGGTCTAGGGTGCTAAAGAAGGGGGCACACCCTTTGAAACAAATATGCCTTTATTGTCATTGGTGATCCCACTGGACAGATGTTAGGTTTTAAACCTATCTCACTCCATTTAAAATAAAATAAAAAAAACCTGGAGGTATCAGATCAATGACTTCAAATTGGCAAGGAAAGGAAGTAAAATGATAGCTGGTTATTTTTTGAGAGTTCAACGGTTCCTTATTAGAATTCAGTATCTTCCTTTATGTTAGACCAGAGTGATTCACTGTATTCCACCTTCTGAAAAAAATAAAAATAAAAAAGACAATCCTCTTCCCTCCCGGCACCCTAACTTTTAATAAATGTTAGCATACAAGCCTTAATTTGCAAGTATATTCCATGTGGTCACATGATGAGAGCTGTCTTTCTCCAGTGTCAGGCTGTGGACTGGCTTCAAGGGCACTTACAAGTTGCAAAGTTGTGACATGTGAGTACTGTTTTATGCAAAAGTACACTATGAACCCAGACAGCGTCATGAAGATGAGCATATCATGTGTCAATGACAACCTTACCGACTCTGCTATTACCTGTCTACCTGTGTATGATCCCGGCTTGTTCCAGTTGGCCTGGCTTCTGGTTCTGCTTCCTGTTTTGCCCTGCTGCCAAGTATGCCCAGAACTGCTAAGGACACCTGCCCTACAGCGCATGCTGCTTGTTCCTGCTGCCATCCTGTGATCAGCCCTGCAGACTACTACAACTGACAACCCATGCTTCTTTGGGCATTGCATTCCCTGTACCACCTCCAGGGGTGTTCTGCACTCAGCCGCAAGTGGGGAAGTGGAGCCCTCTCAGCACTTCTGCCTCTGACCAGGTATGTGACAGTATGAACAGCAGAGGGAAGGGGGTGGGCAGTGTCTCTACTGTCAGAGCCCCTGCAGTGTAGCAATAGCTGTACTCCCGAAGCTCCATAAAACTGTCAGAGATAAATTAAATAGATAAGTCCACCAGGTGCCATGCACCTCATTGGACTTAACACCTAGTATACAAGCACATTTTACAAAACGGCTGAATTCCTGGACTTCAATTTTAAATAACGTTGGGAGTCAGATTTAAAGTGAGGTGGCGACCATTTTTACAGGATGATGTGCAGAGTAGTGCCGGAGCATGACAAGGGTAAGCAGTACACACACAAAAAAAAGGTTGTGACATGTGAGTGCTATTCTATGCAGTACACTGCTAGCCCAGGCTGCAACTATGCCGAGCTCTTAACCACTTAAGCCCCGGACCAATACGCAGCATAAAGACCAGGCCCCTTTTTGCGATTCACCACTGCGTCGCTTTAACTGACAATTGCGCGGTCGTGCGACGTGGCTCCCAAACAAAATTGGCGTCCTTTTTTTCCCACAAATAGAGCTTTCTTTTGGTGGTATTTGATCACCTCTGCGGTTTTTATTTTTTGCGCTATAAACAAAAATAGAGCGTCAATTTTGAAAAAAATGACATATTTTTTACTTTTTGCTATAAAAAATATCCCCAAAAAATATATAAAAAAACTTTTTTTCCTCAGTTTAGGCCAATACGTATTCTTCTTCATATTTTTGGTTAAAAAAAAATCTCAATCGGCGTTAAATGATTGGTTTGCGCAAAAATTATAGCGTTTACAAAATAGGGGATAGTTTTAAGGCATTTTTATAAAAAAAATTTTTTTTACTAGTAATGGCGGCGATCAGCGATTTTTTTCATGACTGCGACATTATGGCGGACACATCGGACACTTTTGATACATTTTTGGGACCATTGTCATTTTTACAGCGACCAGTGCAATAAAAATGCACTGGTTACTGTAAAAATGACACTGGCAGTGAAGGGGTTAACCACTAGGGGCGCTGGAGGGGTTAAGTGTGCCTAGGGGCGTGTTTCTAACTATGGGGGGCGTGGCTACTAGTGACACGTCACCGATCTCCACTCTGATTACACAGAGCGGAGATCGCTGACATTGTCAGTAGGGGAGCGGGGAGATGTTGTGTTTACACTAACATCTCCCCGCTCCATGCCTCCGTGAGACGATCGCGGGGATACCCACGGCGATCGAGTCCGCGGGACCCGCGGTCCGACTCACAGGCAAGGCAGTGGGGTCGCGAGCGCGCCGGCGGCGGCTCGTGCGTGACGTCGGCAGTTAAAGGGCCACGTACAGGTACGTGATTATGCCTGTACGAGCCATTCTGCCGACGTATATATACCGTGAGGGGTCTTTAAGTGGTTAAGGTGTGTCTATGACAGGGAAAGCTGTTGGATGTTGCTGGGCATCAGACAACGTGGCCAACATAAGAGGATCCTACAGAGAACAACGCTGGAGCATGGAGAAGCTAAAAGTAGTACATTTACAGCTTTGTTTAATAAAAAAAGGGAGTGAAAAATATATTGCTTAAAAAAAAACAAGCTAGAGGTGGGCTTTAAACAATCGTATAACATTCTGATATTGTTACAACCATGCTGAGGTTTCCATAAGTCCATTAGAAAAAAAAATAATCTTGGGATGACAGCGCTGGAATGAAAGCGAATCCCAGATGGCCGGAGGCGTTGAGTGTTCTAGCCACGGGTCTGGCTGATAATTTTATTCAGCCACAATGAAGGAATGGCAGCGATGGTACACAATCCGCTTCTTGCAGTCCATATGTCACTGCTGCTTTACGCATCTCTTCCAACTGACTCTCTGGCCATGTGCTGTCTGGATGGCGAGGCTCGGCACATGTATACATATGGATATTTTATGACAAATTCTTAAAGCGACATTTAATCAATTAAAGGCAAACAACTCGCCCGCTTGTCTAAACATTAACGTGCCGCGCTATATGATACGCCGGAACAGATTTGTGGAGCTCAGTGATATAGACATATGTATTGACAAGCCGACAGAAACATCATTTGGAGATTTAATCTATTTAGAATTTTATTATCACTTCTTGATTTTATTCAGTAAATCAGCGGGAGTAGCAATAAGAATGCAGAAACTCATAGCAACCAGATCTAAGGCTACTACAGCCAATTAACCTCTGCAGTATATAAATGCTTTGTAGGACCTCATTTAAAGGGACAGTCTACCTAAAAAGTATTATTTTGGTTATAGATGGAGCTTAGTGGGCTGAGTTATCATCTGGCTTCCTATACATCTAGAATGCTCTAAAAGTGAGACCTCCCTGCCATAATTCCCAATTCTGTTCCTGTCCACTTGGAAGTTATGGGTGTTCCAGTCCAGCTTTGTGTGATCCAGCTCCTCCTAGTACAATCTCTATAATATAAAATGAATAAAAACGCAGCAGGTAGAGTGGGAGTTCCTCATAGTGGTAACTGCAGGTGTGCAGACCTGGGAACTCAAGTGAGGGCCTGTTCACAAATACATGTTGCCGTAACATGCTGCGCTTGCATGGGTGCTCTGAAAAGTCATTCATTTGTATGGCACCCAATGCACTTTCACAACTTAAAGCAGAGTTCCAGCAGTTTCTGTGTTTATTAAAAGTCAGCAGCTACAAAAAGTGTAGCTTCTGACTTTTAATAAAACACACTCACCTGTCCCACGGTCCAGCGATGCGGCTGCCCGAAGCCTCGGTCTTCTCCCTCTCCTCTCCGCATCGCCGGTATCACTACTGTGGGCACCATGCTGTGACAGCTTGCGCGCGTCAGCACTATGCATGCACGCGTCGCGCTGCGCGTCCTGAATGGCCGGGCAATCTTTTGGGACCTTCCATGACTAAGGCTTCTGTCGAGACCCATCAGCGCTATTGTTTTATTGTCACTCTGATGTACCAATAACCGACACTTCAAGGATTTTAGTGTTGCCGGCTTTTTCTACTGTTTATGACGTTGGAGTGTGATGGGATACATCGACCTCAGGCACCTGTGGGTGATCAGTGAGTTTATGGATTGGGTTGCCCCTGCAGAGAGCGCTGTTATCTTTCTATCTTCTGGGACCTATGACGTGTCCTAGAAGTTTACAGGGAGGGAGGGGCCGCCTAGGTGGCCCGAGCGGAAGTGAGATGCCGGGTACCTGTCAAAACTAGGTAAAAAAAAAATGACGTGCCAAATGTGGCATGTAAGGGGGTAAGGATTCCTTAAAACGGAAGTTCCATTTTTGGGTGCTGCAATGTTGCAAAAAATGTAGCCTGCACTAAATTGTCATGTGTTGAGTAGGGATGAGCTTCGTGTTCGAGTCGAACATACGTTCGACTCGAACATTGGCTGTTCGATCGTTCGACGAAGATCGAACGATTTGGGCCGTTCGCGCCAAATTCGAGTGACGCGAACGGCCCACAATGCACTACGCCATCGCAGTGTCATCCAGGCGCTGTGATTGGCCAAGCATGCACTGTGACCCCGCATGCTTGGCCAATCACAGCGCCGGCAGCGAGGAGAGCAATGATTGGCCACAGGCAGGATGCCTGTGGCCAATTATTGCTGAGGGTGTTTAGTACACGCCCCACACTATAAAAGGCCGCCAGCACGGCGGCCTAGTGTAGTGTGTTCCGGAGCAGGGATAGAGTAGCATAGGCAGGGACAGTGACTGTTATTTCTTTCTTGCTTAACCTGGATTCCTTTAGTTTAGGGAAAGAGAAGGATAGGTAGGGAGAGTGTCAGTGTGTTTTGTGCTTCTGCTATAGTGTGCTTAAAAAAAACATTTATTCTAGGGACAGAAAACTCTAGGTAGGGACAGTGTCAGTTTCTTTCACTCTGCAAGTCCTTGTTTCCAGGGACCTGTAAGGACAGTGAGTTAATTGTCCTTGTGCTATATTGTGCTTAAAAAAAACATTTATTCTAGGGACAGAAAACTCTAGGTAGGGACAGTGTCAGTTTCTTTCACTCTGCAAGTCCTTGTTTCCAGGGACCTGTAAGGACAGTGAGTTAATTGTCCTTGTGCTATATTGTGATTAAAAAAAACATTTATTCTAGGGACAGAAAACTCTAGGTAGGGACAGTGTCAGTTTCTTTCACTCTGCAAGTCCTTGTTTCCAGGGACCTGTAAGGACAGTGAGTTAATTTTCCTTGTGCTATATTGTGATTAAAAAAAACATTTTTTCTAGGGACAGAAAACTGTAGGTAGGGAGAGTGTTTTTTTTCTTTCACTCTGCAAGTCCTTGTTTCCAGGGACCTGTAAGGACAGTGAGTTAATTGTCCTTGTGCTATATTGTGCTTAAAAAAAACATTTATTCTAGGGACAGAAAACTCTAGGTAGGGACAGTGTCAGTTTCTTTCACTCTGCAAGTCCTTGTTTCCAGGGACCTGTAAGGACAGTGAGTTAATTGTCCTTGTGCTATATTGTGATTAAAAAAAACATTTATTCTAGGGACAGAAAACTCTAGGTAGGGACAGTGTCAGTTTCTTTCACTCTGCAAGTCCTTGTTTCCAGGGACCTGTAAGGACAGTGAGTTAATTTTCCTTGTGCTATATTGTGATTAAAAAAAACATTTTTTCTAGGGACAGAAAACTGTAGGTAGGGAGAGTGTTTTTTTTCTTTCACTCTGCAAGTCCTTGTTTCCAGGGACCTGTAAGGACAGTGAGTTAATTGTCCTTGTGCTATATTGTGCTTAAAAAAAACATTTATTCTAGGGACAGAAAACTCTAGGTAGGGACAGTGTCAGTTTCTTTCACTCTGCAAGTCCTTGTTTCCAGGGACCTGTAAGGACAGTGAGTTAATTGTCCTTGTGCTATATTGTGATTAAAAAAAACATTTATTCTAGGGACAGAAAACTCTAGGTAGGGACAGTGTCAGTTTCTTTCACTCTGCAAGTCCTTGTTTCCAGGGACCTGTAAGGACAGTGAGTTAATTTTCCTTGTGCTATATTGTGATTAAAAAAAACATTTTTTCTAGGGACAGAAAACTGTAGGTAGGGAGAGTGTTTTTTTTCTTTCACTCTGCAAGTCCTTGTTTCCAGGGACCTGTAAGGACAGTGAGTTAATTGTCCTTGTGCTATATTGTGCTTAAAAAAAACATTTATTCTAGGGACAGAAAACTCTAGGTAGGGACAGTGTCAGTTTCTTTCACTCTGCAAGTCCTTGTTTCCAGGGACCTGTAAGGACAGTGAGTTAATTTTCCTTGTGCTATATTGTGATTAAAAAAAACATTTATTCTAGGGACAGAAAACTCTAGGTAGGGACAGTGTCAGTTTCTTTCACTCTGCAAGTCCTTGTTTCCAGGGACCTGTAAGGACAGTGAGTTAATTTTCCTTGTGCTATATTGTGATTAAAAAAAACATTTATTCTAGGGACAGAAAACTCTAGGTAGGGACAGTGTCAGTTTCTTTCACTCTGCAAGTCCTTGTTTCCAGGGACCTGTAAGGACAGTGAGTTAATTGTCCTTGTGCTATATTGTGCTTAAAAAAAACATTTATTCTAGGGACAGAAAACTCTAGGTAGGGACAGTGTCAGTTTCTTTCACTCTGCAAGTCCTTGTTTCCAGGGACCTGTAAGGACAGTGAGTTAATTGTCCTTGTGCTATATTGTGATTAAAAAAAACATTTATTCTAGGGACAGAAAACTCTAGGTAGGGACAGTGTCAGTTTCTTTCACTCTGCAAGTCCTTGTTTCCAGGGACCTGTAAGGACAGTGAGTTAATTTTCCTTGTGCTATATTGTGATTAAAAAAAACATTTTTTCTAGGGACAGAAAACTGTAGGTAGGGAGAGTGTTTTTTTTCTTTCACTCTGCAAGTCCTTGTTTCCAGGGACCTGTAAGGACAGTGAGTTAATTGTCCTTGTGCTATATTGTGCTTAAAAAAAACATTTATTCTAGGGACAGAAAACTCTAGGTAGGGACAGTGTCAGTTTCTTTCACTCTGCAAGTCCTTGTTTCCAGGGACCTGTAAGGACAGTGAGTTAATTGTCCTTGTGCTATATTGTGCTTAAAAAAAACATTTATTCTAGGGACAGAAAACTCTAGGTAGGGACAGTGTCAGTTTCTTTCACTCTGCAAGTCCTTGTTTCCAGGGACCTGTAAGGACAGTGAGTTAATTGTCCTTGTGCTATATTGTGATTAAAAAAAACATTTATTCTAGGGACAGAAAACTCTAGGTAGGGACAGTGTCAGTTTCTTTCACTCTGCAAGTCCTTGTTTCCAGGGACCTGTAAGGACAGTGAGTTAATTTTCCTTGTGCTATATTGTGATTAAAAAAAACATTTTTTCTAGGGACAGAAAACTGTAGGTAGGGAGAGTGTTTTTTTTCTTTCACTCTGCAAGTCCTTGTTTCCAGGGACCTGTAAGGACAGTGAGTTAATTGTCCTTGTGCTATATTGTGCTTAAAAAAAACATTTATTCTAGGGACAGAAAACTCTAGGTAGGGACAGTGTCAGTTTCTTTCACTCTGCAAGTCCTTGTTTCCAGGGACCTGTAAGGACAGTGAGTTAATTGTCCTTGTGCTATATTGTGATTAAAAAAAACATTTATTCTAGGGACAGAAAACTCTAGGTAGGGACAGTGTCAGTTTCTTTCACTCTGCAAGTCCTTGTTTCCAGGGACCTGTAAGGACAGTGAGTTAATTTTCCTTGTGCTATATTGTGATTAAAAAAAACATTTTTTCTAGGGACAGAAAACTGTAGGTAGGGAGAGTGTTTTTTTTCTTTCACTCTGCAAGTCCTTGTTTCCAGGGACCTGTAAGGACAGTGAGTTAATTGTCCTTGTGCTATATTGTGCTTAAAAAAAACATTTATTCTAGGGACAGAAAACTCTAGGTAGGGACAGTGTCAGTTTCTTTCACTCTGCAAGTCCTTGTTTCCAGGGACCTGTAAGGACAGTGAGTTAATTGTCCTTGTGCTATATTGTGATTAAAAAAAACATTTATTCTAGGGACAGAAAACTCTAGGTAGGGACAGTGTCAGTTTCTTTCACTCTGCAAGTCCTTGTTTCCAGGGACCTGTAAGGACAGTGAGTTAATTTTCCTTGTGCTATATTGTGATTAAAAAAAACATTTTTTCTAGGGACAGAAAACTGTAGGTAGGGAGAGTGTTTTTTTTCTTTCACTCTGCAAGTCCTTGTTTCCAGGGACCTGTAAGGACAGTGAGTTAATTGTCCTTGTGCTATATTGTGCTTAAAAAAAACATTTATTCTAGGGACAGAAAACTCTAGGTAGGGACAGTGTCAGTTTCTTTCACTCTGCAAGTCCTTGTTTCCAGGGACCTGTAAGGACAGTGAGTTAATTTTCCTTGTGCTATATTGTGATTAAAAAAAACATTTATTCTAGGGACAGAAAACTCTAGGTAGGGACAGTGTCAGTTTCTTTCACTCTGCAAGTCCTTGTTTCCAGGGACCTGTAAGGACAGTGAGTTAATTTTCCTTGTGCTATATTGTGATTAAAAAAAACATTTATTCTAGGGACAGAAAACTCTAGGTAGGGACAGTGTCAGTTTCTTTCACTCTGCAAGTCCTTGTTTCCAGGGACCTGTAAGGACAGTGAGTTAATTTTCCTTGTGCTATATTGTGCTTAAAAAAAACATTTTTTCTAGGGACAGAAAACTGTAGGTAGGGAGAGTGTTTTTTTTCTTTCACTCTGCAAGTCCTTGTTTCCAGGGACCTGTAAGGACAGTGAGTTAATTGTCCTTGTGCTATATTGTGCTTAAAAAAAACATTTATTCTAGGGACAGAAAACTCTAGGTAGGGACAGTGTCAGTTTCTTTCACTCTGCAAGTCCTTGTTTCCAGGGACCTGTAAGGACAGTGAGTTAATTGTCCTTGTGCTATATTGTGCTTAAAAAAAACATTTATTCTAGGGACAGAAAACTCTAGGTAGGGACAGTGTCAGTTTCTTTCACTCTGCAAGTCCTTGTTTCCAGGGACCTGTAAGGACAGTGAGTTAATTGTCCTTGTGCTATATTGTGATTAAAAAAAACATTTATTCTAGGGACAGAAAACTCTAGGTAGGGACAGTGTCAGTTTCTTTCACTCTGCAAGTCCTTGTTTCCAGGGACCTGTAAGGACAGTGAGTTAATTTTCCTTGTGCTATATTGTGATTAAAAAAAACATTTTTTCTAGGGACAGAAAACTGTAGGTAGGGAGAGTGTTTTTTTTCTTTCACTCTGCAAGTCCTTGTTTCCAGGGACCTGTAAGGACAGTGAGTTAATTGTCCTTGTGCTATATTGTGCTTAAAAAAAACATTTATTCTAGGGACAGAAAACTCTAGGTAGGGACAGTGTCAGTTTCTTTCACTCTGCAAGTCCTTGTTTCCAGGGACCTGTAAGGACAGTGAGTTAATTGTCCTTGTGCTATATTGTGATTAAAAAAAACATTTATTCTAGGGACAGAAAACTCTAGGTAGGGACAGTGTCAGTTTCTTTCACTCTGCAAGTCCTTGTTTCCAGGGACCTGTAAGGACAGTGAGTTAATTTTCCTTGTGCTATATTGTGATTAAAAAAAACATTTTTTCTAGGGACAGAAAACTGTAGGTAGGGAGAGTGTTTTTTTTCTTTCACTCTGCAAGTCCTTGTTTCCAGGGACCTGTAAGGACAGTGAGTTAATTGTCCTTGTGCTATATTGTGCTTAAAAAAAACATTTATTCTAGGGACAGAAAACTCTAGGTAGGGACAGTGTCAGTTTCTTTCACTCTGCAAGTCCTTGTTTCCAGGGACCTGTAAGGACAGTGAGTTAATTTTCCTTGTGCTATATTGTGATTAAAAAAAACATTTATTCTAGGGACAGAAAACTCTAGGTAGGGACAGTGTCAGTTTCTTTCACTCTGCAAGTCCTTGTTTCCAGGGACCTGTAAGGACAGTGAGTTAATTTTCCTTGTGCTATATTGTGATTAAAAAAAACATTTATTCTAGGGACAGAAAACTCTAGGTAGGGACAGTGTCAGTTTCTTTCACTCTGCAAGTCCTTGTTTCCAGGGACCTGTAAGGACAGTGAGTTAATTTTCCTTGTGCTATATTGTGATTAAAAAAAACATTTATTCTAGGGACAGAAAACTCTAGGTAGGGACAGTGTCAGTTTCTTTCACTCTGCAAGTCCTTGTTTCCAGGGACCTGTAAGGACAGTGAGTTAATTTTCCTTGTGCTATATTGTGATTAAAAAAAACATTTATTCTAGGGACAGAAAACTCTAGGTAGGGACAGTGTCAGTTTCTTTCACTCTGCAAGTCCTTGTTTCCAGGGACCTGTAAGGACAGTGAGTTAATTGTCCTTGTGCTATATTGTGCTTAAAAAAAACATTTTTTCTAGGGACAGAAAACTCTAGGTAGGGAGAGTGTTTTTTTTTTTTCACTCTGCAAGTCCTTGTTTCCAGGGACCTGTAAGGACAGTGAGTTAATTGTCCTTGTGCTATATTGTGCTTAAAAAAACATTTATTCTAGGGACAGAAAACTCTAGGTAGGGACAGTGTCAGTTTCTTTCACTCTGCAAGTCCTTGTTTCCAGGGACCTGTAAGGACAGTGAGTTAATTTTCCTTGTGCTATATTGTGATTAAAAAAAACATTTTTTCTAGGGACAGAAAACTGTAGGTAGGGAGAGTGTTTTTTTTCTTTCACTCTGCAAGTCCTTGTTTCCAGGGACCTGTAAGGACAGTGAGTTAATTGTCCTTGTGCTATATTGTGCTTAAAAAAAACATTTATTCTAGGGACAGAAAACTCTAGGTAGGGACAGTGTCAGTTTCTTTCACTCTGCAAGTCCTTGTTTCCAGGGACCTGTAAGGACAGTGAGTTAATTTTCCTTGTGCTATATTGTGATTAAAAAAAACATTTTTTCTAGGGACAGAAAACTGTAGGTAGGGAGAGTGTTTTTTTTCTTTCACTCTGCAAGTCCTTGTTTCCAGGGACCTGTAAGGACAGTGAGTTAATTTTCCTTGTGCTATATTGTGATTAAAAAAAACATTTTTTTCTAGGGACAGAAAACTGTAGGTAGGGAGAGTGTTTTTTTTCTTTCACTCTGCAAGTCCTTGTTTCCAGGGACCTGTAAGGACAGTGAGTTAATTGTCCTTGTGCTATATTGTGCTTAAAAAAAACATTTATTCTAGGGACAGAAAACTCTAGGTAGGGACAGTGTCAGTTTCTTTCACTCTGCAAGTCCTTGTTTCCAGGGACCTGTAAGGACAGTGAGTTAATTTTCCTTGTGCTATATTGTGATTAAAAAAAACATTTATTCTAGGGACAGAAAACTCTAGGTAGGGACAGTGTCAGTTTCTTTCACTGTGAAAGTCCTTGTTTCAAGGGACAGAGAAGGACACCTGAAGGTAGCCCTTATTGCTTTTTTCCCATCTCCCTGCAGGCCATCTATTAGAATGTCTGGAAGGCAAACAAGGAGAGGCAGACAGTCAGGAGGCAATAAAAGAGGGCAAGCAGGCTCTGTGTCTGGGGGCAACAGTGCTGGTCGTGGACGCGGTGCATTGTCATCAGCACATGGCCATGGGACACGCTTGTCCTTCTTTTCGGCAGCTGGACATGTTGAGCCACATCATGCCGAAGACTTGGTAGAGTGGATGACCAAGCCCTCCTCCTCCTCCTCATCCTCTCTCACCCAGGCTCAGGGTACTGGAAAAGCAGCTGCCAAAGCGTCGTCTTCCCTGGTATCAATGTCAGACAAATCATCAGTCACTCCTTCCCTAGACCCACCATGTCCTCCTCCTGAGGAGTCCCCCGAACTGTTTCAGCACAGTGTTGGGTACATGCTCCAGGAGGATGCCCAGCGTTTCGAAGGGTCTGATGATGAAACCCAGCTAGAGGAAGGCAGTAGCGTGAGAGCAGACAGAGGGGATGCTCAAGAAGGACACCAATCTGGCAGTCATGTTCCAGCAGCTGCAGCATACTGCCAGATTGGCTCCAGTGATGAGGAGGGAGGGGATGATGAGGTCAATGACTCCACGTGGGTGCCTAATAGGAGAGAGGAGGAGGAGGAGGATGAGGAGGAGGCACATCTCCAACGAGGCAGGATGCCCTTTGGTGGCCAGCGTAAGGGCAGTACACCGACGGAATCACACCGCAGAGCTCCGCCTGTGCAGGGCGCTGCCTCTGCCCGTCATTCAAAAAGTTCTTTGGTGTGGGCCTTTTTTGAGGCTAGTGCATCAGATCGCACAGCTGCTGTTTGCAACATATGTCTCAAGCGTATATCGCGTGGCCAAAACATCAGCCGCTTGGGTACCACATGCCTGACCAGACATATGTTGACCTGCCATGCAGCTCGTTGGCAAGCCTACCTCAAAGACCCACACCAAAGAACCAAGCGGACCTCTCCTTGCACCGCATCAGCTGGGATCTCCAACCCCACTATAACTTCAGTCCTCTCTGAAACATGCACTGAGAGGAATGAAGGTGTAGAATTAGGTGTGTCACAGCCAAGTACTTGCGCCCACTCTGCTAGCAGTACACCGACGTCCGATTCTAGCAGGCAAATTTCCCTGCCCCAGCTGCTGGACCGTCGAAAGAAGTTCACTCCCAGCCATCCACATGCCCAGCGGTTGAATGCTAGCTTGGCTAAATTGCTAGCGCTTCAACTGCTGCCTTTTCAGTTGGTAGACTCGGCCCCCTTCCGTGAGTTTGTGCAATGTGCGGTTCCTCAGTGGCAGGTTCCCAAACGCCACTTTTTCTCACGGAAGGCTATTCCGGCTCTCTACCGGCATGTGGAAGGCAATGTCTTGGCCTCGCTGGACAGGGCGGTCAGCGGTAAGGTGCATATTACCGCTGACTCATGGTCCAGCAGGCATGGACAGGGACGTTACCTTTCTTTCACGGCCCATTGGGTCACTCTTTTGGCAGCTGGGAAGGATTCAGGACAAGGTGCAGTAGTGTTGGAGGTTGTCCCACCGCCACGCCTCCAAAATGCTACTACTGGTTGTGACACACCTCTCTCCTCCACCCCCTCCTCTTCTTCTTCCTCCATGGCCTCTTCCTGTGGTTTGTCCTATGAACCAGCGGTGCTCCGTAGCCGTTCACGGGGCTACGCAAGTACGCAGGCAAAAAGATGCCATGCCGTGCTTGCGCTGGTGTGTTTGGGGGACAGAAGCCACACTGGGGCAGAGGTCCTGTCTGCTCTGCAGGGCCAGGCCGAGAGGTGGTTGACGCCACGCCAGCTTAAGCCAGGAATGGTGGTTTGCGACAATGGCACCAACCTCCTCTCCGCCCTCCGACAGGGACAACTGACCCATGTGCCCTGTGTGGCTCACGTCCTTAACCTGGTGGTGCAGCGCTTCTTGGGCAGGTACCCGGGCTTACAGGATGTCCTGAGGCAGGCCAGGAAAGTCTGTGTGCATTTCCGCAGATCTTATAATGCCAGTGCTCGCCTGGCTGAGCTGCAAAAGGAGTTGAACCTGCCCAAGAACCGCCTTATATGTGACATGCCCACCAGGTGGAACTCAACGTTGGCCATGCTGCAGCGGCTGCACACGCAGCAGAGGGCCATCAATGAGTACCTGTGCGACTACGGCACCAGGACAGGGTCAGGGGAGCTTGGTTTTTTTTCTCCACGCCAGTGGGGCATGATCAGGGATGCATGCACTGTCCTGGCACCATTTGAGGAGGCCACGAGGATGGTGAGCAGTGACAGTGCATGCATCAGTGACACTGTACCTCTTGTCCACCTGTTGGAGCACACGCTGCGTGGAATAATGGACAGGGCACTTGAGGCAGAACAGAGGCAGGAAGAGGAGGACTTCCTTGCCTCTCAAGGCCCCCTTTACCCAGACAGTGTTCCTTCTGTCCCACCCATCGCACAGGAAGAGGAGGAGGAGGAGGAGGAGGAGGAGGATTGTGTCAGCATGGAGGTGGAGGCTGGCACTCAGCATCATCAGCAGCAGTCTTTTAGGGATGATTTACAGTCCCAAGAAACCAGTGGACTTGTACGTGGCTGGGAGGAGGTGGCTGCGGATCATGTCGTCCTTAGTGACCCAGAGGACTCCGGAGCGAATGCCTCAGCAAACCTACGCTGCATGGCCTCCCTGATCCTGCAAAGTCTGCGGAAGGATCCTCGTATTCTTCGGATCAAGGAGAGGGACCATTACTGGCTGGCCACTCTCCTTGATCCACGGTACAAGGGTAAGGTTGCGGACCTTATGTTACCGTCGCAGAGGGAGCAGAGGATGAGACAACTCCGGGAGGCCTTGCAGAAAGGTCTGTGCAACGCGTTCCCAGAGACTGGGAGGTTGCAAACTCCTGGTCCTGGACAACGAGTTGCTGAGGCTTCGGCCAGTCAAAGAAGGAGCGGTGGGGAAGGTGGCCGTCTGACCGATGCGTTCAGACAATTCTTTAGTCCGCAGCCCCAAAGTATGATCGGTTCCAGCAACCATCGCCAGCGTCTGATAAACATGGTGCAGGAATATCTAGGGGCAAGGTCAGACTTGGACACCTTCCCCACCGAAAATCCTCTGGCTTACTGGGTCTTGAGGATGGATCACTGGCCAGAGCTTGCACAGTATGCAATTGAGCTACTGGCCTGTCCTGCATCCAGCGTTCTTTCGGAACGCACATTCAGTGCTGCTGGAGGATTTGTCACGGATCACAGGGTGCGCCTGTCCACCGACTCGGTTGATCGACTGACTTTCATCAAGATGAACCAGTCTTGGATCACCACCAGCTACCACACACCTGATGCTGATATAACAGACTAATTGATTTTAAAATGTCACATCCCTTCAAGACTGATGCTGATGCTGAGTGCCTGTGCTGTTATGTTGACTGGCTATCCTCCTCCTCCGAGTCCTCAATGATACGATTGATGATGATAGCTTGGAAGATCATTTTTGTTTATGGGTGCCGCCACCAGTGCCTAACGCCCAATTTTTCAGCCCCTGTTTAACAGGGGCGTGTAATTACAATTTTTGAAGCAATACTTTGCAACAGGGCTCATTGCTGTGCTCCAAGTACAGTATCTGTGAGGAGTTGCAGTGTTGTGCCACCAGTGCCTAAGGCCCAATTTTTCAGCCCCTGTTTAACAGGGGCGTGTCATTACAATTTTTGAAGCAATACTTTGCAACAGGGCTCATTGCTGTGCTCCAAGTACAGTATCTGTGAAGGGTTGCAGTGTTGTGCCACCAGTGCCTAAGGCCCAATTTTTCAGCCCCTGTTCAACAGGGGCATGTAATTACAATTCTTGATCTAATAATTCACAGCAGGGCCCATTGCTGCACCCACCAAGAGTAACTGTCAGGGCTTACAGTGTTGTGGCACCAGCACCACCATCAAAGGCCCAATTTTTACTACCACTGTTCAACAATTATATGTAATTAAAATTCCTGATATAATAGTTGACAGCAGGGCGTTCCAGCACCAACCAAGAGTAACTGTGAGTGCTTACAGTGTTGTGCCAACACCAACAACTAAGGGGCCTATTTCTGCAGAGTATATACGGCAGGTCCCTACTTTCAAACATCCAACTTACAAACGACTCCTACTTGCAAACGCAAGAAGACAACAGGAAGTGAGAGGAAATCTACCACTAGGAAGGAAAATTCTCTCCTGTAAGAATAAATATGGGAGAAAGGTGTCTCCTCTGTACTGATGCTTTATCAGCAATCCTTGTTTCAAGAAAAACACCACATTTCAAAAACAGTTGTCATTAGGACGGAAAGTGAGGTGAAATGTTCTGAACAGGGGCACAGACAGCAAAACAAATGTTACAGGGGTGATAACCCTTACCTATGTTTTCCAAAAAGTTTAAAAATAGATTTTTGGTCTGGAGCTACACTTCAACAATGTACCTGTTCAAAATTACAAACAGATTCTACATAAGAACAAACCTACAGTCCCTGTCTTGTATGCACCGCCTGTATACGGCTGTTCTGAGTATATAGGGCCTTTTTTATTTTATGTGCGGGGTTCCCCTTAATATCCATACAAGACCCAAAGGGGCTGGTAATGGGCTGGGGTAGGGGGGGGGTCATGGGGTAGCTATGCCATTTTTCTTAAAGATTTTCATCCATATTACCGGGACCAGACATTACATTAAAGCCGCAAGCAGTTTTAAATGGCTTTTTTTTCCTTTAGAAGTGTCATTTTGTGCAGGGACAGTTCTAAACACGGGAAACACGTGGCACTTCACAGGCATACTTTAGACACCCCCCAGGTACGATATTTAAAGGAATATTTGACTTTTTTTTTTTCACTTTATGCATCATTAAAATGACTGCTCCCGGAAAACGACCGTTTTTAAAACTTATTTTTGCATTGATACATGTCCCCTGGTGCAGAACCCGGGTTCCCAAACCCTTTTTAGGACAATAACATGCATAATAGTTTTTATAATTAGCACTTTAGAATTCGAACGTTCGCATCCATTGTATTTAATAGGGTTCTAATGTTCGTTCGAACTTTCGGTCCGTTCGCGGGTTCTGGTGCGAACCGAACCCGGGGGTGTTCGGCTCATCACTAGTGTTGAGGTGCACCAAAATGAATTGGTTGCCCAAAGCAAAATGCAACAAGGTATCTTAATTCACAGAGTGTGTTAGCTGCACATTATATGGCAACGCGTGTTTTTTTTGGTGAGTGTGCACTGCATGTGGAGAAGGCAGCTTGGATCAAGAGTGCATCACTTTTTTCAGCACGGGTGCTCACCTTTACTATTCTATACAGTAATTATCAAATTTTTACACTATAAGAGTATTTTATTGTCATGATATCGTTTGATGGGACACCACGATATCCCGAGGAGGTGACACCATTTGATAGCGGATGTAGATGAGCACATCAGTATTCAACTGCATAAAATGTGTTTGCTGTACTCTTGATTGAGACAGCACGTGTTCCTGGAGAGTTGCCACTTCTCCCGAGTATTACACATGAGGAAGTTTTAGTATTCGACAATTTTGGAAACACTTATGGACATTTCACTAATTGTTGGACTTTTCTAATTGTGCAGTTCACTTTACTGTTTTCTTTTTTACTTTTATGAGCGTTGCAATTTTCTGTTTAGTAGCACCCTCTAGTAGGTGCTAGAGTGAGGATTTTCAAGCATAGTAGGAAAATTTAGGCAGGCCTAGCTGGTGGCTAGGCCTGTTTGTTTTCATTCTAGGTTGGGAGTGGCCTAGGGCAGGGCTGGGTGACTCACAGGTAGCATCACTGTCACCTCCATCTTCCTTCTAGAAAGTGCTGGAAGAAGAGGAGGGGAGGAGAGGTGGAGCTGCCTGGGGTATCTTACGGAGCCTTGACCAATCCCCAACTTGGATTGGCAGGGGGCAGGCCTCCTTAAATACCTGGGGTCAGCCCAGTAAGGGAGGAGTTGTCGGGTGGAAGAGCTGCAGTGAGAGAGTGTGGAGGCTGTTGGGCCAGACGGGTCTGGGGGGGGGGTGACCCTGGGCCGGGGCTCGGGTGCATCCAGGAGGAGTGAAGAGATCCTGGAAGGAGAGGCACATGAGAGAGCAGAAAGAGGACAGCGGTAGAGAACACTTCTAAGAGTCTCCAGGGAGGAGAAATGGTTGCAGCCAGGAGGGCTGGTGAGTGAGTACAGTCGGGAGGACTGGGGAGGCACACCTGAGAGAACTGGGAGATTGCAGTTTGAGATGGGCGCAGAACCAGAAGAGAGGACTGTGGGAAGGGCAATGGAGAGGGGTCATTGCAGCCAGGCTGGCTGGCAGGTCCTGAAGAGAGCTATCTGGGATTGGTAGCTAAACTGAGGACAGCTATAACCTGAACTATTTCTACACCACAGGGGCCCGCGGTCCCTGCCAGCAAAAGGTAGTTCACTGAGGCCTGACTGAGTTAGTTGTCATGCCCAACTATGCGGTGCTAGCTAGTCTGAAGGAGTAACAGTCTGCAGCAAGTGAAGTGCTGGTGGAGTAACAGTCTGCAGCAAGTGAAGTGCTGGTGGAGTAACAGTCTGCAGCAAGTGAAGTGCTGGAGAAGTAACGGTGTGCAGCAAGTCAAGTGCTGGAGGAGGGAAGGATAAGAGGTCTGAAGCAAGAGTTTGTGCTAGAGAGAAGACTGGAGTGTGTATACAGGAGTGTATATAGACGTCCCAATAGGGTGACCACATTTCCAAACTACCATTCAGGGACACCCCCCCCCCTCCCAAAAATCAACTTGTGCTGTAACGAATCACAGCACAGTGATTGGACACAAGAGACGGGATTTATGATTTCTCCAATCACAAGCAGGGGGCAGGGATTGTGCTCCTCCAGACATTCCCAGCCAGGGCAAGTACTGTCAGTGAGTAAAGCAGTGATGTGGCGGCCTTTTTTGGGGGCATCAGATTGGCCCGGGGGGTAGCTGTGTCAGTTTCATTCCGGGACACTGTATTGTCCTGGAATGAAGGTGCCCGGGACAGACCTGCAAAATGCGGGACTGTCCCGGGCAATCCGGGACACGTGGCCACCCTACGTCCCAAGCAAGTTTGCACTGAATATTTCTGGGCATCCCATAATTCCCAATTTCCCATCCAAGTTCATCCCCTCAATAAAAAACAAAACAAAAACAAAGCTATGGACTGTCCTATGTCTGAGTGACTGAGAGATGGATGTCTGGCTGGGCAGGGTGACAGATGGACCACTACATTCAGCAGCCCGTACGGGGGCATGGCTACAGTTGTATACGTTTTGTGGAGGATTGTATTTTTCTCTTATTGCTAGCAGCTATTTTTATTTCACTTTATTTTGATTTTGGGTGTAGCGCTGATTTTTATATTTACTTTGTATTGTGGTACACTGCATTCAAGAAAATGTACAGATCTGTTTGTTTTTTTTTCTTCCTTTGCTATGCATTGGCAGCCTATTCTTGATGAAATAGTTGCCTTAAAGGAACACATTAACTTGTAAGCATGAGTGTACTTCAATGGAATGGCATAGTATAAAGGGGGCCTTAAAATTTTGATCTGCACTGTTGGTCATGTGATATATGGGCTATGAGGACTTGGGGGGTCCCAAAATGCAGTGGCAGCGAGCAAAGAGAAAGGCATTGGTACAGATGTGGGCATGTGAGAGGGGTGGTAAGAGTGGGGGGAGAGGATGGGTTTCATCAACAGTGGTCGGAGCACAGGGGCAGGTGGAGTGAGGATGCAGTGGTGTGGAGTTTTAGGCATGGTCATAAAAGGGGAGTGCAGGCAAAGTGGTAACAGGTGGGGGAGGATGCGCTGGTGCAGTGGTGGGAAGGGGGGTGGTTACAGGCAAGGTGGTGAGAGGTGCCACCATGAGGAACTGTCAGCTGTAACTCCAGAGGGAGACTTTCCAGCCAACTAGTGTGATAGGGTCACATTAATCACTTCCCGCCCTTACATCTTAGGGTTTCAGTGGTTATACCAGGGTCATGGCTGCAGCTGCAGTCATAACCCCAGTATCTTTTTTTCAGCTGGTAATACTGAATAATAATCCAGTGCCTATAGAGCCACTGGATTGCTTTTACATGTGGCAGAAGGGGGTTCCTTCCACCTTTGAAACTGGAAGCTACAAGCACTTTGTAAATTCTGGATTCAGTTTGTTGTTTACAAGCCGTTACTGGCTTGTAAACAATATTTGATCAAACCGATCTCGATTTGATCAGATGCTTTTGAGGACAGAGGAGAGATCCGGGGTCTAAAAAATCTGCAGTTTAAAAAAAAAAAAAAACAATTAAAGAGAAAGTGTAAAAAGAAAATAGTTTTTAAATTAAATAAATGATAATAAAATTTAAAGTGTTCCTCTGTGCTCTCAGGGAAAGGCGAACGCATTGTGAGGGGGTTAGCTCGGCAGCGGGTGTGTGTGACCCCCGGGATGGGCTCCCCACCCAAAAACAGGCCCAGCAAATGGAGGTTGTGGTTTTCAAAATCAAAAAAAAGGTGCGGTTTATTTTCTATTTACAGTGACAAAACACAGCAAAGCCAAAAGAAACATAAACAAAATAAATCCTGGTCAACTTGACCTCTGACTAAACATACAGGTTTCCTAACTAACAACTGGGATCAGCCTAGTGCTGTCCTAGTCCCTAAGTCCCTGGTTTTAAATGTCCAAGCAAATAGCCACACAGGCTTTGTCTCACCGCACAGGGGTTCACTCTCCCTAGACAGTCCACACAGGTCTGGGTCCAGGCATGAGCTAACATCTAATGAAGCTGGGAGTTCTTATAGAGGCCTAAATGAGCTGACAAGCTTCAGCTGGTCTCATCAACTCCCTGTCTGCACGACGCCCCACACTCTCCCTAGAGGTACGAGTCATCCATGAGCCCACTAGCCTCAGCTGGGCTTATACAACACTCCACCTAGTTGTATAAGTCGGCGTAAAGCCTGAATCTGGGCGAAATATATCTACCCCCCTGGATGCAACCAGGTGACTTTACCTTCCTGCTGTCACATACCCCCCCCTCTTGTTTTAACCTCGGGGTTGGAACACCAGCAATCAGGCATTCATGTACTCGAGACAAAGCATCCACATTCCCCATTTGAACGCCAGGGCGATGCTTTACTGTGAAGTTGAATTCCTGGAGGGCCAGGAACCACCTATTCACTCTTCTATTTGTTTCCTTGTTTTGAGCCATCCACTTTAACGGAGCGTGATCCGTAACCATGTCAAAGTGCCTACCTAGCAGGTAGTACCGAAGGGAATCTAGAGCCCACTTCACCGCTAAACACTCCTTTTCAACGGTGGCGTAATTTACCTCATGGGACTTCAACTTCCTGCTGAGGTAAATGACTGGGTGCTCTTCCCCGTTCCAGACCTGGGACAATACTGCTCCTAACCCCACATCTGACGCATCACTTTGTACGACAAAGTCTTTAGAGAAGTCGGGTGAGTACAACACTGGCTGGCTACATAAGGCTTGTTTCAAGAATTGGAATGCTGCCTCAGCCTCGGGGGTCCATTTAATCATGACCGACCCTTTCCCCTTCGTTAGGTTGGTTAGGGGCACAGCCTTAGAGGCAAAGTGGGGAATGAATCGCCGATAATACCCAGCGATTCCCAGAAAGGCTCGTACCTGCTTCTTGCTGTTGGGACGTGGCCAACTCTGGATGGCCTCGACTTTGTTGAGTTGGGGTTTTATTACTCCCCTCCCAATGGTGTACCCAAGATATTTGGCCTCCTCCTGCCCAATGGTACACTTCTTGGGGTTAGCCGTAAACCCCGCTTCCCGAACAGAGTCCAGGACTGCTTGCACTTTTGGCAGATGTGAGGCCCAATCTGTGCTATGGACAATTACGTCATCCAGGTAAGCCGCAGCATACTTCCGATGGGTCCTCAGCATCTGGTCCATTTTCCGCTGGAATGTGGCCGGCGCATTCTGTAACCCGAACGGCATTCTTTTATATTGGAACGCCCCGTCTGGGGTTACAAATGCGGTTTTCTCTTTGGCCAATTTGGCCAGGGGGATTTGCCAATACCCTTTTGTGAGGTCAAGAGTCGTCATGTATCGGGCTGTTCCCAGCCGGTCGATCAACTCATCTATACGTGGCATGGGGTAGGTGTCAAATTTTGTAACTTTGTTCAACTGACGAAAATCGTTACAAAATCGCCAGCTCCCATCCGGTTTAGGCACCAACACAATGGGACTAGACCAATCACTTTGGGACTCCTCTATCACCCCTAAGTTCAGCATTTTCTGTACTTCCTCCCGTATTGCCTCCCGTCGGGCCTCTGGGATCCGATAGGGTTTTAACTTCACCCTTTCACCGGGCGGGGTAATGATGTCATGCTCTACCCCAGATGTTTGTCCCGGCAGCTCAGAAAATACCTCCTTGTTGCGAAGCACAAACTCCTTAACCTCCTGTTGTTGGGGTTGTGACAAGGTGGCTGCTATTCCAACCTCAGGAATCACGCAACCAGTTTGAGCTGGTGACCAAGTGTCTGCGACTAGGGACTCTCTATCCCTCCAGGCTTTCAACAGATTAACGTGATAGATCTGTTCGGGCTTTCGCCTTCCTGGTTGTCTGACCTTGTAATTCACTTCGCTCACTTTTTCCATTATCTCGTAGGGGCCTTGCCATTTGGCAAGGAATTTACTTTCAACCGTAGGGACAAGTACCAGTATCCTATCCCCCGGGGAAAAGGTACGGGTCTTGGCTCCACGGTTGTACACTCTCTGCTGTGCTAACTGCGCTTGGGCCAAATGTTCCTTCACGATGGGCATTACCTGTGCAATTCGGTCTTGCATCAGGGCGACATGCTCAATCACACTCCTGTGGGGAGAACTCTCACTTTCCCAAGTTTCCTTGGCAATATCCAACAGCCCTCTTGGGTGTCTCCCATACAGTAACTCAAAGGGGGAGAATCCCGTAGAGGATTGGGGCACCTCCCTAATAGCAAACATCAGATAAGGAAGTAGACAGTCCCAATCCTTTCCATCTCTATCCACCACTTTCTTCAACATTTGCTTTAGGGCTTTGTTGAATCTTTCAACCAGCCCATCGGTTTGGGGGTGATACACAGATGTACGTAATTGCGTCACTTTGAACAATTTACACAGCTCCTTCATAACCCGGGACATAAAGGGTGTACCTTGGTCCGTAAGCAGTTCTTTACAAATACCCACCCGGCTAAACACAAGAGATAGCTCTTTGGCTATGGTTTTGGCCGAGGTATTTCGGAGAGGGATCGCTTCTGGATAACGGGTGGCATAGTCCATTATAACTAATATGTACTGGTGCCCCCTAGCGGACTTGATTATAGGACCTACCAAATCCATGGCGATCCTCTCAAACGGGACCTCAATGATGGGTAGAGGGACCAGCGGGCTACGGAAATGTGGCATCGGGGCCGACCTCTGACACACAGGGCAGGAGGAACAATAATTTTCTATGTCCTTTATCACCCCCGGCCAATAGAATCTCTGTAATACCCTCTCTCGGGTTTTCTCTGTCCCCAGATGACCTCCAAGAATGTGCCCATGGGCCAACTCCAACACCAACTTCCTGTAAGGTTTGGGCACGACAAGCTGCTCAACGGTTTCTTCTGCCCTTTTTGCCACCCGATACAGTAGGTCCTTCTCTACGCTGAAGTATGGGTAAGTGCAGGTATTATCTGGGTTCACTAACTCGCCATCTATTTTCACTACGTTTTCCCGTGCCTTTATTAGGGCGGGGTCTTTCAACTGTTCTGTGGCAAAGTTTTCCCTGTGAACCTCAAGATCAGAAAACTCCACAGACGGTAGGTTTTCGTCTGAGGTGGGCTCCTCTCCAGTTTCTTGAGCCTCCCCTGCCAATACTGATAAGGGAAATTCCGGAGAGTCCTCACCACTCTCAGGGGAGTTCTGGCTATCCCATTCCTGGTACATAGGGGCACCAGTGGGGGGCTCAGGATCATCCCACAGTTCCCAGAACTTCGGAAAATCCCTTCCCACAATGGCGTCATGCGGTAACTGAGATACTAAGCCCACTGGATGAGAGAGGGTACCTTTGGGGGTCTCGAAACACACTGTAGTCACTGGATACTCTCGGGTGTCCCCATGCACACAAATAACAGCTACCTTGCTATTCCCAGAGACCTCTGTTTTAACTAACTCAGCCTTTATCAGGGTCACAAGGCTACCTGAATCCAGCAATACCACAACATTTCTACCATTAACACACATTTTGCATAAATGTTTCTCAGTTCCTCGAATGGCAGTGCATGCGACTGTCGCACACAGCGACTGACGTCTGCCCGTCAGAAAGTCACACTGCATGGGTTCCTCCACAACCGGGCAATTGGCTGCAATATGTCCCGCTTGCCGGCAGCGGTAGCAAACGATCCTTCTTGCCGCCTCTTGAGCCGCTGATTTCCCAGGCTGTTCTCGCCAAACTTGGGGTAGAGCTCCCACCCTCTCACTCTCTCCACCCTTACCCCTTGGAATCCTCTTATCCGCCCCTGGGGATGGTCTGGTCTTAGGGTGGAAAGTCCGAGTGTCTCTGGAAGAGGCCGTCAGGTTCTCTGTAGCCAAGTACTTCTCCACACGATCCACAAGACCATCGGCCGTCTCTGGGTCTCCATGGCTTACCCACTTTTGGATGGCAGTAGGAAGAGCTCTCAAAAACCGATCCATTACAACACGTTCCACAATCTTTGGTGCGGACAAAGTCTCTGGCTGTAGCCACTTTCTGCTCAGGTGAATGAGATCATACATTTGAGACCTGGGGGGTTTTCCAAGCTGGAAAGTCCAGTTATGCACACGCTGAGCCCGGACAGCCTGGGTGACACCCAGCCTTGCCAATATCTCAGCTTTTAGCATCACATAGTCTTTTGCTTGGTCAGGCTCTAGGTCATAGTAAGCCTTCTGCGATTCACCAGTTAACAGAGGAGCCACCAGTCCAGCCCACTGCTCCTCAGGCCACTTTTCTCTTTCAGCAGTCCTTTCAAATGTGGTCAAAAATACCTCTGGATCATCCTCTCCAGTCATTTTTGTCAATAAACGACTCACCCCAAAGGACGCGGTATTAGTGGGACGGCTTTCCTCACTGGTCTGCGGACGTTGCTGCATTACTGCTTCCATTTGTTGTAGTCTCTGCTCTTGCTTCTGTAACAGGTCTATGAAGCGGGCCTCAGATTGCTGCTGGGCTTGTTGCTGAGCTTCCAGACTCTGTTGGTGAGCTTGCTGCTGGGCTGCAAGGCTCTGTTGATGAGCTTGCTGCTGGGCTGCGAAGCTCTGTTGTTGAGCTGCAAGGCTCTTTTGCAAACCTGCATTTGTCTGCTGTTGATTGGCATTTGCTAGAGCCAGCTGCTTCAGTATCTCCTCCATGCTGGCTTAAAAAAAACTGCCTGCATTCTCCACCAACTGTGAGGGGGTTAGCTCGGCAGCGGGTGTGTGTGACCCCCGGGATGGGCTCCCCACCCAAAAACAGGCCCAGCAAATGGAGGTTGTGGTTTTCAAAATCAAAAAAAAGGTGCGGTTTATTTTCTATTTACAGTGACAAAACACAGCAAAGCCAAAAGAAACATAAACAAAATAAATCCTGGTCAACTTGACCTCTGACTAAACATACAGGTTTCCTAACTAACAACTGGGATCAGCCTAGTGCTGTCCTAGTCCCTAAGTCCCTGGTTTTAAATGTCCAAGCAAATAGCCACACAGGCTTTGTCTCACCGCACAGGGGTTCACTCTCCCTAGACAGTCCACACAGGTCTGGGTCCAGGCATGAGCTAACATCTAATGAAGCTGGGAGTTCTTATAGAGGCCTAAATGAGCTGACAAGCTTCAGCTGGTCTCATCAACTCCCTGTCTGCACGACGCCCCACACTCTCCCTAGAGGTATGAGTCATCCATGAGCCCACTAGCCTCAGCTGGGCTTATACAACACTCCACCTAGTTGTATAAGTCGGCGTAAAGCCTGAATCTGGGCGAAATATATCTACCCCCCTGGATGCAACCAGGTGACTTTACCTTCCTGCTGTCACAGCATATATTGGTCGTATGCATATGTAAATGGTGCTCGCACCACGCATGTGAGGTACCGCCGCAAACGTCACAGTAAGAGCAATAATTCTAGCACCAGACCTTCTGTGTCACTCTAAACTGGTAATCTGTAATAGCTTTTAAAGCACCCCCTATGGAGATTTTAGAATACCGTAGTTTGTTGTCATTCCATGGGTGTACGCATTTTTAAATCATGATATGTTAGGTATCTATTTACTTAACATAACATCATCTTTTACATTTTGCAAAAATTGGTTATATTTTGTGTGTGCACTAAAATTTATTTAAGTGAATTTCTTCCCAAAAAAATTGCGTTTTAAAAACCGCTATGCAAATACCAAGTGACATAAAACATCGCAACTACCAACAATTTCTTCTCCTGGGCCTTTGCTTTCAAAAGTTGTTTTCAATTTCTTAAAATTTGCAGATCTCATTAAAATAATACCTGGTGACTTTGCCACGAAGGTCCCTATTCAGGCTTTTTCCTTATTCAGCACTTCCTATTATAGGGTGACAACTGTTTCTCAATTGTGCTCCTTCGTTGTCACCCTGCAACATGTGCCCTGGTAGGGAATATGTGCAGCTGTACGGACACACATGTCACAGATGTCAGGATGCCATAACAAATGACATACAGGTAGGTGATGCTGAAGTGAGTGCATTTAGACAGGAATGTAGACAGGAATGTGACTGAAAGAGCATGGGGGAGATCAGATGCACCAAGATTCAACAAAGGATGAAATAAAGGTAAAAAGAAATAACTTATTGAAAATATATGGCAATCGTTTATGCAAACTAAATGCTATACAATGATAAAAAATAATCAAAGACAAGAAATGATGGAAGCACCAACCCACTGCTAAATTGCTGGTTTATATGAGAAATAGACATTAACTGTCACTAATAGCATTTAATCAATTCAGATTTTACAACTGCCACTTCTGAGCCCTGATGAAGGGGGACTACTGCAGTCCCCAAAATGCCTTTGTTTTCCTTCATTGACTGCTGAGTCTAATAAAGACCGCTCTGGACACTTACTAGTACTGGCACGTCTGTCATTTCTAATCTTTGAAGATTTATAAAAGGACCACCTGTAGGGCCACCAGGGCCGCCATCAGGAATTTTGGGGCCCCTTACACAGCTTCAGGCATGGGCCGCTGCAAATTGAGAAGCTGGGGAGTGCCGCAAGTTGAGAAGAGGGGGAGAGGGGGGGGGGTGCTGCCGTATATCCCCCCCGAGAATTAAGGTCGGGGGGGGGGGCTTTGGGTGGCGCCGAACAAAAATAAAGTAGAATTTGAAAAAAAAAAAAAGGGGGGATTGCCATCCGGGCCCCTGGGAACCTCTGGGCCCCTTACAAGAAAAAATTAATAAATAAATAAAAAAAAGGGGGGGTTGCCATCCGGGCCCCTGGGCACCTCCGGGCCCCTTACAAGAAAAAAAAGGGGGGTTGCCGTCCGGGCCCCTGGGGACCTCTGGGCCCCTTACATGTGTACTGCCTGTACCCCCCTGATGGCGGCGCTGAGGGCCACTGTATGGATGCAGAGCTGCCTGCTTAACCCACAAACTGAACCCATGAACAAATACTAAGATCCATCTCCACTAACGCTGCTCCTTTGTACTATTACACTTAAAAATTTGTCATTCAGCATCTTTCAGCTGTAAAAAGTATAGAAATTGTTTTTATTTCCCCAATTCCTACCCTAACAAGCTTGTCTTAAGCTGGCCATACATTATACAATTTTCTTGTTCAATTTCCTTTAGATCTACGTTCAACTATGTAGTGCAAGGGCCTATTTGGTTGCATACAAATTGAGAGTCTTTAGATTTGACCGCATAGTATATAGTTTTGGTAAATCTTAAGGAAAATTGTACAAGAAAATTGTATAATGTATGGCCAGCCTTAACCACTTAAGGACCAGCCGCCGCAGTTATACTGCGGCAGGTTGATTCGCCCAGGGGAGCCATCTCCGTAGCTGTACGTCGGCCGCTTTAAGAGCTGTAGGGGGCACATGCCCGCGGCGTGGCGCCGGAGCCGATGCTCGTGGCCGGCGGGTGCTATGCCCGCTGGCCACCCGTGACCGCTCCTGACAGATACAGAAAGGAGATCTGTCAATGTAAATAGACAGATCTCCGTTCTATTAGGGAAGGAGAGACAGATCTCCTGTTTTTACTGTTGAGGAACTCCTCCTCCAGGCAGTCCCAGCCCCCCACAGTTAGAAACACCTCTCTAGGTAACACAGTTAACCCCTTGATCGCCCCCTAGTGTAAACCCCTTCCCTGCCAGTGACATTTATACAGTAATCAGTAGCTATTTTTAGCTCTGATCGCTGTATAAATGTCAATGGTTCCAAAAAAGTGTCCGTTCTGTCCGCCGCAATGTCGCAGTCCCGCTAAAAATCGCAGATCACCGCCATTACTAGTAAAAAAAAATAATAATAATAAAAATGCCATAAGTCTATTCCCTGTTTTGTAGACGCTATAACTTTTGCGCAATCCAAACCAAAAATTGCGATTTTTTTTAACCAAAAATATGTAGAAGAATACATATCGGCCTAAACTAAGGAAGAAATTATTTTTTATATTTTTTGGGGGGATATTTATTATAGCAAAAAGTAAAGAAATATAGCTTTTTTTTCAAAATTGTCACTCTTTTTTGTTTATAGCGCAAGAAATAAAAACCGCAGAGGTGATCAAATACCACCAAAAGAAAGCTCTATTTGTGACAAAAAAAGGACATTTTGTTTGGGTAGAACGTCGCACGACTGCACAATTGTGAGTTAAAGCGACACAGCAGTGCCGCAAAAAATGGCCTGGTCATGAAGGGTGCGAATCCTTCCGGTCCTTAAATGGTTAATCTATTTTTAGGGCTTGTTCATACAGGTGCTGAATTTTCTCTAAGTGGGGGGGGGGGGGGCGCAAGAGTAGAGGTATAATTTCTTTCAGCTCCAACGCTCCGCTAAAAAAGTGTACCTTTGTTGCACTCTTAATTGCAGGACACCTAAATGATTAGATTTGGAGTAAACTTATTGGTGCCGGGCTAGTTATGTACAGCTAGCACTGGGAACAATCACTTGAACATTTTTTTTATGTTTTTCCTACACAGCTATACTTAAAATCATCTACTTAATGAATGCCTTATCTGTCCCAAAAGTATGATGCATAATTTATCAAGTTAGGCTACATAAGCAGAGTGCTATTTATTGTGAAACGCATACCGGTACATCTCTGAAATGGAAAAATTGCAGTGGATAGACACCCCCCGTTTCAGAGATGCCCCCACAAAGTGGGGATGGAAGGAGGTTGAAGATCACAGATAGGACTGTCATTTCTCAGCGTCACATCAGAGAGGCTGACCGTGCAAGGAAGGCACCTTATGTACTTACTGTACATCTGCTCTGTTAGTGACCTTGCTTTGAAATGATTATAGGGTTCCTTTTGTGAAGAACTATTTGCAACCTTTTTGCTGTGAACAGGACTTTTTTTCTCCAAGATAAGGTGCAGGAACCCCCCCTTCCGAGTCACCCCTTGACTCCGCCCCCTACCCATCTCTGAGGACCGTTCCTTGGGTCCAACCCTTGCCCACCTCCCAGTACTACTCCTTTTATAGAATACAGAACCAAGTACTTGGTTTGGAATCTGCTAATGATATCAAGAAAGGCAGTAAAATAGATCTAGCAACAATAGACACCCCAGTGACAATAGATCCCCTCCAGCAACAATGCATACCCAACAGCCAGCATCAATAGACCCTTCAGCAGCAAGCACAATTAGACCCCCTCCCTCAACAGTAGATCTCTCCCAGCAAAGATTGACCCCCTACAACATAAGACCCACCCCAGGCAACAATAGATCCCCCATCAGCAACAATAGACCCCCCCCCGCAAAAAAAAATCCATCCAGCATCAATAGACCCTCCAGCAGCCAGCTACAAAGACCCTTCCCTCAAAAGTAGATCCCTCCCAGCAATGATTGACCCCCTGCAACATAAGACCCACACCCAGCAACAATAGATCCCCCACAAGCAACAGAAGTCCTCCCCAGCAACAGTAGACATCCTTCCTCCCCAAAAAAAGATCCCCTCCAGCAACAGTAGATTTCTCAGCAGCCAGCATCAATAGACCCTCCAGCACACCCCAGCAATTCAGTTCTGGAGGTGCCGGAACTGCATTCCCCCACATTCCTGCTGAAAAAAAGCCCTGGCTGGGAAACATTTAGGCCCATGTCACACTAGCAATCCTTGTCAGTGACAGGATTGCTAAAAACTGCAATTATAATGCTCTTATTGCCATATGTCACTCCCCTTACCAGCGGGATAAGGAATAGTTCTCATCAGTAAAAGGAATGCTAGAGTGGCAAAGTTTCCATCACTCTTGTGGAATTTAAAAAGTCAGTCGCTTACTAAATCTACCCACAGAGGCTGCTTTCTTCATGTACATATACCCTAAGGCCCCCGACCAGAATGCAGAGCGGGAGACCCGCGTTCCGTTTCCCACACTGCATTCAAAATGCACTGAAGTTGTGATCTGCAGTGTGTGTATTAAGTTAATGACGCCCCCAAATGCAGGCCCCAAAGCAGTGCATTTGCCTGCACTGGATTGCATGGCACAGAAGTACCATGCGATTCGGTTGCAGAGTTTCCACAAGCAGTGTGTGAACTACTTTTGGTGCGTTGCAGTGCGATTTGAGCCCATTCAGGATGAATGGGCTAAATCCACGCTGCACTGAACCGCACAGGAATGCACAGCGCATTCTTGTGTAATTCCCGGTGTGAACCCGGCCCTAAAAATAGGTTATTGGGAATACAAAGTTACAGTCTGAATTCAGTAATTGTTAGAAATAAAATAAACAACCAAAGTAAAAGTGGACCCCCCCTCCTCCCCATGAATTTTTATCAATAAAATCCCTCCCTACTCCTGATGCCAGTCATGTGATCAATCCTAATACACTATATAAAATGATGATGCCATATCTCCCACATTTTTGAGACGGGAATGAGGGACACCTATCAGCAAAAGTATGCAGGCATAGGACACACCCCTTGCCACGCCCACTTAAAGGAGAATTGTACAAAAAAACAAGATTGGGATTGAAATCAGGGAAAGTTTGGAGCTATGTGATGCAAAAAGAGGTAAAGACTAAATGCAAGGACATCATACTTCCCATGTGCCCAATGAAGCATAAAATAAGTTACAATGTTATTTTTTTTATCAAAGGTAAGAAAGAACTAAACAACTATTCATTGTTTGTTATATCCAAATGGGTTTTTCCATTCATTCTTCGTGGTGCAGAGTCAGGGTGAGAGGGACAACAGCTCTTCTACCATGTGTAGTACTGTGCTCCCTTAGTACTGTAGTTTTTTCTTAAGCCCCGTACACACGGTCGGACTTTTGCCCAACAAACTTTGTTTTAAGCAAGTTGGACCAACAATCCGACCGTGTGTACGCTCCATCGGACAAACTTTTCTTTCGTTTGGTTTTGTTTTCATCGGACAAAAGTTGGGTCTGCAAACGGACAAACTTTTGCCCAACAAAAGTCCGATGGAGCAAAGTCCTACCGTGTGTACAGAAAACCATCGGACTTTTGTCCGATGGACAAAACAACTAATGTTAAAATCAACCAGCAATAGCAGAAGTTGACCAAAGGGTGGCGGTAAAGAGCAGAAAAGAGCAGAAAAACCATGTGATGTTGCAAAAAGTTTTGGGAAAGTTTGCAGAAAAGTCCTGTGGTGTGTATGCTATGGATGTGCCCGGCCAACTCCGTTCGGACAAAAATCTATGGAAAAGTCAGATGGAAGTCCGACCGTGTGTACGAGGCTTAACTTTACTCTCTCAGTGCATTCCTTAGACTCCATAACAGTACATTGACAATGTAGCTTATAACCTATAATAATGTCAGTTGCTCAGCAAGGGTTCTAACTGCACTGGTATGAAGTTTAATTGGCCACAAGTAAAAGAATCTACACTAATGTATATGAAATACCAAATATGGAACAGCAAGCAATTAAAAGGGCCCATTTACACTTGTGTGGTGCTTTCTAAGTGATTGTAAACCCTTACATATACCCAGTGAAGTGACTGGCCTCAGGTGACCCACAGTGATCGATTTACTAAAACTAGAGGGTGCAAAATCTGGTGCAGCTGTGCACAGAAACCAATCAGCTTCTAGTTGCTTGTCAAAATTTAATTGAACAAGCTAAAGTTAGAAGCCGATTGGCTACCATGCACAGCTGTGCCAGATTTTACACTCTCTGGTTTTAGTAAATCAATCCCACAGAGATTAAATCAATCTACCTACAGAAGTTGTACCTGTTTATCTTTGGCCCTCTCTCCTCTACAGCCATTCAAAGTGCACAGTTTAGGCTGGGTTCACATGTGTGGGGGCTATGTTTTTTGTGTGAGAAACATTGGCATAGACCAGAAGACCTGAGGTAGGGAACCGCCAGCTGTGGTGAAACTACAAGTCCCATGAGACATTGCAAGACCCTGACAATCACAGGCATGACTCCTAGAGGCAGAGGCATGATGGGATTTGTAGTTTCACCACAGCTGGAGGGCCGAGGTTGCCTACCTCTGGCAGAATGTCTGGAGTGACTAGTGCAAATAGTAGGGGGAAGAGGGAGCAGATACAAGACACACTGGTGTTGATTTACTAAAACTGGAGAGTGCAAAATCTGGTGAAGCTCTGCATAGAAACCAATCAGCTTCCAGGTTCTATTGTCAAAGCCTAATAGAACAGGCTTAAAGCGGAGGTCCACACAAAAATGTAACCTCCGCTTTTCGGAACCCTCCCCCCTCCTGTGTCACATTTGGCACCTTTCAGGGGGGGAGGGGGGTGCAGGTACCTGTATAATACAGGTATTTGCACCCACTTCCGGGCATAGACTCCCGCGGGGGTCACGCCCCTTCCCCCCCGGCTGTCTTCTGGGAAACACACAGGTCCCAGAAGACAGCGGGGACCAGTAAGGACGCACAGCGCGAATCGCGCATGCGCAGTAGGGAACCGGGAAGTGAAGCCGCAAAGCTTCACTTTCTGATTCCCTCACTGAGGATGGCGTTGGGGGCAGCCGAGAGCCGAGCGACTGATCGGGCTCCCTGGACAGGTAAGTGTCCCATTTATTAAAAGTCAGCAGCTGCAGTATTTGTAGCTGCTGGCTTTAAATATTTTTTTTTAGGCTGATTGGTTACCATGCACAGCTGCAGAAGATTTTGCACTCTCCGGTTTTAGTAAATCAACCCCACTAAGTGCTTTAGATTCAGGCAAGTGGACACTATAGAGGAATTTGATTTGTTTGTCTTTAATTTCAGAGGTTTACAACCACTCTAATGCAGTGGTAGTAAACTCTGTTCTACCACTTGTACCTACAGGTAAGCCTATTATCTGTTGTGGCATACTACAACGCAATGTGTTAGGAAGGTGTTTGCAGTATGAATAGTAGGGATGAGCTTTATGTTCAAGTCGAACATGAGTTTGACTCGAACATTGGCTGTTCACCCGTTCGGCGAACAGCGAACAATTTGGGGTGTTTGCGGCAAATTTGCAAATTTGAACACCCTTTAAAAGTCTATGGGAGAAATCTAAAGTGCTAATTTTAAAGGTTAATATGCAAGTTATTGTCATAAAAAGTGTGACCCCGCCCCCTCTTACATCATAGGGGGTTTCGTGTTGAGTGGAGACTGCCGCAGTCTCCAGTCTCCACTCCACACGAAACCCCCATGACGTAAGAGGGGGCGGGGTCACCCGTCCACATCATAGGGTATGCCCCGGCTTTCCCCGGCAAGCAGGGAATTCCCAATAATGTAGACGGGTGACCCCGCCCCCTCTTACGTCATGGGGGTTTCGTGTGGAGTGAAGACTTGAGACTGCAGCATCGCTGGACATCGGATCACTGCGGGACATAGAGAACAACGCTGGACAGACTGTATTACATCGCTGGAATGTTTTTTTTATTTTATTTTTTTTATTTTTTAATAAAGGACTTATCCCAACTGTGTCTGTGTGTCTTTCTTTGTGAAATGGTAGGGGTACAATGTACCCCTTACCAATTCACATAGGGGGGGCTGGAATCTGGGGGTCCCCTTTGTTAAAGGGGGCTTCCAGATTCCGATAAGCTCCCCGCCCGCAAACCCCCACAACCACCAGAGAAGGGTTGTGGGGATGAGGCCCTTGTCAAATTCCCCATGTTGAGGGCATGTGGCCTGGTACAGTTCAGGAGGGGGGGAGTGCTCTCTCGTCCCCCCTCTTTTCCTGCGGCCTGCCAGGTTGCGTGCTCGGATAAGGGTCTGGTATGGATTTTTGGGGCTACCCCACGCCATTTTTTTTATTTTGGCGCGGGGTTCCCCTTAAAATCCATACCAGACCTGAAGGGCCTGTTAATGGAATTTTGGGGGACCCCCACGCATTTTAATTTTTTATTTTTCAATGACTTTCAATGACTTTTCTCTGTATTGCCGGGACCCGACAATTCATTATAGCCGCGAGTAGTTTTTAAATGACTTTTTTTCCTTCAGAAAGGACATTTTGTGCAGGGACAGTTCTAAACACGGGAAACATGCGCTACTTTACAGGCATACTATAGACACCCCCCAGGTACGAAATTTAAAGGAATATTTCACTTTTATTGTTTCACTTTAAGCATTATTAAAATCACTGCTCCCGAAAAAACTGCCATTTTTAAAACTTTTTTTGTTGCATTGATACATGTCCCCTGGGGCAGGACCCGGGTCCCCAAACACTTTTTATGACAATAACTTGCATATTAACCTTTAAAATTAGCACTTTTGATTTTTCATGTTCGTGTCCCATAACGGTGTTCGAACAAATTTTTTGCCTGTTTGCATGTTCTGGTGCGAACCGAACCGGGGAGTGTTCGGCTCATCCCTAATGAATAGCACTGCAATGCACAAACACACATAACATGTGTTTCTGCAACACAATAGTGTGAAGCCAGACAAAAAGTCCTATATGTAATGCCACATAAACATTACATTAGCCATTTACAGGGATTGATGATTAAAGCAGTACAGAATGTTCACTTTGTTTAAATTGATTACTAGATAAGGTGAGGCTTTGTTCATTCTGAATTCCCAATCATGTGCAAGGGAATTTTTTTTATTTTGGTTACACATGATTGCGTGACTGAAATGAATGTAGCTTCTCCATATAAACATTCTCTTCAATAATAGTAAATCAATCCTGCATGTGTCTGAATATTCACCTTAAAAGGGTCCTTTAACACTGAGTTTTTCAAGCGATTTTGCATTAAAAAAAAGCGCCAGAAAAGCTCAAGAAAAACGTTTCCCTTGAAAATCAATAAATGTGTTCACACTGGGGTGGTGCGCTTTCATTGCGGTGAAAACAAAACTTCATTTTTTTTTTCTTTTTAAGCACTTAAACACTGTAGCTGCTGTCTTTTAGAAATCCTGGACTTACCAGTACCTGGAGTCCAGCACTGTCTTCCTGCAATAAGTTGTTCTTGCTACTTACTGCAGGTCCCTCGCACTGCCATCTTAAATTTGGGATCCAGCTGTGGCTTCCTGAAGAACCACAGCCAACTCCCCACTGCGCATGCATGAGTTCGCACAGCAAACTGTGAATGGTCCTGCAGCATCCTGGGACATGTCATGAGTCCCAGGAGGCTGCAGGAGGATAAGGGCCGGGAAAGGGATGTCATCCTCGCCTAAGATAGGATTCCAAATGTGGGATCAGGTACCGATTTTACTGCGCTTTTTAAAAGACATGTGACTCAAAAACCGCACTAAAAACACATTGCGAGCGCCTTTTTGCCTTGCTCTTGCTGCTGTTTTACCACATTTTCCATTGCTTTCGGTGAGATGGTGTGTTTCTGGTGCGTTTTTTTTAGCTCTCCAAAGATGCTGGAAGCAGGATTTTTTTCACCACAATGGAAGCCCACAGCCCCAGTGTAAACACATTCATTACTTTTAAAGGGGAGCATTTTCCTTGAGCTTTTCAGTTTTTTATTAAAGCAAACGCGCTTGAAAAACCCCTCAGTGTGAAAGGGCTTCTCACTCAGTTACAGGATGAGAGGGAGGGAGCAAATGGGTGAAGTTCAGCTTTAACTGGTTCTCCCCCTTTTTTGGGGGTAAAATCTGCAATTATGACTATAAAATCACTTGAAACCCCCAGAACAATATATATTCTCTGAATGGAGTGCCCTGTGAAATAAAGATATAGTAGTTGCAATTTTTTTGTCACTGGATGTTTGCACAATGTTTATCAAAACTATAGTTTTGGGAAAAAATACACTAAAATTAATTTTATTGCACACCAAAAAAATAATTAATTTGTACAAAATGAAAGATGTCTACAGTAAATAGATACTAAAGGTGTCAAGCCTCGTGCTCCCACAAAATGATAAAAAATTATGGTACCCAAAATTATCAATAGGCGACACGTTAAAGGAAAAGTCCTCCTTTAGGAACATGTTCCATGTTCCACTGCTCCATGTTCCACTTGTACTCCTGCAGCATCTCCCTGACCTAGTGACAGCAAGCGGGGGGGTCTTCTAATAAGAATTGCTTATGTAGCACTACCCCCGTAGGAGCTGCTGGTTAGTTTTTGGTCTGCCTTTACCCCACTGTTCTCCGTGTTGGCTCAAGGTCTAGGGTTAAAGTTGCATAAAACACGGTTGCCAGTCACTGAGTCTTTTCCAATGCTTTTTATTTACCACAACGTTGGCAGAATGAGGGATGGAGGATTAGGGGAAGTTCAGGTACCTGGTGCAGATCACTGAGAAAAACTTGAGATCCTAGAGACAGGTATACTTGCCTCCACCGGATCTTGCTCACCTGGATAGGTCCCTCTCACCGGCCTAGCAGCCGGGATGATGCACGGACAAAAATGAAAATTCTCTGCCACAGACTTGGTAATCAGAATTTCAAAGTTCAAGCGCAACTGCACAGTATGAGAAAGTCCTTTAAGCTGACCCGGCGATACTGTGAGGCGGATGGGTTTGGATGCATCCTCCAATTGAAGTCCCAGGCTCCTCTCGAGATACCAGCCTTCCGCTGCGTATCCTCCAAGATGAGTCCTCCCCTGGTTCCTTCAACTGCTTGGCTTCTTCCCGCAGGACAGACAGCACAGGATCACCCTCGAACCAGTAGGCCCCAGATAGCTTCTGGGCCTACCTCCAGTAACGAAACCTCGGGCCAGCAGGCCCTGAGGTAGAAGAGGAGTTGTCACATACCTCTGACCAGGGTGGCCATGAGGTGAGAGCTTCCCCAGAAAATGGCGCCCGTCCCTTAAGTACCCTCTCCCAGCATGCCCAGTGGTATCAACCTCCAGCTAGGTTGCCTCTGGGAAAAAGCACCCAATACACCTCGGCTTGTTGTACCTTCCAACACGGACCAGAGGTGGCAGTGACACCTGCTGGTAACCGCAGGAAATACACCCAACTCAGCCAAGGCGGAAACATAGGCCAATTTAGCCAAACATAGAATCTGAACTAACTACAGTCCATGCATCCCACTAAATTTAGATAATAGCGCCTGGTCAACAGGAACAGGACGCTACATTTATGACACGGGCAATGCTTTAGCAAAGCAGCATTCAGTTATATTTTACACCTACTGCAGCTTAACTCTATGCATGAATGCAGCTCTGTTTAATACATCCTAAATGTATTTTATATGTAAACAGTGTATCAGCCTTTTTTAGCCCACGTACAGCAAAGATCAGACTGGAAGTGGGAGATGCAGCACATGGAGCCAATCAATTGTGATGCAGTGTACAATGCATGCTAATAGGAGGAGAGTGCAGAGTGCCAGAGAGATGAGCACCTTACTCTGCAGCTTCTCTCTTCACTGTCCATTCACAGGCGGAGGGTGTGAAGGAGACGTGCATGTTTTACTGAACTACAGCAGACAAAACTCAGGTGTCTTCTGCCACACAGGGGTGTGCAGTGTGGCAGAGCTGTGTAGCTCTCGCAACTGGATAGACAGAAATAAAATCTGCTAATCAACCTAAAAGCAAACATTTGTTATATTGCAACTTACCAATTCTTAGATGTGATGGCTGCATTCGTTTTTATTTTTTAGGCTTTCTTTCCTTGTATTTTCACCTGGCGATCCAACCAGTAAGTCTGTTGGTTTTCAAAAGAACAAGCTCTCTTCCAGATGTATCAGTTACAGGGATGAGACAAACCATTTGCCACTGACGGGTGCTTAAAATGATCAGATTTTTTAAATTTATGTAAAACCTTTATAAGCATGTACAGCAAACCGTTAAGGGGAATAAAGTATTAGCTGGAGTATGTCTTCAATTTTTTAGTATATCTAAATCTGCTAGTCTGTCTAATACTCCCCTCCTCCCAGACTGACAATGCGGCTGTACAAAGGTACCCCTTGTGCTTCTTCATCCAGAGTGGAGACACTATATCAAAGGAGATGTGTTACTGGTCAGATCACCAGGTGAAAAGAGAAGGAAAAAAGCCTAAGAGAAAAAAAAATTATGGAGCCACCACATCTAATGATTGGTAAGCTGCAATGTACACAATATTGTTAAAATTGATGGGACTCCTGCCTTTACACACACATGAACTTTAATGGCATCCCAGTCTTAGTCCGTAGGGTTCAATATTGAGTTGGCCCACCCTTTGCAGCTATAACAGCTTCACCTCTTCTGGGAAGGCCGTCCACAAGGTTTAGGAGTGTGTATGGGAATGTTTGACCATTTATCCAGAAGGGCATTTGTGAGGTCAGGCACTGATGTTGGATTAGAAGGCCTGGCTCACAGTCTCTGCTCTAATTCATCCCAAAGGTGTTCTATCGGGTTGAGGTCAGAACTCTGTGCAGACCAGTCAAGTTTCTCCACCCCAAACACTCTCATCCATGTCTTTATGGACCTTGCTTTGTGCACTGGTCCAAATAATTTCATGGAGGGGGGATTATGGTGTGGGGTTGCTGTTCAGGGGTTGGCCTTGGCCCCCTAGTTCCAGTGAAGGGAACTCTTAAGGCGTCAGCATACCAAGACATTTTGGACAATTTCATGCTCCCAACTTTGTGGGAACAGTTTGGGGATGGACCCTTCCTGTTCCAACATGACTGCGCACCAGTGCACAAAGCAAGGTACATAAAGACATAGATGAGCGAGTTTGGGATGGAGGAACTTGACTGACCTGCCCAGAATCCTGACCTAAACCCAATCTAATTCATCCCAAAGGTGTTCTATCGGGTTGAGGTCAGGACTCTGGGCAGGTCAGTTAAGTTCCTCCACCCCAAACTCGCTCATCCATGTCTTTATGGACCTTGCTTTGTACACTGGTTCACAGTCATGTTGGAACAGGAAGAGGTCATCCCCAAACTGTTCCCACAAAGTTGGGAGCATGAAATTGTCCAAAATGTCTTAGTATGCTGACGCCTTAAGAGTTCCCTTCACCGGAACTAAAGGGCCAAGCCCAACTCCTAAACAGCAACCCCACACCATAATCCCCCCTCAACGAAATTATTTGGACCAGTGCACAAAGCAAGGTCCATAAAGACATGGATGAGCGAGTTTGGGGTGGAGGAACTTTACTGGCCTGCAGAGAGTTCTGACCTCAACCCGACAGAACACCTTTAGGATGAATTAGAGCGGAAACTGTGAGCCAGGCCTTCTCATCCAACATCAGTGCCTGACCTCACAAATGCTCTTCTGGAAGAATGGTCAAACATTTCCATAGACACGCTCCTAAACCTTGTGGACAGCCTTCCCAGAAGAGTTGAAGCTGTTATAGCTGCAAAGGGTGGGCCAACTCAATATTGAACCCTACGCACTAAGACTGGGATGCAATTAAAGTTCATGTGCGTGTAAAGGCAGGAGTCCCAATCATTTTAACAATATTATGTACATTGCAGCTTGAATGGAAATAAAAAAGGAAAAAAATAAATTCAAATAAAGATTACATGAGTAAAAAAAAAAGGCGGGTGTCCCAATACTTTTGGTAATATAGTGTATTTTTGGTTTTGGGTTTAATACCGCTGTAAAATCCATGCCAGGTAAACAGATCCCATACATGTATTTCATCTGTGTATTTAGCTGTTTCAGCTTAGAGGCAGAGGCACCCCAGCCTGTCCCATACTACAGGAGAAAAGGCAGACAATCTGCATCTAACAGGAAAGTAGTTAGGGAGGTTATGGAACAGGTGGAGTTCCCCTTTAGTTCTGATATACTACAAGACTTCTTTTTTGTTCTTCACATTCGCAGAACCACTACATTTCCTTTAAGGAGTCTATTTGTAATCCCCGGGAAGGCTCTAAACTAGGTTCCTTCCTATATATACATTGGCGGACAGAGCAGGGTAGGATGAATAATGTATGGAGGCAGCGTTTAGGCTCTAGAAGAAGCTCTTCTCAGGAGAGGACTCTCCTCTACTCCCTAGTGTATCATTAACTAGCTGTACAGTGCATGATGCATTGCTCTAGCCAAATTCTTCTATATATAGATACTATATAGATAGAAATACACAAATACGCTCAGCACCTTCCCAAACTTGCATACATGTAAATTAAGTTCTCTCCCAGGTGCTCTGTTGTTTGTTGTTTGGGCACAGCAGAAAACATGTAGATCAATTAATATGAAAAAAAAAATAAAAAAAATGCTACTTACTATGGCTATGATTCAATAAAATCACAAGGTATTCAAAGGAAACTATAGGCAGTATTTAATGTGTAAAGTTTTTTCAGGTGTTATTGCACCTTAAAGTCGTATTTTCAAAGACTCACTATAGTTGCTCTTCTTAAACTGTATTTAACCACTTGGCTAACGGGCACTTTCACCCCCTTCCTGCCCAGGACAATTTTCAGCTTTCAGCGCTGCCACACTTTGAATGACAATTGTGCGGTCATGCAACACTGTTCCCAAATTAAATTGTTTTTTCACACAAATGGAGCTTTCTTTTGGCAATATATTTTGCTAAACAAACGAAAAAAAAAAGACAAAACATTTTTGGAAGAAAAATCCCACTTTTTTTAGTTTCTGCTATAAAATTTTTCAAATTAGTTTCTCTTTCACTGATGAGGAGGCACTGATATGCGGCACTAATGGGCACTGATGGGGCTGCACTGATAATAATCAGGGCACTGATCAGAGGCGTTGCTAGGGGGGTGCGGGGGGTGCGGTCCGCCCCCGGGTGACACCCGCTAGAGGGGTGACACCCTCCCTTTTTTTTTTTTTTTTTTTATTTTTTTTTTTACAGCTGACCCATTCATTGATTAATTTCACCCCGCCGGGCTGGAAGCCTGGAACACCTCCAGCGCCGCGGCCGCGCCTGGTGTGTGTCCTCCGGCTCCTTATTCTTCCTATTCCTAAATTCCAATCCTCCTCCCTACCCTACAGAGCCAGCGAGCGACTCAGCCTGTCACATCATCACACTGCACTGTAGTGTCACACTGGAGTGTCAGTGAAAAGATTATCAACAACACGCTGGAGTGCTCATCATGCTGCAGTTAAGCCAGTAAAAGAAAAATTGAATATGTTTGTGTCTGCAATCGAAGCGCTTTGTGATCCTTCTGAAAATATGGACACAAGAGGAGCAGCAGAATGTCTACTGCCTGCTGTCTGTGATTTTACGTTTTTGTGCTACCTATACTTCTGGGGTGATGTACTTCAAGAAGTTGATGTTACACAACAGTACCTGCAGACCAAAGGCTTAAGTCTGGACAAGGTGGTGACAAAGCTAGAGTCACTAAGACTTTTTCTGTTTGAAGAGCGCAGTCACCTAGTGGAACATGCAATTAAGCAGGCACATTTAAAATCTAAAGAATATGGAATTGCCGTAGAGAGAAGAGCCAGGTTTAAGAAGAGGATGGCAGGGGAACAGGCACGTGATGCTGGAGGCATAAGTCTACAAGACGAGAACAAGAGGGCAATGCTTGAGTGCATTGATCGCTTCCATTCTGAACTCCAGATCAGATTAAGAGCCATCATGGAAGTTGCAGCCATGTTTGAGGCTGTTCAAGCAAAGAGTCTCATATATGAAACTGAAGAAACATTAAAGGTGTCCATTCCAAAACTGACCACTTTTTATGACAAAATATCTGAGAGTGAGCTGTTAATGGAAATACCCAGACTGAGGAGACATCTCAAAGCAGCCAAGATCAACCTAGAAGAAGTCAAAGATTGGTCGGCTTTACAAGTTTTGACCTTCATAGCAGAATGGGACTTCATTGAATCTCTTCCAACCCTTTCACTATGTCTAAAAATATTTCTGACAATCTGTGTGTCTGTGGCTTCATGCGAGAGGAGCTTTTCAAAGTTGAAGCTGATAAAAAACTATTTGCGTTCAACGATGGGACAGGCAAGGCTTTCTGATCTTGCAATATTATCAGTTGAAAGTGAACTAGCGAAATGTATTGATTTTGATGATGTTGTTCACAATTTTGCAGCTGTCAAGGCTAGAAAAGCAAAGTTTTGATTTAGATGTTAACTAAATGCTTTCATATTTGTTCCTGTTTTTGTGTTATTTATTTATTAATTCAGTAAAGTTTAAAGTTAAAATAAATACAGTTCTTTAACAGTTTAAGCTTTGATTTCTATTATTTTCATATGATTTTGTTATTCAAATTTGCTAGTTGATTGATAGTTATTAACGGCACTACTGTTGCCAATATATGCAGTGTTATTAGGGTGAAAAAAATTATTGGGGGGGGGGGGTGACACCATGTTATACCGCACCAGGTGACACCAACCCTAGTGACGCCACTGGCACTGATTATCCGTGTACATGTCCCGTGTGACACTGGACAGTAACTGGCTCTGATTTCCTCACGCTATGATAGGGCATGAGGAAAGCACTGCCTATAACCGTCAAAAGTCTGTTTACATCGTGATCAACTGTGATTGGACACAGCTGATCACATGGTAAAGGGCCACTGTGGGATCTGTGATCGGCTGTGTCCTAAGGTCCATGGACGCCCTTGCAGAACAACAGAGCCGCAGGGTATCTGACTCTCGGCTATAGCATGGTAAGCAAGTGTCTAAACCTCAAACCAAAAATATATTATATTGCAGCTCACCAATCATTTGATATACTGGCTGCATCCATTTTCTCTTCTTTGTTTTTTTTTTTCCCCCTCTGTTTTCACCTGGTGATCTGGCCAGTAACACACCTCCTGTAATACATACCTCCCAACTTTTGAACTTGAGAATGAGGGACACTTTAAGGTGAGAGTGTGGCCAAACATGCAGCAGCACCCCCCAAGGTTCTCCCCTGCTCCAGGGGGCCCATGCCTGAAGCTGTGTAAGGGGCCCCAAAATTCCTGATGGCGGCCCTGCAGATTGGCATAGGGGGACATGGGGAGGAGGTGAAGCTGACCTAACCAGTGATGTAAGTAACTGAGTTAGAATAAACTGAGTTACATAACACAGTTACTTTAGAGGGTAACGAGTAATCTAACTGATTACTCTTCCCCTCATGGTAACGCAATTACCATTACTTGGGCGGCGTTACCCCAATTACATCTACCGATACTAGATGGCAGTAGTGTAATTCTTCCTCTCCTCTGTGACCGGGTCTCTCTCATGTCACGGCACTGACGGCAGTCACGCTGCTCCCCGCGGCCCCTCCTCTTTTCTCGTCCATCCCCATTTGCTTGTGACATCATCTGGGATGGACGAGAAGAGAGGAGGGGCCGCCGGGAAGTAGCGTGACTGCCGTCAGTGCCGTGACATGAGAGAGAACTTATTACACACGCTTCCTGCGCTACTCTGCATGGCTGGTAAACAATGTGCTATGTGCCCTGCCCTGATGTGCTATGTGCCCCGCCCTGATGTGCTATGTGCCACATGTCCTGATGTGCCCTCATGTGCTATGTGCCCTGTGCCCCATGCCCTGATGTACTATGTGCTATCATGTGCCCTGATGTGCTGTGCACCCTAATATGCTGTGCGCCCTGATGTGCTATGTGCCCCATGCCCTGATGTGATATGTGCCCTATGCCCTGATGTGCTATGTGTCCCATGCCCTCATGTGCCCCATGCCCTGATGTGCTATGTGCCCTGATGTGCTATGTGCCCTGATGTGCTATGTGCCCCATGCCCTGATGTGCTATGTGCACTCAAAAAAAAAGTCAGTTACTTTGCTGAGTAACTAATTACTTTTTCAATGTAGTAACTGAGTTACTAACGCAATTACTTTTTGGGAGAAGTAATTTGTAACTGTAACCAATTACTTTTTTAAAGTAAGATGACCAACACTGGACCTAACCCACCTCCTGCTGCCGGGCACAGAGAGATTGTGACTGCAGCAGCATGGAGCGGCCGCTCGGCACGCACCACACAGGGGGATTAGTGGAGTCCAGTACCGGAACTTGTTCCCGTACTGGGCTCCGCTGCGGGACTTAGTCCGGATTCGCGGGGCACCGGAATTTGCTTGAAATTCTGGGACAGTCCCAGCGAATCCTTGACAGTTGGGAGGTATGTGTAATATAGAAAAATTTATGTCAGCGCTTAATGGCATATATAGCTGCTAGCAATATGTGCAGATATACAAACACTTGTGTAAACAGTGACTATGAAAAATTGCAGCGCTAAATAAGCGCTAAATAACAATATAAAAAGAAACTCAGAACACAAAGTTTTATAATTGTGTGTCCATGAAGTGAGAATATATTCAAATAATCAATGTAGGAAAAAGTTCAAATAAACTCTCATGAAGAAATATCAGGTGATGTATTTAAAGTGATCTCTCTCCTCTCTCCTTCACACCCAGTGCGACTTCCACCAATGCCAGAAAAACGCACTCACCAGATGGAGTTGCTGTCTAGAATTAGAACAGCAAAAACCGCATGTGATAAGATCCAGGACCTCCGAGGTATGTAGTCAACATATAGATTGGTGGCGTTCCATGTAAGTGCAAGCCTACTAGTAGAGGATAGGCTCAGCAATGGCATGCAATGCCAAGCTGCTGCTAATAAAGCAAACAGAATATTGGCATGCATTAAAAAGGGGATCAACTCCAGAGATAAAACAATAATTCTTCCGCTCTACAAGACTCTGGTCCGGCCGCACCTGGAGTATGCTGTCCAGTTCTGGGAACCAGTCCACAGGAAGGATGCACTGGAAATGGAGAGAGTCCAGAGAAGGGCAACAAAGTGAATACAGGGTCTGGAGGATATTAGTTATGAGGAAAGGTTGTGAGCACTGAACGTATTCTCTCTGGAGAAGAGATGCTTGAGAAGGGATATAATTTCAATTTACAAATACCGTACTGGTGACCCCACAATAGGGATAAAACTGGGAGTCTACCAAGACACGTGGCCACTCATTAAAATTAGAATAAAAGAGGTTTAACCTTAAACTACGTAGAGGGTTCTTTACTGTAAGTGTGGCAAGGATGTGGAATTCCCTTCCACAGGCGGTGGTCTCAGCAGGGGGCATCGATGGTTTCAAGAAACTATTAGATAAGCAGCTGAACGACCACAACATACAGGGATATACAATGTAGTACTGACATATTATCACACACATAGGTTGGACTTGATGGACTTTTTCCAACCTCACCTACTATGTAACTATGTACTACTTACACAATTTTTTGTGCTTGAGGTCCTTGCCGCAATTTTCCCTGGCTGGATAAATACCACACCATGAGATTTTCTCTTTTTTTTTTCATTGGTGACATATTGCTTCAGTTGGGACACACAGTTGTTTTTACTATGAAAAAAAAAGCTTTCTGGTCACGATCCATATACCCTGATGCATTCTGACCAATGACAAAAAAGAGAAAATCTCATGTTGCGGTATTTATTGGTGAACTGGCATATAAAAACAAAGTAGTAGGCTTGCACGTACATGGAACGCTATATGTTGACTATATACCTCGGAGGTCCTGTATTTTATCACATGCGATTCTTGCTGTTCTAATTCTAGACAGCAACTCCATCTTGTGTCTGCGTTTTTCTAGCATTGGTGGAAGTCGCACTGGGTGTTTGTCACACTGAAGGAGAGAGATCACTTGAAATACACTACCTGATATTTCTTCATGAGAGTTTATTTGAACTTTTTCACTGTTTTCACCTCCTGTAATAGTGAGACATAATTCTGGATGAATCAGAACTGGAGGCACAGCAGAAAGCAGCATTGACAGTCTGGTTGGGGGGGGGGTATAGTGTTAAATGCATTAGCAGATTTAGATACACTAACAAATTGAAGCCAAACTTCAGCTCACACTTTATAATCAGTTACAGCATGTGTTTTTTTCCTTTTGGGATAACGGAAAATTTATTACCAAATACTTACCGTAATTTTCCTTTCCTGATAGACTCCATGGCAGACTACGTGTGGGTTAACCCCGCCTCCTCTCCACAGCTATAGGACCCCTTACCCATAAATTTGAGCTCACCTTCACAGACAGGTGTTCCGTAACTAGCCGACTCAAATTTCAACTCTCATATTTTTAATTCATGGGTGGGAACTCCGTCTGCCATGGAGTCTATCAGGAAAGGAAAATTACGGTAAGTATTTGGTAATAAATTTTCCGTTTTCCTGACAGACTCCATGGCAGACTACGTGTGGGAAATAACTAGCCAATCCACACGGGAGGGTATGCTTGCTCAAAAAAAATATTTTAATCTTTCCCGTCAACTGACAGGATTTTTCAACCAAAATTAACAGAGGAAAGGGAAGCAGGCTCAATACAATAATGAGACATAAATGTATGAATATAAGACCACGAGGCTGCCCTGCATATCACTTCAGGAGCCACGTGTCGAGCTGCTGCCCATGAGGCTGCCATGCCTCTGGTGGAATGAGCCGTCACCACCTCTGGAGGAGCTAAGCCCTTTGCCCTGTAGGCCTGTTGAATAGATTGGACGATCCAGGCTGCTATTGTTCTGGAGGAAGCCCTCTTTCCTTTGTTGCTACCAGTGTGTAACAAGAACAGGTAGTTCAAGCTTCTAAAAGATGAAGTGACTCGCAAATATTCTTTCAGAGTCTCACCTACATCCAAGGGATGAACATCTGCTGATTCTGGAGAATTGAAAGTAGGAAGGACTATTTCCTGATTCTCATGAAAAACTGACTTGACTTTTGGTTTAGACCCAAGCATGGGAATAAGGACCACTCGGTCCGGGAAGAAAGTCAAAAAGGGTTCTTGACAACCCAGGAAGCTTATTTCTGAAACCCTTTGGCTGAAGTAATGGCCACTAGAAAGGCCAGTTTGATTGATAAGTCCTTAATAGAAAGATCCTTGTTGTTGAGTGCTGAAAGAGCATCAAGGACGAGCAGAAGATCCCATTTGGGGAATCTAGGTTTCCTCTGAGGCCTGATTCTCGAAGCCCCCTGAAAGGATTGTTGAACCAGGGGATGAGTTGCCCATGATGTTCCTGAAAATGCCGATAAGGCTGAAACTTGTCAATCAGTTCCCTCAGAGTACAAAGGAAGATCCAAGCCTGATTGTAGAAAACTCAAAACTTCTTGAACTCCAGGATTTCTGAAAGATTTTCCAGCAGAAGTCATGAAGCTGACAAACCTGGTCCAGATTCTGTTGTAGGTTTTATTCATGTTAGGCTTTCTGGAGCTCAAAAGGGTAGAGATTACCCCTAAAGCACACCCAAGAGACTCTAGCGGGTCCCTGAAGCTCATCAGATTCAGGAGAGGAAACCATGGCCTGTTCGGCCAGTATGGTGCTATTGTTATCACTTCGCCTTTCTCCAACTGGAGCCACTGCAGGAATTTTTGCATGATCGGAGGTGGAGGGAAGGCATATGCCTTGTTGAATTTCCATTGGCTTGTTAATGCATCTACTCCGAAGGCTTGACTGCACCGACCTCGAGTGTAGTATCTGTCTACTTTGTGATTGCAGGGGGATGCAAATAGATCCACTTCTGGATCGATTCCCAACGATAGGATCCACTTGAATGTCTGTGTATGCAGTGACCATTCGTTGTTGTCTAGGTTGCTGCGTGACAGAAAGTCCGCCTGAATGTTCTGTTCCCCTGGAATGAAGACTGCTGTTAAGTTTGTAGATTCCTCTGAGCCCAGGTCATGATAGGTTCGACCTCTTGGAGAAGGGTGGGGCTCCGAGTGCCCCCTTGTCTCTTCACATATGCCACGGCGGTGGTATTGTCCATTTTGAGTAGGACCGACTTCCCTTTCAGAAGGTGGGAGAAGGCTTGAAGGGCGCACCATGCCGCACGCAATTCCAGAACGTTTGACCCTGGAATGTGGAGATGGGCATCCCATTTGCCCTGAGCCAGTTCTGCCCCACAATGTGCTCCCCAGCCCGCATTGCTGGCATCGGATGAAACAGTCATCCATTGGATGGGAGCAAGGGAGTGGCATGTTAACAAGTTTTTGTGTTGAAGCCACCAGAGAAGACTGTTCCTCATTGACTGAGTAGTCCTGATCAGCTGATTGCGATCGTCTGTCTTCCATTGCTGAAGGAATCCTGATTGAAAAGGCCGAAGCCTCCACATTTCCCATTTGACCATGGGGAACGTGGCCACCATCGTGCCGATTATCTTCAGGCACTGTGACGCCCTTAGGTTAGAGTAGTCTAGGGCTAAAGATATTCTTACCCGAATGACCGGGATTTTTTCTTCCGGAAGAGAGATGGTATTCTCTACTGTGTCGAATTGAGCTCCTAGGTAGGTTAGGCGTTGGGTCGGTTCTGGCTGACTTTTCTGTCGGTTTAAGAGCCATCCGAACTCTATCAATGTAGAGATCACTTGATCTTTGTGGATCAGCAGCTGCTGCTTGTCTTGAGACAGTAGTAGCAGATCGTTCAGGTAATGATACAGACGCACACCCTGTATTCTGATAAGAGACACAATTACCAACAGTACCTTGGAAAAGACCCTTGGAGAGGTCGTTAGTCCGAATGGAAGACAAATAAATTGTAAGTGCTCTCATTCGACCTGAAATCGAAGGTATTTGTGGAATTCTTCTGCCACGGGAACATGAAAATACGCGTCCTTTATGTACCTGTTCAGGAAAATGAGATCTATAACTGGATGCCAAGAGCCATTCTTCTTTTGTACTAGGAAGAGGGGGAAGTATACCCCCTGGAATTCCTCGTCCTTTGGGACGGGCACCACTGCTCCTTGATCTTTCAGGGCATTCACATATGAAAGAAGAACTTGTTGTTTTTCTTCTGATTGAGGCAGTGAAGATTGCATTGGTCTGCATGGAGGGACTTTGGTGAAGGACCATGCGTGACCTGTTGAGACCGTTTTGATGGTCCAATAATCTGAGATCAAGGTCACCCAGACGTGCCGGCAGAGACGTAGGCGAGCCCGTACCCGACCGCTTGGGCAGGCCCAATCTCAAAAGGACTTGGTTGGCTCGCGCCCACCGGGCGTCTGTTTCTTGCCAGATTTTTTGGAAAGATATCTGCCTATTCCAGTTCCAGCTTCTCCTAAAATCCCGTCCGGGCCTATAGGAGCATGCCTCTCTTGAACGCTCTTGTACTGCGTCTCTGCTGAGGTTCTTTGGTTAAACGGACGTTTGTCCTGAGGGAGGAATCCCGACTTTCCGCCTGTAGCCTTTGAAATGGCATTATACAGTTTGTTTCCAAACAAGGAAGTTCCTTCAGAAGGAATTTTGCACCATGCCTGCTTTGAGGCAGGATCAACAAGCCAGGGGCGCAACCATAGTGCTCGTTTGGCTGTGACCGAAGATAGCAAGGATCTAGCCATCAAGCGGATGAGATCAATTGAAGCTTCTCCCAAAAAGGCGATAGCCAGTTTAAGTTCTTGCACTGCTGAACTTTGTGCCAATTCCTCCGAGACACCTTTCAGAACGGAGTCAACATTTTCCACCCAGGCCTCCATTGCTTTGGAGGTGACTGCAAGGGCTAGGGCTGGTTTGCAAGCCATACCGTTCAAGTTATATATTCTCTTAATGTCTTGGTCAATCTTTCAATCCAGACCATCTTTAAAAGATACAGTGTCATCTAGCAGGAGGGTGACATGCTTCGCTAGGCGCATTACTGCTGCATCCACGAGGGGAGCATTTTCCAAACCTTCTTATCCCCCTTGCTCCATTCTTCCTTAAACACTCCTTCCAGCTCGGTGTGAAATTGGAACATTCTTTCCCCAGTTTCTTAAACAGTTCCTTTGTTTCTCTGGGGGGGGGGGGGGCAGTGGTATCTTCCAACTTTAAGGTTTCCATCACTACCTTGATCAGTGGAGAGACTAAAGCATAGTCGAATCCCACTACAGAATCATCTCCCTCCATCTCGTCTTGCGAGGAATCATGGGAGGAATCACAGAATCATCTCCCTCCATCTCGTCTTGCGAGGAATCATGGGAGGAATCACAGAATCATCTCCCTCCATCTCGTCTTGCGAGGAATAATGGGAGGAATCATGGGGCTGGAATTGGCCGGAATCCTCCTGGGCCTCGTCAGCCAAGGAGCCAGACAAGGTGGTGGACTGGCTCCTCGTGTGGGGGGGCATCTATTTCCATCATAGACTGCTGTACCACACGTTTAATAAGAGACTCAAGATTTTGATTTTTCGGTCTCTTTCTCACCGACCGCTCGGGCATAGCATGGGTCACACAGCGATTTGCCCTCTGGGATTCTAGTTTTACATCCCCAACAGGCTCTGTGATCAGAGCGATCATCGCGGTGGTGGTAACGGTGACTTGAGGAGGAATGGGAACATCTCCTATATTTAGAGGGGGAATGTGAGCGTCCCCTATGATAGTGGGTCCCAGACGGAGTGTCACGTCTGGACCTGGAGGATGATTGGTGATGGTGATGATGATGGTGATGATGATGGTGCAGCCTGGCAAGGTCCCTATCCTGTGACCGATGAACTGATGTAGCCGGGCTGTAAGAGATAATACAGACAAAGGGAGGGGGAGGAAGGTGGGCAGGTTGTAACCGTTAGCAACCACCAGAAAAAAATGACACCAAAGACACCAACCCCCTACCCACTCCGCACAGACCTTGTGCGGGAGGGCTGGCCACACGGCGGTGCAGATGAGTCCATGATGAGGAAGACACACAATGATGCGTAACTCCACTACCTAGACTAAGGATAAGCAAATCAATGCAAGAACAGCGCAGAAAAAAAAAAAAAAGTTTTTTTTTTTTTTTTTAAACTGTCCCTTTAAGAGACACTAAGCATTACAAGCATTACATGCATTACATTGCCAAGAAGTGCTTACCCCGTCCTGGTAGTATTGAGACTCCGGGAGGCTGCTGCTATATGCCCACAGGTTATCCCACCTGTATAGGGCTCCTCAGCGGTTTAAATCACCCGCCGGAATGACGTCATGGCCGGTCCCGCTGTGCGCATGCATCGGAGGGACCGAACCTACTGCGCCTGCGCGGCCCCTGACCCCTGCGCCATACTGCGCATGCGCGAAAACCAAGCCTCGGTTTCACCGTGGCTCTGCGCATGCGCAGACGATCAACAGGCCGGGATCAGGAAGGGAATGGCATCCTGGAACGCAAAAGCGTTCCACACATATACTAAGCTTAGCGGCGCTGTATGACAGAGAAAAAACAGCAGAGAAAGACATACAAACAAACAAACAAAAACTATCTGCCATGGAAATAGAAAAAGTCTTCAGACCTTGCCAGCTGAGATCCACCGTCCGTCATGGTACGCTGGGGCCACATCCCTTCCACCATAGGGGTATCCATCAGCCCAAAACCACTCACCCGCTCATAGCTGGGCCCTGGGTGCACCGCACAACTCGTACCTGATCCGACAGACATCCTGGACTGCACCTGAATTGCATAATGAAGGGTCCATGTGAGGAGGATAAAAAAGGAACACCTGTCTGTGAAGGTGAGCTCAAATTTATGGGTAAGGGGTCCTATAGCTGTGGAGAGGAGGCGGGGTTAACCCACACGTAGTCTGCCATGGAGTCTGTCAGGAAAAAGGATTTGCACGAATAAATAAAAGCTGTTCATTTTTAATCACCCCTGCCAGTGTTAAATGGTTTGCCTCATTCATGTAAACTGACACATTCTGCTGGGCAGCTTTTGAAAAACAACATATTTGCTGGCTGGATCACCAGATGAAAATAGAATGCAGCCATCACATCTAAGAATTGGTAAGCTGCAATATAATAAATGTTTGCTTTTGGGTTTAAAGCAGTTGTATACTCCACTTGGTGATTTTTACCTACAGGTAAGCCTATAATAAGGCTTACAGTACCTGTAGGTAAAATTAAGATCTCCTAAACCTGCACCGTTTAGGAGATATTCACTCTGCATGCAGCCACTGACGTCAGCAGTGCATGCGCTTTCAAGGTCGAGCGGATCGTGCCGGAACTTCAGAGCTTCTTCCCGAAAACGGAGGGCTTCCATGCACATCCACGGGAGTGACGTCATTACGACTCCGGCCACTCACAGCGCCGTAGCCCACAAACCCGGAAGAAATGCCAGGGGAACATGTCAGCCCCCTCAGCGGTGACTTTGTTCTAAGGTAAGTATTTCATAATGTGCTAGTATGCAACGCATACTAGCACATTATGCCATTGTCTTGCAGGTTTTTTTTTTTTTTCAGTGCTTTACTACCGCTTTAATTTAGAATTACTCACTAAATGTTATAGTCAAAATTAAATATGCTTCCTTTAGTCATCATCCGTATATCATGGTATTCCTATAGCATTCCTGCTTAAAAGTAGAACTCCAGCCTGATGCCTAGTACACACGACCGTTTTTTCCGACAGATAAAAATCAGACGGTTTTCCCGACAGAATTCCTCCCAGGCCAGCCTTGCATACACACGCTCAGACAAAAGTCCACCCGTCCAAAGCGCGGTGACGTACAACACGTACGATGGCACTATAAAGGGGAAGTTCCATTCCAACGGCGCCACCCTTTGGGCTGCTTTTGCTGATCCTCGTGTTAGTAAAAGTTTGGTGAGAGACGATTCGCGATTTTCAGCCTCGTGCTTTTCAGTCCGTTACAGCGTGACGAATGTGCTATCTCCATTACGAACGCTAGTTTTACCAGAACGAGCGTTCCGTCTCATACTTGATTTTAAACATGCGCGGTTTTCTGCACGTCGGCAAACCATACAGACAAACGGATTTCCCCTCGGATTTTTGGCCTGACGGGGAAAAAAGACATCCTGATCTCTTTTTTTGTCCGGCAGTTTTCCCATCAGAAAAACTGCGATGGAGCATACACACGGCTGGGATTCCCGACGAAAAGCTCTCATAGCAGTTTTCCCGTCGGAAAAACCGGTCATGTGCACGAGGCCTAACTGTTTTATCTTGAGAGAAAAGAAGCCGCAGGGACATCACTGGACTGGCAAAAGGACTTTAAAAAAGATATATACAGGGGTAAAAATACAGAGAGGAGGTACAGTATGAACGTTGGGTGGAAAGCCTGAAGTTCTGCTTAAGGCCGGGTTCACACTGGTACGACAAACGCTCCGACATTGGGAGCTCATGACGCATGACGTGTGAAAATCAATGTTTCCCTATAAGAACCGTCTTAACTGGTCCAACACAAGTCGGTCCGACTTTGAAAATGCTCCCTGCACTACTTTGGTCCCACTTCGGTCTGGTATGGATTTTAAAGGGAACTCCTACGCCGAAAAAATTGCGTGGGTTCCCCCCAAAATCCATACCAGACCCTTATCCGAGCAGGCAGCCCGGAAGGTCAGGAAAGGGGGTGGGGATGAGCGAGTGCCCCCCCCTTCCTTAACTATACCAGGCCGCATGCCCTCAACATGAGGGGGTGGTTGCTTGTTGATGAGGACAAGGGCCTATTCCCGACAACCCTGGTCGTTGGTTGTGGGGGCTGCGGGCGGGGGGCTTATCAGAATCTGGAAGCCCCCTTTAATAAGGGGGCCCCCAGATCCCGGTCCCCCACCCTATGTGAATGAGTATGGGGTACATTGTACCCCTACCCATTCACCTAAAAAAAGTGTCAAAAATAAAACACAGTACCAGGTTTTTGAAGCAACTGTTCCGACTTCTTCTCCCCTCTCCGGCTCTTCTGCCTCCTCCACTGATGTCTTCTGACTCTGCCGGTTCTTCTCCCCTCTCCGATTCATCTCCCCTCTCCGCAGCGGCGGTGTGTCCATAAAGGGCGCAGGAGCGCCGCCCCCCCTCTCCTGTCACTCTCTAATTACCATAGATAGATTAATGCATTACATGAATCTATCTATGGTCGCTGCTGACACCCCCTATTCAGGTGTCCGGCCCCTTTTCAGGCACCGGGCACCTGGATTACAGCGGTGGGGGTGTTTTTTGGATGCACCTGATTAGAGCCATAAGCTCTAATACAGGGATATGCAATTAGCGGACCTCCAGCTGTTGCCAAACTACAAGTCCCATGAGGCATAGCGAGACTCTGACAGCAGCAAGCATGACATCCAGAGGCAGAGGCATGATGGGACTTGTAGTTTTGCAACAGCTGGAGGTCCGCTAATTGCATATCCCTGCTCTAATAGATGCCCAAAAATGTGAGAAGCGGGCGCAATGCTGTGCGTTCACTTCTCACTCAGCTGTATGTTAGGAAAGCGAAGAAATTTGCTTTCCTAACATTGAACCGCCTCTCAGGCAATCAGGTGCACCGGGACTGTGTTACCTGTCACCTGATTGGCCAAAGCGACAGGCGCTGTGATTGGACGCCTATCAGGCGTCCAAAAACAGCACAGGACGAGAGGAGGAGCGGGGTCGGGGAAGATGGAGGACACCGGACACCGCTGTCACCCACTGCCCACCCGAGACAAGGTAAGTGTCGGGCAGATGACGGGGGGGGGCACAGTGGCAGCACTTGGGGCACAGTGGCAGCACATGGGGCACAGTGGCAGCACATGGGGCACAGTGGCAATATTTGGGGCACAGTGGCAGCACTTGGGGCACAGTGGCAACATTTGGGGCACAGTGGCAATACTAGGGGCACAGTGGCAGCATTTGGGGCACAGTGGCAACATTTGGGGCACAGTAGCAGCACTTGGGGCACAGTGGCAGCACATGGGGCACAGTGGTAATATTTGGGGCACAGTAGTAGCACTTGGGGCACAGTGGCAACATTTGGGGCACAGTGGCAGCATTTGGGGCACAGTGACAGCACTTGGGGAACAGTGGCAACATTTGGGGCACAGTGGCAGCACATGGGGCACAGTGGCAACATTTGGGGCACAGTGGCAATATTTGGGGCACAGAGGCAAAACTTGGGGCACAGTGGCAGCATTTGGGGCACAGTGGCAGCACTTGGGCACAGTGGCAACATTTGGGGCACAGTGGCAGCACTTGGGGCACAGTGGCAGCACATGGGCACAGTGGTAGCACATGGGACACAGTGGCAGCATTTGGGGCACAGTGGCAACATTTGGGGCACAGTGGCAACATTTGGGGCACAGTGGCAACATTCGGGGCACAGTGGAAGCACTTAGGGCACAGTGGCAAAATTTGGGGCACATTGGCAACATTTGGGGCACAGTGGCAGCACTTGGGCACAGTGGCAGCACATGGGGCACAGTGGCAATATTTGGGGCACAGTGGCAGCACTTGGGGCACAGTGGCAACATTTGGGGCACAGTGGCAACATTTGAGGCACAGTGGCAGCACTTGGGGCACAGTGGGAGCGTTTGATGGGCACAGTGGCTGCATTTAATGGGCACAGTGGCTGCGTTTAATGGGAAAAGTGGCTGCGTTTGATGGGCAAAGTGGCTGCGTTTGATGGGCACAGTGGCTGCGTTTGAAGGGCACAGTGGCTGCGTTTGATGGGCACAGTGGCTGCGTTTGGTACAGTGGCTGCAGTTGATGGGGGTTTTTTCCAGAATTTTTCAGTTTGCGCCCCTCCCAAAAATTTGGAGCACCAGCCGCCACTGCCTCTCTGGCTCTTCCCTGCTCTCTCTCAGGTTCTTCTCCCTCTGTCCGCTGTGTTCTGCTGGGTCTCCTCCACTGTCTTCTCGCTCTTTTGCTCGCACTTTTGCCCGGTCTTCTCTGCTGTCTTCTCCCTCTGTTCTTCTTCCGTTGTTGACTCAACGCTCTCTCCCGCTCTAATGCCGGGTGCGCGTTGTGCCACTACTTATTTTGGCATGGGGTGGGGTCACTGTGTGACGTCATTCGGAGGCCCTGCCCCTTATGACGTCACCACCCATCATGCCCCTTTCCTGACTTGCCGGGCTGCGTGCTCGGATAAGGTCTGGTATGGATTTTGGGGGGACTCCACACAGTTTTTTTGGTGTAGGGGTTCCCCTTAAAATACACAAGTAGTTGTAAACCCCTATATATATATATATATATATATATATATATATATATATATATATATATATATATATATATACCCAGTGAGGTGGCTGGTCTCAGATTAAACAAATCCTCCTACATAAGTTATACCTGTTTATATGCAGTCTTCTCTTCGCTCAAAGTCCAACTTTTTTAAAGCTTGTCTGAGCTGTCAGAAAAAAGGGGACAGAGAGCTGAAATTACACTCTGCAAAGCTCGGTAAGGAGAGCTTTGACAGCTGATAGATGGGAAGGGACACCCCCACCCCTTCTATCAATCAGCTGGAGGTCCCTCCCCACCTTTTTCCTGTTGATGTCAGAAAAACTTGTCAGAAGTGATTCATGCTGATAGAGGAACGATGCAGCAGACAAATGACACTTAGTGCTCGCTCTGTATTGAGACAAGTACACACTATAGAGGAAAATGCTATGTTCATATTTCATGTCTGAGGTTTACAACCACTTTCAGACTCAAAAAGGCAAGGTATTCAGAACATTCTCAAAACACAAATTTTCTCCAAATGATGTGATCATAAACAAAGTAAAATACTCCAATAGTGAAGCGAACTCTTTTATTTAACCACACACTAGTGACTATAGATTAAAACAGGCCAACAAAGAAGCCTACATAAAAATGTCGCCCGAATAGAGCCGACAGCATGTGACACTAGTATGCAAAGCTTCACTTACACGTTTCATCCTATGGGATGTTATCAGGGGGCCTAACAATACTGATGGCTTACAGACATATATATGGACCCCTCCCCTATTGAGCTCCACACCTGCCTCTCTGAAAAACCTCACCAGCCAATCATAAACCAAGCAAATGGTATTCATTTCCATGACGCATATTGCAGGCAAATCTGGATAGCACAGCCTGGGACGAAAGTTTAATCGGATACACAAACTTACTATCCAAGAGACAGGTTGGCTTTAGCTTTCCCTGTCACTTCTGCAGGCTTTATTCTCTCCATGCAGCTGGTCCCCTGAAGCCGCTTCTCTTTGGCAGTCCACCTGGTGGTCGCACTCTGACATCATCAAATACAGTGCATCCGGAAAGTATTCACAGCGCTTCACTTTTTTCCACATTTTGTTATGTTACAGCCTTATTCCAAAATGGATTAAATTCATTATTTTCCTCAAATTTCTACAAACGATACCCCATACTGACAATATGAAATAATTTTATTTGAAATCTTCGCAAATTTATTAAAAATAAAAAAAATGCATATACATAAGTATTCACAGCCTTTGCTCAATACTTTGTCGAAGCACCTTTGGCACCAATTACAACCTCAAGTCTTTTGGAGTATGATGCTACAAACTTGGCACACCTATTTTTGGGCAGTTTCTCCCATTCTTCTTTGCAGGACCTCTCAAGCTCCATCAGGTTGGATGGGGCGCGTCGGTGCACAGCTATTATCAGATCTCTCCAGAGATGTTCAATCGGGTTCAAGTCTGGGCTCTGCCTGGGCCACTCAAGGACATTCACAGAGTTGTCCCGTAGCCACTCCTTTGTTATCTTGGCTGTGTGCCTAGGGCCTAGGGTCCTGTTGGAAGATGAACCTTCGCTCCAGTCTGAGATCCAGAGCACTCTGGAGCAGTTTTTCATCAAGGATGTCTCTGTACATTGCTGCATTCATCTTTCCCTCGATCCTGACTAGTCTCCCAGTTCCTCCAGCTGAAAAACATCCCCACAGCATGATGCTGCCACCACCATTATTTACTGTAGTGATGGTATTGGCCAGGTGATGAGCAGTACCTGGTATTCTCCAGAGATGACACTTGCCACTCAGGCCAAAGAGTTCAATCTTTGTTTCATCAGACCAGAGAATTTTGTTTCTCATGGTCTGAGTCCTTCAGGTGCCTTTTGGAAAACTCCAGGTGGGCTGCCATGTGCCTTTTACTGAGGAGTGACTTTTGTCTGGCCACTCCACCATACAAGCCTGATTGGTGGAGTGCTGCAGAGATGGCTGTTCTTCTGGAAGGTTCTCCTCTCTCCACAGAGAAATGCTGGAGCTCTGTCAGAGTGACCATCGGTTCTTGGTCACCTCCCTGACTAAGGCCCTTCTCCCCTGATCGCTCAGTTTGGCTAGGCAGCCTGCTCCTGGAAGATTCCTGGTGGTTCCAAACTTCTTCCATTTATGGATGATGGAGGCCACTGTGCTCATTGGACCTGAATTTACCACAGGTGGACTCCAATTAAGTTGTAGAAACATCTCAAGGATGATCCGTGGAAACAGGATGTACCTGAGCTCAATTGTGAGTGTCATGGCAAAGGATGTGAATATATTTATGTACATGTGATTTTTTTTCATTTTTTATTTTAAATAAATTTGCAAACATTTCAAACAAAGTTCTTTCACGTTATTATAGGGTATTGCTTGTAGAATTTTGAGGAAAATAATGAATTTAATCAATTTTGGAATAAGCCTGTAATTTAACAAAATGTGGAAAAAGTGAAGCGCTGTGAATACTTTCCAGATGCGCTGTGTAATGCAGGGCCAGCAGTCCAGAGAGTCCCGGAGCAAGAAAGGAACAGATAGGCGCAGGGACGGCATGACAGGGTGGGACAGTACAGTACAAAAGGAAAGCAGGTAGTTTTCCCTTAAGGAAAAGGGGGGTGTCCTGGGGGTTGGAGGTGTTCCCTGGTGTAAGAGTCGGAGAGCAGGAAGTGACATACCATCAGTCCTTCAGCAGAAGAGGAAGAAGCTTGACACGCAGGCCCTGGGCCCTGAACAGGCATCCTGCATGTGGCCGAGTCCCGGGTTCTTGCCCAGCTGTGGGCGGCGGCGTCCCCCTGGGAGCTGACTGGGGTGAGAGAGCAGGTTAGCGGCAGGCATGGGGGGAACAAGATGCGGCACCAGCCGCGGGGGGGCGCAGGATTCCACGTGTGCGGCGGTATAGGCCGCTGGTGTACATGCAGCCCTGTGCCATTAACCTGCGGGTGGCTGAGTCCCGGGTTTGGGCCCAGCGGTGGGCAGCGGCGTCCGCCCTGGGAGCCGTCTGGTGGAGGGAGCTGGTAGCGGCGGGCATGGGGGGAACAATAAGCGGCACTAGCCGCGGGGGGGTGCAGTATCCCACGCGTGCGTCGGCACAGGCCGCGGCAGTTCACGCAGTCCCTGGGCCCTGTGCGATCCAACTGCGTGTGGCTGAGCCCTTTCAGCCGACTGGGGGAGGAGCTGGCAGCGGTGTGCAGGGGGGAAATACAAGCGGCCCCAGCCGCAGGGGGGGGCGCACAGGCCACGGGTGTGCAGGAACCCTGACTTCTCCCCGGGAGGTCAGGGTCACATTCGGTACTCGACAGCGGCCCTCCGGCTTCCTCTTAGCAGCGAGCCTTTCCTGGGAATAGGGGGGACCAGAGATGTAGCTTCGCGGCGGGGGAGACGAGTGTGTTGATTGGCTCTTCCCCCCACTAGTCGCTGACGCAGGACAGATGCGGCCGAGCCTGCTGGTGTTGACCAGAGCGGTCGGTCGGCCCAGCGTGGGAGAATACAGGTTACGGGCTGGTGGCCAGGCATCCGAGGCGGCCAGGGGTCCGATCGTGCACAGGGTGAGGAGCGTGGTGACAGCAGCAGTGATGGCGGTGGTCATGCAGGGGTGCCCGAGCCAGGGAGCGGGTCTGGCGTCCGTCAGTAGCATCGCGAGCGGGCTGATGTTCCGGGTCGGATAGGACGGAGTGAGCGACAACACAGGCCCTCAGCATCCAGGTCTCATCCTCCGGGGGAACAGGCTGTGATCATTCGCCAACGGAGAGTCGGAGGGTGAACTGTCCGGGTCAGAGGGCGGCGAGGACCAGGGACATCCGGCAGCGTGGGATTCCAGTTTGGCGGCTGTTGGACCCAGTTCTGGGCAGCCTGGTAAGTGCACTTCTTCATCTAATCTTTGCACATTGTTACTGGTTTTTGCTGGGTCAGTGTAGAGGGGGGCCCCGTTACGGTTGGCAGTTGCATTTGTAGAGAAAATGGGAGGGTTTTTTTATCATCTGGGGCTGGCGGATGCCGCAAAAAAGGGTGATATATGTCTGGGGGCTCATCTTACGGTGGAAATTGGGGAGATGATTGGGATGGGTGTGTATGGGTAGATATTTTCGTTAATGCCCTGGAAGAGGTTGATCTGGATAGATTACAGCCGGGGGAGTGTAAAGAGGTGTATGGGGGGAATCACTGTTATCGGTTGAACCCCTGTACCTTCAACATCTGGTGCAGGCTTCCGCCTTTCTTGCAGGGTCGTAGGAAGAAGGTTAATTTACTGGTAGGCCATTAGCTAGGCTCGCCGGATGGATGGAGGAGTGGCGTGGCAGCGATATGAGTAGCAGTTCAGTCATCGGATGGCCATCAGACCAGCTCTGCACTGGGATCATATGGAAATCAGCTTATGGATGAAGCTTATGACGTCGGCGCGGGCTCCCAGTCCGTTTTTCCGGGGGTACACTTGGTACCCTTTGCTACGGTTTTGTCACGGGACTTAGTGGTTTCTCACTTGGGGGGGCAGAGGTGCCCTGGCCGCCGGTCAAACGATCGGCACACGTTGGGCCACTGCTGGCAGCTTAATGGGGACACATGCAATTTTGGTGCAAACTGTCGATTTAGGGCCGCATGTGCGGGGGGGGGGAACGCATGCCCTGGTGTGGTGTTTCATGCATAAAAAGAGCCGTGCCGGGGGGTAAGAGGGATGATGTTTGTCCAAGTGGACTGGGTACTCCCCTTTTCTCTAGAGGTATCCTGACTGACGGGCGGCTGGGGTGCTAGTGACAGGCTTTGCTAGCGGTTTTGTGAGATCCCCCGTTTACTCTCTGCTGTTCCTCCGTAGGCTGGTAATCTGGACACACCTGGTTGCGGCCTTCGGTGGTCTCTGGGACGCTGTCAAAGGAGGGTGCCAAGAGGGAGCCGCACAAGTTTAGCTTTATTTACCACCTTCTTCTCAAAAGTAGGCTTGGTTATTTACGCTATTGCACGGGGGGAGGGCACGGTGACGTACGCTTCCTTAACGCGGCGGTAACATGGTCCGCAGGTGCGGGTGGACTCGGGGCTTGGCTTGGGCATTCATTACCTGGCTGGGTTTATATGTGTGGGCCCACGGTAGGCTAATGTTTTCTCCGTGTTGTCGGGAAACGTTGCAAGATGTAGCGGAGCATTTCGGGGTCCGTTGGCACTGGGAGTGGACGTAAGGCCCTACATCATCCATTGTCTGCTTGGGCATGGTTTGGTTTTCGCTGCGTTTGTAAGATCGGCTGCCGGAGGACAAGCCATAGAGTCTCAAGGCGGAAGTGCGTGGGATTTTTGCTAAGAGGAATATCCAGCGGCGCCAGTTACAGCTGTGGTGGGGTAAGTTGAATTTTGCTGGCGAGATAAGTCTCAGGGACTGGGTTCTTTTGTCACAGGCTGTCCGCTGCGACGGCGGGGCGGTAGGAGGCAGGGTTCTTGTAGTACTTGGTACTCATGCAGCTTCCTGATTGGGGTAGTAAGGGAACTTTGGGTGCTCCTCCTTCCTTGCTTCTCGGCGCCCGAGTTTTCACTAGTATGGGCAGCCATTTCACATGCCTGTTGCAGGGCGTTTAGGGTTGGTGAGCTGGTCAGTTCTTCCATACTGGCAAAAGGGGCCTGTTGGTACATGAGGTGGAGTGTGCGGACGTTGTGTAGTTCGGGGGTCCGGAACGGATCCGGGGTTTAGGGCATGCGACTCGTTGTGTTTCGCATCCCGTAATATGTCCTTTGCGGGCGGGGTAATTATTTTCTTTTCATGCGTCTAGTATTGGGGGGTGGTCAAGTTATGTTCCAGTACGGGTCAGCCCTTCCAGGTTCAGTTGGAATCGGTGTTGGGGAGATGTTTAATGGCGACGGGTCGCCACTACAAGGTTCAGGCCTTCCACTCAGCCCGCAAAGGGGCGGCAGTAGAGGCGGCTCGGGAGGGCAGGTCTGTCAACATGGTTAGGGGGATTGGCTGCTGGTATGCTGACAGGGTTCGGCTTTCCATTCGCCCACACTCTGGGCAGGAATAAGGGTTTCCACGTGGGTTCCAGGTTCTTATCTGTATATGGGTGTGGGGGGGGGGGGTGATTCCGTATCATTAGGTGCCTTGTGTTTCATTGTTCCAGGTGGAAAGGTCGGCCAGTTTGGATTCTGGGTCACTCTTCTGTGTTTGGTGGCCATACGGGCTGGGGTACTTCCAATGGGGGCAGCTGGGTTTTTCCCTGATATGAAGCTCAGTTTCAGTGTTTGGGGTGCCGGGCAGGGATGTAGTAGGGTAATTTCCGGAAGTTCATATGGTTCTCTAGCCTCGCAGGGCACCGGATATTTTAGTGCCGCATGTGGGTTGGAATGACAGGGGGGCCAGGTCTATGCATCTGCTGATATGCGAGGCGAAGTTTGACTTCCTGCGAGTACGCACTTCCTTCCCGGTGATGCAGATTGTTTGGTCAGGCATGGTGGGCAGGACAGCTGGGCGGTGGCATGGTCAGTAGAAACGGTGAACAAGGTTCGAGTACAGGTGGAAAGTGAAGTCGGAAGATTGGTTACTGGTGATGGGGGCCTAGTGGTGAGTCATACGGAGCTGGTAGGGGATACCGGGTGGTATCTGCAGAGCGATGGGGTTTACCGCATGGCTGTCGGCATTGATCTCAGGGCCCTGGGATTTCAGGAAGGATTCCGAGGGCTTTGGGGTTTGGAGGTGCGCGCAAGGGTAAGGTTTTACCCCTTGCGTGCTCGGTCTCTGGAAGAGGAGAAAAAGGCTGGAATAGTTAGTAAAATGGTGGTACCCATCTGTGGGATGGGGTTATCGGTAGTAAAATGGTGGTACCCATCCGTGGTATGGGGTTATCGGTAGTAAAATGGTGGTACCCATCTGTGGTATGGGGTTATTGGGTACCTTCCGGTCAACGAGGGTTTAACCAGGAAGGGGTAAAATTGTAGGTCACTGCGGACATGTGTACTGTCTTCGAGTCGGTGTCTTGCGACTGAGGCCTAAGTTAAATAAGTATTGTCCCAGTGACCAAGTTGTGTGTCGTGGCCTCCAAGACTACCAAGATATGAAAAAAGTTTGTCTCATGTTATGTAAAATGGTTATTGATTTTAAGTTTTGAAATGGTTAAATAAATAGGCCGCAAGGCCAATTTTACTCCACAACTTTGTCAGTTGTTTTATTGGGCAATTGGGAGTTGGGGAGGTTTATGTCTATCAGGTGGGTCATTACTGGGCATCTGTCCTTCACATGTCATGCATTGTAAATGAGGATCCCAAGGGCCTATCCCCAACCCGAGCACCAGGAAGAAGAGGAGAACATCGGCTTTGGAGGGAGCAAGTCATAAGATATGTAAAACTGCTTTTTATTGTTCCCCTGGACAAAAACAAGCATTTAACCCTTGCAGTGTGAGGGGAGCTCCACTGCACGGTCATTTTTACATTTCCCCAGAGTTCAGCTTTAAAGTTTCTTTGCAATTTTACTGATTAGGTTTACATATACTTTAACAAGGGAAAAATCCTTTGGAAGCCGTCCAAAACATCTCTAGGGGCGTACACATACCACTGTGTTTAGAATTAGGGTGTTTATTATTATTATTCTTACTACTACTGCCAAATGTCTGTTCTCATAGGAATTAATGAACAACTACATATCAGACATGGGAACCAATTTACATCAACATGCTCCACTCATAGTAATCCAGGAACTTGGGCACCTGGGTATTCAAGAACTTTAGTACATTCCGCCCATGGGAGTAAAGGTACTTTAAACCTTTTAACCCATGAAAACCAAAGCACATTATCACTCTTTAATGTATATAATGTATGTGCTCATGGTAATTAAGTTTAATGTACTGTATGTACTCTTGTGACTCAGTGCTTTTTAGCACATTTTCACCAAGGAGAATCAAAGAACTCTAAAGCCTCGTACACACAATCGGATATCCTATGGATTCTAATCCGATGGTTTTTTTCATCGGAAATCCGATGAAGCTGACTTCCATCAGTCTTGCCTACACACCATCAGTCAAAAAACCGACCGTTCCAAACGCGGTGACGTAAAACACTCCGATGAGCCGAGAAAAATTAAGTTTAATGCTTCTGAGCATGCGTCGACTTGATTCTGAGCATGCGTGGGTTTTTTATCCGATGGACTTGCCCATAGACGATCAGAGTTTTCGATCGGTTTTTTATCCATCGGAAAAATTTTAAAACATGTTCTATTTTTTAAAACCGATGGAAAAAAGACAGATGGGTCCCATACACGATCGGTTTGTCTGATGAAAACAATCCATCTGACGGTTTTCATCGGTTAAACCGATCGTGTGTACATGGCTTAACACTTGACTTCATTAATGAGAATCAGTGGGCTTTAAAGTAGAATTTCAGGCCAACAGTTGAATCCATGTTTGAAAACTGCCTAAAACCTCGTACACACGGTTGGACTTCCATCGGACTTTTCCGTGGTTTTTTGTCCGAACGGAGTTGGTTGGGAACACCCATAGCATACACACGCTCGGACTTTTCTGCAAACTTTCTTAAAACTTCTTACAACATCGCGTGTTTTTTCTGCTCTTTTCTGATCTTTACTGCCACCCTTTGGTCAACTTCTGCTATTGTTGGTTGATTTTAACATTAGTTGTTTTGTCCATCGGACTAAAGTCCGATGGTTATCTGTACACACGGTAGGACTTTGCTCCATCGGACTTTTGTTGGGCAAAAGTTTGTCCGTTTGCAGACCCAACTTTTGTCCGATGAAATCCAAAGCCAAATGAAAAAAGTTTGTCCGATAGAGCGTACACACGGTCGGATTGTTGGTCCAACTTGCTTAAAACAAAGTTTGTTGGGCAAAAGTCCGACCGTGTGTACGGGGCTTAAGGCTCCATGAACACAGAAGCTCAAAAACAGTCATTTTGAACACCAGATTTCTGGCAGAAAAAGCTGCTTTAAAATATAGCTTTTATCAGCGTTTTTTACTAGCGTTTATTAGCGTTTTTCAGTGTAGCGTTTTTTACCTTTCTTCAATGGATCAAAAAACGCTGGCGACCAGCGTTTTTTGAGCTTTTTTGAGCGTTTATTAGCGTTTTTCAGTGTTTTGCATTTTTTTGCGGGGTTTCCCGCCGAAAAACGGCACTTTGAGGCTGCATTCACACCTGAGCGTTTTGTAGCCTGAAGCCTGAAGCTACAAAACACTAGAGGGGGGAAAAAAACATTATTCTCTATGGAGATGGTTCACATCTCCACTCCAAAACACCTGAAGCCGAACGCCTGAAGCTCAAACAAGTTCCGGACCCTTTTTTGTCGCGCAAATCGGGCAGATTTGGGCGTTTTAGGAGTCATAGAATGTAATGGAAATGCTCGATTCAAGCGTTTAGCGAGACAACGAGCGTTTCGACGGGCGCAAATTTGTGTGACAAAACGCTGGTAAAAACGTCGGTAAAAACGCTCGAAGCGCTACGCTCAGGTCTGAATGCAGTCTGAACGCGAATTTCATGGAGCCTTATTCTGTTCAGCTAGCTTTATGATTCCTGCAAAGCAGAAAGAGGAAATTAAAGGTGGATGTTGTCAAGATCTCTGCACATGAGTAAGGGCTTTTGTCACCAAGGATACTGGTAGGTAAGGCTGGTATTTAGGGGTTAATTTATCGTTGGTTAGAAGTCAGAGGTAAGGGCTCAGGTGGTTGGGAGTTTTACAGCTGCAGTTAAAGATATCTTAAAGAGGAACTGCAATCTGCTCACATAATTTGTAATAAAAACATCTTTGCCATTCTGAAGCTTCCCTCCAACACCTGGAGGGAACTCCCTTTCTTCTGCTTACCTTATCTGTGTGGGTGGAGGGGTTTTGTGGGGCCGTCGTTAAGTTCCAGCGCCTATTGTTTGAGAAAAAAAAAATATATGTAGCACCCATCCCAATTTACGGGACGCTATATGTGCAAATTTAGGGGTGGTTTGAGCTAATAATTCGGCTCAGACCTGTTTGTCTATTGAATTGCTTCTGCTCTGGGTGCGATGCTGCCTGGCAGTATAGTTCCCTGTTGCCAGGAGATGGCGCTGTCGTCTTCGGCTCAGGTTGAACCGCAGGGGGTATCGCAGCGCCATTTGGTGTCCTCTCTCGGCAGCTGTGCAGTCGGCGTGGTCTACCCGCTGTGCATGCTGGGAGAGGGTACAAAAGGGGCAGACGCCATTAGGGGAGAGGCAATTCCAGGGGGACCCCAAGGAGTTTGGGGGGACCTCTGGTCCAGTGAGAGTGTCTCATGGCCCTCATGGCACGGGACACGTGTGATTGGTCTCGGGCACCTTTAGCCCGAGGCTCTACTGCTGTATAGTAGGCCCACCTCTCCTATCGAGGGCCTACTCTTCGGAGAGGGATCCCAGGCTGCCCGGTTAAAGGGGCCCCATATTTAGAGAAGGAGTTCCAGGGGAAGATCAGTCCCAGCGACAATAGCGACGGTACTGCTGTCTCGGGGAGAGGCCTGGAGGCCTACATAAAGGGGGATCCATCATCTCTGAACATCCGTGCTCCACTCCGGCTGCTAGGACCGCTCTCATAGGGACTATACGGGTGAGCAATACCCACTCAGGCTTGAGTGGCAACGAAAGTGTTCTCTAAGTGTTGCGTGCCTGAACCTTCCCCTCCTTTGTCGTTTCTACTCTCTCTCTTCCAAGTTTTACCTCAAGAAAAGAATAAAACCTTGCTGCTTAGGTTTTACACCTGTGTGGACATTGGCTTTATTACAAAAAAGGGGACTTTCGCCTAGACAACGGAGACCAGGGATCCACTCTGGAGAGGTAACTCGCCGCAAGGCCCAAAAATCTAACACCGCTCCCCTCTCCATATCTGGAGTTGGACAACGGGCAAGTAGCAGGTGTGCCTTACTGCAGAAATGGATGGAGCGGAAGGGTCTTTGTGCTACATATATATATTTATTAGCGGTGTAAATGCTCATTTTTAGTTCTGCTTTAATGCTTTTTTTTCCCCAAGGAATCAAAGCACTATAATGTTTTTCACCAAGGGGATTAAAGCACCTTATCTCTGATGGAAATCTAAGTATCTCAGCATCCATGAATATTTATAAACTCATGGGAATCAAGGAACATTAATGCTCACACATACAAGTATCAAAGCCTTTTAGCACCGTGTTCATGCCACAAGTATAGTGTATGCCGTCTGTGTCACCAGCAATGGACTTGGGATCTTCTGAGGTGTGGAGTGTGAGGACCTTTTGGTTGTCTCCAGGAGCTGCTGAATGAAGGTATGGAATTTACTGCGTGATGCTCCTTAGTCCCAAATCTCTGGTTTCACCTATTGGCAACAGATGGCTTCGCAGGCAGAACACTGAGTGAATTAGTCAAGTCAAAGCGTAAGAACATGGTCTGCAGATCATGCCATGGTCAGAGCAGGCAGCATAACGACTATCGGACACACTGAGCAGTACCACCATACCACAAAGGAACAGTAGCTTGTTAAAGCATGTGCATAACTAAAAGTCATAGGAAAGGACTAGGGCCCCTGTCAAGCATTGCTGTTTGTGTACCTTCTGGGAGGTTTACCCTCCCTAATTGTCCTAGTGACATTTCTCACAGAGACAGAAAGTCATAAAAACTAATTACAGTTGTCACCAGGACAGGAGGTGAGAGTAAATCTTTCAATGATGTCACCTGTTTTTGTGACAGCTGTCTAAAAAAGGATTCCCCTCCTTTTGTACAGATTTCCTCTCACTTCCTGTTGTGTCTCTGGGACAGGAAGTGAAGGGAAATCTACCCAATGATGGAAAAAAATAATCTGAAATGTTTTTTTTGGCTTTACATAAACTTTTAAGGTATGGGATCCATAGTCCACAACTCTGACAGACCTTGCTCAGTTTTATGCAGAGCAGTGGTGTCACTAATATTGTACACCTCCTGCAGCTGAAATAGTTTTGTCAAGGCTGCCACAGAGGGTGGGAGGGTGGAGAGCCAGGACCTCAGGGATGGTTCTTGTAGGTTGTAGATGTTCAGACTCTTCCCAAAACAGAATCATATATTTTGGGTGGACTTACACTTTTTAATAGACCTGTTTGAGGTGGAGCACTCACCAAAGCTCATACCAGCCCATATATGATCTTAAAGCTGAACTCCGGGCTAAACAAATATTGTCTAAATACAAGAGGCATGTGTATTCCTACTTGAGGTATGGTGATCTTTCTGTATTTCCTGCAGGAGATTCCTGTAATAAAGACCTGTCAGGGTTGCCTTTTCTCCTTGTGCAGGGTGACTGGTCTTGTCTCCGCCCCTTCTGTAGTATTCTGCAGGCAGCCTGCTGGGCCCCTCCCACAGCTCTGCTTTCCACACAAGCTATGTAGAGTAGTGATATCAGCACTATGTTTATAAGATAATAACTGGGTTTGCAAAGGCATTTGATACACACAAGGTTGATTTATACTCCTTGTTGCTATTGAGGCATATATGCAACCCCTTCACATCGACTGTACGCAAATATGCGGCCCCACTGGACTGAGCTTTTTTCTGTGGGGCCTCACATTTGCATATCTCTCTCTGTACTGGGAACACAGTGCGCTCCCAGCACAGAGACCGGGGTCCAATGATAGGGACCCGGAACATCCGATTCCGGGTCACGCGATTGCTGTGATAGCCTCTGATTGGCTATCACAGTGAACAGTCACTGTGAAGCCCACCCCCGTCTCTGTGAATAGACAAGACAGATACATTGTATATTTCTCTGTCCTTGTAGAGATAGAAAATAATAATAATAATAATAATAATAGTAATAATAATAAAAATATCTAGATCAAGGTTTGATCTAGGTCAGCCCCAGGGTTAGTGTTTGGGTCAAGGTCAGGGTCAAAGGTCAGGGTCAGTATTTTTTGCAGGATTTTTTTTTTTTTATTAGTATCAGTGTCAGTTGCTGTCGGTGTGTTTCTGGGCTGTACTATGGGTACAAAGAATAACTAAGGCTAAGCTCACACTGGCATTAAAAGCACCCTCAAATGCCCATGAAAATGGTACAATGGACAGCACACAGTGCTGTTCACAATAGCAAAACATGAAGCGTTAGCATCGCGCACCTCCAAATTGAAGCCTCATGTCAAGTCAGGAGGCATTTGATACTTTTCAACGCCTCCTATTCAAGTCTATGGTAATGCATCGTAAATGCTCTGGTAGGGAGTTGCGGGGCATTAAGATTAGTTTATCGCCTGTAATGGAATAGGCATTTGTAAAATGGTTTTAATGCATCTTAACGCTCATCAAACGTTTCAAAACTGCCCATAGTGCATTTGGGGAGCATTTTTAACTCGTCAATAACGCTTCTAAAACGCAAGTCTAACGTCCATACTAAAGCTCATTAACGCGGGACTAACGCTATAGGAGCGTTTGTTAAGCGTTCGAAATTTAGTGTGAACAAGCCTTAACATACACATATGTGGTATCGCTGTGATCATCAGGAGCAGAAGAATTTATTTTGAGTTGTTCTTTGGTGGAAAGTTTTGGTAGTAGCAAAAAATATACAGTTAAATTAAAAATATATATATTTTTTAAACTATTTGGGGCCAATTTTCCTTAGATAATAAAAAAAAAAACAGGAGATGTCCATAAACATTTACCACCAAATGAAAAGCCCAATTTGTCCTGAAAAAAATAAGGCATAGTCCACCTGGATGCTTAAAGTAGTTGTGATGATATGTCCAGGTTTACTAACACGTCAAAGTTGCAAAATCAGGCTTAGGCATTAATATTTGTGTTACCCTTCGGCGCGAATGAACAATGTTCATTAAATACATTTATAAGATGAGTAATATGCAACTGACGTTTTTCTGCCTAGAGTTCCATTTTAAATGATGCCAGTCAAAATGAGGTGATCACAGTTGCCCAATTACCATTCTAGGACTACTATGAATTGTGCCAAAGAAGGCAGTTCATATATATATATTTTTTTTTTTTTAGAAAGTGCAATGTCTATATGCAAAGTGCAGCAACCCTTGATTACCAGTCTCTCCTTTTTTTTCTCATTGAACCATAGTAAACTGTAACCCAATCAGTTGCTGGGGGTTACTGCACTTTGTACCACCTTATTAAATAACCCTCAAAGTCACTTTCTTCTTTTTTATCTTCTCCGACTCAGAATTTTGTGAACAGGTGCTTGACAATGGCTTTTGTTTTGCTTTAACTATTCAGTTGTGGTAGACTTAATAGCCTGGTGGTGAAATGGAACCTATAAAGCTTATCTTGTATATATTTAGAGAAAAGTTCATTTAGGGATTAGGGAATGTGTCTTGTCTCTGCACCATTAAGCATAGCACATCTGCCACTGAGCAGGGAATCGCGGGAACACTCAGGGACCGTACAAAGGAATCTTTTTTTTTTTTTTTTCATTCCGAGACGTGGAACATAAAGGAATTTGCATACTGCGAAGAGCATACCAAAAAGAAAAAAAATTCAAACCACAGGTTCAATTTTGAAAAAAGAAAATACCGTTCATTTTCATCAAATGCTAAAAGTGGGTCAGTAACACAACAGACAAAAATTTGTCATTCCAGAAAGAAGTTTTAAAACCCTATATAGCCTCTCCAGTCTCTACTGTACCTATATAACTTTTCATGAGATACAGTGCTATGTCTACTTTGTAACGTTTGGGAATAAGCCACACAAATATGATAAGATTAAACATTCTATAAAATGTCATAAGATGGTACTGTAAGAGAAAAAAAAAAGAAAGGAAAGGAAAAAAAGAAAAAGGGAGGGAATGTTAACCTTAGCAGTGCTCTCAAATATACTTTATCTGTGTTGATATATATACGATTTAACAAAAAAATTTTTCAAAAGAATTAAAACATTTTTAAACCTAGATTTTGTTTAATTGTCATGCGTGCCGCAAAGATATCAAGGCTACATTTGCCATCAGAGTTATTCATATGAGGAAATACTCTGCAAGTTCACGAAAGAACGAGAGTCTTTTTTAAAAAAATGATATGTTTTAATACTTTTAGGTAGAAGGAATCTGAATCTTTTTCTAACTTTGATATTGTTGGTATAATCCCACAATTGAATTTTATTTTATTGAATTTTCACCAAATATACACATTCTTTGGCACTGATTTAATAAAGGGGTCAGTTTTACTATAATAGATTCAAACACCCAATCAGATTGGCGAGGTCTGTTTTAAAAAAAAAATCTTATTTCCCCTGAACCTGATTGGGCATTTAAAGAGGACCTATTGGTAAAATTCACTCCCTGATTGAATAAAAAGGAGTTTTTTAGCATTTCCAAATCCCACTATCATTTGAAGTAAAAAAGTACCGTATATACTCGAGTATAAGCCGACCCGAATATAAGTCGAGGCACCTAATTTTACCACAAAAAACTGGGAAAACGTATTGACTCGAGTATAAGCCTAGGGTGGGAATGCAGCAGCTACTGTAAGTGGAAAGGAGGGTCAACAATGCCTATTTGCACGCCTCACCAGTGTGTTTTTTATTTTAAATTGTATTTATTTTTTACAATTCATTTTATTTATTGCAATTCTTTTTTTTTCTTTTTGACAGAGAAAGGGACTGAGGATAGGGATTTCTCAGTCCCTTTCTCTGCAGCCTCAGCTGCGCTGAAAATTAATGCAGAGGAGACAGCGGCTCCTCTCCATTCATAAACTGAAGCATCGTAATCACAAGTTACAATGTTTGAGTTATGTGAATGGACAGTTAGTAATCACTGACTCTGTTCATTCGTAAAAGAAAGGGGGCGGGTTTACTGGCTCTTACCTCCCTCCGCTTTCCATCCTGACAGATCGAGGAGAGGGGGCCGAGGGGGACGGCAGAACGGAGGGGGACAGTCACGGAGCACGGAGGGGGACAACAGAATGGAGGAGGATAGTCACAGAGCACGGAGGGGGACAGCGGAACGGAGGGGGACAGTCACGGAGCACGGAGGGGGACAGTCACGGAGCACGGAGGGGGACAACAGAATGGAGGAGGATAGTCACAGAGCACGGAGGGGGACAGCGGAACGGAGGGGGACACAGAGGGGACTGGAGGAGGATAAGGGGACAGTCAGTGGTGATCGGTGCGGTGGGGCAGTTACAAGCAAGCAACGATCACCCTGTATAGATAAAGCAGCTAAGGGGCAGAGAGATCGCGGCAAGGAGGGGAGGAGGAGGTAGTGGAAGACTGCGGCACCCGGGGCGGACCAAACACCGTTTTCGGCTGCCGAAATTTCAGCGCACCTATAGACTCGAGTATAAGCCGAGGGGGGCATTTTCAGCACAAAAAAATGTGCTGAAAAACTCGGCTTATACTCGAGTATAAACGGTACATCTTTTATGCTTTGAATAAAGCACTACTGGTCTCAAATGGGGTTGATTTACTAAAACTGGAGAGTGCAGAATCTAGTGCAGCTGTGCATGGTAGCCAAGCAGTTTCTAACTTCAGCTTGTTTAATTACGCTTTGACAAAAAAAATAACTGGAAGCTGATTGGTTTCTATGCAGAGCTGCATTAGATTTTGCACTCTCAAGTTATAGTAAATCAACTCCAATGTGATATTTGGGTCTCTCACAAAGACTGTGGGTGTTTCACCTCATCAGAGAGTCTATGATTTCCAATCACACAGATCATGCTGACTTGACCTGTATTGAGATAAGACAATCAACAAGAAGCAGATCCTGCATAAGCAATGATCAGTTATGGCTGCCCCCATGTTGATAAAAAATGACATGTTATACTTATAAACAATGTTCATTAAATACATTTATAAGATGAGTAATATGCAACTGACATCTTTCACATATATATATATATATATATATATATAAAAAAACATTAAAAAAAACTATAGCTCCTCATTAAAGTGAACAGAGGCTGGGGTGCAAGTTATTACTTAATTACATTAGCTTCACTGGGGTTAATTTACTAGGTAAATTTACTGGCAAGAGTAAGCTAAGTGCGCGTTAGAAAATAAATTGAACCTGTGTTTACCTTGAATGCCCAGTCATGTGCTTGCAAAAATGCAATTTTTTTATTTGAATCACAGATTAACCTTATATACCAACATTCACTTTGCTAAGTGAACAATCTTTACCCCCTTAGTAAATCAGGTTCTGTGGGGGAAGGGGTGGGGGAGAGAGAGAGAGAGATGTATTACTTTAGTAAATCAGCTCTTTTGTGCTGTGGAGAGAGAGAGAGAACGTGGAAGAGAGAGGGAGGGAGTAGGGTTGCTACCTCATCCCTTAAAAACACGAACACATATTAATTACACAGGTTCTGTGGCTGATTAAGGTGGTAATTAAACTCACTTGGTGCCTTATCTGCATTAAATTTGCCTCAGAACCTGTGTGACTCATATGTGTTCGGGTTTAAAGTAAGGTGACCAGATTTTTAAAATGAAATCCCGGGGACATTTTTTTTTTTATAGTAGTAATGGCGGCAATCAGCGACTCTCTGCCCGTCGCCGCTGCCCGCCTCACAGCCTGTCAAGTCTTACTCTTCAGGCCCCGGCTACTACTGGGTGAGGAGCAGAGGAAGATCACTCCACCAGGGAAGGCAAGGAGATAAGCAGGCAGGCGGCTGGCCGGGACTTGAGTCAAGGCAGAAGAACATGCAAGCGGAGCTGAATGGGCATGCGCCCGAAACTGAAGAAATATTCCCTCCGCTCTGACCAGCACTGATCATCAGAAAGGGGCACAGATAATGGAAAAAAATACACCCCCCTAAGCTAGTAGGAGCGGCGGAGCGGGGGTGTGTAATTCTGTTTTTTTTTTTTATTCTGCACTGACTGTCTTTGAAATTTCCCCAGCCCCTGTTCAAATCCAATCCGGGGACAAAACCGGGGACAGACTTGGTCCGGGGACAGTGTCCTCAATCCGGGGACTGTCCCCTGAAACCGGGGATGTCTGGTCACCCTAGTTTAAAGGGATGAGGTGGCAACCCTAGGAGGGAGGGAGAGAGAGGAGGAGGAAGGGGGAGAGAGAGAACATGGAAGAGAGAGGGAGGGAGAGAGAAGGAGGAAGGGGGGGGAGAGAGAGAAGGAGCAAGGGGCAGAGGGAGAGAGAGAGACGGAGGGGAGAGAGAGGGAGAGAGAGAGAGGAGGAGGAAAGGGGGGGAGAGAGAGAGGGAGGGGGAGGGAGGGCAAGAGAGAGAGAGAGGGGGGAGAGAGGGAGGGAGAGACAGAGAGGAGGAGGAAGGGAGAGAGAGAGAGAGGGGGAGAGAGGGAGGGAGAGACAGAGAGGAGGAGGAAGGGAGAGAGAGGGGGGGGGAGAAGGGGAGGGAGGGAAAGAGAGAGGGGGAGAGAGAGAGGAGGAGGGATGGAGAGAGAGGGAGGGAGAGAGAGAGAAAGAAAGAGAGGGAGGGAGAGAGAGAGAGGAGGAGAGAGTGAGTGGGAGGGAGGGGGAGAGAGAGAGAGGAGGGAGAGAGAATGAGGGAGGGGGAGAGAGAGAGAGAGGAGGAGGGACGGAGAGAGAGAGAAAGAGAGGGAGGGAGGGGGAGAGAGAGAGAGGAGGGAGGGAAATAGAAGGAGAGAGATGGAGAAAGAGAGAGAGGGGGGAGAGGGAGGGGGAGGGGGGAAGAGAGAGAGAAGGAGGGAGGGGGAGAGAAGGAGGGAGGGAGGGGAGAGAGAGAGAGAAAGAGGGAGGGAGGGGGAGAGAAGGAGGGAGAGAAGGAGGGAGGGAGGGGGAGAGAGATAGAGTGGAAGAGAGCAAGCGAAAGATAGAGAGGGGGGTAAAGAAAGTGGAAGAGAGAGGGGAGAGGGAGAGAGAGAAGTAAAGAAAGAGAGGAAGAGAGAGAGAGTGTGTGTAAGAGTGAGAATGGGAGGGAGAGAGAGAGTGTGGAAGAGTGAGAAGGGGAGGGAGAGAGAGAGGGAAAGAGAGAGAGAAAGAGATTTACTACTTTAGTAAATCAGCTCTTTTGTGCTGTGGATGGGGTGATGGTGATGCTGTAGATCCCAAAGACCCCCCACCCCGCCCACAACACACATACTGTAAAATACATAAAAATGCAAACACACACACATTACCACCTAGTCCCAGATCAGAGCATGAATCCCCATTGTTTCCTAGGATCTGTCCTTGATTATAAAATTGTTTTTCCTGGAAATATAAATGTTATGGTATATATTATTTTTGTCATTTCTTTTTTAATTATTTGCAACATTTATACTGGCACAATTAAAAAAAAATATATTAATTGTACATATCAGAATGTTGACAACTCTACTAAATTACTAACAAACATGCTAAAAGGGATGGGGCGCTAATTACTTCTTACTTATTATATTCCACATGTAATTTTTTTTTTTAATATGGTATAAATCCTATAAATGGTAGAAATCACATTGAAAACTCATTAACATTCATGATGCCTTACTCTTTGCACACACATGCACATGAAAACACTCTCACATCCAGTTCCCATATCGTGCGTATGCGTGTGGCCAACTTCCATCACAATGAGCACTTGGGCCTGTGCAGAAAAACGTGAACCTGTCATTGTTTACTTGGATGAAATTTGAGTGTCCGTCGAATACAGGATGGGTACACAGACTTCAAAACCTTATTCTGCAATTTTCTGTGCAGAGGAGGTAGCAAATAACAGCAAATCACTGTGGATTGTACTGAGCTGGAAAAAATTTGACATTTATCTTACTAATGATGATTATTATTAATAGCAAGAATAACAATACATTTAACATTGGAAGAAGGAAGGATTTTGTTTAAACTTATGTACAAACTTGATTTTTTTTTTAAATCCCCTCCGGTTTTACCAATGTATTCCTGTTTTGGGAAATGTACTATACCTAACTTTATTATTCCTTTATAAATGAACAATTCACCCAAACAGGCAACACACAAGAGCTGAATCTCTGAGCTCTGAAGTCAATACATGCAATAAACTTACATACATGTGAGCACTGTATTTCAGGGAGTGCCAAGAACTAACTTACCAGGACTCAGAGAAAGAAAGAAATAAAGAAAAGAAAAAAGGAAGGAAGGAAAGGAAAGAAAGAATAGAGCAGATAGATACTTTTTAAGGGTTAGGTTACGTTTCGGGGTTAGAAAATATCAAGAGATGGACCTCTGAGCTTTGAAGTCATTCGATTTCCACATGCAATAAACTCTCACACATGTGAGCACTGTATTTCTTTGACAGCTGAGAACTAAATTACCTGCAGAAATGAAGGAAAGAAGGAAGGGAAGGAAGGAAATGAAGGAAAGAAAGGAAAGAAGAAATAAAGAAAGAAAAAAAGAACAGATAGATAATATTTAAGGGTTAAGTTTAGGTTTTAGTAAATATCAAGAGATGGACCTCTGAGCTCGGAAGTCATTACATTTCCACATGCAATAAATTCCCATACACGTGAGCACTGTATTTCAAGGAGAGCCAAGAACTACCGTAACTTACCAGGGCTCAGAGAAAGAAAGAATGATGAAAGAAGTAAGGAAAGGAAGAAGGAAGGGAAAAAAAGACAGAAAGAAAGAAAGACAGAAAGAAAGAAAGGAAGGAAGGAAGGAAGGAAGGAAGGAAGGAAGGAAGGAAGAGGAAAGAACAGAATACAGCAGATAGAGAATATTTAAGGGTTAGGTTAAGTTTAGGGGTTAGTAAATATCAAGAGATGGACCCCTGAGCTCTGAAGTCATTAGGTTTCTACATGCAATAAACCTTCATACAAGTGAGCACTGTATTTCAGGGAGAGCCGAGAACTAGCTTATCAGGGCTCATAGAAGGAAAGAATGATGGAAAGAAGAAAAGAAGGAAGCAAGGAAAGAAGGGTAGAAGGGAAGAGAGGATGGAAAGGGAGGAATGAAGATAAGGAAGAAAAGAAAGAAAGAAGGAAGGAAGGAAGGAAGGAAGGAAGGAAGGAAGGAAAGGAAAGAGAAGGAAGAAAATAAAGAATACAGCAGATAGATAAGATTTAAGGTTTAGGTTAAGTTTAGGGGTTAGTAAATATCAATTGATGGTTAGTAAATATCAAGAGATGGACCTCTGATCTCTGAAGTCATTGCATTTGCACATACAATAAACTCACATACACGTGAGCACTGTATTTCTGGGAGAGCCAAGAACTTACCAGGGCTCAGAGAAAGAAAGAAAAAAAATGAATGAAGGAAGAAAAAAAGGAAAGAAGAAAGGTTAGATAGAAAGGAAGGAAGGAAGGAAAGAAAATTAGAAGGGAAGGAAAGAAGGAAAGGAAGAAAGGAAAGCAAGAAAGAAAGAATAGAACAGATATATAATATTTAAGGGTTAGGTTAAGTTTAGGGGTTAGTAAATATCAAGAGATGGACCTCTGAGCTGTGAAGTCATTAGATTTGCACATGCAATAAACGCACATACATGTGAGCACTGTATTTCTGGCAGAGCTGAGAACTTACCAGCTGTCAGAGAAAGAAAGAATGAAATGAAGGAAGGAAGGAAGGAAGGTAAGAAGAAATATAGAACATATAGATAATATTTAAGTTAGGGGTTAGTATATATCAGTTGTTGCCACATGACAACTTACTTTTTCAGGTATGTTCAGTTTGTGTTGATATAACCTATGCAGTAAAACTTACTGCCACTTTTGTATTCAGAGATTTCAGATATAAACATTTCCATGCAGAAAGTAACCACACCAATCATCAGGAAAACTGACAATTGAAACATAAAATTCCAGAGAAAGTTATACATCTAAGAGTTAACACAAGTATAAAGTATTTACTGTACCAAAATGTTTATTTCTATTAAAGCGGCTGTAAAGTCAATTTTGGTACTTTTACCTACAGGTAAGCCTATAATAAGGCTTACCTGTAGGTAAAAAAATATCTCCTTTACGGTTTAGGAGATATTCCCCTCGCAATGCGCCGCTGACAGCAGTGGCGCATGCGCACAGGGGATTCTCGGGCTGAAGGCTCGGCAGACGCCGGACCTTGCCGGAACGAAGTCTCCCACGCGCATGCGCGGGAGTGAGACCTCGCGGCTGCAGCCACTCACAGCGCTGGAGCCGCGATACCCGGAAGACACGCCGAGGCAACATGTCATCTCCCTCGGCGTGGACCAGGTGAGTTAACGATGCCTCGTTCTAAGGTAAGTATTTCATAATGAGCTATTATGTGGTGCATAGTAGCTCATTATGCCTTTCCCTTGCAGGTGACTAGAAAAAAAAAAAGTTTGTGACTTTACAACCGCTTTAACTCCCCTAGTGTATCTAAATATGTTTTAGCACAAGCTGTACGCCATAAATGAAAACTGACAAGGGGAATTAAAAATGTATGGAATGGTATGTGATAAAGATATATAAAAAATAATAATTTAATGATAGTTATGCAGTGCTATGTGACTTTACATATAAACAACCCAAGTATTCTTCAAAAGGGCTGTGTGTACAGTAACAATGTATTGTGAAGCTGCCAAAACAAAGGTCCCAAACAACCCTTAGGCTGCATTCACACCTGAGCGTAGCGAGCGTTTTTACCGTCGTTTTGTCGCGGTAGACGCTTGAATCAGGCGTTTCCATTACATTATATGAATCCTAAAACGCCCAATCTGCCCGATTCGCGCGACAAAAAAGGGTCCGGAACTTGTTTGAGCTTCAGGCGTTCGGCTTCAGACGTTTTTGAGTGGAGATGTGAACCATCTCCATAGAGAATAATGTATTTTTTCCCCTCTAGCGTTTTGTAGCTTCAGGCTTAGGGCTACAAAACGCTCAGGTGTGAATGCAGCCTTAAACTTGACCTCAGTGTCAAATGAAAGCCTAGAATTCCTTTGCAGGTAACAATACAGGGTGACTGTGGTTTTGTTCTTCATGAAGACTTTTTCCCTGTCTACAGCCAGTAATTTACTGAAACTGCAGGTGTCACTGTTCGATCTCAAATAGAGTTTGTAGCTGCAATGGATCCAGGATCATAATCCGCGCACTGTACAGTGACAGAAACAAACACAAATGATTTCACACTTATCTCCAGAAGATATTCATAATCAATTAAAGTTTTTTTTGTGAAGACACTCCTAAAAATGCATACTGTAATATTGCCATTTACTTATTTTTTAACTATAACCATATTCAATATTAAAACAAAAAAAAGTTCTGTACCTTTTTCGCGTCTTTTATTCTGATCAGATCTACAGTCCATCTACAGATCAGGGCAGGTGAGGGGTGGGGGGGCAAAGCTGATTACAGGGGTCCAAGCACGCCGTGCGTCCGGTACGTCCAAGCAGCAAGCCCAAGGGCGGAAACAGACCACACCAGCACAGACCTAAATATGCATTTATAGTATGTCATTTTAATACACTTCAAAGTAGATATAATCCCAACTTCTAAATTCTCATAGACACTTTAACATGTTAATGTCATTTAAAAGAAGTCATTTTCAACGTTTTTAATTCCGTAGCTTTAATTACAATAATATCTGTTCCTGTGACAACACTCTGCCCCTGTCAAATAACTGTGCTCCTACGTTGTCACCCCATCACAACAGACTACAAGTGGCCATTTCAACACACACCACACAGACATGATCCACTGTTATTAATGTCAGGAAACCCACCATGAAAAATGTCATGCAGCCATCGCTGTAGTACATGTAGACGGGAAGTGGCTGCAAAGAGGATGCAAGAGACTAGCAAGTTCAAGATACAACAGAGGATGAAAAAAAAAGGTCAAAACAATGACTTTATTAAAACAAATCAGCATAATTTATGATGATTTAAAGCAGACCTTCAGTCATTTTTTCAACTTTCCGTCTTTTAAATCCTCTGCCCTTGTTGTATTAACTTTGGATAGTAAAAAAAAAATTCTGCCAGTAAATACCTTATACAGCCCACTTCCTCTTTCTTGTCTGGTAAAAAGCCTAGGCTTATGAAATCATGCACAGCTCTCTCTCGTGAGAGTTTGCCAGGAAGGAAGGGGGAATGAGTCATAAGAGGGCCAATCAGAGCTACAGGGCTGGATGTGTGCCCCTGTGTCTGTGTAAATCCAGGAAGTGAACAGACAGCAGCTTCAATTGCCCACAGTTTAAATGGCTGCAGCCAGACTCAGTGGAGGGAGATTTCTGCAGCATATTTGGCAATTACAGAATCACAGTATATATAAAATAATATGCAAAGTGGTTGGAGGGAAGCTTCAGAATGGCAAAGATGTTTTTATTACAAATTGTGAGCAGACTGCAGTTCCACTTAATGACAATGCTTTAGAAATTTTTATTTAATTTAGTTGGGATTCACACTTTAACAATAAGTCAGCGAAAACCTGCTATCTCCAAAAATGGGTTATTTCACTAACCCACTTCACTACATGCAACAAGGTAGGGAAGAGAAGTTACACATTAAAGGAATCTGGTCACATGAGAATTTTGTGGCATGTGACTGATGACCTCTTTCTGGAAATTTAACTTGTCTGGCTATCTGTAGCTTCAGTTCTGAATCCCTTATTTGCAGAAAGCACGTAGCAAGTGAAGGCTGGACTTGTCCTGGGTTGGTGACTCAAAGAATGAAATCATTAGATCTTCCAGGGAACTAGTATTTTCTGAAGGAGGTGACGCATTTTGGTGACAGTTCCCTTTTTAACATCGGCTTATGTGAAATTTGCTGGAAAAGAAACACATTTATTAATTTGGAGTATGTGTTTTTCCAGGGTGTCTTTCAGGTAGTTTCGTTTATTTCTTGTAATGTTCTCTGTGATTTTTGTTCTTTTTTATCCATTAATTTAAGAGTATGTTTTTTTTCGGGCTGTCTTTAAGGTTTTTTAACTGTAGTGTTCTTGTGATTTTTATTCCTTTATGTGTGTATATGATTATCTGTGAACTATTTTACATTTTGTCCTTTTTTTTTTTTTCGCTGTCCGCTTCTTTTCTTTTAGAAAAAATCTTGTAAAATAATGAGACAAATTAGGGGCTGTTTCTGTAACAAGAAGAGGTCCAGGGTAGTTGTAAAGGGCTTTAGTAACCCCCAGGAGCCACTTAAAGAGGAGTTCTGATCAGTTACAAAAATATTGAGTCAGCAACTACAAATACTGGTTTTTCATATACAGACGCTTACCAGCTCAGGGATTTAGCGCTGTCATCATCCAGGCCGGTTCTTTGCTGATATTCAGGTCCCTGCCACCACTATCTTGCTTGTGGGAAGTTGGCTATGACTTCCTGGTGGTTCACAACTGGCTTCCCACTGCGCACTGCTTTTTTGAATGGTCCCAAAGTCACCTGGGACATGCGATTGGTCCCAAAGTCTCCTGGGACATGCGATTGGTCCCAAAGTCACCTGGGACATGCGATTGGTCCCAAAGTCTCCTGGGACATGCGATTGGTCCCAAAGTCTCCTGGGACACGCGATTGGTCCCAAAGTCTCCTGGGACACGCGATTGGTCCCAAAGTCTCCTGGGACATGCGATTGGTCCCAAAGTCTCCTGGGACATGTAATATGTCCCAGGAGGTTGCAAGCGGGTGAAACTTTGCTCTGCTCACCTACGCAGTGGGTGCGGGTACCTGTCAGAAATAGGTTCCCGTTTACAGATTTTTTTTTTTTTTTATAATAATAGCAGAGGAGTTGTGGGAGGAAGAGGATAAGTGGAATTTCCCTTTTCAGGTGGAGTACAACTTTAAAGCAACCCTAAAGAGACCCTGTCACCAACTTTAAAGGTTGCACTAAAAAAAAAAGAAGTATTTTAGCTGCTTACTAGCAGTGGTTTTATTTTCCATAAATTACTTTTCTCTGAGTTTACGGATCTGCAAAATTGTTGTGGGTCAGTGAAGACAATAGGCTGACAAAACCAGAGAATCTTTACAAAACCTTTTTAATTACCTGAGGCCACTTTCACACCTCAACTGTTGTGGAAGTGAAGACTGGTAATCCAACATTGAAGTTAAAGCGTGCTACCAACCAGTTTTATTGCTGCTACTGGTCATAAGATCATCAACCTGCTGCAGTCTTCTGGAGCCTGAGAGGACTCCGCTGATGGACAACAACAACAAGTGTCATCATCACAGGGCAGCAAGATGGTCACCCCAAGAAGGACTCCTCTCTGCAGTACAGAAGAAAGAAAACATAAGACCAGGGGTGTCACATGATCAAGGATTCAGATTAGGATTTGTCCTTTTTTGGGGGGAAGGGGAGGGGTCCCTGGCCAGAGTATAGTTTTAAGTGGGAAAGATTTGCCACGTCACACACAATTCTGTTAACCATAGTATACCAAAACAGTGTTATCTTAAGGTAGGGTAGGTTACTGGTGGATTGTCTCTTAACCGCTTGCCGACTGCTGCACACCGATTTACGTCGGCAGAATGGCAGGGGCAGGCAAATGGGCGTACGGGAGCGTGCCCGCGGGTCCCGCAAACTCGATGTTCGCCCGCGATTGTGACACGGAGCAGCAGAATGGGGAGATGCCTATGTAAACAAGGCATTTCCCTGTTCTGCCTAGCAACCTGACAGGGATCTACTGCTCCCTGTGATTGGGAGAAATGATCTCTGTCATGTTGTAGTGAGACCATCCCCCCTACAGTTAGAACACATCCCTAGGACACACTTAACCCCTTGATCGCCCCCTATTGTTTAACCCCTTCCCTGCCAGTGTCATTTATACAGTAATCAGTGGCTATTTGTAGCTCTGATCGCTGTATCAATGACAATGGTCCCAAAATAGTGTCAAAAGTGTCCGATGTGTCCGCCATAATGTCGCAGTCCCGATAAAAATCGCAGATCACCGCCATTACTAGTAAAAAAAAATAATAATAATAAAAATGCTATAACAATATACACTTATTGAGATTTTTTTTTTTTTTACTAAAAATACGTAGAAGAATACATATCGGCCTAAACTGTGGAAGAAATTTGTTTTTTTATATATTTTTGGGGGATATTTATTATAGCAAAAAGTAAGAAATATTGAATTTTTTTTCAAAATTGTCGCTCTTTTTTTGTTTATAGCGCAAAAAATAAAAACCGCAGAGGTGATCAAATACCACCAAAAGAAAGGTCTATTTGTGAGAAAAAAACGACTTCAATTTTGTTTGGGTACAACGTCGCACGACCGCGCAAAAGCGACGCTGTAATTCTCTGGTCAGGAAGGGGGTAAATCCTTCCGGGGCTGAAGTGGTTAAAAAAATGATCTTTCAAAATACAGCCTTGGGGATCAGATACGCAAGGGTTGTTAAGATGGGCTTTCTTCCCCTAAGCCCAGGTTCACACTGGGCTGCGGGAGTGAAGCCGTGCAAGTTCAGCTGAACTCGCACAATTTCACTCCCGCTGGCAGTCCCGATTTCGGCCGCGATTACAGAGACATCTGTGCATCGTACCGAATAGGACGGTGTCATTGCCGGCAAATGCCGCCGATTTGACATGTCAAATCGCATGTCAAAACGCAGCAGTGTGAACCAGGGCTAAAAGCTGATGAACACACATATAATGTATTCATTAAAGACATTTTCTGTCAAATAAGTTCTTATTAAGGAAATACAAAAAATAATCCCAAAGTAAAATAAATACTACAACAGACACAAAATAGAAAAAGGTTACTGAGTTCAAGAATGTTGAGTACACTGGAAAAACATTTTATTTATTTATTTATTATATTAGTAATGGCAACGATCAGCAACTTATAGCGGGACTGAGATATTACAGCGGTCAATCGGACACTAACTGACACTTGGGAACCAGTGACACTAATACAGTGATCAGTGCTAAAAAAATATGCACTTTTACTGTACTAATGACACTGGGAAGGGGTTAAATATCTAGGGTGATGTGCCTAGCCAGTGTTTTTGTTTGTACAGTGTGGTGCTTTCACTAGGGGAAGGAATGGATTCTAGTCCCTGCTTTTCAGGAACACAGAATCCATTCCTTTCCCCTTGTCAGAAAAGAGATCAGTCTTGCATAGCTCAGTTCTCTGTGTATTGGCAACGATTGGCATGTGCCGGAGGACATTGAGTGCCCAGCACCAGCAGAAGCGGCTTGCCGGCGGCGCATGCGCACCCCCTGCAGGCGGAAGTGCAGAATCACGTACATATACGTGATTCCGGACAGGTGAGACGCCCTGCAGCAGTAAAACTGCTATGGGGCAGATGGGAAGCGGTTAAAATACTTTTGATTGCCTCTGTTTATATAATATTGCCTCTATTGCCTTGTGTAAAGCTGCAATCTATATTTTTTTTAGGAACTGGGAGAAAGAAATGGAAGAGAATGAGCCTCACAGTGTGGTAATGCCCTTTCAAAGCCCAGTGTGCATAGAGGTGACAGAGAAATCTTCAACAGCGTCATTATCTAATGTGTGTGAATCCTGAAAGAGACTGAACAGAAATGCAGATATTTTATAAAGAAAAACATAGTTTATATAAATGTATTTATTTGTGTAGGCCGAAGTTCTGTTTTCAAGAGAGTCTACAGAAGAGGGGAAGGTTCTAAATTGACATCAGGGCATACAAGTCTACAATGCAAGCTCCCAGAATAGCACTTACCTTTACATTCTTCCATGCAGTCCTGCAGGATGGAAGTTGATGATATGCAAGTAAGGACTGAGTGAATATAGTTATTTGCATGGCCCCCACCCCTACTGACGAAAGGATTGTGTCTGCTGGGTCCCAGACCCTGAACATTACTTGTTGGGTAGAGGGCAGTGGATGTGCCTGTTCACAGTACCTGGGTAACTGACATCACTGTCCTCCATGCAAAAGTGTTAACACCTAGGCCTAGCTATTGGCTGCAATGTCTGAGCACTGTAACACGGGAAGGTAACATATTCCCTCATACCCAAATCCCCAACTTCATAAGAGGAACAGATCTTGGGCTCCAATGGAGCAGGAAGGTGATGAAAGAATGTGGACTTTTGAGTTTACCTTGCTAGAGGAGAGGCATTGATGACAGTGATGGTGCTTTCAGTGTCTGTGTTTAACAAAAAAGAAATAAAGCATGTGATCTCTGCGCTGAATACAAGTTCTAGAATAAAAAATACAATTATAACAGGCAGCAGCACACACATATCCGCAAACAGACACCAAAAATAAAATATACGTGGACCTCTCAGTAGAGTGAATTTCAGGTGTCCCCTTCCCCTGATACATAGGCAGTAGTGATCTGTGGCCCTCCCCCTTACCCCCATATCCCCCCCCCCCTCTTTTTCAATTCACTCTTCAATGGGATGCTAAGACTATTTTTCTCTGTAAAGGTTGGGAATATAAAGTATTTTCAAACATATTTGTCCATTTGATCTGCTGCTTGATTGTTTGGATTTTGTCTACCTTTTTCTTGTGTTAACTTCACTGTGTTACACCCTGTCGTACAATTTGTGTTTTTTTTCTTTTTCTATTGCTATTCCTTCAATAAAGCAATCCTGATTGTTTAAAAATAACTAAATAAATATATAAACACAGTGTAATCTGCTAACCATTTACAAAATAGCCCATCAATATAATTGTGCAAAATTAGTGCAAAAGTGACACGTGCGTAATAAATAAATACACATTTTAACTTTTAAAATTTTGATTTATTTATTATGTACATGTCACTTTTGTCCTAATTTTACACAATTATATTGTCAGGTTATTTTGCAAATGGTTAGCACATTACACTGTGTTTATATATCTGTGTTTAACAGTAGCATAGTGTAGCAGGGAACATTTAGTGTTCAGCACTGATCAATGCAAACTCAACGCAAGGGCACATAGAAAACAATTGTTTTCCATGTGCCCTGTTCACACTATGCAAAATGCATTGGTGTGCTTTGCATAAAAATGCAGCATGTCTGCATTTTTACAGAGCAGCACAACAATCCATTACCAGGTACAGTAGTAAGTTGCAATGTGCTATTGTGAATATAATTGAACTAAAGCGGAGTTCCGCCAATTTGTTTATTTTTTTTAAAGTCAGCAGCTACAAATACTGCAGCTGCTGACTTTTAGTATATGGACACTTACCTGTTTAGGGCGCCCGCAATGTCGGCACCGAAAGCCGATCTGTCCCTCGGCTCTCGGGTCGAGGCACCGCCATCTTCAGTAAGGGAATCAGGAAGTGAAGCCTTGCGGCTTCACTTCCTGGTTCCCTACTGTGCATGCACTGCACGCTCTCACTGCTGTCTTCTGGGACCAGTGTGTCTCACAGAAGACAGCGGGGGGACAGAGGAGGGGCCGAACATGGCGTAGATATCCGCGGATACTGCGGCTATCTATGCCTGGAAGTGGGAGAAAATACCTGGCTTAGACAGGTATCGGCTCCCCCTCCCCCTTGAAAGGTGCCAAAGGTGACACTGGAGGGGGGGGGGAGGATTACGAAAAGCGGAAGTTCCATTTTTGGGTGGAACTCCGCTTTAAGTTTAATTGTCTGAGATTTTAACCACTTGACCTTTGGAAGGTTTTACTCCCTTCCATGACTAGGCCATTATTTGCAATTTTACTATTCTGCACTGCGTTACTTTACCTGGCAATTGCGCAGTCATGCAACACTGTACGCAATTGAAATTTATATATTTTTTCCACACAAATAGAGCTTTCTTTTGGTGGAATTTGATCGCCACCAGGTTTTAATATTTTTTGCCATATAAATGAAAAAAGGTGAAAATATTTGAAATAAGAGATTTACTACTTTCTGTTATAAAAGATATCCAATAAAATCTAATTTCATCATAAATGTAGGCCAAAATGTATTATGCTACACGTCTATGGTAAAAAAAAAAAAATCCATCAAGTCTATATTGATTGGTTTGTTTGAAAGATATAGCGCCTACAAACTATGGTATATACAGTATATTTAAAAATTGATGTACTGACAGCCTATCTCATGCCAGGACAGTAGAGATATCCCTCCAATGACAGTCCAAGGTATTTATTAAGAGGCATGGCAAGTTTTTTTGAAGTTGCAATTTTTGTCACATTTTTTGGAAAATCAAGAAATTAAATAAGAATTTTATTTAAAAAAAATGTTTTCTTTTTGAAAATTCTTTTTCGCACAACTCTGTTTGTCCCTAGAAATGAAGAATACTGGCTAATATTCTAGACAGATACAGGTTTCCTGTGCCAGTTCAAAGGTAAGTGAGCAGCCAGCTAACGACTCTCTTTATATAACATAATTATGTTTAGCCATTAAGAGCACAAGTAAATTTCACACAAAGTAAAATGTCGACTTTTGAAGCTTTTTTTTTTCCCCCAATCAAACCCCGGTGCTTGGCGAAGGCCAAGCAGGTGTATACAAAAATGCTGATTTTATCAATGAGATGCAAAGCATAAGGGATTATTTGCTGTTATTTGCAATTAGCAAGGATATCATCATGCATAAGCAGGTCTGACTCTAAGCATGCATGGGCAGAAAATCGTTTTTTTCATGTCTACGCAAATCTATCTATGTTTAAAGGGACATCACCAATTTAATATGGAAAAGGATATATTGTTTTTTTTTTGTTTACAAGGATCTATAGTTGTTTTGCTGTCCAGCAGATGGACCTAACTGTTTTTTTTTTGTTTGTTTTTTATGAAATTGAGGTGCATGTATTTATTGGCATAATTGTGACCCCCCAAAATAATGTAGCTGTCTCTGGCTAAATTGAAAGGAATTTTATCTAAATGTTGCTTTACATTTCCCAACAGGTACTGTGATATAGAGGAGATACACATTTGCCCTGGGCAGCGGAAGACCTCCTATAGATATTATTCAAGCACTACATACCTTTGTTTTATAATATGTATATATAAACCCAGTTACTAAAATCTCCTATAAAATTTTACATATTAATGTAATGTAAAAAGTCATTTTTAATATTTTTAAATCTGCAGTTTTCATATACAGTGGGGAAAATAATGATTTGTTCCCTAGAAGATTTGTAGGTTTGATCACTTACAAAGAAATGAAGGGTCTATAATTGTTATCATAGGTGTATTTTAAATGATAGAGACAAAATATCAACCAAAAATCCAGAAAAAACACATTATACAAATGTTATGAATTGAGTTGCAGTTTAGTGAGTAAAATAAGTATTTGATCCCCAAGCAAAACATGACTTAGTACTTTGGTGGAGAAACCCTTGTTGGCAAGCACAGAGGTAAGACGTTTCTTGTCATTGGTGACCAGGTTTGCACACATCTCAGGAGGGATTTTGGTCCACTCTTCTCTACAGATCTTCTCTAAATACTTAAGGTTTCTTTTCTGTCGCTTGGCAACTCAAATTTTCAGCTCTCTCTATACATTTTCTATAGGATTAAGGTCTGGAGACTGGCTTGGCCACTCCATGACCTTAATGTGTTTCTTCATGAGCCACTCCTTTGTTACCTTGGTGGTAGCTTTAGCAGAGAAACAGCCCCAAAGTATGTTTCCACCCTTGTGCTTGACTGTAGGGATGGTGTTCTTAGGGTCATAGTCAGCATTTTTCTTCCTCCAAACACAGCGAGTCGAGTTAATGCCAAGTAGCTTAATTTTGGTCTCATCTGACCAAAGCACTTTCTCCCAATCCTTCTCTGAATCATTTAGATGTTCATTGGCAAACTTCAGACGGGCCTGTACATGTGTCTTCTTGAGGAGGGGGACCTTGCAGGCGCTGCAGGATTTCAATTCCTGGTGGCGTATTGTGTTACCAATGGTTTGTATAGTAACTGTGGTCCCAACTGCCTTGAGATCATTCACAAGCTCCTCCCATGTAGTTCTGGGTTGATCCCCCACTTTTCTTATGATCATCCTTACGCCATGAGGCCAAATCTTGTCTACTCTGCTCCATTCCTCATCATTGATATCTTTCAACTCTGAAAAGAGCGGCAAATTGGAGCGCTCCTTGCCCAGGTGCTTAAAGAATTTTCTTTGCTTACCTGGGGAATGGAAGAATCTTCTCACTTGAGGGCCTCTTTGACCGCTTTAATTAGTGGTGAGACTAGGGCAAAGTCGAAGCCTCCAATGAATTCATCTCCCCCTTTTTCGCTGTCTGAAGACCCAGGAGATGCGTCATAAGGCTGGGATAGGCCTGGATCCTCTTGAGCTTCTTCAGCCAGGGAGCCTGACAGAGTGGTGGATTGGCTCGGTGTGCGATCAGAGCGGCTGTCACGACGGTGGGTGCAGTGTCTGGAGGAGGAATGGGAGCATCTCCTCTGTTGATGGGTCCTAGATGGGGAGTCACGTCTGGACCTAGATGAGGAAGGCTGACGTTGCGGCCTGGCAAGGTCTTTGTCGTCCCGTACCACGAACTGGCGATCTAAACTGGAAGGCCTAAATAAAAGAGAAGGGTAGGGAAAAAGGGGCATGTCATTAGGACGCATGTCCATCCATCAGCGGACCTGGCCCATTTCCTCTCATCCCCATGTACGTAGAGCGTGAGGGCTGGCCGCACAGAGGCGGTGACCTGTCCATGGCACCCTGGAGGATGAATGAGCGGAGATCCTGCCTTTTGTAGGAACACCACACGTCCTAGAAAACAGGGAGGAAAGTGGCAGCACACAAAAAAAAGTGAACACTTCTCCTTTAAGAGCCGCCTCCCCCCCTCCTGCACCATGAACCTGGGCTGGTGCTTACCTGATCCTGGGTGCCTGGTGCCTGGGTAAACTACCGCACACTGCCCGTAGGTAATCCTGAGGTGTCAGGGGCTGGCAGGGTTTTAAATCTTCCCGCCGTAGTGACATCACCACCATGGCCCGTTTGCGCCTGCGCCGTGGCGACCCGCCGTCCCCCACAGAGCTGCGCATGCGTGAACCAAGCCTCTGTTTCACCCGTGGTTTTGCGCATGCGCGGAAGCTCATCCCGGCCGCAACCCGGAAGAGAGGGACGGCGTCCTGAAAGGCAGAAGGCGCCATGAGCACACCAAAGCCAGGAAAAGGGGAAAAAAAGAAAAGACGAAGACAGACAATATAATAACATAAACTGCTGCCATGGAGGGAATTCCTGAGGGCTCCAGACCTTGCCAGCTGACACCATTCAGACGTCTCTTCTGGGCATATGCTGTCCCCCACCACTGGTACACACACACACGCCTGAAGCCACTCATCCGCCCATGGCTGGGCCCTGGGCTATTTCTCTATGACACCGCTTGAACCGTATGCCCGACACCGGCCCATTCGGGCTCAACAATCCAGTCTTGGACGTCATGAGAAACGTAAGTGCAACGCTGTAGGTCCATAGAGGAGGACAAAAAAGGAACGCAGTCTCTGGCTGTGAGCTTAAATTTATGGGAATGGGGACCTATAGCATTGGAGAGGAGACGTGGTTAACCCACACATAGGCTGCCATGGAGTCTGTCAGGAAATTTCGTTTTTTTTGCACTAAAATTCATTAAAGTGTATTTTAAAAATAAATAGCGTTTGAAAAACTGCTGTGTAAATACCATGTGACATAAAAAAGTGCTACGACCACCATTTTATTCTCTAGGGCCTCTGCATTTTTTTTTTATATATATAGAACTCTCAAGCATTATATATATATATATATATATATATATATATATATATATATATATAAGAAAAAATATATATAGTCGCGCTAACTTATAAATATAAACATAAGCCCACCACTGAATGATTGAAAAAATTATCTTCAAATCATCACAGTGAAGAATTATGTAAGTGCTCAGTGAAGAACAATAAATAAAAAATATATAAACAAAGCATATGGAATAATAATACAAACTTAATTATTGATATTAATACATGCTTGCATAGGGCCTTAAATAATCAAATCCAAAGTCCATACAAAGAAACACCCGTGATCAAGTGTCCATGTTAAATGAAAAAAGAAAAATGAAAAAAGCAAAAGAAAACAAAACAAAAACGATTCCAAATCTTCTTATATTCGTGACTTTCACCACCACCAGTAAGAATTCCTGCTTACCAAAAAGCGATGGTCCCCTATGACGGAGGACCCCAAACAGCCTCAAATGGTAATCAGTAGGACTCCAGACTTCAGTGTATGCTGAGCCTCAATTGTTTTGATAGCCAAAATGCTCATATACCATCATGCAGTACTCGATACGGAACATGGAAGGAAGGGAGGACACTACATAGTGTAAAATCCTTGGTGGATATTTATTTAAAAGAAGAAAACATACTTACAAAAATGCAGTTTAAAAAACAGCCTTAAAAATGTGACAGCGCCGACCGGTCAAAGGCGCTAGTCACACACATACGTCCGTGGAAGTCGAGCAGTGGAGGGTGACGTCAGCACAAAGCTCGTATCCTGCCCAATATATATATATAATGTTTGTGGGTTCTAAGCAATTTTCTGACTTTTTAGGCTGGTTCACACTATAACACGCAGCGGCTCACAGCAGGGGTCCGGTGCGTCCCCATTCACCTCATCAGGTCCGATTTCAGCCCGAATTTTTGGCTGAATTCGGACCTGAAACGGATCAAAAGACACAGAGGACTCCTGTGCAAATCGCATCGGAGCCGCTGCAGAGATGTGTGAACCGGCTCCATACAGAGCCGGTGATCTGCCGACAAACGTCCCCCCGGCGGATTCTGCCCCCAACTGTACTGCGCAGGCGCGGCGCTTGCGCAGTACGAACGTCAATGAGCTTCTGAAAATAGCCGAACGTGTAGAGCTGAGAGTCAGCTCTACACGGCGCCTGCGTGGACCTAGATGTAAGTGGCCAGTCGGCCTCACGTTCTCGCTACGCTCGCTCGGCCTCCTGGCTCTTTTTTTAACATCCTCCATGTCCACGGGGATGGTAAAGAAAGAGCCTGGATGTCAGCAGTGTAGCACAATTTGGTGTGCGCAGGCGCCATGTAGAGCTGACTCTCAGCTCTATATGTTCGGCTATTTTCGGAAAAAGCGCCGCGCCTGCACAGTACAGAGCGGGCAGAATCCGCTGGGGGGCAATGCTCGGCAGTACACCGGTCACAATCTCCAGCCATGCGAATTAGATGCGGGGGAAACCCGCATCCAATTCGAATAGGTTTAAACCCAGCCTAAATGTAATCAAAAAGTGTCAAAATAGGCCTGGTCTGCAAGTTTAAAACAAGTGGTGAAGAGCAATATAAAGCAGATCTCAAAACGTGTGCGTCTGCAGACTCCAGTGCTTAAATCGAGTCCTGGTTTTTAGGGGCTATACATTTTTTTTAACTGTATTTTATGCCAAGGGGCTACTTACTGTAGGTGTTATAGGAAACATCCCTGTTGCCCAGGTTTTTTTCTTTTTTTTTTTTTAAAAGAACCCCAATGTTAACCTTTTAAAAAATTCCATCCTGCTCCTCTTCCAGGCCAGTAACGATACTGTATCTTTTTTTTTTTCTTCTGCAAAGCACATTTTTAACAAGTTACAATATTCTTATTACCCACCTCTGCTTACAGATTTCCCCCACCTGGACGAGCCGACTTCAAAGCTTGCAGCCTGTTAAATGACACTGATTAGCACACTATGTTAACATTTATGATACTCCGTGGAGTTTCTTTTGATGCTTAATGCAAACACCACATTTCCACAATTATAAACTGCCTCTGCATTCCAGAGTGATATATGCCGATTTATTTATCTAAGCTCTGGCTTCCCTTATTCTTTGCCTGCCTGGCGTTTGCATCTTCATATCTGCAAACACAAATGCATCAAAAATACATGCAATATAATTATTTGCAGATATTCTTTGGCACAATGTTCTCTGAAAGCACATTATTCAGCTGGTAATTTAAATACAGGTAAACTTATGATAGGTGGGTGTGAGAAACTGGGGATTTCATATTCATAATTAGTATCAGTGATAATTGTACCTGCTTAAAGAGTACCCGTCCGTCATATTGCAGAAAATGCTACACTGTGGTAAGGCAAGAAAAATAAAGGTTGACAGTTTTAGGCCCCATTCACACCAGCAGTTGCTCTGGAACACACTCACTGGTGTGCGGTACAACAACAGCGGTGACATCTCATTAAGTTATATTGGCTTTAGCGTGGTCGTACTGCACCCTGTACTTTTTTTTTTCGAAGAACAACACCACAATGTGGCATTCCGGAGTTCCGGCATGCCGGCATACCGGCATTCCGGAGTTCCGGGCCCAGGTGCCCTTGACCTGGCCGGAGCGGGAGATGGAGTCCATCCCAGGCACCTTTAGCCTGGGGTGAGGTACTAATGCGGTAGCCTGGGACTCAGTACCTTCGACTGGGTTCCGCGAGGGTGGAGGAATCCGAGGGGGCCCTAACACCTTGGGTGCCCGTGTCTGAGATGAGGAGGCTGGTGAGCGGAACTTCTCCGGAAAGTCCGGCGCAGCATTTGCTGGTGACGGAGAGGCCTCCGGTAACTCTCTTGGACGTATGTCTTCCCTCTGACAGGGGCTGTGATAGCGAAGGTAATTCATGCTCTTATTCTATATAGTCGGTGGCAGTGACTATACATCATAACCATTGGTGACACCAGAGTGGTTAGCTCTACTAAAAGGATTGTGCCTTGACCTACTCCCCACAAATACTGAAGTGTTCTATGGGTCTCAACCTGTCTGTGCTGTATGACTATTTATTGCTGGAAGAGAATAAATACGAGTTGGACCTTTTCAGTGTGTGGAACTCTGGTTACTGGGAGCAAAGGGAGTCATTTCGGAGAAAGGATTTGACTCTGGGGCACACACACAAAACCCGATAGTTCTGGCATTCACCTCCAGTCTCTCTGGAGGACATGGGCCGTAGTGTATCGCATCCCTCCCCCCAGTACTAACCCCCTAGACAAGACCAACAAGCCGAGAATGAGAAGGGGTGAGAGGGGTGAGGTCGCTACATTAGGCAAGTGAGTATTTTGACCAAATCATCATTTTTATGCATATTGTCCATGTCCAACTCAAAGCTGTATAAACTTGAATGTTTATTGTATTTAAGCATATCAGGTGATGTGTATTTGTGTATTGAGGGAAGGTGTGACCTAAGGAGATCAACACCCTATTCCGCCTAGGTTGCATACTTTTTAGGCAGCTTCTTTTCCTCTGGCAAATTGGGCAAAAAAAAGAGATTTGACGGATTCTGAAAAGTAAACATTTAAAAAAAGTATTTCAGAGGGATGCAGCACTTTTGAAATCGCTAAGATGGCATGATCACAGAACCATCAAACGTTTCGTTGAAAATAGTCAACAAGGTCGCAACAAACGGGTTGAGAAAAAAAGATGCAAATAATTACCAAAGATTTGAGAAGATTCAAAAGTGAAGCTACCAGGAACCCATTATCCTCCAGTGCTGTCATATTTCAGAACTGCAATCTACCTGGCGTGTCCAGAAGTACAAGGTATCTAGTGCTCAGAGACATGGCCAAGGTAAGGAAGGCTGAAACCCGACCACCACTGAACAAGACACATAAGTTGAAATGTCAAGACTGGGCCAAGAAATATCTGAAGACACAGAGCTCCACTTCGACTCAGACACCAGCAAGGTGGAAGTGGGGTATTGGTATGGGCTGGTTTTATTAACCGCTTCAGCCTGGACCATTTTGGTGGATAAAGACCAGGCCACTTTTTGCGATTCGGCACTGCGTCGCTTTAACTGACAATTGCGCGGCCATGCGACATGGCTCCCAAACAACATTTACGTCCTTTTTTCCCCACAAATAGAGCTTTCTTTTGGTGGTATTTGATCACCTCTGCGGTTTTTATTTTTTGCGCTATAAACAAAAATAGAGCAAAATTTTTGAAAAAAAATGCAATATTTTTTACTTTTTGCTATAATAAATATCCCCAAAAATATATAAAAAAACATTTTTTTCCACAGTTTAGTCCGATACGTATTCTTCTACATATTTTTGGTAAAAAAAAAAAAAAAATTGCAATAAGCGTTTATTGATTGGTTTGCACAAAAGTTATAGCTTCTACAAAATATGGGACTGTTTTATGGCATTTTTATTAATATATTTTTTTTACTAGTTATGGCGGCGATCAGCGATTTCTATCGTGACTGCGACATTATGGCAGACACATCGGACACTTTTGACACCATTGTCATTTTTACAGCGATCAGTGCTATAAAAATGCACTGATTACTGTAAAAATTACACTGGCAGTAAATGGGTTAACCACTAGGTGGCGCTGCAGGGGTTAAGTCAGTACTAGGGAGTGATTCTTACGGTTAGTGGGCGTGGCTACACGTGACACGTCACTGATGACCGTTCCCGATCACGGGGAAAGGTCATCAGTGACAGTGTCACTAGGCAGAATAGGATGCTTTGTTTACAAAGGCATTCCCCTGTTCTGCCCTTGCCAACCGCAATCGCGGGCCTCCCGGGAACATCGAGTTCCCGGGACCCGCGGCCGCACTCGCGAGGCACGCGGCGGGCGCGCGCGACCGCTGGGCGGCAAATTTAAAGGGACGTACGGGTACGCCCATGTGCCTGCCTGTGCCATGTTGTCGACGTACGTCGTCGTGCGGCGGTCGGCAACTGGTTAAAGATGAGCTAGCTGGACCTTTTCGGTTAAAGATGGACTCAAAATCAACTCCCAAACCTACTGTCAGTTTTTAGAAGACACTTTCTTCAAGCAGTGATACAGGAAAAAGTCTGCATCTTTCTAGAAGACCATTATATTTATGCTGGACAATACTCCATCGCATGCATCTAAGTAATTTACTGCGTAGCTAGCCAGTAAAGGCCTTAAAGATGAAAGAATAATGACATGACCCCCTTCCTCACCTGACCTAAACCCTATTGAGAACTTGTTGACCCTTCTTAAACTGAGATTTACGGTGAAGGAAAACAGTACACCTCTATGAACAGTGTCTGGGAGGCTGTGGTTGTTGCTGCTGCACAAAAAGTTGATCGTCAACAGATCAAGAAACTGACAGACTCCATGAATGGAAGGCTTATGACTGTTATTGAAAAGAAAGGTGGCTATATTGGTCACTGTTTTTTTTGTTTTTTTTTAAAGTGGTTATATACCCATTTTTTTTAATTTTTTTTTTACCTACAGGTTAGCCTATAATAAGGCTTACCTGTAGGTAAAATGAACATCTCCTAAACCTGTACGGTTTAGGAAATTTTCACTTTGCATTCAGCCGCTAACATTGAAGGTCCGGCAGACGCTGCCGGACCTTGCCGGGAACAAGACTCCTGTGCGCATGCGCAGGAGTGACGTCACTGCGGCTCTAGGCGCTCATCCGCGAACCGGGGTGACACACCGAGTGCAAAATGTCAGCTGCCTCGGCGTGGACCGGGATTAGATACCGATGCCTCGTTCTAAGGTAAGTACTGTATTTATTGGCGTATCACTATTTTACCCTGAAAATAGAGGGTTACATTTTCCTGCGTGTTATATGCAGGGGGCTGTGGAATGTTTTTTTCCTGAAACTTCCCTCTTAAAGTTATGGTGTGTTATACGCCTGTGCCTGTTATACGCCGATAAATACGGTATTTCATAATGAGCTAGTATGCGGTGCATACTAGCTCATTATGCCTTTGTCTTACAGGTTTCATTTTTTTATTTTACTTTTTTTTTCTGCGGGTATACAACCGCTTTAATGTCAGAAATGTTTAATTGTAACTTTTGAGTTGATTTTTTATTATTTTCACTTTAACAAATGAAAATAAAAAAGTGAGATGGGAATTTTTTATTTTTATTTTTTTTATTTAGTTGCATAATAAATTCTGCACACAAATAGTTGCCCAATAATTGTGCACACATAGATATTCTCCTAAGAAAGCCAAAAGCTCACTTTTACTTTGTTAAATATTCAGGTTTGAGGTTTATTAACATTTTGGATTGACCGAGAACACTGTAGTTGTTCAATTATGAAATGAATCCTCAAAAATACAAATTGACTTATAACTGTGCACACAGTCTATAAGGGAGCTGTTTTACCAGCTGAATGGTCTACAGTAGACACATGCACTGCCGAAAAATGTGTTTGTTTTAGTTTCATTTGTTTTTTTGCTTTTTTCGGAAATTCTGAAAATTCGAAAATTCTGAATCCGGAAATTCGGAAATTCAAAAAATTAAGAATTCGGAAATTAGAAAATTCTGAATTCGGAAATTCAATTTTCCAAATTTCTAATTCTCTCATTTCCGATTTTGGAATTTAGAATTTTCAAAAAAATCTAAAAAAAAAAGAAAGAAAATCAGTAAAATTCGAAATAATAATTAACTAATAATAACTATTAAATCACAGGTATTGGAATTTCCTTTCAAATCTGGCTGTTAGTGAATGTAACGAATACAAATTTATCTGAAGTTACGAATTATCCGAAATAACGAATCTAAACAAATGGAATAGAACAAATTAATAATAAAGTTTTTATTATTATTATTTATTATTATTAGATTGTTACGTTCGTTATTTTGGATAATTCGTAAATTCAGATGAATTTGTTACATTCCCTAACAGTCAAATATGAAAGGAAATTCCAATACCTAATCTCCAAATTTTCAAAATATAGAATTCAGAATTTCCTAAATGTTGAATTTCCTAATTTTTGAAAATTTCCGAAATTTCGGCATTCCGACTTTTTCATTCCCCGACTTAGTTGGGGTAGCCGGTACACTTTGGTGGGGGTGGGTCAGCCATGCCTTGTTACCATTGACCTCTGGGAACCCGCCTTCTGACCTCTGACCTCTGGGGGAGGTCCCTATTCCAATTCCTGAGTCCTAGCCTTATTCTTCAAGGGGAAACCTAAACCCTGACCCTAACCCCAGCCCTAACCCCAACCCCAATTCTAACCCTCTAACCCTAACACCCAACCCTAACCCCAACCCCAACACCTACCCCTAACCCTCTAACCATAACCCTCTAATGCTAACCCTAACCCTATAACCCTAACCACAACCCCTTAACCCTAATACCCTAACCCAAACCTCAAAACCATAACCCTAACACCCTAACCTTAACCACTAACCCCAACCCCTAACCCTATAATCATAACCCTAATTGTAAACACTTGTACAGCTACCACCAACAGGAGTTGCTTAGTTTTCTTTGGTGCATCGCTGTCCAACCCTGAAGCCCATTTTTGTTCAATGGACTTCAGATGCCATCTGTGCAACCAAACCTGTATTGCGAAAAACAATGGATTTCCACTGGCAAGCAAAGCCCAGCCAATCAGCACCAGGAGGGCATGTGAAAATATTTTCAGCTTTCTTAGGCTGGTCATACATGTTACATTTAGTTGTAGAATTTTACTTTAGATTTACCAAAAACCATATAATATGAGGTCAAAACTAAACAACTTTCAATTGTATCCAATTAGGCAGGCCCTTGTACTACATAGTTTAAGGTACTGTAAATCTAAAGGAAAATTGTACAAGAAAATTGTACAAGAAAATTAAACATGTATGGCCAGCCTTATTCTAGGCTCCCACTAATGCAGTGCAGGAAATAGACATGTGCAATTAGTTTCAGTCTGAATCTTAATTCAGACACATTTTTGGTTATTCGGAGATACAGATGTATCCAAATCACTGAATGACAATAGTAGCGAATTTAGTTTAAATACGTTTAGTTTTGTTTATTCATTTTATAATAAATTCCAAATATTTGGAACTATTAGAATTTAAATCGATTGACTGATCCAAATTCAGTGTGAAGAATAGCTGTCCTGAACAACTGACTCATCATCTGTCAGCGAGTTTTCCCGCTGACAGCTGAATGTAAACAAAATGGGGGCGTCCAGACTCTGATATGTCACCCCCATGACCACTGGGTCAGGGTTGTGGGGAGGAGGGCCTAGTCACCATTAACATGGAGACAATGGGCTTTGGGGATGGGGAGCCCCCTGCCCCAAAGCACTCCCCCTATGTTGAGGGCATGTGGCTGGTATGGTTCAGGAGGGGGCACTCACGAATCCCCCAATTTCCTGGCCTGCCAAGCTGCATGCTCAGATATTTTTGGGGGGACCCCAGGCAGTTTAAAAAAAAAAAAATTAAATCCATACCAGACCCGAAGGGTCATTGGTTGTTAGGGATGCGGCGGTCGATTTTCCGGCCTGCTCCTTAATAGTGATGAGCCGAACACCCCCGGGTTCGGTTCGCACCAGAACCCGCGAACGGACCGAAAGTTCGAACGAACATTAGAACCCTATTAAATACAATGGATGCGAACGTTCGAATTCTAAAGTGCTAATTATAACAACTATTATGCATGTTATTGTCCTAAAAAGGGTTTGGGAACCCGGGTTCTGCACCAGGGGACATGTATCAATGCAAAAAGAAGTTTTAAAAACGGTCGTTTTTCGGGAGCAGTCATTTTAATGATGCATAAAGTGAAAAAAAAAAAAGTCAAATATTCCTTTAAATATCGTACCTGGGGGGTGTCTAAAGTATGCCTGTGAAGTGCCACGTGTTTCCCGTGTTTAGAACTGTCCCTGCACAAAATGACACTTCTAAAGGAAAAAAAAGCCATTTAAAACTGCTTGCGGCTTTAATGTAATGTCTGGTCCCGGTAATATGGATGAAATTCTTTAAGAAAAATGGCATAGCTACCCCATGACCCCCCCCCCCCCCTACCCCAGCCCATTACCAGCCCCTTTGGGTCTTGTATGGATATTAAGGGGAACCCCGCACATAAAATAAAAAAGGCCCTATATACTCTGAACAGCCGTATACAGGCGGTGCATACAAGACAGGGACTGTAGGTTTGTTCTTATGTAGAATCTGTTTGTAATTTTGAACAGGTACATTGTTGAAGTGTAGCTCCAGCCCAAAAATCTATTTTTAAACTTTTTGGGAAACATAGGTAAGGGTTATCACCCCTGTAACATTTGTTTTGCTGTCTGTGCCCCTGTTCAGAACATTTCACCTCACTTTCCGTCCCAATGACAACTGTTTTTGAAATGTGGTGTTTTTCTTGAAACAAGGATTGCTGATAAAGCATCAGTACAGATGAGACCCCTTTCTCCCATATTTATTCTTACAGGAGAGAATTTTCCTTTCTAGGGGTAGATTTCCTCTCACTTCCTGTTGTCTTCTTTCGTTTGCAAGTAGGAGTCGTTTGTAAGTTGGATGTTTGAAAGTAGGGACCTGCCGTATATACTCTGCAGAAATAGGCCCCTTAGTTGTTGGTGTTGGCACAACACTGTAAGCACTCAGTTACTCTTGGTTGGTGCTGGAACGCCCTGCTGTCAACTATTATATCAGGAATTTTAATTACATATAATTGTTGAACAGTGGTAGTAAAAATTGGGGCTTTGATGGTGGTGCTGGTGCCACAACACTGTAAGCCCTGACAGTTACTCTTGGTGGGTGCAGCAATGGGCCCTGCTGTGAATTATTAGATCAAGAATTGTAATTACATGCCCCTTTTGAACAGGGGCTGAAAAATTGGGCCTTTCGTGGTGGTGGTGGTGGTGGCGTTGCCACAAGACTGTAAGCCCTCAGAGTTACTCTTGGTGGGTGCAGCAATGGACCCTGCTGTGAATTATTAGATCAAGAATTGTAATTGCATGCCCCTGTTGAACAGGGGCTGAAAAATTGGGCCTTAGGCACTGGTGGCACAACACTACAACCCCTCACAGATACTGTACTTGGAGCACAGCAATGAGCCCTGTTGCAAAGTATTGCTTCAAAAATTGTAATGACACGCCCCTGTTAAACAGGGGCTGAAAAATTGGGCCTTAGGCACTGGTGCCACAACACTCCAACCCCTCACAGATACTGTACTTGGAACACAGCAATGAGCCCTATGGCAAATTATTGCTAAAAAAATTGTAATTACACGCCCCTGTAAAACAGGGGCTGAAAAATTGGGCCTTAGCCACTGGTGGCGGCACCCATAAACAAAAATGATCTTCCAAGCTATCATCATCAATCGTATCATTGAGGACTCGGAGGAGGAGGATAGCCAGTCAACATAACAGCACAGGCACTCAGCATCAGCATCAGTCTTGAAGGGATGTGACATGTTAAAATCAATTAGTCTGTTATATCAGCATCAGGTGTGTGGTAGCTGGTGGTGATCCAAGACTGGTTCATCTTGATGAAAGTCAGTCGATCAACCGAGTCGGTGGACAGGCGCACCCTGTGATCCGTGACAAATCCTCCAGCAGCACTGAATGTGCGTTCCGAAAGAACGCTGGATGCAGGACAGGCCAGTAGCTCAATTGCATACTGTGCAAGCTCTGGCCAGTGATCCATCCTCAAGACCCAGTAAGCCAGAGGATTTTCGGTGGGGAAGGTGTCCAAGTCTGACCTTGCCCCTAGATATTCCTGCACCATGTTTATCAGACGCTGGCGATGGTTGCTGGAACCGATCATACTTTGGGGCTGCGGACTAAAGAATTGTCTGAACGCATCGGTCAGACGGCCACCTTCCCCACCGCTCCTTCTTTGACTGGCCGAAGCCTCAGCAACTCGTTGTCCAGGACCAGGAGTTTGTAACCTCCCAGTCTCTGGGAACGCGTTGCACAGACCTTTCTGCAAGGCCTCCCGGAGTTGTCTCATCCTCTGCTCCCTCTGCGACGGTAACATAAGGTCCGCAACCTTACCCTTGTACCGTGGATCAAGGAGAGTGGCCAGCCAGTAATGGTCCCTCTCCTTGATCCGAAGAATACGAGGATCCTTCCGCAGACTTTGCAGGATCAGGGAGGCCATGCAGCGTAGGTTTGCTGAGGCATTCGCTCCGGAGTCCTCTGGGTCACTAAGGACGACATGATCCGCAGCCACCTCCTCCCAGCCACGTACAAGTCCACTGGTTTCTTGGGACTGTAAATCATCCCTAAAAGACTGCTGCTGATGATGCTGAGTGCCAGCCTCCACCTCCATGCTGACACAATCCTCCTCCTCCTCCTCCTCCTCCTCTTCCTGTGCGATGGGTGGGACAGAAGGAACACTGTCTGGGTAAAGGGGGCCTTGAGAGGCAAGGAAGTCCTCCTCTTCCTGCCTCTGTTCTGCCTCAAGTGCCCTGTCCATTATTCCACGCAGCGTGTGCTCCAACAGGTGGACAAGAGGTACAGTGTCACTGATGCATGCACTGTCACTGCTCACCATCCTCGTGGCCTCCTCAAATGGTGCCAGGACAGTGCATGCATCCCTGATCATGCCCCACTGGCGTGGAGAAAAAAAACCAAGCTCCCCTGACCCTGTCCTGGTGCCGTAGTCGCACAGGTACTCATTGATGGCCCTCTGCTGCGTGTGCAGCCGCTGCAGCATGGCCAACGTTGAGTTCCACCTGGTGGGCATGTCACATATAAGGCGGTTCTTGGGCAGGTTCAACTCCTTTTGCAGCTCAGCCAGGCGAGCACTGGCATTATAAGATCTGCGGAAATGCACACAGACTTTCCTGGCCTGCCTCAGGACATCCTGTAAGCCCGGGTACCTGCCCAAGAACCGCTGCACCACCAGGTTAAGGACGTGAGCCACACAGGGCACATGGGTCAGTTGTCCCTGTCGGAGGGCGGAGAGGAGGTTGGTGCCATTGTCGCAAACCACCATTCCTGGCTTAAGCTGGCGTGGCGTCAACCACCTCTCGGCCTGGCCCTGCAGAGCAGACAGGACCTCTGCCCCAGTGTGGCTTCTGTCCCCCAAACACACCAGCGCAAGCACGGCATGGCATCTTTTTGCCTGCGTACTTGCGTAGCCCCGTGAACGGCTACGGAGCACCGCTGGTTCATAGGACAAACCACAGGAAGAGGCCATGGAGGAAGAAGAAGAGGAGGGGGTGGAGGAGAGAGGTGTGTCACAACCAGTAGTAGCATTTTGGAGGCGTGGCGGTGGGACAACCTCCAACACTACTGCACCTTGTCCTGCATCCTTCCCAGCTGCCAAAAGAGTGACCCAATGGGCCGTGAAAGAAAGGTAACGTCCCTGTCCATGCCTGCTGGACCATGAGTCAGCGGTAATATGCACCTTACCGCTGACCGCCCTGTCCAGCGAGGCCAAGACATTGCCTTCCACATGCCGGTAGAGAGCCGGAATAGCCTTCCGTGAGAAAAAGTGGCGTTTGGGAACCTGCCACTGAGGAACCGCACATTGCACAAACTCACGGAAGGGGGCCGAGTCTACCAACTGAAAAGGCAGCAGTTGAAGCGCTAGCAATTTAGCCAAGCTAGCATTCAACCGCTGGGCATGTGGATGGCTGGGAGTGAACTTCTTTCGACGGTCCAGCAGCTGGGGCAGGGAAATTTGCCTGCTAGAATCGGACGTCGGTGTACTGCTAGCAGAGTGGCCGCAAGTACTTGGCTGTGACACACCTAATTCTACACCTTCATTCCTCTCAGTGCATGTTTCAGAGAGGACTGAAGTTATAGTGGGGTTGGAGATCCCAGCTGATGCGGTGCAAGGAGAGGTCCGCTTTGTTCTTTGGTGTGGGTCTTTCAGGTAGGCTTGCCAACGAGCTGCATGGCAGGTCAACATATGTCTGGTCAGGCATGTGGTACCCAAGCGGCTGATGTTTTGGCCACGCGATATACGCTTGAGACATATGTTGCAAACAGCAGCTGTGCGATCTGATGCACTAGCCTCAAAAAAGGCCCACACCAAAGAACTTTTTGAATGACGGGCAGAGGCAGCGCCCTGCACAGGCGGAGCTCTGCGGTGTGATTCCGTCGGTGTACTGCCCTTACGCTGGCCACCAAAGGGCATCCTGCCTCGTTGGAGATGTGCCTCCTCCTCATCCTCCTCCTCCTCCTCTCTCCTATTAGGCACCCACGTGGAGTCAGTGACCTCATCATCCCCTCCCTCCTCATCACTGGAGCCAATCTGGCAGTATGCTGCAGCTGCTGGAACATGACTGCCAGATTGGTGTCCTTCTTGAGCATCCCCTCTGTCTGCTCTCACGCTACTGCCTTCCTCTAGCTGGGTTTCATCATCAGACCCTTCGAAACGCTGGGCATCCTCCTGGAGCATGTACCCAACACTGTGCTGAAACAGTTCGGGGGACTCCTCAGGAGGAGGACATGGTGGGTCTAGGGAAGGAGTGACTGATGATGAGTCTGACATTGATACCAGGGAAGAGGACGCTTTGGCAGCTGCTTTTCCAGTACCCTGAGCCTGGGTGAGAGAGGATGAGGAGGAGGAGGAGGGCTTGGTCATCCACTCTACCAAGTCTTCGGCATGATGTGGCTCAACATGTCCAGCTGCCGAAAAGAAGGACAAGCGTGTCCCATGGCCATGTGCTGATGACAATGCACCGCGTCCACGACCAGCACTGTTGCCCCCAGACACAGAGCCTGCTTGCCCTCTTTTATTGCCTCCTGACTGTCTGCCTCTCCTTGTTTGCCTTCCAGACATTCTAATAGATGGCCTGCAGGGAGATGGGAAAAAAGCAATAAGGGCTACCTTCAGGTGTCCTTCTCTGTCCCTTGAAACAAGGACTTTGACAGTGAAAGAAACTGACACACTCTCCCTACCTACAGTTTTCTGTCCCTAGAAAAAATGTTTTTTTTAAGCACAATTTAGCACAAGGAGAATTCACTCACTGTCCTTCCAGGTCCCTGGAAACAAGGACTTTGACAGTGAAAGAAACTGACACACTCTCCCTACCTACAGTTTTCTGTCCCTAGAAAAAATGTTTTTTTTAAGCACAATTTAGCACAAGGAGAATTCACTCACTGTCCTTCCAGGTCCCTGGAAACAAGGACTTTGACAGTGAAAGAAACTGACACACTCTCCCTACCTACAGTTTTCTGTCCCTAGAAAAAATGTTTTTTTTAAGCACAATTTAGCACAAGGAGAATTCACTCACTGTCCTTCCAGGTCCCTGGAAACAAGGACTTTGACAGTGAAAGAAACTGACACACTCTCCCTACCTACAGTTTTCTGTCCCTAGAAAAAATGTTTTTTTTAAGCACAATTTAGCACAAGGAGAATTCACTCACTGTCCTTCCAGGTCCCTGGAAACAAGGACTTTGACAGTGAAAGAAACTGACACACTCTCCCTACCTACAGTTTTCTGTCCCTAGAAAAAATGTTTTTTTTAAGCACAATTTAGCACAAGGAGAATTCACTCACTGTCCTTCCAGGTCCCTGGAAACAAGGACTTTGACAGTGAAAGAAACTGACACACTCTCCCTACCTACAGTTTTCTGTCCCTAGAAAAAATGTTTTTTTTAAGCACAATTTAGCACAAGGAGAATTCACTCACTGTCCTTCCAGGTCCCTGGAAACAAGGACTTTGACAGTGAAAGAAACTGACACACTCTCCCTACCTACAGTTTTCTGTCCCTAGAAAAAATGTTTTTTTTAAGCACAATTTAGCACAAGGAGAATTCACTCACTGTCCTTCCAGGTCCCTGGAAACAAGGACTTTGACAGTGAAAGAAACTGACACACTCTCCCTACCTACAGTTTTCTGTCCCTAGAAAAAATGTTTTTTTTAAGCACAATTTAGCACAAGGAGAATTCACTCACTGTCCTTCCAGGTCCCTGGAAACAAGGACTTTGACAGTGAAAGAAACTGACACACTCTCCCTACCTACAGTTTTCTGTCCCTAGAAAAAATGTTTTTTTTAAGCACAATTTAGCACAAGGAGAATTCACTCACTGTCCTTCCAGGTCCCTGGAAACAAGGACTTTGACAGTGAAAGAAACTGACACACTCTCCCTACTGTGAGGGGGTTAGCTTGGCAGCGGGTGTGTGTGACCCCCGGGATGGGCTCCCCACCCAAAAACAGGCCCAGCAAACGGAGGTTGTGGTTTTCAAAATCAAAAAAAAAAGGTGCGGTTTATTTTCTATTTACAGTGACAAAACACAGCAAAGCAAAAGAAACATAACCAAAATAAATCCTGGTCAAGTTGACCTCTGACTAAACATACAGGTTTCCTAACTAACAACTGGGATCAGCCTAGTGCTGTCCTAGTCCCTAAGTCCCTGGTTTAGTAAAAGTCCAAACAAATAGCCACACAGGCTTTGCCTCACCGCACAGGGGTTCACTCTCCCTAGACAGTCCACACAGGTCTGGTTCCAGGCATGAGCTAACATCTAATGAAGCTGGGAGTTCTTATAGAGGCCTACATGAGCTGACAAGCTTCAGCTGGCCTCATCAACTCCCTGTCTGTACGACGCCCAGCCCTCTCCCTAGAGGTATGAGTCATCCATGAGCCCACTAGCCTTATACAACTCTCCACCTAGTTGTATAAGTCGGCGTAAAGCCTGAATCTGGGCGAAATATATCTACCCCCCTGGATGCAACCAGGTGACTTTACCTTCCTGCTGTCACACTACCTACAGTTTTCTGTCCCTAGAAAAAATGTTTTTTTAAGCACAATTTAGCACAAGGAGAATTCACTCACTGTCCTTCCAGGTCCCTGGAAACAAGGACTTTGACAGTGAAAGAAACTGACACACTCTCCCTACCTACAGTTTTCTGTCCCTAGAAAAAATGTTTTTTTTAAGCACAATTTAGCACAAGGAGAATTCACTCACTGTCCTTCCAGCTCCCTGGAAACAAGGACTTTGACAGTGAAAGAAACTGACACACTCTCCCTACCTACAGTTTTCTGTCCCTAGAAAAATTTTTTTTTTTAAGCACAATTTAGCACAAGGAGAATTCACTCACTGTCCTTCCAGGTCCCTGGAAACAAGGACTTTGACAGTGAAAGAAACTGACACACTCTCCCTACCTACAGTTTTCTGTCCCTAGAAAAAATGTTTTTTTTAAGCACAATTTAGCACAAGGAGAATTCACTCACTGTCCTTCCAGGTCCCTGGAAACAAGGACTTTGACAGTGAAAGAAACTGACACACTCTCCCTACCTACAGTTTTCTGTCCCTAGAAAAAATGTTTTTTTTAAGCACAATTTAGCACAAGGAGAATTCACTCACTGTCCTTCCAGGTCCCTGGAAACAAGGACTTTGACAGTGAAAGAAACTGACACACTCTCCCTACCTACAGTTTTCTGTCCCTAGAAAAAATGTTTTTTTTAAGCACAATTTAGCACAAGGAGAATTCACTCACTGTCCTTCCAGGTCCCTGGAAACAAGGACTTTGACAGTGAAAGAAACTGACACACTCTCCCTACCTACAGTTTTCTGTCCCTAGAAAAAATGTTTTTTTTAAGCACAATTTAGCACAAGGAGAATTCACTCACTGTCCTTCCAGGTCCCTGGAAACAAGGACTTTGACAGTGAAAGAAACTGACACACTCTCCCTACCTACAGTTTTCTGTCCCTAGAAAAAATTTTTTTTTTAAGCACAATTTAGCACAAGGAGAATTCACTCACTGTCCTTCCAGGTCCCTGGAAACAAGGACTTTGACAGTGAAAGAAACTGACACACTCTCCCTACCTACAGTTTTCTGTCCCTAGAAAAAATGTTTTTTTTAAGCACAATTTAGCACAAGGAGAATTCACTCACTGTCCTTCCAGGTCCCTGGAAACAAGGACTTTGACAGTGAAAGAAACTGACACACTCTCCCTACCTACAGTTTTCTGTCCCTAGAAAAAATGTTTTTTTTAAGCACAATTTAGCACAAGGAGAATTCACTCACTGTCCTTCCAGGTCCCTGGAAACAAGGACTTTGACAGTGAAAGAAACTGACACACTCTCCCTACCTACAGTTTTCTGTCCCTAGAAAAAATGTTTTTTTTTAAGCACAATTTAGCACAAGGAGAATTCACTCACTGTCCTTCCAGGTCCCTGGAAACAAGGACTTTGACAGTGAAAGAAACTGACACACTCTCCCTACCTACAGTTTTCTGTCCCTAGAAAAAATGTTTTTTTTAAGCACAATATAGCACAAGCACAAAACACACTGACACTCTCCCTACCTATCCTTCTCTTTCCCTAAACTAAAGGAATCCAGGTTAAGCAAGAAAGAAATAAAAGTCACTGTCCCTGCCTATGCTGCTCTATCCCTGCTCCGGAACACACTACACTAGGCCGCCGTGCTGGTGGCCTTTTATAGTGTGGGGCGTGTACTAAACACCCTCAGCAATAATTGGCCACAGGCATCCTGCCTGTGGCCAATCATTGCTCTCCTCGCTGCCGGCGCTGTGATTGGCCAAGCATGCGGGGTCACAGTGCATGCTTGGCCAATCACAGCGCCTGGATGACACTGCGATGGCGTAGTGCATTGTGGGCCGTTCGCGTCACTCGAATTTGGCGCGAACGGCCCAAATCGTTCGATCTTCGTCGAACGATCGAACAGCCGATGTTCGAGTCGAACGTATGTTCGACTCGAACACGAAGCTCATCCCTACTCCTTAACAACCAGCTATTCTTCATACAGAATTTGGACCGGTCAATTTTCGATTGATTCTAATTCTAATCATTCCGAAAATTTGGAATTAATAAATAAAACTAAACTATGTCCGAAACGAATCAACGATACGAAATTAGTACCATAACAAATCTATCTAAAAGGAAATAAACAAACTTTTCTGTTCTGCACATGTCTAGCGGGAAACCCCGCGATCCATGCGCATTTCCCGCACCGTATTCGCACTGCCTTTTTCGATCTGCTGCGGGTGTCGGTGCAGTTTTAATGACACCCCAAATGCAGTTCACAAACGTAATGCAAATGCATTTTCTGGCACCAGATCGTACGGTACAAAAGTACTGCGTGTTCCAGTTGCAGTACAGTTCCAAAATTACTGCATGCATGACTTTGGTGTGATGCAGTGCAATTTGAGCCCATTCAAAATAAATAGGCTCAAATCGCACTGCACTGAATCGCATTTGAATTGTGGTTCCTGTGTGATTCAGATGCGGTTCATGGTGTGAAGTTGAACTGAGGCTTAAAGTGGTTCCAAACTCATAATGTTTTTTTAACTTAATGCATTATCTGCATTATGGAAAAAAATGCCCCACTACCTGTTCCACCACCTGCCCCTAAACACTTGCCTGAATGGGCCATTGATCCAGTGCTGTCTCAGCTGCAGTACCACTCTCCTCTCTTCCTGGTCTCACAGGAGACTCTGAAAGAAGTGAGAGCCATAGAATTTTGCTGCTGTCAGTCAAACTCCTGTGAGGAGGGAGCATTGGCATGGCTTACCAACATTCTGTGTCTATGGACACACACAGCCTAGCTCAGGAGTGCACCCACATGGGTGCTTCCTTAGCCCCTGGCTTGCTGAGAGGGCACGTGGAGGAAGGAGGAGCAGACAGCACCAGCTGGGGACTTCCAAAGAGGAGGTAAGGGACGGCTCTGTGCATTATTGTTGCACAGAGCAAGTACGTATAACATCTTTTTTATATAAAAAAAAAAAAATAGCCTTTACTATCACTTCAATAGAAGGTGAAAACCACTTTAGGTCTACCATTGGAATCCTAACGTGGACAGGCTGACAGAGGGTTGGGTGTAGATCACTGTATTATTCCAATAAAGTGTACGAAAGCCGAGCATGGTGCACTGAACCCTTACACACCCTGATTTCACAGTCCTAACATTTAAACACTAACCAGCAAGGAGTTCAGCTGATACATGGTGGAGGATATCTGTAAGAACATAGAGGACACAGATGGGGAGGTATATACTGTATGATAGGTCCTCTTTGGTCTATGCCCATCACAAATTCTCCAACCAACCAACAACAAACCAAGTTAAGGAAATCTGTTAAACCCCTGTTAAAGCAGAACTAAATCCTCCAATCTTTTATATTATTATTATTATTATACAGGATTTATATAGTGCCAACAGTTTACACAGTGCTTTACAATGTAGAGGGGAGACAGCACAATTACAGTCCAGTTCAATACAGAAGGCCCTGCTCGTAGAGCTTACATTCTAAAGGGAGGGGTGGTACAAAAGGTTATAGCTGCAAATATATCAAAGGAAGCTGCGATCTTAGCCTCGTTTTGATCTACCTTTGCCATGGTGCTGCACAAGTGATCAGTAATGACACCAGCCATTTGATGGGTGGCTTGACAGTTTGGTTGAGAGCACAAGAAAAAGTGACAGTTATCATGCAAACCATGCCTGTATCTGCTTTGGGAAAACAGTTTAATCAATGGGTTCAGCAGTGGCGGCCTGTCCATAAGGGGTGCAGCCCCCCTAATCCATGCACCTGGCCCCTAATCTACATGCATGGCGCCAGATGCATGGATTCCAACTGAGTTTTTGTTCTTTTGTTTTAAAGTACGTGATTAGAGCTTGAGGCACTAATTGACTTAAAAAAAATTTATATTTGCTATTATCTTCCTGATTCTCCTCCTGGCCAATCCCGGCTCAGGAAGCAGGCCCTGAGACCCGATTGGCCAAGAGGAGAAGCCATTCTATTGGCTGCCAAGGAGCAGGAGGGAGGAGACGCAGGGGAAGCCATGCCGTCGTGATGGGGTACTGTAAGTGCGAGGCTGGTATATACCGTATTTTTCGCACCATAAGACGCACCTGACCATAAGACGCACCTAGGTTTTAAAGGAGGAAAAACAAGAAAAAAAAATTCTGAACCAAATGGTGTACTCATATTTTCCAGTGCCCATGAAATGCAGCCTGACCATTGCCATATGAAATGCAGAGTGACCATTGCCATAGGAAATGCAGAGTGACCATTGCCATAGGAAATGCAGAGTGACCATTGCCATAGGAAATGCAGAGTGACAATTGTCCATAGAAAAGCAGAGTGACCATTGCCCATAGAAAATGCAGAGTGACCATTGCCCATAGAAAAGCAGAGTGACCATTGCCCATAGAAAATGCAGAGTGACCATTGCCCATAGAAATGCAGAGTGACCATTGCCCATAGAAATGCAGAGTGACCATTGCCCATAGAAATGCAGAGTGACCATTGCTACAAACGCAGCCTTACCTGATGTTATCACTTCTGCCTTCCTCTGTTTCAGGACCCAGCCGGAAGATCGCACGGCGCCCACGGGGGGTTTGGAAGTCTGTCCCCCGCTCTCCCGCCTCTCTTCCGGTGGTGGCGGCGGGAGGCGATGCGAGCGGTGGAGCGGGGCGGTGCCAGCGGCGGCAGTGGGCATTGCCAGCGGCTGCGGCAGGGGGGTTCCGGCGGGGGGCGGTGCCAGCGGCATTGGGGGGGCGGTGCCTGTCATCTATTTGCACCATAAGACGCAGGGCCTTTTTTCCCCATGTTTCTGGGGGAAAAAAGTGCAACTTATAGTCCGAAAAATACGGTAACTATAACTATATAACTATAACACAACTATATAAAATGTGTGCATAGAGATCAATGATGCATCAAGCTACAAAGAGGTACAGAGGAAATAGTGACCTGAATCTAAAAAACTGTCTGTCCCTCCAAATTATGGACTGCTGAAAATGAATGCTAGCATTCTAAAAGATATTTTGGGTATCTTGTAATTTAGATTACTTACCAAACTTTCTCAGCATTGGGGGGCGTGTCCGGATGTGAGCGGCGGCAGACGTGTTTGAGAGGAGCTCCGGGTATCCTGACCTCCATCCTTTGCCATCCGTGCACCTAAAGGCATAAACAGCACCAGCAACCCTATATACCTGTTCCTCTATGTCCCCTGCTGAGCCCTGACTTTGTATTGAGCGGGGAGGACGTCCTGTACCCTGCCTGCAGCTGCCGCCGCCATCTTTCTGGCCTGTGACCGACTGGAGAGAGCTGATCTGCGCCTGGTAGAGGGGTAAGAGACCATCCTACATCCCCTGGACTGCTCTTCTCCCTCCTGCCTGCCCCCTCAACTGCCTGGCGTGATTTGGAGGCCTGCCGAGCCGCTGGGAGCACTCGCGGCAGCCGCGGCCTAGTGGAGCCTGCCGGACACCGCTGTTTCCTAAAACGGCTGCCCGACGGTGTTGCGCCGTGCCGGCCGGACCGAAAATCGCGGCCGTGGATGCTGCGGCCCTGATGCTCATCCTCTTCCCTGCAGGGACCTGGTGTGCTGCGTGTGGGGACTAGCTGTGTGGGCCACTGGAGGTACCCCGGGGCCTGGAGACTCTGCCACTTTATGCCTGTGTCCCCCAGCTCCAGACATATCCTGCCTCCACTCTTTGCATGCCACCCTTACTGAACTGCCACTGCCTGGATGCTTGTTGTGTGCTGAGGGGCTGAGTGGGCTTGCTGGCTATCTGTCATGGAAACCCTGTCAGGAACAGACGCCCTGGACTTCCTGGTTCCCGCCCCCGCAGGTGACGCCCGAAGGGCTATTTAAACTCCTCACTTGCAGACAGTCCCTGCTGTCTGCTCTACAGCGTTTATCCCAAGTGACCTGATCTGCCTTGTTTACCTGTATCTGATCCGGCTTCCTGTGACCCTCCTGCTATCTGCCTGTACCTGACCATCGGCCTGTTTTCTGACTTCGGTATTGCCTGATCCTTTTGTGCCTCGCTGCCTGCCAGTTTACCCGACCCCGGCTTGTCTGACGATCCTGCCTGACCTTGGCTCTTGTTCACCTGCTGCTGCCTAGTGGTTCCAGTTTACCTGCTGTGCCTCCCAGTCCGGGTCATCTGCTGAGTTCCTGGTTCCTGTCTGCTCATCTGCTGGTTCCTGTCTGCTCATCTGCTGGTTCCTGTCTGCTCATCTGCTGGTTCCTGTTCACCTGCTGCTGCCCAGTGGTTCCAGTCTACCTGCTGTGCCTCCCGGTCCGGGTCATCTGCTGAGTTCCTGGTTCCTGTCTACTCACCTGCTGCAGTTCCTGGTTCCTGTCTGCTCATCTGCTGGTTCCTGTCTGCTCATCTGCTGGTTCCTGTTCATCTGCTGCTGCCCAGTGGTTCCAGTCTACCTGCTGTGCCTCCCGGTCCGGGTCATCTTCTGAGTTCCTGGTTCCTGTCTACTCACCTGCTGTAGTTCCTGGTTCCTGTCCACTCACCTGCTGTAGTTCCTAGTTCCTGCCTCCTCACCTGCTGGTTCCTGATCACCTGCGGTAGTTCTTGATCCTGCCAGGCACTCGTACCCCTTCCACCTCCGTGCTTCCTGTTATACCACCAGGGGCCGCCGGTGGGAGCCGTAAGGGAGGCCTCCCTCTGCTAACCGGGCTCGTCACCGTCAGGTACGTGACAGTAGCAGACAGCCATGTCTGAGCCCGAGCAGGGAGCCTCACCTATGGAGGAACTATGCCGACATCTGGCGGGACTGACCGAGGCCGTTAAGAGCCTCCAGCAAGGCTACACTCACCTGGAAGGACAAGTGCGGGCCCTCACCAACCCGGATGGAGCTCAAGGGGGTCTACGTGCCTCCACTTCTTCCGCCGGGGCAGGAGCTGCGCCCACGGTGGTCATGCTTCCCCCTGAACCCAGGGTCCCTACACCCGAAAGATTCTCCGGGGACCGGAGCAAGTTCAGGGCTTTCCGGAACTCTTGTGAGTTGTACTTTGCCTTACAGCCCCGCACCTTTTCCTTAGAAGCTACCAAGGTGGGCTTTGTAATTTCGCTGCTTTCCAGAGACCCACAGAACTGGGCCCACCGCCTGCTAGAACGCAAAGATGCGTCCTTGGACAGCCTTACACTTTTTTTTGACGCCATTGCCCAATTGTACGAGGACCCTCAGCTCTCGGTCACTGCAGAGAACGCCCTGCGGACCCTTCAGCAGGGACGCAGAGCAGCGGAAGACTATGTAGCTGAATTCAGGCGCTGGAGCGCAGACACCAGCTGGAATGACGCTGCCCTCCGTCACCAGTTTCGTATAGGCCTTTCTGACCCCCTGAAGGACAAACTGGCTAGGGTAGGAATACCAGAAAATTTGAACCTACTGATCGATCTGACAATTCAGATCGACCGACGCCTGAGGGAACGGAGGGTTGAGAGGGCCACGGGCTTCACCCGGCCGACCTGGATGCTTCCCCGGGTCCCCAGTCATCCGCACCCAGCTTCTGCAGCACCCTTGACCCCCTCGTACGATGCTCCTGAACCCATGCAGCTTGGGATCCTCCGCCCTTCCCTTACTCCGGAGGAACGCCAACGCCGACGCGCGCACAACCTGTGCCTGTACTGCGGGGAGCCCGGTCACTTCGTTAGGAACTGTCCCCTGAAGTTCCGTAAGGGCTTGTCAGTATTCCCTGCTGTGATCAACCCTCAGACTAAATCCTCCTCTCACTTCGCTCTTTCTATCTCCCTGCAGCTCCCAGGAAGGACCCTGCAAGTCGTCGCAATTATTGACTCTGGGGCTTGTAGTTGCTTCATGGACTCAACTTTTGCCCGTACTCAACTTATTCCTCTACTTCCCAAGACCCATGGACTACGGGTTCACCTGGCTGATGGGTCCCTTATCAAGTCGGGGCCCGTGGTCGAAGAGACGGCTCCCCTACCTGTCACTGTCTTCTCCTCTACCGGGGTGCACCGAGAATATCTACGGCTGGATATTATCTCCTCTCCACTGTTCCCCATAATTCTCGGTATGCCCTGGCTACAAGCCCATAATCCTACCATTAACTGGGTCACGGGGGTGATCACGTTTCCTTCCTCCTACTGCCAATGGTCCTGTGGCTCACACAAACCCCCTGGGCCTGCCACCTTAATGTGTACCGACACTGAGGCCGGAATACGTCAGGCCATCCCTGACGCTTACCTGGACTTTCTCGATGTGTTTAGTAAACAGGGGGCAGAGACACTACCACCCCACCGAGCCTACGACTGTCCCATTGATCTACTTCCCGGAGCAGCTATTCCTTTCGGTAGGATTTTCCCTTTAACGGAGGTGGAACAGGGGGCCCTGAAGGACTACATCGATGAGAACCTTTTAAAGGGGTTCATTCGCCCCTCTACGTCGCCAGCAGGCGCAGGCATTTTCTTTGTAGAAAAGAAGGACCATACCCTCAGGCCATGCGTGGACTACCATGAACTAAATAAGGTCACCATTAAAAATCGTTATACTCTTCCTCTGGTACCAGAGTTGTTCCAAAGATTGGGAGCTGCCGTTATTTTTACTAAGCTTGACCTCCGGGGAGCCTATAACCTGGTCCGAATCAAGGAGGGCGATGAGTGGAAAACCGCCTTTCGCTCCCGGTTCGGACATTTCGAATATTTAGTGATGCCCTTCAGGCTGTGCAATGCCCCTGCCACCTTCCAGTATTTAATTAATGATGTTCTTCGGGACTTTTTAGATCTCTTTGTGATTGCTTATTTAGATGACATACTAATCTTCTCTTCCTCCCTTGACTCTCATCGCAGGCATGTCAGAAGTGTGTTAGACCGGCTTCGGCAGCATAAACTATATGCGAAGGCTGAGAAATGCGAGTTTGAGCGGGAGAGCATAGCATTTCTGGGATTAATCATCTCTAGCGAAGGCATCAGGATGGACCCACAGAAGATCACCGCAATCTTGGACTGGCCAGCGCCAGTGGATAAGAAGGGAATCCAACGGTTCGTTGGATTCGCCAACTTTTATCGTAAATTCATCCGGGGGTTCTCCGCCATCATTGCACCCATTACTCAGCTAACCAAGCAAGGTACCTGCTTCCACTGGTCCCCTGAGGCCCAAAAGGCCTTTGAGGATCTCAAAGGGCTCTTCACCTCTGCATCCATCTTAAAACACCCAGATTCCTCCCTACCATTTGTACTTGAGGTAGATGCTTCTGAGGTTGCAGTAGGGGCAATATTGTCACAGAGGCAAGGAACCAAGGCTTTGCTTCATCCGGTGGCTTTCTTTTCTCGCAAATTATCTGCGGCAGAAAAGAACTATGACGTGGGAGACCGGGAACTCTTGGCGATTAAGTCCGCCCTGGAAGAATGGAGGTACTTACTTGAAGGTGCTGCTCACCCGATCTTAGTATTCACCGACCATAAGAACTTAGAGTACCTGAAAACTGCAAAAAGACTAAAACCACGACAAGCCAGATGGGCCCTGTTTTTTTCCCGGTTCTCCTTCCATGTGACATACCGCCCCGGTGCCAAGAACACTAAACCTGACGCCTTGTCCCGAATGTTTCATGGATCCAAAGAACTCTCCTCACCCGATACAATCCTCGCTCCTGGGAATTTTCTCCTACTTCAGGAGGACCTACTCTCCCGGATCAGACAAGCCACCACTAGACAGGAACCCTCTCCTGAACTGGATCTGCAAACCAAGGATGGATTACTCTGGCACCAAGACAGGATATTCATACCAGAAGAACTAAAGATAACCGTGCTAGAGCTCTGCCACGATCATGCCCTTGCTGGGCACTTTGGCGTGGCTAAGACCACTGAGTTGGTACAACGTACCTTCTGGTGGCCTCGACTACGCGAGGATTGCAGGAGGTTCGTGGAGTCCTGTACTACATGTACCCGGAATAAAGGGTCCAGATCCAAAGCCTGGGGACTACTGAAGCCCTTACCCGTTCCAGAGAGACCGTGGAAAATGCTTTCTATCGACTTCATAGTTGAACTCCCCCCGGCTGAGAATCACACCACCATCTTTGTGATTGTGGACCGTCTGTCCAAGATGGCACATTTTGTTCCTATGAGAGGGACCCCCTCGGCCCCGGAAACTGCACAAATGTTCATTAAAGAAGTCGTCAGGCTCCACGGGGTACCTGCTAATATAGTCTCCGATCGGGGGGTACAATTTACCTCCCGGTTCTGGAGGTCCCTCTGCAAGACTCTGGGAATAGAGCTATCATTCTCTTCGGCTTACCACCCTCAAACCAACGGACAGACTGAGAGAACAAATCAGACCCTCGAGCAATATTTGCGTTGTTTCTCCTCCTTTGCTCAGAATGACTGGCTCTCCCTGCTTCCGCTAGCGGAGTTCTCCTACAATAACTCCATCCACTCCGCAACTAACCAGACCCCATTTTTTGCGAACTTTGGGTTTCACCCCACATTTCTGCCCAACTCTCTCCCTGAGTGCTCAGTGCCCGCAGTTCTGGAAAAAGTGAATTTCTTCTCCTCTAACAACCAGCTTCTACGCGAAGCCATGGCAAGAACTCAGGAGTATAACAAGACGGTCTACGACAGGAGGAGACGGGGTGAATTAGCGCTGGCACCGGGCGACCAAGTATGGCTTTCCACCATCAATCTAAGATTGGCTTGCCCGTCCAAGAAATTGGGCCCCAAGTTTCTAGGGCCTTTTCCTATCAAAAGGAAAATCAACGAGGTGGCCTACGAGCTGGAGCTCCCCGACTCCCTGAGGGTCCACCCTGTTTTTCATGTTTCTCTATTGAAACCGTCAGTCTCCAACCCATTCCCAGGTCAGACCCCGACTCGCCCTGATCCCGTCATCATAGACGGGGAACAGGAATTCGAGGTAGAAGCTATTTTAGACGCACGAAGAAGAAATAGCCAGAGTCAATTTTTAATAAAATGGAAGGGTTACGACCAGAGGAGAACTCCTGGGAACCCGAAGAGAACATTCACGCCAAAGACCTGATACAAGCCTTCAGGAGGTCTCACCCCGAGAAGTTTGCTCCTAGGGGCATCCGGAGGCTGCCCCTTGGGGGGGGGGCAATGTCATGGAAACCCTGTCAGGAACAGACGCCCTGGACTTCCTGGTTCCCGCCCCCGCAGGTGACGCCCGAAGGGCTATTTAAACTCCTCACTTGCAGACAGTCCCTGCTGTCTGCTCTACAGCGTTTATCCCAAGTGACCTGATCTGCCTTGTTTACCTGTATCTGATCCGGCTTCCTGTGACCCTCCTGCTATCTGCCTGTACCTGACCATCGGCCTGTTTTCTGACTTCGGTATTGCCTGATCCTTTTGTGCCTCGCTGCTTGCCAGTTTACCCGACCCCGGCTTGTCTGACGATCCTGCCTGACCTTGGCTCTTGTTCACCTGCTGCTGCCTAGTGGTTCCAGTTTACCTGCTGTGCCTCCCAGTCCGGGTCATCTGCTGAGTTCCTGGTTCCTGTCTGCTCATCTGCTGGTTCCTGTCTGCTCATCTGCTGGTTCCTGTCTGCTCATCTGCTGGTTCCTGTTCACCTGCTGCTGCCCAGTGGTTCCAGTCTACCTGCTGTGCCTCCCGGTCCGGGTCATCTGCTGAGTTCCTGGTTCCTGTCTACTCACCTGCTGCAGTTCCTGGTTCCTGTCTGCTCATCTGCTGGTTCCTGTCTGCTCATCTGCTGGTTCCTGTTCATCTGCTGCTGCCCAGTGGTTCCAGTCTACCTGCTGTGCCTCCCGGTCCGGGTCATCTTCTGAGTTCCTGGTTCCTGTCTACTCACCTGCTGTAGTTCCTGGTTCCTGTCCACTCACCTGCTGTAGTTCCTGGTTCCTGCCTCCTCACCTGCTGGTTCCTGATCACCTGCGGTAGTTCTTGATCCTGCCAGGCACTCGTACCCCTTCCACCTCCGTGCTTCCTGTTATACCACCAGGGGCCGCCGGTGGGAGCCGTAAGGGAGGCCTCCCTCTGCTAACCGGGCTCGTCACCGTCAGGTACGTGACACTATCTGCCTGGACTGTGATTCTACCGGGCCCTTTACCCACTACCCATCTGAACCACCCCCTGCTGCATACTAGACGTTTATCTTGGCGCGTGCTGCTCCCCTATTGGGGCCCCCTTTAGAGGCCCGCCAGATGTCCCCCACCTCCAAAAAGGGAAAAAATCCTCCGGGGCCGCTGGGATTGGCTCGTCCCCCCGGCAGCCACAACCCTCTCCGCTACAGCCGGACCCCGTACTGCTTGGTCAACTCCGGGCCTTACTAGCTGACTTGGAGATGGGTCCAGGAGAGGTTCCGGCGGCGGAGTCGGCCCCGCCTTCGCAGGACGGTACGGCCACGATCCTTGCTGCGATCGAGCAGAGTAAGACCTCACTGCTTGTGCACATCGATCATCTTTCTGAGGAGTGCAATCTTATCAGAAATGACCTCGACAAAATAAGGGGGAGAATGACTGAAACGGAGACCAGGATATCCGCTACCGAAGATCTTACTGCCACCCATGCTTCTTCCATTGCTGAGCTGCAGCGCACGGTCCAGTCCCTTGTCGCAAAATCTGAGAACCGCCTCAGACGCAACAATGTCCGAGTCCTGGGGCTGCCGGAGAGGGAGGAGGGGGATTGCCCGGCTGAATTCGCGGAGGAGTTCTTTAAAAATCTCCTGAGCCTCACAGATGTTTCTCCTACCTATGTGGTCGAAAGGGCTCATCGGTTGCCCACCGGCCGCGCCATCCCGGGGAACCTCCCCAGGCCCTTCTTGGTACGCTTCCTTAATTATCGAGATAGAGACAGGATTCTCTCTGAAGCCCGCAAACATCCCACTCTCAAATATGGTAACGCCTCTGTATTTCTTTTCCCTGACTTTCGGCTGATCTGCAACGGAAAAGGAAGACCTTCAACGATGTTCGAAGGCGACTCTGGGATAAGAACATAAAATACGGCATGCTTTACCCCAGCCGCCTGCGAGTCCAACACGATGGAACAATCCGATTCTTTGACCACCCGGCGGATGCTGATGCCTGGCTGACCACCTTACATTGAAGACCCATTCCCTATTCTAATGTACGGATTTTAGACGCCTTTGTCTGATATATCCCACTAAGAAGTCCTATAAGCTCATTATACCGGATGCACGGATTTTCCATATATTTTTTTTTTTAATTCATCCTACGAACATTCGACAAATACCGGAGCAAACACGAATGCACTTTTACACGTGACTCGCACTTAACCCACACGGTTTGGTGTTTTGTGAGTAGAGATAGGCTTGGTGTTCTCCATCCTCTTGGAGATACCCCAATAACTGGAGGAACTACAACCCCCCCTCCGGATTGCTCAGCCCTTCTTGCTGTGTTGAGATACACGTCCCCCCCACCCTTTGCCCACTGTTCTATCAAGCCACCGACTTTGTTGCCACTGGTCTTTGGGATCATTATCCACCGTCCCTCTGCTCCCTGTTCTTACAAGACGGAAGAGACATTGCCCGTCGGCAGAGTGGGTGGACTGGCACCAGTAGTGTAGTGCCCCAGTCGAGGGGTTCACTAGCACACGTTAGTTAAAGTTTTTTTTTCTGGGTAAAAACTATTCCCAGACCTTCCCCCTGTTTGGAGGAAGGCTGGGATATAGTAGGATAGGCACTTGTGCCTGGGAAGTTTGTTTAAGGATTTCGTTATTCCTTGCTCTTATGTTGTGTTATTTTTTTTCTGTTCTGTTTTGTGTTATGCTTAAGTACTGTCAGTATTTTTTGCACTGTGACCGGGATCTTGCTGCTCATGGGGTGCACCGGTACATGCCCTCTAGCATATCTCCTCAATTATTTCTCCCCACCGCCCGATGGCTAGTCAATTAGCTGACTCCTTCAATATCCTTTCCTGGAATGTCAGAGGTCTTAACTCAAAATTTAAGCGGGCCCTTTTATTCCAATACTTAAAATCTCACTCCCCCCAGCTTATTCTCCTCCAGGAGACTCACCTCATGGGCAGTAAGATTTTGACTTTTAAAAAACCTTGGATACAGCGAGCGATACATGCCACGTATTCCACATACGCCAGAGGTGTGTCGGTCCTTATCCACAAAAATTTCCCCTGTGTCATTGAGGAGATCCGTACTGATCCCCAGGGGAAATTTGTGATAGTGGTGTTCACGCTATGGTCTATAAGATATATTGTTATCAATCTGTACATCCCTCCCCCATTTTCATCCGCACTACTGTATGAGGTTCTAGAAAAGATTTCACCTTTCTGCCCGGGGAAGGTTCTGGTTATGGGAGACTTCAATGCCATTTTGTCGCCTGGCCTAGATTAACCTACCCCGCCTAAGAAACAGTGTATGGACCTCTCTGCCTGGGCTCAGGCGGTGGGGCTGGTAGAGGTCTGGAGGTGGAAGCACCCTACCACAAGGGCTTATTCATGTTTTTCGGCATCCTATAAGACTGCGTCGCGGATAAATCTGGCCTTCTCCAACCCCGCTCTGTTAGCGGACGCGTTGGAGACGTCCTATCTGCCTAGCGGGCTGTCTGATCATAGTCCCCTGGTGGTGGTGCTTCGCTCCCCGGCTTCACGGAGCGCTGCGCTCTGGAGGCTGGGCACACAATGGGTCTCTCATCCTGACCTTACTGACAGACTGCCGCCCCTGTTGTCTGAGTTCTGGGAAAATAATAAGGAATCCTCTTCTCCCGACATTGTCTGGGATGCCTTTAAAGCTTTCACGAGGGGACAGTATATCTCTTCTGTTGCCAGCCTTAAGAAACAGCAATCTGCTGCAACTCTGGCGCTGCAGAGGATTGTTGATGACCACACTGCTACGTATGGTGATGACCCCACCCCTGTTCACTTTGATCTGCTGATGGCGGCTCAGAGGGAACTACAGTTACACCTGGCTGAGGTCACGCGACTCGACTCATATAGGGGTAAGCAAAGGGCCTTTGAACAAGGTGATCGAAATGGCCGCCTGCTGGCCATGATGGCACAACATGACCAACCCCTTACCCTTGTGTCTACCCTACAGACCCCGGGGAGCAGGACGGTGTCCTCCCCCTCTGATATCCTACAGACATTGAACTCCTTTTATGGCACTTTGTATTCGTCCGGTCTGTCCTCAGATTTTCAGCCGGAGTCGCTGAACGGCCTGTTGGATCCGTTGGCGCTTGGCTGGCTCTCTGACCACGAAAGAGAGACTTTGGTCCAACCATTTACGGCCTTGGAGGTCATAAAGGCTATCCGGTCCTTCCCCCCCGGCAGGCGCCGGGGCCGGATGGGCTCCCGATAGACTTTTATAAGGCTCATATGGAACTTTTAGCACCCCTGTTGGCACAATTATATACCGTCTGTCTGGCAGACGGCGGTCTGCCTGGTTCTATGTACCATGCCTACTTGACACTGATACATAAGGCTCCCAAAGACCCCACTTCCTGTGCTTCATATCGCCCTATTGCATTACTTAATTCCGACTTTAAAATTCTGACTAAGCTTCTGGCCCTTCGGTTGTATCCCATGCTACCCTCAGTGATAGACCCAGACCAGATGGGTTTCATGCCCCGTAGGTCCACGGATGTCAATCTCAGAAGGCTGTTCACTAACATACACGCTCATCATCTCAATATGGGATCCCGGGCAGTGGCCTCTCTAGACGTAGAAAAGGCCTTCGATACGGTCGAGTGGCCCTTTTTGTGGGAAACATTACGTAGGATGGGGTTTCCTCTGGTATTTATCAAGTGGCTCCAGGTGATTTACAAATACCCCACTTCCTCGGTGCGCTTGGGAGGTGGATTGTCTGTCCCTTTCGGGCTTACCAGGGGAACGAGGCAGGGCTGCCCTCTCTCTCCAGCTTTGTTTGCCCTCGCTATTGAACCGGTGGCGGAGGCACTTCGCACCTCACCGCACATAAAGGGTCTCCGACTTGGGTTGCTGGAGGAGAGGGTAGCCCTGTACGCAGATGACATGCTGCTCTTCCTAAATGATGCTGGCCCGTCCTTGCAGGGAGCGCTAAGTATTCTGAACACCTTTGCTGAGGTCACCGGTCTTAGGGTAAATTGGTCTAAGTCCCTCCTATTCCCGATTGATCCGGCGGCCAGGTCCACTTCCCCTCCTGATAGCCCCCTCCTGTGGGTGGACTCCTTTAAATACTTAGGAGTGCATGTCTCTGGTTCGGCCTCAGACTTTATATCTTTAAATCTCGCCCCAGTGCTGGTAGAGTCCCAGACGAAGCTTAAATCCTGGAGTAACCTACCCCTGTCATTATGGGGGCGAGTTAACCTCATAAAAATAAAGATTATTCCCAAACTTAAGTATCTTTTCCGCCACTCCCCACAATGGGTGCCCAAATCTTTTTTTAAGAATCTGAACCGCATTTTTTCTTCCTTCCTATGGGGCCCCTCTCCTCCCAGGTATCGACTGACGACTTTAATGAGGCCACGAACGCAGGGTGGCATGGCATTCCCGGACTGTTATAAGTATTACCTCTCCGCGCAGTTGGTGACAGCGGCGTGGTGGTTACAGCCGGACAGAACGAACTCGTCGACTGTGCTGGAAGCGACAGTGGTCGGTTCGCTGGAAGCTCTTCAATTGTTACTTTTTAGGGGCCCTCGTGCCCCTTATCCTCTGACCCCCTCTATGCTTACCACCCTGCGGGCATGGCGGACAGGATTAGCCATGGAGAAATGTAAACAGTCTGAAATCTCCCCCAATGCCCCTATCTGGCTGAACCCTAACTTATCCCATATATACAAAATTCCCGACCCCTATGCGTGGACAAAATACGGTATCAAATTAGTGTCACACATAGTGTTTCAAAACTCCTTACTCCCGTTCTCACACCTTTCCTCCCAGTACAACCTACCTAACCATTTCATATTCAGATATCTTCAACTGTCCCATGCATTTACGGCGCAATTTCCACAATCTTCATGTATTGTGGCGCAGTCAGAACTAGAGAGAACACTTAGATTTAGTTGTGAAGAAAAGCCCACCTCGCATCTCTATTCGTATTTGATCTTTGTGTCTCTTCCACCTCTTGACAAACTCTGGACTAAATGGCAGACTGATATACCCACGTTAGACAATGATGACTGGGATGATGTGTGGGACCTCCCCTTCAACACCCTAGTCTCCATGCGTGACAGGTTAGTGCAATACAAGATTGTTCATAGGGCTTATTTCACCCCACACAGACTTCACAAGATAGACCCTGCTCATTCCTCGGAGTGTTGTAGATGCGGCGCCTCACAGGGCGACTTCTCCCATATCTTCTGGCGATGTCCAGGGGTCCAGCAATATTGGGAAATGGTGCTAGATTTGGTTACCAGAGTTGCTTTGGTCGTTGTGCCTTTGACAATGGAGGTGTGCCTTTTGGGGCTCATTGAGACCATTGTACCATCCTCTGCCAAACGCACGCTAATTACCTTACTGCTCTTCTATGCTCACAAAAACATTGCTATGCAGTGGAAGAAGCCTGCCCCCCCCCCCCCCTCTTTGGGGCAATGGAAACGCTTGGTGAACAACAGCCTTCCTCTATACAAGGATACTTATGCTAATCGGGGATGCCCACTGAAGTACGACAAGGTCTGGCGCACTTGGTTGGCTGAGCCCGAAACAGCTTAGTGAGTTGGGGGTGACCCAGGTCATTGTGTCAAGGTCTTGCCTTGTTCTTCTACCTTCCTTTTCTTCAGAGGACTTCTGATTTTTTTTTTTCTTTTTATTGTTTAGTGGATTTATCATACTATGTGCCCTCCTAGATTGTACCTGGGCGGTGTTGCTGCACCCTTCCGTTGCTATGCATTATATCGCTGGGTTCACATTGCAAACTGTATCATTTTTCTGTACATGCTCTTTTTCGGTACTGTAGGTGCTTAAGCTGTGTGTGTTGTATGTGTTAGAAAACTTCTATTAAAAATTATTATAAAAAAAAAAAAAACTTTCTCAGCATTACTACCAGCTAAATTCACAAAACACAACATACCTGTTGGAATCTGCCTCCAATGTTTAGCACCAAATAATTACACGTGTGTAGCCTGGGCCTCTCCAGGCCTAATGGTGACCTCCAGAGTTAGGGACAGCTGACATCCTTCTGTGTAGAGCGGGTTACGAGGCATGGTGGGTGCAATGCAAGGTAGATAAATGAGGACCAGACACTTCTTGAATGCAAAGAGATTTATTGTCTCTTAAACAGAACTGTGGGAGAGAGGGTTAGGGCCAGGACACCCTTTAGTAGTTGCAATGTTAATTTAGCAGACTCTGAAGCCTCGTACACACGACTGAGTTTCTCGGCAAGAACCAGCAAGAAACTTGCTGGCAGAGCTTTCTTGCCGAGTAAATCGGTCGTGTGTACGTGGCTATCAGGTTTATCATCAAGAAAACCGACAAGAATCTCGACGAGAAAAATAGAGAACCTCGTCAGCATGTTTCTCGAAGAGAAAAGTGTGTTTGTGTACACTTACCTTTCGTCGTGGAAACCCGCACATGCTCGAAATGACTTTGACGCATGCGCGGTAGCTTCCTAGGCATAAGTAGGGTGTAGCAAGATGGCGGCGACGGCATCGAATGTGACGAGCGCACGCTCGTCGTAGTCGATGACGTCACTGCGTTCGCTCCATTCAAAGAACCGCGGGTTCTTTGAATGGATCGTGTGTACACTCGGCCGGGACAAGTTTCTTGTCCAAGAATCTCATCAAGAAAAACAACGAGTTTTTTCCTGACGAGATTCTCGGCCGTGTGTACGAGGTCTGAGACTTCTATAGACAGCCATGCAGGGCTCCTAAAGCAACAATCTTGAAACAGTTTCTAACAAAGGTTGTAATGAACTTATTCACTTCTTCTACAATCTCCTATTGTAGATCTTCACTCAACTGAGCTCCCGGTCTATCAATTAGACTTGCTGTTCCACTACCACTGGATCTCCTGGGCTCTTCCAATCTTCTCATGCAGTATCTTCCTCAAGCGTCACCCCTGCGTCCCTGCCGGGTCCCTAGCTTGGCACTCCCAGATACTCCTCAAGCGTCACCCCAGTAGCCTGCACGGTCCGGCCGGCAGAACCGTCACTTCTATGGCAGCTGAGCTACCATACAGAGGATGAACGTACGATCTCAGCCATTAACCAGTGTTTTTAGGCAGTATACAGAGCGGTGCACTTAACGCACCTAACCCATGTGAATACCCAGCATTGGGGTTTTATTTGTCTGCACAATAAACAGTTTTAAACAATATTATGCCATGGAGTTTTTTTTTACCATTTTCCATGTGAGGAGACAGCACCAGTAAGCAGCTTTGAAACAGACAGCCAGCCTAGAATCCCTAAACTGATTCATAAGCATGTTTGACCAAACTTAGTTGTGAGGTCACATGCTCAGAGGTGAGCAGCTATTACCTGAGGGTGGGGAGCACCTGAGTGTGAACACCGCAGCAAGCTGTTTGTCACATTTTTTTGAAGTCACTAAATATATATCAAAAGAACTTTATATCAACTACATAGACGGATTTTCCATCTTAAATTGGAATATCACTGTTTTATGCACTACAGCACTTTATGATTCACGTTTGGTGCACTATAATTTTATGAATTACCGTATATACTCGAGTATAAGCCGACCCGAATATAAGCTGAGGCACCTAATTTTACCCCAAAAGACTGGGAAAACGTATTGACTCGAGTATAAGCCTAGGGTGTCCATTTGCATGCCTCACTGTGCCTCACTTTGCCTCTCTGTGTCCATGTGCATGCCTCACTGTGTCCATGCCTCACTATGCCCATGCCTCACTGTGCCCATGCCTCACTGTGCCCATGCCTCACTGTGTTCATGCCTCACTGTGCCCATGCCCCACTGTGTCCATGACTAGACTGACGTTTAACATGGGAGTCTATGGAAGAGGTGCCCGGATTTGAAAAATCAGTGCTCCCCGGCCGTAGGTCTGCCAGACAACAAACTTTGTACACTTGTAGAGGAGTAATGGGGCTACATGTGTGCCAAGATCCAGGGGACCTACGACCGTCCAGTACCCGGTCCCCAAAGTCACCAGAGAAATTACCGTTTAACATGGGAGTCTATGGAAGGGGTGCCCGGGTTTAAAAAATCGGTGCTCCCCGGCTGTAGGTCCCCCGGACAACAAACTTTGCACACTTGTAGAGGAAGAGTACGGCTACATGTGTGCTAAGTTTATGGTCCAGGGGCCCTATGGCCGACTGGTACCGGGTCCCCAAATATCCGGGAGATCAGGCGCAAAAAGGTGACTCGAGTATAAGCCGAGGGGGGCATTTTCAGCACAAAAAAAGTGCTTACTAACTCGGCTTATACTCGAGTATATACGGTATCTATTTATTATATCCTACTGTGTGGCACTATATATTTATATATTTGATTTATTTGCATGTTTTTATATAGTATAATAATTTACATTAATATATATTTACAACGGTGTGTGGCATATATCACAGTATAATTTACATGTAGCAGCCTCACCCCCTCTTCTCTGTCTAGGGGTATGTTGTACGTGAGGGTGAGATGCGCTACGGCCCATGTCCTCCCCATTGCAGCAGGTGAGGTGAAGGCCAGTACCAAGTATTCTTCTCGGGCCTGTGTGTTTCTATTCACAACCAAGTCTTGCTGTGCTGACACTCCCCTTCACTCCCATCAACCAGAGTTCCACACACCGATAAGGAACACTTGTTTTATTGTAACACACAATAAACAGTTCTTTGTTAGCCAATTAGTTGAGATCCATAAACAGTTCAATACGGTGGGGTGAGCAGGTCGAGGCACTGTCCTAATGATAAAACTAAACCACTGTGGTTTCACCAGCGGTTGCTATAGCTATTGGCTAGAGAGAGGAACTTGAAACTTATGAGTCTCTACCAGCGACTCTGAAGAACATGAATGGAGTACCTTCGCTGCGTTGCGGCCCCTGTCAGGAGGAAGATGTCCCTCCAAGGGAGTTACCAGAGGCCCCTCCGTCACCGGGTTGATGCTGCTCCGGACTCTTCAGACGGGTAACCTCTCCGGCCTCCTCACCTCAGACATGGGCCCCATCCACCTCAGGGTCCCTCAGACTCATCCACCCTTGCGGAGCCCAGTCGAAGTTACTGGGCCCCAGGCCTCCGGGGTAGTACCTCACCCCAGGCTTAAGGTGCCTGAGATGGACGCCAACACTGCTCCGACCAGGCCATGGGCGCCTGGGCTGGAACTCCGGACCGACCGCACCCAGGCCTAAGGTGCCTGGGCGCCGGATGTAGAAGACCTTGTGGCGAGGGCGTCTCTCCCCTTTATCTCCTCCCGTGACGCCACAGCAGGTTCTCCGCCCCCGCTGTACCACTGCCCGAACGGGACAAAAAGGACAGCACTGCGGCAGTGATTCTACCTCGACCTGTGGGAACACCGCCACCCCAGGCCAAGGAGAATAGTACACCACCAAAGTCCTCCACGACTGAAAGTGGTCCAAATCCTCTATGATTTACACACACCTGGGTCATACTACCACCCAGGTGTATCCCCCCTAAATTTAGACCCCCGCTACATACAGATAAAATATATTTAATTAATTTTAATTTGGGAAGATTTTGGGTGATATAGCGCAGCACATTAATTTAATTTAAAAGAACCGTCACTTCTGGTTGGACTGCAAGCCAAAATTCCCAACCCTACACTGCTCTCTTGCTTCTGGGTAGGCCCTCAGACAGCCTAGCAGCCAGATATGCCTGGGATAGGCCTCAGGCTCTGGCCTAGCAGCCCGGGCGATACGACACACGTCCACCCAGACAACTGTCCAGGTGGCACAGAACCCCAATCCCCTGACCTCACCCAAATAAATAGGCTCTTCCAGCAGGCCAAGGGACCCAAGAAAATGTCAGCCCCTTGGCTGAGACACCCCATTAATTCCTAATCTGTCCTTGCAATGCCCTTGTCTTATCTATTGCCACCAGATACCCGGCTATCTAGTGACAGAAGAAAGAAGTGCAGAAATTACAGAATTAGGGTGAAATCAATTGACCTCCTATCAATTGGCCAAAGCAACTATCACTTGGCAAATAAATTTACTAGCAACCCTGCCTAAACATCAGGGTGCTACACGTGTATTTATACAGCTGTGTACATTAGACCAGTACCAGGAGTAAATGTTGAAGAAAGCATTACAGAAGAATTTAGGTCCAAAACAGTGACAGTTGGATTCCTGGTTGCTGTATTATTATCATTATTTCTATATTTTGTTTGAACTTAAATAAAGCTAGAGTGAGAAGTGAAAGACATTTTAGTGGCAATGATGGAAAATATCTGAAAAGTAACTAAGCTACTGATAAAAAGGTAAAAACTCTTAATATGCAGCTAAACCAGAAATGATTAATGCTTGGTGACAGGTGCACTTTAAGACAGAATTAGCTTGCCCTGTGTACAATGACCTGCGGGCAAATGCAAATTCTTGTTTTTAAAACTCTCAGGCGAGGGCTGGCGGCACAGGCTCTGAGTGCACTGCGTGAATATTCATAGGTGTGAGCAGCGGCAGCAGGCTGAAGGTTCAGGTGCGCCAGGCTCTCTGTCTCAGATCACAAAGTGTTAAGGGAATTTTAAGGATGAAAGTAGGGAACAGAGCTGAAGAAGCTTCCTCCACAAAGACTATTTTAGTGTCAAGTTAAACCCGCATGCAACTAACAGACAATGATGGCGCTCATTGGCCTATCATTTAGCCAGTAACATCCGCACGCTTACTAAACCTCGGAGACTTCTTCTTCAGGTGTTCATTTGAATAGAATTCGCTGAGCGAGTGTTTTTATAATTGATCCCCTGGGTACTTGTGTCTACTTCTGCACTATCATTTTCCCCATGCTGACTTTTTCTTGCATCATGGTTCTGCAAAATTACAAGTTTTGGGGGAATTTCTCTGCCTTCAATTAACCATTCAAATGCCAAAGGTTTTCAGCAGCAACATAGGGTGACCAGGTTCTGGGGCTGGTTGAATGTGATCTGTCCACTCAGTGCTGTCTGTAGACCTCAGCTGATGAACAGAGGTGACTGCATGACAAACTGCATTACGGTGCAGGTATGTACATCAGTGGACCACAACCTGCATTAAGCTAGGGCTACACTGACCAATAAGGGTCTGTTCACACCATGGGTGCTCAATCTTTGGCCCTCCAGCTGTTTCGGAACTACAAGTCCCATGGGGCATTGACAGTTACAACCATGACTCCCAAAAGCAGAGGCATGATGGGACTTGTAGTTCTGCAACAGCTGGGGGGCCACAGGTTGAGCACCCATGGTTTACACTTATGCAGGTTCAACGTTGCACCTGCTTAGGTGTAAACAGAGTTGTGTTTTTGCACCATTTTGTGTGATTTCGTGCAGCCCAATCATTTCAATGAGCTGCCTTATGTGAAAAATTACACAAAAAAAGTGAATGAAACTTTTTTATAATCGTGCTCCCAACAAACTGTGAAATTTCTCTTTAGCAAAGTATGATTCAATCGCACATGTAGCCCTAGTCTAAAGCCTGGTACACACGATCGGATTTTCCACGGACAAAGCGTAGGACTTTTGTCCGAAGGGAGTTGGTCATGAACTTGTATTGCATACAAACGGCAAAGAATTGTCAGCCAACAAACACAAAACTACGTGGTTTTTCAGCTCTTTAGCGCCACCTTTTGGGCAACTTCTGCTAATGTTGTGTTATGATTAGCATTGCTTCTGAGCATGCGTGTTTATACTTTGGATTTTTTTTCCGAAGGACTTCTGTATACACGATCGGATAATCCGACAGCACACATTTGTTGTCGTAAAATTTTAAAGCATGCTATCCAACATTTGCTGTCGAAAAATCCGACAACAATTGTCCGATGGAGCATACAAACGGTCGGATTTTCCGACAACAGCCTGTCATCACACAATTCTTATCGGAAAATCCGATTGTGTGTACGGGCCTTTAAGGAGTTCTAAAGTCAAAAATTTTTTACCTTAAAACATTCCCTGCAGTAAAGTAAAAAATGTTTAGGCATCAGTATCCCCCCCCCCCCCCCCATTTGATCCAGCGTTGTGCCCATCTGCAGCTCTTCTCTCTCCTCACTTTGTGGTCTCACAGGCTTTGCTGAGGCAGCGGGAGCCAATGGCTGTCAATCAAAGCCAGTGATGAAGAAGCCGGGGGCGGGGCCAAATCCCGCTGTCCTTGTTTATAGATGCAGACAGCGAGGTTCGATCTACAGCTTTCCGATCATGTGACTGCCATGACAGCCAATCACGGCGATCACATGATCATAAACCCCACCCTGTCTCCTGGCATCCTAAACCTCTTAAATAGCTGGTAGGCGCCGGCTCCAAGGGGTTAAAAAAAATGTTTACAATCACTTTAAAATGGAACTAAAGGCAAAACTTTTTTTAGTTTTGAATAGAGGGATTAGAACACCTGTCAGTTTTTAATACTGCCTGCGCCCCCTTTAGGGAGATTTGCGCTGTATATTAGTCCTGTTTACCATTATCACCGAAAGTGAAGATAAAAGAAAATCCCAAATTTCGGGGTTGACATCTGAACACTAATAGAGGGGAATTCTGGAATTTCCCTTATGATGGAGGGATTCCCTCTCACTTCCTGTTTTGGCTATGGAAATTAAATGAAGGGAAATTTCCCACAGGTGACAAACGAAATGGTGGGGTTATAACCCCCCCTTACTCTATCCAAGATGTGTATTTCTACTATTGAGTTGTCACGTGCACTCCCAATGGAGACCATGTGTGGCCATACTGATTTATTGTGCAATTAGGTTTTGCTGTTGTCACTATCAAGATGCCCATCCTGATCCACTGCTGGACCACATCATGCAGACAGGGTTCAGGAGATCAGCAGCACTGAAACAGATTGAGACAAAAGGTAAAAATAATATTTTATTATAAAAAAAATAGCAACTATGCTTCAGAAAAATGAAATGTTATCCAGCTAGGTTTTATATTTATTTTAAATTGCCAAAGCCTTGGGATTCTGACCATAGGATCCTGCTTACGGTCCTGAAGAAGGGTACGTAGATATGTACAAGAACACCACATGTTAAAATATGCTTAAATACGGTATATAGAAATATTTTTTTACCTACCCCAACTAGGATAATGACATTTGATGCCCTACGCTCTTCTCATAATATACCCCTATGAGAATACTATAGCTATCTACAACTTAGACACATTCTCTAACAGCTCATAAAATCCCGCCCTACCCCATACACTTTGACCCCCTATTGAGAGCTTCTGTAGAGCCAGACCCCACTCCCGGGCCTAATATCGTTGATTTATTATCCATAATCTCTTCCAAAAAATCTCCATCGAGACCTTATCTTCAATTGGAAGAAGAACTGGGGAGGCAGCTGGATCCGGAGGACTGGCATACATGGCGGACATCAAAGGTGTCTTCTCATGCTCAGCGGTGGGCCTCACGAGCAGTGGACTTCACGAGCGGCGGACATCACGAGCGGTGGGCATCACGGTGGCGGGCATCACGAGCGGCAGGTATCACGGTCGCCGGGCATCATGAGCGGCTTCTCCATCCCCTGCTCGGCAGCTTCTGTCTCCTTCTGCCTCCTTGGCAGCCAATTGGGAAATGGGAAACAGACTCGCTTCCTGATTGGCGGAGAGGAGATTCAGTGTGAGAATAGCGAATATTCATTCGCTATTCTCACACAACTGGATGGGCTCGGTTAGCATTCTCTGCGCACCGAGCCCACCCTATTTTGAAGCCTATTAAAACCTCTGGCTCCAATCAGGTGCTTAAAAAAAACACCCACCCCATTGGAATTCATGCATCTGGCGTCCTGCAAGGGGCCGGATGCATGGACAGGGGGGGCAGCGCCCGTGCGCCCTTAATGGATGGGCCACCCCTGCTGGCATATCATGACTATAGCACTTTCTAAGTGTTCAAGAAATGTCCTTATTTTAGAGAATGCCTATAAAATATTGTATAGGTGGTATTAAATGCTGGCTTGTTTTATCCCAACTTATCAGCTAGGCTTGCTCATTTTATCCCAACTTACTCTCCTCTCTGCTTCCAGGGATGTTCACAGGAAGGTACTATGGCACATATTTAGTGGTCTTGTCTGAAGGTAAGCAGGTTAATGGGTCAGAGTCTATACTCTTCTCCCCAATTTATTTCATGTCAATCTCAAAAGGGATCCCTACGAAGCTCTTCTTTGCAAACCAATTACTGAATTGCTTCGTCTGGAGCATCAACTGGCTCTGCATCTTTTTACTGTAACTTAGCTAACTCTTGCAAAGGCGTGGAAAACTCCTGTACTCAGCTTTGAGGTGGTCAAAAATCATATGAACGATATCATGGTGAACGAGTTGGCGGCTATCCTCTCAGACAAGCATGGCAAATTTGAGTCTGGCAACTGTGGGTTGCATACACCCAACATTCTAAGTTAGATAGTACGCTTCTCTAGACTCTAGACTCTACTCCTCTTCTTCTTTTCTTGCACATTTATTTTTATCGTTTACTTTTTGCTTTATTTTTGTTCATTATACCATGTAACCACCTAAAATGTTGATCTTATTTGTTTTTTCAAACAACCTCATCCATGTTTAGGATTGTATAGGATTATAGGGAACCTCATAAGTATCAATTTTTCTGTAAAATTCAACCTACACTCCAGCTGTAAGACGTGTGGCCTGCTTAATCAGGTTACAGTGCCAAAATTCAGTCAGGCCTACACCCTGTGTAAATCCAATGTGCCACTGACTAAAGGGATTATCTAGTCACTGTAGAGTAAAAGCCAAGGCCAAACCACAAGAGGATAGTTTCCAACTGCCCTTGTTTTGGATCCAATCTCTTTGCCATGATGTCCCGTACAACTGTACTGTTCAGATTCATCTCATTCACACAAATAAGAGAACTGTTCAAACACCCCATATATTTATGCTCTTAAAGTGGTTGTAAACCCCCGAATCCTTTTTTTTTTTACAACCTGCAAAAGAAAGACATAATGAGCTAGTATGCATAGCATACTAGCTCATTATCAATCACTTACCTGAGATCGAAGCCCACACAGCGGTGCTCGGACACCTCCGTCGCCGCCGCCATGTTGCTCCCCTCTGCCTTCCGTGTATCGCCGCTCCGGCGCTTGATTGGCCCCGGAGCGGCGATGACGTCACACGCATGCACGCTCGGGCCGGCAAGCTCCATTCAGAAATCCGGCTACTATGCCGGCCCGGTTTCAAAAGCAAATATCTCCTTAACTGTGTAGGTTAAGGAGATATTTCATGCACCTACAGGTAAGCCTTATTATAGGCTTACCTGTAGGTGCTAGGGTGCCCACGTGTCCCGGATTGCCCGGGATTATCCCGTAATTGACATTTTTGTCCCTGGTCCCGGGCACCTTCAATCCGGGACAATAAAGTGTCCCTGAATTGCCCCCTTGGCCGATCTGATGCCCTCTAAAAATTGCCACCGCACTGCCACTGTCCCTCACTGCCCGCTGTGCTAGTTCTGTCCAAGACCGCTTCATTTCAACCCCAGACGCTGCCTGGCTCACTGCCAAAACAACTGGTTGCTAGGCATGGCCCGACTAGCGTCTAACAACCAGTGACGTCAGGACAAGGAGGAGAGTGGAGCCCCAGGATTCAGAGTGAGGCAGAGGAGGATTCCTCCTCGGCGTCCTCGCGCCTAAGCTCCGCCCCGACTCCGCCCCTGACTCCGCCCCCGACTCCGGCTCTTACCTGATGGCTGTTCCTGCACTGGAAGAAAGGTAGGCGAAATGCTCCCTGCACTGCCCTAACTCTGAGTAGCTCATGGTAACTCTGCTCCCTCCCATACACTGCCCCCCTCCAGACTCCAGTCATGCTGTACATTATACTGCTCTCCACTACCACTACCACCCGCTCCCAACATACTGCCCTCCACTGCCACCCCTCCTATTATACTGCCCACCAATAACTCCCCCTATTATACTGCCCTCCACTACCACCCCCTCCCATCATACTGCCCCCCCTGCCTTTATACCGCCCTCTACTGCCACCCCTCCTATTATACTGCCCTCCACTACCACCCCTCCCATCATACTGCCCTCCACTAACACCCCTCCCATCATACTGCCCTCCACTACCACCCCTCCCATCATACTGCCCTCCACTAACCCCCCTCCCATTATACTGCCCTCCACTACCACCCCTCCCATCATACTGCCCTCCCTCCCATTATACTGCCCTCCACTACCACCTCTCCTATCATACTGCCCTCCACTACCCCCTCCCATCATACTGCCCTCTACTACCACCCCTCCCATCATACTGCCCTCCACTGCCACCCCTCCTATTATACTGCCCACCAATAACTCCCCCTATTATACTGCCCTCCACTACCACCCCCTCCCATCATACTGCCCCCCTGCCTTTATACCGCCCTCTACTGCCACCCCTCCTATTATACTGCCCTCCACTACCACCCCTCCCATCATACTGCCCTCCACTACCACCCCTCCCATCATACTGCCCTCCACTAACCCCCCTCCCATTATACTGCCCTCCACTACCACCCCTCCCATCATACTGCCCTCCCTCCCATTATACTGCCCTCCACTACCACCCCTCCTATCATACTGCCCTCCACTACCCCCTCCCATCATACTGCCCTCTACTACCACCCCTCCCATCATACTGCCCTCCACTAACCCCCCTCCCATTATACTGCCCTCCACTACCACCCCTCCCATCATACTGCCCTCCCTCCCATCATACTGCCCTCCACTACCACCCCTCCCATCATACTGCCCTCCACTACCCCCTCCCATTATACTGCCCTCCACTACCACCCCTCCCATCATACTGCCCTCCACTAACCCCCCTCCCATTATTCTGCCCTCCACTGCCCCCCTCCCATAATACTGCCCCCCTACCATTATACTGCCCTCCACTGCCACCCCTCCCATTTACATTATACTGCCCTCCACTACCCCCTCCAATTATACTGCTCTCCACTGCCACCCATCCTATTTACATTATACTCTCCCTCCCCATTATACTGCCCTCCACTACCACCCCCTCCCATCATACTGCCCCCCTCCCATTATACTGCCCTTCACTGCCCCCTCCCATTTTACTGTCCTCCACTGCCACCCCTCCTATTATACTGCCCTCCACTGCCACCCCTCCCATTATACTGCCCTCCACTAACCCCCATTATACTGCCCTCCACTACCACCCCCTCCCATTTTACTGCCCTCCACTGCCACCCCTCCTATTATACTGCCCTCCACTAATCCCCCATTATACTGCCCTCCAGTACCACCCCTCCCATCATACTGCCCCCCTCCCATTATACTGCCCTCCACTGCCACCCCTCCTATTATACTGCCCTCCACTGCCACCCCTCCTATTATACTGCCCTCCACTAACCCCCCATTATACTGCCCTCCACTACCACCCCCTCTCATCATACTGCCCCCTCCCATTATACTGCTCTCCACTGCCATCCCTCCCATTTACATTATACTGCCCTCCACTACCCCCCCCCATTATACTCTGCTACCTCCCATACACTGACCCCCTCCAGTCATAATGTACAGTCCCCCCATACTGCCCTCCACTACCCCAGCCCCTTCCATTATACTGCCCTCCACTACCCCCTCCGATTATACTGCCCTCCACTGCCATCCCTCCCATTTATATTATACTGCCCTCCACTAGACCCCTCCCATCATATTTCCCTCCACTAACCCCCCTCCCACATGCCCTCCACTGCCCCCTCCCATTATACTGCCCTCCACTGCCCCTCCTCCCATCATACTGCCCTCCGCTACCACTCCCTCCCATAATACTGCCCCCCTTCCATTATACTGCCCTCCACTTCCACCCCTCCCCTCTGGAAGAGGATGTAAGTGGTCACTACAGAGGATGTAAGGAGGCACTAAGGGGGCACCCCGGAGGATGTAGGGGGGCTCTGACTAAGTTAGTACTGCCAGAGTGCCCCCTTTCATCCTCCCTTACAACCTCCAGGGTGCCCCCTTAGTGCCTCCAGAGTGTCTCTTTACTTCCTCCAGAGTGCCCCCTTACATCCTTCGGAGTGCCCCACCACCAAGGTGTTATAGTAGTGGCTGACAGACTATCAGGAGGTGGTATTGCACTCCTCTTCCTCCTCTCTCCACTAACTACCCCCGCCATACACTCCGCACTCCTCTCCTGTACATATTACCCCCCCCCCCGCCATACACTCTGCACTCCTCTCCTGTACATATTACCCACACCATACACTCCGCACTCCTCTCCTGTACATATTACCCCCCGCCATACACGTTGCACTCCTCTCCTGTACTTATTACCCCCTCCATACACTCCGCACTCCTCTCCTGTACATACTACCCCCCGCCATACACGCCGCACTCCTCTCCAGTACATATTACCCCCACCATACACTCCGCACTCCTCTCCTGAACATATTACCCACCTCCATACACTCCGCACTCCTCTCCTGTACATATTACCCACCTCCATACACTCTGCACTCCTCTCCAGTACATATTACCCCCACCATACACTCCGCACTCCTCTCCTGTACATATTACTCACCTCCATACACTCCGCACGCCTCTCCTTTACATACTACTCACCACCATACACTCTGTATTCCCTATTTAACATTATCATATTCTGCACTATATAAGTCATCTCAGACTCTCTTTAACAACACCCCCTTTAAGCCAATATTTAGCGCAATTTAAGACTTGTCCACTGTTCACCACAACGCGCTTTGCGCACCATATTGTTGTTCTTCTTGATGCCTAGGACCCACTTTTGATCCTGCACACTGGTCCGCTGATTTCATGGTACGCCCCTGCCCCAAAAATCGGCAATAAAAGATGTCAAAAATCATCTTTTCGGGGGGGGGGGGGGGTGTCCCTGAATGGCAGTTTGGAAGTGTGGTCACCCTAGTAGGTGCATGTTGTGCAAGTGGGTTTACAACCACTTTAAAGCTGAACTCTGCGCACAAAAAAACTTTCCTTTAAATATTTTCCTCAGTAGCCACAAAGGCTAAAAATCCACTGTGAGCACCAAATGCCTTTGCAAACATAGTACCGTATATACCTAGTAAAAGTAGCAGTGGCACATCAGTATGCTCCATATAGCCTTTGCAGAGAGCAGAGCTGTGGGAGGGGCCCAGCAGGCTCCACCCATTACAGGCTGCCTGCAGAAATCTACAGGAAGGGGGCGGAGACAAGACCAGTCACCCTGCACAAGGAGAGAAAGCAGCAGTGAGTGGTCTTTATTACAGGAAGCTCCTGCACAGAGGGAAAGTCTCACACTGGATTACTGCACAGATCTGGAAGAAATACACAAAGCACACCAAGATTCAAGGAAGAATACACAGGACTCTTGTATTTAGACAATACTGTATTTGCATGTCTTGGAGTTCAGCTGTATAGCTGAATATCAATGGAAAAGCTAAATACACAGAGCCAGAGTGGGGGTTAGGATAAGTAATAGAGACTCTTCATCTACCTCCTTGACTTAAAAAGTATTAAACCCTTGTAGGGATAATCCCTGGAGTTCAGTTTTTACAGACTTCAAAAGGGGAAAAAAATTGAAGTTCACTGTTTAAATACAATTTGAAGCTGAACTCCAGGCAAAGGATATAAATCCACTTTGTTTGCACCAAATACCTTTGCAAACCCAGTTATTACCTTGTAAAATTAGAACTGACGTCATCACTGTGCTGTAGATAGCCTGTGCACAGATGAGAGCTGTGGGAGGGGCCCAGTCAGACCTACCCACTAAAGGCTGCCTGCAGAAAACTACAGGAGTGGGGCGGAGACAAGACCAGACACCCCACACAAGGACCGAGAGCAGCAGTGAGCCGTCTTTATTACAGGAAGTTCCTGCCGAGAGGCAATAAGGTAGATTTACTAAACTGGTGCACTCAGAATCGCATTCAGCTGTGCATTGTAGCCAATCAGCTTCTAACCTAAGCTTGTTAAATTAAGCTTTGGCAATAAGACCTGGAAGCTGATTGGTTTCTATGCAGAAGAGAGCCTGATTTTACACTCCCCAGCTTTAGTAAATAAACCCCTATGTCTCACACTGGATTGCTGCACAGATCTGGAGGAAACACACAAAGCACACCAAGACTCAAGCAAGAAAATAAATACCTCTTGTGTTTATCCCTGAGTTATACTTTAAAACAATAGAAATTTCTTATTGTGTATACAGATCTATGCATAAAAGGAAGACATTGTGCAGGAAAGAGGGACTTCAAAAGAAACATGGGTGTAAGCTATAGGTTAGGGTGACCAGACATCCCCGGTTTCAGGGGACAGTCCCCGGATTGGGGACACTGTCCCCGGACCAAGTCTGTCCCCAGTTTTGTCCCCGGATTGGATTTGAACAGGGGCTGGGGCAATTTCAAAGACAGTCAGTGCAGAATAAACAAAAGAAAATTCCTGAATTACACCCCCCTGCTCCGCCGCTCCTACTAGCTTAGGGGGGTGTATTTTTTTCCATTATCTGTGCCCCTTTCTGATGATCATGTGCTGGTCGGAGTGGAGGGAATATTTCTTCAGTTTCGGGTGCCCATTCAGCTCCGCTCGCATGTTCTTCTGCCTTGGCTCAAGTCCCGTCCAGCCGCCTGCCTGCTTATCTCCTTGTCTTCCCTGGCGGAGTGATCTTCCTCCGCTCCCCACCCAGTAGTAGCCGGGGCTGGAGAGTAACACTTGACTGGCTGTGAGGAGGGCGGCGGCGGGCAGAGAGTCACTGATTGCCACCATTACTAGTAAAAAAGAAATATGTCCCCGGATTTAATTAAAAAAATCTGGTCACCTTACTATAGGGGGACCTACATGATTTGTAACATAAAATAGATAATTAACTTATCTGCTAAACAGAACACACAAATACAAAATGCAGACGCAGGTAATTACATTCTCTGTTCTTGGGGCTTTTATTATGAATTGTGTGCTTTTCCTGGATCCTCGTATAAAGGACATTGCAGGGAACAGTAAGAGAAGGGTTAAGGCATCCGTATTAATGCAGCCTGTCTCTGCTCCGGCATGTTTCATATTTCACACTGATTGAGCTGTCCAGTTGACTGGAAAGGGCTGACAGCCGTGAGGGTCTTGGTCAGAGAAGAGGAGGTCCCCGGCCAGCTGGTAAGGGAATGTCTGTGTGCCAGGTAATTATTGCTCAGCGCTCAGGACCAAAGCCTCTGAGAAAACGCTATACTAATGAAACACAAATGGGACATCTGTGTTCAGGAGTTCATTTAAGCATTGAAAACGCAACTTTGCCAAGAGTTTATGTACTTGTGTAAGCAAAAGGAAGTCTTCAAAGGATCCTGGCCGCACCGTGGGTGCACACAATCATCAGGGATGGATTTCGGCGAGACCTCCCATACCACTAGCACACTTTCTATAGCCACAAACCTTTGAGGTCTAGTTACATTTTTTGTTTGCGTTACTACAAGTGTGTTAACACACATTATTTTACATGTTAACGTGCTTTAACCACTTCAATACCATGCACTTACGCCCCTTCCTGCCCAGGCCAATTTTCAGCTTTCTGTGCTGTCGCTGTTTGAATGACAATTGCGCGGTCATGCTACACTATACCCAAACAGAATTTTTATAATTTTGTTCACACAAATAGAGCTTTCTTTTGGTGGTATTTGATCACCTCTGTGGTTTTTATTTTTTGCTATGCAAATAAAAAAAGACCGAAAATTTTGAAAAAAATTAGTTTTTCTTTTTTTTCTGTTATAAAATTTTGTAAATAAGTACATTTTCTCCTTCACTGATGGGCACTGATAAGGCGGCACTGACGGGCACTGATAAGGCAGCACCGATGAGGCAGCGTCAATGAGGTGGCACTTATGGGCACTGATAGGCGGCACTGATATGCAGCACTGATGGGCATTGATAGGCGGCACTGATGGGCACTCATGGGTGGCACTGGTGGGCACTGATTGGCGCTGATAGGCAACACTGATGGGCACTGAAAGGCTGCAATGATGGGTACTTATGGGTGGCACTGATAGGCGGCACTGCTGGGCACTGATACATGGCACTGATGGCACTGACATGCGGCAGTGATGCATATCCCTGGTGGCACTGGCAGTGGTAGGAATTGTGGGTGGGCACAGATTGGCAGCTGCCTGGGCATTGATTGGCATTGCCTGGTGGTCTAGGGGGCATACCTGGTGGTCCAGTGGGTGGCCATTCTGGTGGTCCTGGGCGGCTTCCCTGGTGGTCCTGGACGGGATCCGAGGGGGGGCCGTGCTGATAAACAATTAGCACAGACCCCTCCCTGTCAGGAGAGCAGCCGATCGGCTCTCCTCTACTCGCGTCTGTTAGACGCGAGTGAGGAAAAGCCGATCAACAGCTCTTCCTGTTTACATTGTGATCAGCCGTGATTGGACACGGCTGATCACGTCGTAAAGAGCCTCCGTCGGAGGCTCTTTACTGAGATCGGTGTTGCGGGGTGTCAGACTGACACACCGCACCACCGATCGCCGCGATGCGCGCCCCCATGGGCGCGCGATGGCTGTTATCTTGCAGGACGTCAATAGACGTCCAGTCAGGATATCTGAACCACTTCCCGGACGTCAATTTGCTATTGACCGGGCGAGAAGTGGTTAAGTAAAAGTACTAATAAAGCCAGTAATGTGAAAATAGTTCATCCACCCCCCCACGGTGCCCACAGCTTTTAAATCTTCTTTTTACATTAAAATACTGCCACTATATACCTTTTTGGATGATCTGAATACTATGGTTACATGATAAACTGCACAGTTTCTCCAGTGCTGAGTTCAGGAAGGAGGAGATTTCCACTGCAGCCTGTATACACGCCCACATGTGTGATGTCAATATCATGTGACCTGGCTATTCTCTCCAGCATAAAAGACACAACTGAGCATGTGCATGTCGGCTACTCTGCCTGTGTTAGCTGGCCTTCCCCAGTGCAGGGAGGGGGAAGGATCTGTGCATACCGGATAAAACAGTCTTTTTACACAATGCAGAGGATTAACCCCTTACATTCCACAGAGTGTATAACAAGCATGCTATTCTGCATATACAGACTGATTTTACTGTTGTGGGTTTAGTAACACTAAAGCCTCATACACACGATCGGATTTCCGTCGGACAAAGCCGTGGAATTTTGTCCGAAGGGCGTTGGCCGTGAACTTGTTCTGCATACAGACGGCAAAACGTTCTCAAATACGGAACTACGTGTTTTTTCAGCTCTTTAGTGCCACCATTTGGGCAAGTTCTGCTAATGTTATGTTATGGTGAGCATTGCTTCTGAGCATGCGTGTTTGTACTTTGGATTTTTTTTCCTGACGGAATTGTGTACACACGATCGGATAATCCGACATCACACATTTGTTGTCAGACAATTTTAAAGCATGCTTTAAACATTTGTTGTCGGAAAATCCAACAACAATTGTCCGATGGAGCATACAAACGGTCGATTTTCCGACAAAACCCCGCCATCACACATTTGTTGTCGGAAAATCCGATCGTGTGTACGAGGCTTTAGGCAGTACGAAAACATCCTGAAAATGTCATAAAATTTGTAATGCACTGCAATGCATAATGTTTGATTGCAACGCGCTGAACGCAGGTCTGTTAGAGTGCCATTCAAAATAAATGACAATATAACACACCATCACATGTAATTCACAATATAAATGGGCCCTCGTGGTGACACAGCTCCAGGCACCTGTAGAGCCACCACAAAAATAAAAATATTAAGGGCCTTTTCATGCCTTTGCATTGCAGTAATGCATGTTACATGTGTTTTTGCATTTTGTTTTGAATAGCACTCCAATGTCCTATGCTCCACAACCCCTGGCAATGCATCATAGTGCGTTATATAACTTTCCACAAAAATATAAATGGGCTCATGCGGCTTTCCACAGACACACTTTACACGTGTTCATGTCTCTGGGCCATTAACGATACTGCAGTTAGCATGTTTTTTCGAATGATTGATTATTCTGTCAGCTGTAACTTACCTTTCCTTAGTTTATGAAATCCTGATATGTGACAATATAGAGAAACGTTATAACTTTTCCTAAAACCCGTGCCTTTATCATAATGGTATCTTTAATTTGCTGCAGGCAGGAGTAAAGATTCCCTCAATCTCTTCTATCCGGTGATCAGGCTGCAACATTGTAACTTTGTAGGAAGTCACAAGATGAGAGGCTGCAGCAGGGGATGATCTGTGTCAGACATATGTGAACACAGCCAGGAACTGAACAAGCATCAGGATTTACACAATTGTGTCATCTCTGAGCTAGCATCTCAATCCAGGAAGTAGATGATCACCAAAAAATTATCCAAAAATAATCGAAAAAATAAAAACAGCCTGAAAATGTGAAAAAAGTGGTCAGCCTGAAGTAAATGATCTGATCAATATCCTATATCCTATGTACAGATTTGTCATTATATACAGTCAGGTCCATAAATATTAAGACATCGACAAAATTCTAATCTTTTTAAAAAGTGAAAGTTTGATTTATGATTATTAAATCTGTCGCATTACTTTTGGTCTCTTAAAAAGTGGGAGGCACATATACAAACTGTTGTAATTCCTACACCGTTCACCTGATTTGGATGTTAATACCCTCAAATTAAAGCTAAAAGTCTGCAGTTAAAGCACATCTTGTTCGTTTCATTTCAAATCCATTGTGGTGGTGTATAGAGCCAAAAAGATTACAATTGTGTCAATGTCCCAATATTTATGGACCTGACTGTATGTGCAGTATTTGAGGACAGATTCATTTGTTCAGAACATATGTGAGCTCTGCTTCCTTAAAGTGGTTGTAATCCCTTCCATATACAGTCAGGTCCATAAATATTGGGACATCGACACAATTCTAATCTTTTTGTCTCTATACACCACCACAAATGATTTGAAATGAAACGAACAAGATGTGCTTTAACTGCAGACTTTTAGCTTTAATTTGAGGGTATTTACATCCAAATCAGGTGAATGGTGTAGGAATTACAATGGTTTGTATATGTGCCTCCCACTTTTTAAGGGACCAAAAGTAATGGGACAGATTAACAATCATCAATCAAACTTTCACTTTTTAATACTTGGTTGCAAATCCTTTGTAGTCAATTACAGCCTGAAGTCTGGAACGCATAGACATCACCAGACGCTGGGTTTCATCCCTGGAGATGCTCTGCCAGGCCTCTACTGCAACTGTCTTCAGTTCCTGCTTGTTCTTGGGGCATTTTCCCTTCAGTTTTGTCTTCAGCAAGTGAAATGCATCCTCAATCGGATTCAGGTCAGGTGATTGACTTGGCCATTGCATAACATTCCACTTCTTTCCCTTAAAAAACTCTTTGGTTGCTTTCGCAGTATGCTTCGGGTCATTGTCCATCTGCACTGTGAAGCGCCGTCCAATGAGTTCTGAAGCATTTGTCTGAATATGAGCAGATAATAATATTGCCCGAAACACTTCAGAATTCATCCTGCTGATTTTGTCAGCAGTCACATCATCAATAAATACAAGAGAACCAGTTCCATTGGCAGCCATACATGCCCACGCCATGACACTACCACCACCATGCTTCACTGTTGAGGTGGTATGCTTTGGATCATGAGCAGTTCCTTTCCTTCTCCATACTCTTCTCTTCCTATCACTCTGGTACAAGTTGATCTTGGTCTCATCTGTCCATAGGATGTTGTTCCAGAACTGTGAAGGCTTTTTTAGATGTTTGGCAAACTCTAATCTGGCCTTCCTGTTTTTGAGGCTCACCAATGGTTTACATCTTGTGGTGAACTCTCTGTATTCACTCTGGTGAAGTCTTCTCTTGATTGTTGACCTTGACACACATACACCTACCTCCTGGAGAGTGTTCTTCATCTGGCCAACTGTTGTGAAGGGTGTTTTCTTCACCAGGGAAAGAATTCTTCGGTCATCTGCCACAGCTGTTTTCCGTGGTCTTCCGGGTCTTTTAGTGTTGCTGAGCTCACCGGTGCGTTCTTTCTTTTTAAGGATGTTCCAAACAGTTGATTTGGCCACACCTAATGTTTTTGCTATCTCTTTGATGGGTTTGTTTTGTTTTTTCAGCCTAATCATGGCTTGCTTCACTGATAGTGACAGCTCTTTGGATCTCATATTGAGAGTTGACAGCAACAGATTCCAAATGCAAATAGAACGCTTGAAATGAACTCTGGACCTTTTATCTGCTCCTTGTAAATGGTATAATGAGGGAATAACACACATCTGGCCATGGAACAGCTGAGTAGCCAATTGTCCCATTACTTTTGGTCCCTTAAAAAGTTGGAGGCAAATATACAAACTGCTGTAATTCCTACACCGTTCACCTGATTTGGATGCAAATACTCTCAAATTAAAGCTGAAAGTCTGCAGTTAAAGCACATCTTGTTCCTTTCATTTCAAATCCATTGTGGTGGTGTATAGAGCCAAAAAGATTAGAATTGTGTCGATGTCCCAATAGTTATGGACCTGACTGTACATAGTGAAGTGACTGGCCCCAGGTGATAGACAGATGGAGCAAATCCTCGTAGGGACTGCTGATGAACTGGGATCACCCTGCACAGCCAGGCACACAAATTTTCACAGGCACTCCAGAGACAGAGAACAGTCTGTAGGTTTGTTTTTGTTATTTATTGAGGGTTAATAACTTGAATAGGGATGGGAGGTTATGGGATGCCCACTTGACTTCAGCAAAACTTTGGCAACAACTTCAGGGACATCTTCCTATATACAGTCTATATACAGTCTCCACAACTTTCTTCCTGCAGACACTTGCTTGCTGGCTCCAGCTGAATAACTGTTAGTTGATCTGACAGGCTTCCAGTCTGATCTAGCAATGGCCCTTTACAGGCAGGATTGAAAAAAGGAAACGATCCCCCTTCAGTGGGACTTTGGAGGCCACGTACACTGATGTATTATGAAAAAATATATTTTATTGATACATAAAAGTTGCAGATCAGACAAATGATCAATATTAAAAAATATCAAGCGTCTTACTGTCAGAGTGGGGGTGCAGATGGACGCCAGCCCAATATCAGTGTGTACTTGAGATTACAGGTTCCCAGATACAATTAAACAGGTAGGCAACAGCAACTGAATTCCAGTAATATAGTTAGACAGTATCTGTTCTTGTGGAGGATCAGGACCATAGCTAGCCAGAGCCTTCAGTAAAGCTCCAAATAAGTGGGTAACACCAAACAATCTCTGGCTCCATGTGTTATCCAGATATGTTTGACCAAGTCTGTATACGTGGCGTCTTCCCCCCTCTCCGCAGTGCCTTTACAGGCAGGAACTCATAGCCCCTTGTTGTGTAGCAAAGTGTCAGTGAAATAGCTTGCACTCCTCGGTGGCTACTGGTCCCAGATCCAACTTCTCCACCAGTCCTCCAGACTGACTCTCACCAGCCCACCCAGCTTACTCTCAGGAGATCTCCTGGGGATGGATGAGGACTTAAGCAGTCTTCTCTTTTCAGGGAGAACTGGCTATATGTGGCAGTCTCCCCCCTTGTAAGTCCCCAGCAGTGCTGATCTACTCACTTTGTCCTCTCTCTCTCTCTTAATCCTGTGCACCCAGGAAGGCCTCCTCCAATGTCTTATGGCAGTATCCTAACAGCACCCGTGCCTCAGCGCAAGGCAGGACACCCCCCCCCCCCTGGCTAGGGGGTACCCCAGAGGGGCATCAACAGCCTCCTCAGCACTGTATATCCATCTTTCATCCGACTGCCCTGCTGGCATGGCCCATGCCTATTTATAAGGTTAGCTCTGCCCCCTGCCAGCCCACTACTGGGGATTGGCCAAGGCCTAAAATATTCCAGGCAGCTCCTCCTGCCCACTAGCTCTAGAACATTCTTCAATGTCCCAAAATTTAAGAGGAGGCACCAGAGGAACTGTAGGGTGAGTCATCCAGCCCTGACTCACTGAACCCTGACCCAGATTCCACAGCCCAGGCTTAGCCCTAATCTAACTAAATTTACCTACTTTAAACACAACCTACACTATTTCTAGCACACACTAGAGGGTGCTACACAGAGAAGAAACAAATTCTCTTACATATGTAGCGGCCTCACCCCTCTCCCTTGCTTTATCGGTTATATGGCTGTTGTCTAGGGGTACCTGGGGGAGAGATATGAGACACACAACGGCCCATGTCCTCCCGTAACTAAGAGGTGAAGGCCAGAAGATTGGGCTTTTGTGTAGGTGCCCTAGAGTCAAGTCCAGTCCTTCATCCCTGACTCCTTTGCTTAGTAACCCAAGTTCCACACAGTGAATAGGTACAACTCAGTTTTATTCTTCTTGCCAAGCAATAAAACAGTCGTTCTCCTTTGGAAAAAGGGGGACAGATCGAGGCACAATCCTTTCCCTTCTTGCTGCTGCCCACTGTGCTGTCACCAGTGGGGAATAGTCACTGCCACTGACTAGGTAATATAGAACGTGAATTACCTTCACTCACTTTGCCCCTGTCAGAGGAAGAAATCTGTCCAAGGGAGAAGTGGAGGCCTCTCCGTCACCAGCGATGCTGCGCCGGACTCTTCGGAGAAGTTACTGCGCACCAGTCCTCACAAACTCAGAGACGGGCACCCAAGGCATTAGGGCCCCCTCGGATTCCTCCACCCTCGCGGAACTCAGTCGAAGGTACTGAGCCCCAGGCATCCGCCATAGTACCTCACCCCAGGCTAAAGGTGCCTGAGATGGACTCCATCTCCGCTCCAGCTAGGCCAAGGGCGCCTAGGCCTGGAACACCGGAACGCCAGCACCCAAGCTGAAGGTGCCTGGGCGCGGCCACGTCCTCCGACACTCTCCCCAAGGTCAGGGCCTCAGCCGCTTTTATGACCTCTCCCTTTGCATCACAGCGGGTTCCCCACCCCGCTGTACCAGCTCCAGGGGAGGACAAAAAGGCACAGTTCGCGGTGTGAGTTCAGCTCCGGTCCAAGGCAACAGCGCCACCCAGGGACCCCAAGGAACCTCACACCACCAGAGTCCTCACATAATTCAAATACCCGCTACACATACGTTAAACCTGTTTATCTGCAGTCTTCTCTTCTCTACATCCGTTTAAAGTGCCAAATTTATAAAGCTTGTTTGGGCTTGCAGAAAAAAGAGGCAGAGAGCTGAAGTTACAGTTTGCAGAGCATAGTGAGGAGAGCTCTGAGCAGATTGGAGGGAAGGGACACAACCCCCTTCACGCAGCACACAGGAACAGAGTTGAGGCCGTCAATCATCTGGAGGTTCCTCCTATGTCACCTTTTTTCTCTTGGTGTCAGGAGAACTTGTCCGAAGTAAGTCATGCTGATAGCAGAGGAAGGAGGCAGCAGACAGAAATGACACGTAGTGCTTTGAACTAAGACAAGTACACACTATAGAGAGATATGCTTTGTTCATATTTTAAACCCCGAGGTTCACAACCACTTTAATGGTGCTGAGCAGTGGTTGTATCTTAGACTGCTTATAAACCGCCTAATCACACCAACCAATTTTTTATGCAAGCGGTGTAGGTACCTGAAATTGACGTGACATTAGCCTTTTGCAGTCCATGCACAGCAGAGCTCAGACTTGGAGAGGGAGATGCAGCAGAAGGAGCCAATGATGCTGCAGTGAAAGAAGCATGCAGATAGGAGGAGACAGCAGAGAGATGAGCTCATCATTTTCATTCACTGTCCAGTCGCAGGCTGGGGAAAGACAAGACCTGTATGAGTTACTTAACTGCAGCAGATAAAAATCAGACCCCCTGCCATACAGGACAGTGCTGTTCAGCAGAGCTGCTTAAATGTTAGAACTTGATAGACAAAATACAAATCCTTTAGCAGGTAAACAAGCATAAATATGTGTATTTCATCTGTGCATTTAATTGTTTGCCTGGAGTTCAAGAACAAAAAAAACAAAAAACAAACCCGATTCCTCTATCCACACACTTAGTATGGATGGGAGAATCCTCCCTGTTGAGCTATGGTATTCTAATAGTATGGTTACTTCTAGGGATGTCCCGATACCGATACTAGTATCGGTATCGGTACCGATACCAGGCATTTCCCCGAGTACTTGTACTCGGGGAAAATGCTCCGATGCTTCAGCCAATACTTGGGCAGTCAGGGATGATCGGTGCGGCGGGAGGAGTTACAAGCACTGATCACCGCTGTATAGATTTCAATACAGCCCGACAGCTTCTCCCGACCCCCCCCTTCTTTTCAGCTGTTTTAGTGAAATCTATAAAGCGGTGATCGGTGCTTGTAACTCCCTCCAAAGCCGCACCGATCACCGCTGACTGTCCCTGTATCCTCCTCCAGTTCCCCCATCCGTGCTGCTCTCCCCCTTCACGCTCCGTGTCCGCCCCTCCATGCTGCTGATGTCCTTCGTCTTTCTGCTCCCCCCCCCCCGCGCTCTGTGTCCCCCCTCCATGCTGCTGCTGTCCTCTGTTATTTTGCTCTCCCCCTCCGCGCTGCTGCTGTCCTCAGCTCTGTGCCACCCTCCATATCCTCCTCCGCTTCCCTCTGTCAGGATGGAGAGCGGAGGTAGGAGCCGCTAAACCCGGCTCCTACCTTTTCCGAATGTACAGAGTCAGTGACTGACTCTGTCCATTCATATAACTGAAACATCGTAACCTGTGTTTACGATGCTTCAGTTTATGAATGGAGAGGAGCCGTTGTCTCCTCTCCATTCATTTTCAGTGCAGCTGAGAAAGGGACTGGGGAATCTGTTTCCCTAGTCCCTTTCTCTGTCTCAAAGGGGAGATGTCAGAGGTCTGTTAAGACCCCTGATATCTCACCAAAGCCCCCCAACAGGGCTAGAAATAAATAAATAAATTGCAATAAATAATAAAAAAATAAATTGTAAAAAATAAAAAATAAATACACTGAGATCATCCCCCCCCCCCCCCCACCCACTCCAACAAAGCATTGTAAAAAAACATGACAAAAAATTGTAAAAAAAAAAAAAAATTGTAAAAAAAAAAAAAAAATACTGACACATAAAAAAAAGTATCGGTATTCGGTATCGGCGAGTACTTGAAAAAAAGTATCGGTACTTGTACTCGGTCTTAAAAAAGTGGTATCGGGACAACCCTAGTTACTTCCCTGCCGTCAGAATATACTGATTAGCATTGCAGGTTATAGCCTTCAGCGCTGATGGAGCGGGGCAAACCCAGCAGGGCGGTTGATTGGCTTCTGTTCAACCACAGTGGCCATACGTGGATCAGAACTCAGCTGGTCCCTGCTGAATTTCTGAATTTCAATTACCATGCATGATGTTTACCTATAGGTAAGCCTATAATTAAGCTTACCTATAGGTACTGTAATATCTCCTAAACGTGCACCGTTTAGGAGACATTTACATTAGATGCAGCCGGTGACGTCAGTGACGCATGCGCTCTGAAGGAACGGCATACCGTGCTGTTCCTTCAAAGTCCTGTGCCATAAATGGCGGCTCCCGTGCGCATGCATGGGAGTGACGTGACCCTGGCTTTGGCCCCTTACACAGCCAAAGTCCGTGAACACGGAAGGAAGACCGGGTGAAGAGCGCGCTGCTGGAGGGCTTTATTCCAAGGTAAGTTTTACATAATGTGCTAGTATGCCTTGCAAGTTTAAGAAAAAAAAGCCAGCAGTTTACTACAGCTTTAAGGCTATCCTAGGGAATAATAATGAAGCTGACACTTCTAAATGTGCTCGTTATCACCAGGGATGAGCCGAATACCCCCCTGTTCGGTTCGCACCAGAACCTGCGAACAGACAAAATGTTCGTGTAAACTTTAGAACCCTATTAAATACAATGGACTCGAATGTTCAAAATCGAACGTGCTAATTATAAAGGTTAATATGCAAGTTATTGTCCTAAAAAGTGTTTGGGGACCCGGGTCCTGCCCCAGGGGACATGTATCAATGCAAAAAAAAAGTTTTAAAAACTGCAGTTTTTTCGGGAGCAGTGATTTTAATAATGCTTAAAATGAAAAAATAAAAGTGAAATATTCCTTTAAATTTCGTACCTGGGGGGTGTGTATCATATGCATGTAAAGTGGCGCATGTTTCCCGTGCTTAGAACTGTCCCTGCAAAAAATGTCATTTCTGAAGGAAAAAAAGTCATTTAAAACTGACTCGCGGCTATTAATGAATTGTCGGCTCCCGGCAATACAAAGAAAAGTCATTGATAAAAAAAAAAAAAAAAGCGTGGGGGTTCCCCCCAAATTTAATTACCAGGCCCTTCAAGTCTGGTATAGATATTAAGGGGAACCCCGCCGCAAATTTAAAAAAAAAATGCGTGCGGTTCCCCCCAAATATCCATTTGCAGAGGGAGATTTCTCCTATAGACTTTTCGAATTTGCCGCGAACACCCCAAATTGTTCGCTGTTGGGCGAACAGGCAATGTTCGAGTCGAACATGAGTTTGACTCGAACTCGAAGCTCATCCCTAGTTATCACTCATTTTTGCAACTTAATGCAAAGTCTCCTTGCAACCTGACTGATCCTTATGTCTTCTCAAGAGGTAAGGAAGATAGATGTTAGCTGTACATGTACTGATGCAGTTCTTCAGGTGGGCTAGATAAGAAACAGCAATGGATACTAAAGTGATGTCCAGATGTTTCCCTGCCTGACAATCTCAGGAATAGATCTGCCTGTCAATTATTTTTTTTAGGCTGTCTATAATCTGCTTGATAAAAACAAGCAATGCTTCTAACATATAAGCTGGGTTCACACTGGTGCGATGTTAGATATCACATGCGATTCGCACCACACTGCTGTGCAGATCACATGCTATGTCTGTGCCTGCGATCCAAATTCAGCCATACATATTGTATGTCTAAATTCACATTGCATTCGCACCAAAATGGTGCAGGACCCTTTTTTTTTGTACGCACTGGAATCGGATCACATGGGTGTTCACATCCTGCAATCCGATTCCTGCACCGATTGACAGTTTGCGCTGCGATGTGCAAACCAATCTGGGGGTGTCATTAACTTTCTATTGACACCCGCATCGGTTTGCAGACAGAAAAGTGAGCTGCCTGCGAGTCCTATGCGATGCAGGAACCGGCACTGCTATCGGGCTGGTTCCTGCATCGCGCTAGTGAGAACCAGCACTTAGAGCATTTCCTGCAGTTGGGCTGTTTCTGAACTGTACCTCCAGATCATGAGCATTTGCAGAGGGAGATTTTCCAATGCATTCCTTTCTGATACAACAACTACACCCTGTTCCAAATTATTATGCCAATGATATTTTTCTCATTTACCTAAATAATTAATGTAAACAACAGTCATCATAATTCTCATGTTATCAACTATTAAGAGTACAATTCAAATTTTATTGAACAAACCTCCTAATAATTTTTTTTTTTTCAAAATAAAAAAAACGTACAATTCACTGTTCCAAATTACTACGCACAGTAAGTTTCAAAACACTTTATAGGTTGTAAAGAACTGAAAATCGTAATTTGTTGTGTTTGCAGCATATTTACTGAAATTAAAAGCTATTTCAATCAAACTTTGAACAACATTTTAACTTTTTAAACATTTTAACAGGTCACGTTACATTTTAACATAGGACCCCTTATTTGATAGCAGCTTCACAAGTCTTGCATCTATTGAACTTGTGAGTTTTTGGACAGTTTCTGCTTGAATTTGTTTGCAAGATGTCAGAATGGCCTCCCAGAGCTGCTGTTTGGATGTAAACTGCCTCCCACCCTCATAGATCTTTTGCTTGAGGATGCTCCAAAGGTTCTCAATAGGATTGAGGTCAGGGGAGGATGGAGGCCACACCATGACTTTCTCTCCTTTTATCCCCATAGCAGCCATTGATGCAGAGGTATACTTTGCAGCATGAGATGGTGCATTGTCATTAGGGTTGTCCCAATACCACTTTTTTAAGACCGAGTACAAGTACCGATACTTTTTTTCAAGTACTCGCCGATACCGAATACCGATACTTTTTTTTATGTGTCAGTATTTATTTATTTTTTACAATTTTTTTTTTTTTTTTTTTTACAATTTTTTTTTTTTTACAATTTTTTGTCATGTTTTTTTACAATGCTTTGTTGGAGTGGGTGGGGGGGGGGGTGATCTCAGTGTATTTATTTTTTATTTTTTACAATTTATTTTTTTATTATTTATTGCAATTTATTTTTTTATTTCTAGCCCTGTTGGGGGGCTTTGGTGAGATATCAGGGGTCTTAACAGACCTCTGACATCTCCCGTTTGAGACAGAGATAGGGACTAGGGAAACAGATTCCCCAGTCCCTTTCTCAGCTGCACTGAAAATGAATGGAGAGGAGACAACGGCTCCTCTCCATTCATAAACTGAAGCATCGTAAACACAGGTTACGATGTTTCAGTTATATGAATGGACAGAGTCAGTCACTGACTCTGTACATTCGGAAAAGGTAGGAGCCGGGTTTAGCGGCTCCTACCTCCGCTCTCCATCCTGACAGAGGGAAGCGGAGGAGAATATGGAGGGTGGCACAGAGCTGAGGACAGCAGCAGCGCGGAGGGGGAGAGCAAAATAACAGAGGACAGCAGCAGCATGGAGGGGGGACACAGAGCGCGGGGGGGGGGGGAGCAGAAAGACGAAGGACATCAGCAGCATGGAGGGGCGGACACGGAGCGTGAAGGGGGAGAGCAGCACGGATGGGGGAACTGGAGGAGGATACAGGGACAGTCAGCGGTGATCGGTGCGGCTTTGGAGGGAGTTACAAGCACCGATCACCGCTGTATAGATTTCACTAAAACAGCTGAAAAGAAGGGGGGGGTCGGGAGAAGCTGTCGGGCTGTATTGAAATCTATACAGCGGTGATCAGTGCTTGTAACTCCCCCCGCCGCACCGATCATCACTGACTGCCCAAGTATCGGCTGAAGCATCGGAGCATTTTCCCCGAGTACAAGTACTCGGGGAAATGCCTGGTATCGGTACCGATACTAGTATCGGTATCGGGACATCCCTAATTGTCATGCATGAAGATGATTTTATTACAGCAAGCATAGTTCTTCCTTCTGTACCAGGGAAGGAAGTGGTCAGTCAGGAACTCTACATACTTTGCAGAGGTCATCTTTACACCTTCGGGGACCCTAAAGGGGCCGACCAGCTCTCTTCCCATGATTCCGGCCCAAAACATGACTCCACCACCGCCTTTGCTGACGTCGCAGCCTTGTTGGAACAGGGTGGCCGTCCACCAGCCATCCACTACTCCATCCATCTGGACCATCCAGGGTTGCACGGCACTCATCAGTGAACAGGACTTTTTGAAAATTAGTCTTCATGTATTTTTCTGCCCAATGCAGCCGTTTCTGCTTGTGAGCATTGGTTAGTGGTGGCCGAATCGAAGGTTTATTATGCACATTTGCAAGACTCTGGAGGACTCTACACCTTGATGTCCGTGGGACTCCAGAGGCACCAGCAGCTTCAAATCCGGTACATGTATCTGTTAGAAATCTTCCTCAATGTGCCTTTATCTGCACGAAACCCGTCTGTGCTCTGAATCAGCCACAAATCTCTTAATAGTGCGATGATCATGCTTAAGTTTTCGTGAATGATCTAAAATTTTCATACCTCATCCAAGGCATTAAACTATTTCACTCTTTTCGGCAGCAGAGAGATCCTTTTTCTTCCCCATATTGCATGAAAAAGATGCTCTGCTTAATAATGTGGAACCCCCTCCTTTAGTAGTTTTTCCTTTAATTGGGCTCACCTGACAATCTAATTATCACAGGTGTCCGAGATTGTTTTCAGTGATCAAAAGAGCCCTGAGACACAATGCCATCCATGAGTTAAACTGAAAAACAAAATATTTAATCTTTGTGACACTGAAATAGAATTTGCATAATAATTTGGAACAGGGTGTAGAGGGCAGATCCACAAAATGAAATATGTAATGCAATAATAAGGCTGCATTCACACCTGAGCATTTTCAGCTCGTAAAATCTCAAAAGTTCCAAAACACCCAACAAGCAAAATACCATTCATTTAAATGGCCCCTGTTCACATCTAAGCATTCTGTCACCTGAAGCTCAAAAAAGTAAAAAATTTTAGGCAGATTACAGGCATTTTACTGCTTTTTACATTGGTGACCTTTGGACCTCAAAACACCTGTACAAATACGCCCGAAAAAACGCCTGAAAACGATACACTCAGGTGCGAGTGCAGCCTAAAGTTGTAGATCAGTAAACAAGAAAAAAAATGTTTATCCAAATATGTCTTCTCTGTAAAAAAACAGCAGTTTTGCCCTACACACTTGACCTCTGGAAGGTTTTACCCCCTTCATGACCAGCCCATTTTTTGCTATTCAGCACTGCGCTGTTTAACTAGCAATTGCTCAGTCATGCAACATTGTACACAAATTTAATTTACAGAAAAATTATAAACGCAACACTTTTGTGTTTGCCCCTATTTATCATGAGCTGAACTTAAAGATCTACGACTTTTTCTATGTACACAAAAGGCCTATTTCTCTCAAATATTGTTCAGAAATCTGTCTAAGGCCCCTTTCACACTTATACGACTTGTCTCACGATTTTGGACTACAAAATCGCATGACAAGTCATTCTCCATGATTTTCAATGACTACCATTAATATTGGCACGACTTTAAGTCGTGCTGACTTCAAAGTAGTTTCTGCACTACTTTTTTGCCGCTTTTAAAAAAAAAATAAAAAATTGGCGTGGAGTTCCCCTTAATGCACAAGTCGCATGCCAAAGTCAGATCCGTTAATACGGGATCCCACTTTGATCCGACTTCAGAAAAAAAAAGTAGTGCAGGAACTACTTTGAAGTTGGCACGACTTAAAGTCGTGCCAATATGAATGGTAGTCATTAAAAATCACAGAGAATGACTTGTCATTCGATTTTGCAGTCCAAAATCGTGGGACAAGTCGTATAAGTGTGAAAGGGGCCTAAATCTGTGTTTGGCTCATTTCACATTCACATTTCTGCAGTGCTTTTTGCGGTGCTTTTCGCGTTTTTGGACACACGTCTTTACCGCAATTTTGCGTTTGTTTTTTTACACTGTATATAGCTGGTTGCTAAGGAGGGGGCTAGGAAGCCGGCCGACGCATCCTTAACAACCGATAAGTCATCAGCTGTCAACGGGCTTCCCGCTGAATGTAAAAAAAAAAAAAGAATGGTCGGCTAAAAAAAAAATTGTGAAAAAAAAAACAGCGTGGGCCCCCCCCCCCCAGGTCCATACCAGGCCCTTGGGTCTAGTATGAATTCGGAGGGGATCCCCCATGCCAAAATGTAAAAAAATCCACACCAGACCCTTATCCGATCATGCAGCTCGGCAGGTCAGGAAAGGGAGGGGACGAGCGAACGCCTCCCCTCCTGAACCATACCAGGCCGCATGCCCTCAACATGAGGGGATGGGTGCTTTGGGGCAGGGGGGACTCTGCGCCCCCCACCCCAAAGCACCTTGCCCCCATGTTGATGGGGACAAGGGCCTCTTCTCACAACCCTTGCCCAGTGGTGGTTGGGGTCTGCGGGCGGGGGGCTTATCAGAATCTGGAAGCCCCCTTTAACAAGGGGGCCCCCAGATCCCAGCCCCCCCTATGTGAATGAGTATGGGGTGCATTGTACCCCTACCCATTTACCCCAAAAAAAGTAGTGTAGTGTTAAAAAATACAGTAGACAGTTTTTGACAAGTCTTTTATTAAAAATATTTTCTTCTCCGCTTCTTCCTCCATCTTCTCCCACATCTTCATCCTCCGGTCTTCTTCTCCCCCTGCTTCTTCTTCTTTCTTCTGTCTTCTTTGCCCTTGGGTCCAGAATGGATTCGGAGGGGACCCCCATGCCAAAAAATCCATACCAGACCCTTATCCAAGCATGCAGCCCGGCAGGTCAGGAAAGGGAGGGGACGAGCGAGCATGCCCCCCCTCCTGAACCATACCAGGCCGCATGCCCTCAACATGGTTTTGCGCCCCCCACCCCAAAGCACCTTGTCCCCATGTTGATGGGGACAAGGGCCTGTTCCCGACAAGCCTTGCCCGGTGGTTGTCGGGGTCTGTGGGTGGGGGGCTTATCGGAATCTGGAAGCCCCCTTTTACAAGGAGGCCCCCAGATCCCGACCCCCCCCATGTGAATGAGTAGGGGGTACATTGTACCTGTACCCATTCACCCAAAAAAAAGTAGTGTAGTGTTAAAAAATACAGTAGACAGTTTTTGACAAGTCTTTTATTAAAAAATTCTTCTTCTTCTTCGCTTCTTCCTCCGGTCTTCCTCCATCTTCTCCCACATCTTCATCCACTGGTATTCTCCTTCTCCCCCTGCTTCTTCGTCCGCTCTTCTTCAAGGGTTGTCGGGAAGAGGCCCTTGTCCCCATCAACATGGGGACAAGGTGCTTTGGGGTGGGGGGCGCAGAGCCATGTTGAGGGCATGCCGCCTGGTATGGTTCAGGAGGGGGGGGCGTGCTCGCTCGTCCCCTCCCTTTCCTGACCTGCCGGGCTGCATGCTCGGATAAGGGTCTGGTATGGATTTTTTGGCATAGGGGTCCCCTCCGAATCCATTCTAGACCCAAGGGCCTGGTATGGACCTGGGGGGGACCGCACGCTGTTTTTTTTCACTATTTTTTTTTTAGCCGGTAATTCTTTTTTTTTACCTACAGCGGGAAGCCCGCTGACAGCTGATGACTCATCAGTTGTTAAGGACGCGGGGGCCGGCTTATACAGTGTAAAAAAATAAACGCGAATCGCGGCAAAATCGCGTCAAGATCGCAGTAAAAACGCTGTACTTGCGTCGTGGATGCAGGTCCATTGAAGTCTATTACATGCAAAACGCTGCATTTTGTGGGAAAAAAAGTCCCTGACCCTTTCCAAAAACGCAGAGGCACAAAAATGCATTGATGTGAACATGTTCCATAGGAACCCATGTTAAAAAATTTCCCTGCATTTCTGCAAAATGCATCAAAAAACGCATTAGTGTGAATAGAGCCTAAGTGAGCACGTCTCCTTTGCCGAGATAATCCATCCACCTTACATGTGTGACATATCAAGATGCTGATTGGACAGCATGATTATTGCACAGGTGTGCCTTAGGCTGGCCACAATAAAAGGCTACTCTAAAATGTGCAGTTTTATCACATAGCACGATGCTACAGATGTTGCAAGTTTTAAGGCAGCGTGCAATTGGCATGCTGACTGCAGGAATGTCCACCAAAGCTGTTGCCCTTGAATTGAATGTTAATTTCTCTACCATAAGCTATCTCCAAAGGCGTTTCAGAGAATTTGACAGTACATCCAACCGGCCTCACAACCGCAGACCACGTGTAACCACACCAGCCCAGGCCCTCCACATCCAGCATCTTCACCTCCAATATCGTCTGAGACCAGCCACCCGGACAGCTGCTACAACAATAGGTTTGCATAACCAAAGAATTTCTGCACAAACTGTCAGAAACCATCTCAGGGAAGCTCATCTGCTGCTCATCGTCCTCATCGGGGTCTCGACCTGACTACAATTTGTCGTCATAACCGACTTGAGTGGGCAAATGCTCACTTTCGATGGCGTCTGGCACTTTGGAGAGGTGTTCTCTTCACAAATGAATCCTTGTTTTCACTGTACAGGGCAGATGGTAGACAGCGTGTATGGGGTCGTGTGGGTGAGCGGTTTGATGATGTCAAAGTTGTGGATCGAGTGGCCGATGGTGGTGGTGGGGTTATGGTATGGGCAGGTGTATGCTATGGACAATGAACACAGGTGCATTTTATGGATGGCATTTTGAATACACAGAGATACCGTGACGAGATCCTGAGGCCCATTGTTGTGCCAGTCATCAACGACCATCACCTCATGTTGCAGCATGATAATGCATGGCCCCATATTGCATGGATCTGTACACAATTCCTGGAATCTGAAAACATTCCAGTTCTTGCATGGCCAGCATACTCACTGGACATGTCACCCATTGAGCATATTTGGGACGCTCTGGATCGGCGTATACGACAGCGTGTTCCAGTTCCTGCCAATATCCAGCAACTTTGCACAGCCATTGAAGAGGAATGGACCAACATTCCACAAGTCACAATCAACAACCTGATCAACTCTATGCGCAGATGTGCTGCACTGCGTGAGGCAAATAGTGGTCACACCAGATACTGACTGGTTTTCGGGGACCTCCCCCCCTAATACGGTAAAACTGCACATTTTAGAGTGGCCTTTAATTATGACCAGCCTAAGGCACACCTGTGCAATAATCATGCTGTCTAATCAGCATCTGGATTTGCCACACCTGTGAGGTGGATGGATTATCTTGGCAAAGAAGTGCTCACTAACACAGATTTAGCCCTGGTTCACACTGGTGCGTTTTGACATGCGATTTGGCATGTCAAATCGCATGTCAAAACGGCGGTATTTGCCGCAAATGGCACCGTCCTAATCGGTGCGACGCCGCATCTGCGGCGCTGCACCGATTTCAAAAAGTCGTTTCTGTACTACTTTTTGCGGTTTTGGCCCGCGATTTACATTGACATCTGTGCAGAAACCTGCACAGATGTCTCTGTAATCGCGGCCGAAATCGGGACTGACCAGCGGGAGTGAAATCGTACGAGTTCAGCTGAACTCGCATGGCTTCACTCTCGCAGCCCAGTGTGAACCTGGGCTTAGACAGATTTGTGAATAATATGTGAGAGAAATAGGCCTTTTGTGTACATAGAAAAAGTCGTAAATCTTTAAGTTCAGCTCATGATAAATAGGGGCAAACACAAAAGTGTTGCGTTTATAATTTTGCTCAGTGTATATCATTTTTTTTCCACACACAGCTTTCTTTTGGTGGTATTAAATCACCACCGAGTTTTTATTCTTTTCTATATACCGTATATACTCGAGTATAAGCTGAGATTTTCAGCCCTTTTTTTTGGGCTGAAAGTCCCCCCCTCGGCTTATACTCGAGTCAGCGAAATTTAACATTGTAAATAGTACCTGAAAAAAAGTTGAGAGGCTGCGGCGTCCATCGTTTAAATCTCGCGGTCTCTTCCTGGTCCCTTCCGTGATAGGCGATTCTCAGCAGACACTCTCCGCCTATCACAAACGTTCTCTCATCCTCAGTTTCCCAGCAGATGTCTGTGATTGGCAGAACACGAACACAGTGTCTGCTGGGATGGGTGAGGATGAGAGAACGTTCGTGATAGGCGGAGAGTGTCTGCTGAGAATCGCCTATCACGGAAGGGACCAGGAAGAGACCGCGAGATTTAAACGATGGACGCCGCAGCCTCTCAACTTTTTTTCAGGTACTATTTACAATGTTAAATTTAAACAGTGAGCTAGGGAACAGTGAGCTAGGGAACAGTGAGCTAGGGAACAGTGAGGATAGGAATAGTGAGGATAGGAACAGTGAGGATAGGAACAGTGAGGATAGGAACAGTGAGAAACAGTGAGGATTGGAACAGTGTGGAACAGTGAGGATGGGCACAGTAAGGATGGGAACAGTGAGGCATTGTTGACCCTCGGCTTATACTCGAGTCAGTAAGTTTTCCCAGTTTTTTGTGGTAACATTAGGTACCTCGGCTTATACTCGGGTCGGCTTATACTCGAGTATATACGGTAAACAAAAAAGTTTCATAAAATTTTGCAAACAAATAATCTTTCTTCAGAAATGTAGACTAAAATGTATTCTGCTAAATTTCTTTGGTAAAAAATAACTGAAACCAGTGTATATTACTTAGTCTGTGTGAACGTTATAGAGTCTACAAACTATGGTATACATACAGTATATATTAAAAAAAAAAAAAAAAAAAAATCGAGCAATCCTGTTGTACTGACAGCTATTTCTTGAGGCCCTAAAATGCCAGGAAAGTGCAAATATCCCCCCAATGACCCCTTTATGAAAGTAGTCAGTACAAGGTATTTAGCAAGAGGCATGGCAAGTTTTTTTAAGTTGTAATTTGTCACAATTTACTAAAGCTAGAGAGGGCAAAATTTGTCACAATTTACTAAAGCTAGAGAGGGCAAAATTTGTCACAATTCTGCATAGAAACCAATCAGCTTCCAGGTTTTATTTAAAAATATGGGTAGTCCGCGCTAACATATCAAAACCACGGGTGATGACCAATGGAATAATAAAATAGATACAAACTAAAAAAACACCGTAAACTGAATAAAGTGTGACAGGTGCTGCAAAAATTATAAATAGCTGGAATAACAGCTATGAACGTATGTGCAAAATATATATATCAGTGCGCAACCTATTAAATGAGCCAACACAGTGCTACAAACATGAAACTAAGAATATGTGTAAATAAACTCGTGAAAGAATGGACACTGAATCACTGTCCTATAGGTTTACCATATCCGTGAAATAAATATAAAAGAAAAAAATGAAGGTGAAAATGAAAATACACAAAAAATGAAAATGTATTAGAAACCAACAAAATATACTAATCCCCTGAGGATAATATAATCATGCATAAACAGTTCAAAAGTTTGAAAGTTCATGAAGAAAAAGCTGGCCACATCTGGTGATATTCCTCAAACAGACGCCTAATCTTGATATTCAGAAAAAAGGACTTTTCCAACTTTCTCAGATAAATGATATAAGCAATGGAGGCTTACCAGCTCAGGTGGATCTCTATGACGGAGATCATAGGGGGCTCATACATGGATAACGATGTCCACCGACATCCAGCGACACAGCACCACCGACCACCCGACGTCCCGATCCTCCAGAGTTTTCAGAGCAAGATATTTAGAAAGCTCCCTCGCTCGTGCAGCAGGAAACAATATGACAATGATAAAAGGAAAAAAACTTCATGGTGCAATATTTCTTGGTTAGAAGAAGATACCCTTTATTTAGTTCGGGCAAATAAAACACTTCACATGAAGTTGCAAAGGAAAGCGGCAAATTCAAACACGGATCGTACTCAGCTGCTGTAGACCAGTCAGCTGTAACGTTGTGACGTCCCAATCAACAGCTCCACTACGCTACAGCTGACTGGTCTACAGCAGCTGAGTACGATCCGTGTTTGAATTTGCCGCTTTCCTTTGCAACTTCATGTGAAGCGTTTTATTTGCCCGAACTAAATAAAGGGTATCTTCTTCTAACCAAGAAATATTGCACCATGAAGTTTTTTTCCTTTTATCATTGTCATATTGTTTCCTGCTGCACGAGCGAGGGAGCTTTCTAAATATCTTGCTCTGAAAACTCTGGAGGATCGGGACGTCGGGTGGTCGGTGGTGCTGTGTCGCTGGATGTCGGTGGACATCGTTATCCATGTATGAGCCCCCTATGATCTCCGTCATAGAGATCCACCTGAGCTGGTAAGCCTCCATTGCTTATATCATTTATCTGAGCAAGTTGGAAAAGCCCTTTTTTCTGAATATCAAGATTAGGCGTCTGTTTGAGAAATATCACCAGATGTGGCCAGCTTTTTCTTCATGAACTTTCAAACTTTAGAACTGTTTATGCATGATTATATTATCCTCAGGGGATTAGTATATTTTGTTGGTTTCTAATACATTTTCATTTTTTGTGTATTTTCATTTTCACCTTCATTTTTTTCTTTTATCTTTATTTCACGGATATGGTAAACCTATAGGACAGTGATTCCGTGTCCATTCTTTCACGAGTTTATTTACACATATTCTTAGTTTCATGTTTATAGCACTGTGTTGGCTCATCTAACCACTTCAATACAGGGCTTTTTGTACCACTTCAATACCGGGCCTATTCTAGCACTTCTCTCCTACATGTACAAATCATCATTCTTTTGATAGAAAATTACTCAGAACCCCCAAACATTATATATGTTTTTTAGCAGACACCCTAGGGAATAAAATGACGGTCATTGCAACTTTTTTTCTTGCACGATATTTGCGCAATAACTTTTCAAACGCCTTTTTTAAAAAAAAAAATGGTTTCACGAATTAAAAAATAACAAAACAGTAAAGTTAGCCCAATTTTTGGGGAAAATATGAAAGATGATGTTACGCCGAGTAAATAGATACCTAACATGTCACGCTTTAAAATTGCGCACACTCATGGAATGGCGCCAAACTTCGGTACTTAAAAATCTCCATAGGCGATGCTTTCACTTTTTTTACAGGTTACCAGGTTAGAATTACAGAGGAGGTCTAGTGCTAGAATTGTTGCACGCGCTCTAACGCACGCGGCGATACCTCACATGCGTGGTTTGAACGGCGTTTACATATGTGGGCGACTTACGTGTGCATAAGCTTCTGATCGCGAGCTACCGGGGACAGGGGCGTTTTAATTTTAATTTTTTTTTATTATAAATTTTTTTTTTTTTACTTATTTTTATTTATTTTTTTACAATTATTTTACTTTTTTTTTTTTTTTTTTTATCACTTTTATCACTTTTATTCCTATTACAAGGAATGTAAACATCCCTTGTAATAGGAATGTGTGTGACAGGTCCTCTTTATTGAGAGATGCAGGGTCAATAAGACCCCACATCTCTCCTCCAGGCTGGAAAGCATGAGATCAGTAAAAAAAAAATTCACTGATCTTATACTTACAGCCGCAATGGCGGCTTTGTTTACATTTGAGGCCCGGGCGTCATGTCATCACATCGTGCCCGGGCCCCCGACGATCATAGAGATGACTGGTGACCATCTGGTCACCAGTCATCTCTATGCTCGTCACGTGACCCACCAACGACGCCGGAAGATTCGCTCCGGGTCCCCGATCGCACGGGAGAGCCCGGAGAAGCACCGGATGGCGGTGGGAAGGGGAAGTGTCCCCTCCCGCCGCCTATAAGAACGATCAAGCGGCGGAACCGCCGCTATGATCGTTCTTATGGTGCACAGAATCGCCGGCCCAAGACAAGGATATCTGAATGATGCCTCTAGCTGCAGGCATCATTCAGATATCCCCCTACAAAGCCGATCCCATCTGTGGACGTCATTTGACTATGGCTGGGTAGGGAAGTGGTTAATAGGTTGTGCACTGATATATATTTTTTGCACATTCCAGGTTTTATTGCCAGAGCTTAATTGAACAAGTCGAGGTTAGAAACTGATTGGTTTCTATGCAGAAATGTGACTAATTTTGCCCTCTCTAGCTTTAATAAATAAACCCCAATGTTTTGGAAAATTAAGAAATTATATAATTTTTTATTTTTACATACTGTTACCAGTGCAGTATATGCCTTGATAGATTTGCTCCACTTACAGTTATGTCTGTGGGGAAGGGTTATCACCCTTTCTTCAAGCCAAACCTGAACACTTAAGCAGTGCATGCCGATTTTTTTTTTGTAGTATACACTATAGGATTATAAAAGACCAGAGACACCTCTTGGTGCCCCAAGGAGAGTAGTAATGTGGTACACATAGCACGTCATGGTAAACAGTGGGTGTGGCAAAATTGTGTTAACAGTGAGAGGGGCTTAAAGTAGCCCCACCCTACCTACAGCACCATTTACTATCTACTGCATGCCAATTGCCAAAGCAGCCCAACCTTTCACTGACTGTTTAAAACATCCCATCCTACCTACAGCAACACACTATCCACACCACACTAAAGTGGCCCATTCTATCAAGGATACCCCAAAGCAGTCCATCATACCCAAGGCACCCCAAAGCGGACCACCCTAACCGCAAGACCCCAAAGAATCCCACCCTACTTAGAGCACCCCGAAGAATTCCACCCTACTCACAACACCCCAAAAGAATCCCACCCTACACACAGCCCCCCAAAAGAATCATGGAACCCTAAAGAATCCCATCCTACTCAGATCATCCAAAAGTAGACCCACACTTCTCCTGGCACCCCAAAGTAGTCCATCCCACCTAGAACACCCCAAGCTTCAGTCCACGTCCCTCACCCACCAGACATGTGCACTGTATACAGGGCCGCTAATAAGGCAGTACAGTTGGGCCTCCTGCTTCGGGCCCCATCAGTTCAAAAGGGGGGCCCGGGCACCTGCTAAGCAGGAGGAACGGCTGTACTGCTTTACTGCTGGGTCACAAGTCTTGTGGCTCCCCCTGTAGCGCTGCCGGCTTCTCCTCCTTTTTTCTTTGTATAAAGCTGCTCTGCAGGGGGATCAGTATCTACGCATGTACCCCCCTGCTCTTTGGGCCCCCCTTCCCCTGCAGCGCTGCCGACTTCCCTCTTCTCTTGCTGGCAGCTGCTGGGGGCACACAGGAGGATCAGTTTCAGGATGGAGAGAGGGGAGGAAGGGGGGCAGTAAATATGTCCCATTTACCAGCCCCTTCCTTTCCTGATTGAACACAATTAAATGTGAGACATTAAGGGGCTAATTTAAGAAAATGTTGGCGCATTTGCGCGGGCAGGAATAATTATTGCGACGTGGCGCATGCTGTCGACTTGCGCCGGATTCATTGAATCGTTGCGCGTACGGGCGCAGACACATTCTTAAATATGAAACAGACATCGGGCACTTGCTCATTGTAATGCTGATCATGTTAATGAGCTTTTCCTTATCACATGGAGATTATTGCTTCCACTTTTATTCCTTTCATTCACTTCTTTTTGAAACAACTTAATATTCATTCTAGAGATCTTCCTCCTATCAACAACTGTGCCGATGTTTACTGGACTTGTAATTGTGCATTTTATGGTGATAGTCTATAATCATTGGTGGAGCCAAAACTTCCATGAAAACATCTTCTCAACACATGTCTGTGTATTGTGCATTCTGGACAATTCTTTCCCCATACACTGTGCAATCTAATTGGATGACATTTACATCCACTCATTTCTCTGAGCAATTAATTTTCCCATACACTGTGCAATCAGATTGCACAGTGTATGGGGAAAGAATTGTCCAGAATGCACAATATTTTGAAAAAATGAAGGACTCGTTTTAAATGTGCTTTGCTCTCTAAATAGCAGTCAGCATCTCTTCAGAGAGCATTTGACAGGCATTGGGGAGGCATATTGCCTCCTCACTGCCTGCTTTAACCCCGCATTAGTGCAAAGCACGTGGTTGCGGGGTGCCTGCAGGGCAGTGCTTTTCACTTGAATGGGTCTTGTTCGCTGGGGGTGTACTTTCTGCCATGGCTGTGAAGCTTGGCATCGTGGCCATGGCATTTTTTTGTGAAAAATAGGATTTTTATAACAGCTTACCTGTAAAATCCTTTTCTTGGAGTACATCACGGGACACAGAGCGGCATAGTCATTACTATGTGGGTTATATAGAATTACCTTCAGGTGCTGGCACTGGCAACTTCCAAAACAGGAAGTACCCTCCCCTATATAAGCCCCTCCCATCCGGGAGTACCTCAGTTTTGTAGCAAAGCAATACGTGTCCCCAAAAGAGGGGTGGGAGCTCTGTGTCCCGTGATGTACTCCAAGAAAAGGATTTTACAGGTAAGCTGTTATAAAAATCCTATTTTCTTCCTCGTACATCACGGGACACAGAGCGGCATAGTCATTACTATGTGGGACGTCCCAAAGCAATGCCAAATGAGGGGGGGGATACACCATACATAAGCTGGGCGCCATCAGGCATGAGGATCTTTTGCGGCCTGCAACACACTGCGCCCAAAGGCGATATCCTCCTGACTTCTAATGTCCACCTGGTAGAACCTAGTAAACGTGTGTACTGAAGACCATGTTGCGGCCTTACAAATTTGAGCCAGGGAGGCCTGGTGATGCACTGCCCATGAAGTTCCAACTGCTCTCGTGGAGTGCGCCCTAACTTTGAACGGAGGCGGTCTACTTCTCAAGCCATAGGCTTGTATTATGACCTGTCGAATCCACTTGGCTAAAGTAGATTTTGATGATGTCTGACCCTTTCTGGGGCCTTCCGGCAGAACAAACAAAGAATCCGTTCTACGAATCTGAGCAGTGGCTTTTAGATAAGTTTTAACTGCTCTTACTACATCCAAAGAATGCAATAACTTTTCCTCTACCAAGCTCGGTTTGGGGAAAAAAGAAGGAAGAACCACATCCTGGTTCAAGTGAAACCTCAATACCACCTTAGGAAGAAAGGCTGGGTGAGGACGTAATACTACTCTGTCCTTATGAATAACCAGATATGGCTCTTTACAGGACATGGCGGCTAATTCCGATACTCTTCTAGCCGAGCATATGGCTACTAAAAATATCAATTTTCTGGTGAGTAGAACCAAGGAAATGTGCCGCAAAGGTTCAAATGGCTGCTTCTGCAGAACCGACAGAACCAAATTTAGATCCCATGGGCATATGGGAGCTTTAATCAGTGGAATAATACGAGTCACCCCTTGCATAAAGGATTTGACAAGTGAATGCATAGCCAGGGGCCTTTGAAATAGTATTGATAAGGCCAAAACCTGACCCCTGATAGTACTTAAGGCAAACTTCCTGTCTACAGCCCACTGTAGGAAGTCCAGAATTCTGCCTATAACGTACTTACGTGGATGCCATTTTCTGGCCTCGCACCAAATGATGTACGCCTTCCAAACTCTATAGTAGATCTGCCTGGATACAGGCTTCCTGGCATTGATTATAGTTGATACCACAGAGTTAGAGAGACCTCTCTTCTTTAGAATGTGGGATTCAATAGCCAGGCCGTTAAACTTAGAGTTAGTAAGGAAGGGTGGTATATCGGTCCTTGCGAAAGCAGGCCCGGACGACGTGGAAGGGTCCAAGGACTCCCCACAGACATTTTTATGATCTCCGCGTACCAGGCCCTTCGGGGCCACGCTGGAGCCACCAGGATCACCGGCTCCTTTTCCAACCTGACTCTACGAAGGAGTCGAGGCAACAACTGTAGCGGAGGGAATGCATATATCAGTCTGAACTGATCCCAAGGGAACACCAGAGCATCCGAGCCGCAAGCGAGGGGATCCCTTGTCCGGGAGACAAATCTGTCCACCTTTGCGTTGAATCTGGATGCTAGCAGATCTACATCCGGTGTTCCCCACCGCTGACATATTGCTCGGAAGACCTCGGGATGAAGGGACCATTCCCCTGGGCATAACTGTTGGCGACTCAGAAAGTCCGCCTTCCAATTCTCCACCCCTGGAATGAAGACAGCTGATATACATGGGACATGCTTTTCTGCCCATTCCAGGATGTGACTTACTTCCCTCTGGGCTGCACGACTCCTGGTGCCTCCCTGATGATTGATATATGCCACTGCTGTGGCATTGTCTGATTGAATTCTGACAGGGGACCCTTGGAGTTTGGATGTCCAGGCTACTAGGGCATACCGGGCTGCTCGTATCTCTAAGAGATTGATGGGCAGGGTTTTTACTACATTTGACCATCTGCCCTGGAGAGACCATTGCTCCAGTACTGCCCCCCAGCCTATAAGGCTGGCATCTGTAGTGACCACCTTCCAGGATATCGGACTGAAGGGTTTTCCCTTCTGGAGATTCTGGGGGATCAACCACCAGCAGAGACTCTTCCGAACGGAAGGGGACAAAGCCATCGGGAAGTCTAGAGCCTGAATTTTTCCGTTCCAGGCTGACAATATGGCCCTCTGCAAATTCCTTGAGTGGAATTGGGCGTATGGCACAGCTTCGAATGATGCTACCATCTTTCCTAGCAGCCTCATGCACAGGCGTATGGACGGCTGTCTTTTTGCACAAAGCAGACGGACCAAGTCCCTCAAAGAGGATACCTTGTCTAGAGGTAAGAAAATCTTCCTCTGGTCTGAATCCAGCCGTAGCCCTAGATATACCAGGCTTTTTACTGGCTGTAGGGCTGACTTGTCCAGGTTGATGACCCAACCGTGAGATTCTAGATACTTGATTGTATCGATAATTACCACTTCTAGCTTGGCAACTGAGTGGTCCATCAACAACAGGTCGTCTAGGTATGCCATTATCGTTACACCTCGTGTTCTTAGATCGGCCAACAGTGGGGCCAGAATTTTTGTGAACACTCGTGGTGCTGTGGCCAGACCGAATGGTAAGGCTCTGAACTGAAAATGGCGCCCTTCTACTGCAAAGCGTAGAAATTTTTGATGACCTGGAAAGATGGGAACATGCAAGTAAGCATCTTTGATGTCGATCGAGGCTAACCATTCCTCCCCCTGTAGGGCAGCGGTGACCGATCGGATCGACTCCATCCGGAAGGACCGGATGTTTAGAAATTTGTTTAGACTCTTTAGGTCCAATATGGGTCTTATGTCCCCGTTTGGTTTCGGGACTGTGAAAAGGTTTGAGTAGAAACCCAACCCCCACTCTTCCATAGGAACCTCCATAATTACTCCTTGGAGCAATAGTTGTTCTAACGCCACTAGGAGAGACCCTCTTTTCAGAGGGTCTTTTGGCATGCCTGACCACATAAAATGGGAAAGAGGAGACTCTTTTAACTCCAACTTGTATCCCAGAGTTACTGCGGAGAGCACCCATCTGTCTTTGGTCATCTCCCGCCAGGTCTCTGCGAACAACTGAAGTCTTCCCCCCACCCGTTTGAGTGGGGGCAGCCCTTCATAGGCTTGACTTGGAGGCTGGTTTAGTACCTCTTCGGATCCAGGGTTTCTTATTACCCTGTGACTGTCCCTGATTTTTACCCCCTGAGTTTGACCGAGGAGGCCGTCGGAACTGCTTAGTAGCAGACGTCCCAGGGATAGGAGAGGCAGTCCTCTTAAAAGATGGACCCCTAGACCTCTTTTTAATTGGTAAGAGAGTACTTTTACCACTGGAAATCTTCTGGATATACTTATCCAGGTCTTCGCCAAAAAGGCGTTCCCCATGAAATGGGAAGCTAACTAAGAGCTTCTTACAGGGAGCCTCAGCAGACCAGTTCTTGAGCCACAGAAGCCTACGCATATGTACCAAAGACAGCGTGAGGCGGGAGGCCTGATGGATGGAATCCTTGATGGCGTCAACCGCAAAGCATAATGCTCTAGGCAGATCAGCCAGAGCCTGGGCCTGCTGGTCTGGCAAATCCCTCAGGACCATTTTCATCTGATCCTTTAAAGCTTGGCAGACCCCAATAGCTGCCACTGCTGGCTGTGTAACAGCCCCTGCTGTGGAAAAAGCAGATTTTAATAAAGATTCCAATTTTTTATCTACTGGATCCTTGAACATTTGAACATTATCTACTGGACATGTCAGTGATTTGTTCACAGAAGAGATGGCTGCGTCCACCGTAGGAACATTCCATCTCTGGGTGAACTTTTCCTCCATGGGATAGATCACCTGAAATTTCTTAGGTGGAACAAATAGTTTATCAGGATGTTCCCAGTCCTGGTATATAAGTCCCTCCAATAATGGATGAATTGGAAAGGAGCAATTAATCTGGGGAGCTTTTAGCGACCCCAATGAGGAGACAGCAGTAGTTGATGGTTCAACAAGAGGCATTTTAAATGCAGATCGAACCATGTCAGTTAGGGTCTGGACCCACAATCTTTCAGTCTGTGATGCTGAAAATGGTTCATCTACTGTCGATTCCTCAAGTTAACCTCCTCCTGATCCCCTTCAGGTAGGTCAATCCCTCTCTGGGACTGTTGCTCTGCCAACAGGCACTCTGATGGAGGTGATGGAGATCTGGCGCGCTTTCTTTCCTGTAGAGAAGAAGCGATCAATGCTGCCAATCTCTGCTCCAATCCCTCCAGAGTTGAGGCAAAAACCTCCTCTGTTATATATGCAGGAGCAGGTGGACTGAGGACAGCCGCAGTACCTGGCACTCCCGGGGGTTCCTTATGGGCATTAACCTCTGATTTTTCAGGGGAGGAAGGTGCAGATGACTGCTCAAGATCCTCAGAGCCCGATGGAGACTCCCTACACTTCCTGAGAGGTATATCCCAGAGTTTTTTAGGCGGCATATTCCTTAGTTCAAAGCTGAGGTATTCCAGCCGCAATACACCCCTTTACTGAAATAGTCTAATGCAATTTGCTGCTATGTACATCAGTGGGTGTCTACCAATACGTCTTTCTGGGGATGCCTGTATCAACCGCCCGCTGTAAGCCCCTATACCATGCTACCAGCTCCTTTTTATGCTCTGTGTCCATAGCAAGCAGCGTGGACTGAGTCCTTTTATCTTGCTGGGACGCCCGCACATGCGCAGAAGCGCTTGGCGCACAGAGCGCGTCATCCGCCAGGCTCCGCCCCCTTTTGAAGCTAAATCTTTAAGAGAAAGCGTGTGCGCGCACGCGTGCACGTGTACGCTCTTGGCGCTATGTAGGGAGAGGAGCCAGGGTCCTTGTTTCACAAGGACCCGGGGATGGAAAGAAACTACTTGGCAGCATGACAGAGGAATGCAGCTTCCCTGATAGAGAGCTCACTCATCTGCCTGGACTTTCACCATGGAAGGAATAGTCCCAAGAAAAAAAGATGTTCCACAGCGGCCTCCAGTGGACAAACACAGGTATCGCACTTTTGTCTTTTTTTTTATTTATTTTTTTTCAAAACCTCCTTTATGAAAAACATTTCCAGGTTTACAGTTTTTTTTTTTTTTAAAAAAACGTCCTTTATGAAAAGACATTTCTAGGATTTTTTAGGCATATACAGCTTTTAGCGGGAATACCTTTAGGTAACAGGCAGAAAGACATATTAGGCTTGGGGGTCCCCTCAATAGAACCAAGTTCCTGAGGGGCCCCCACTTACCTTTTCCCCGCCGCAGGACTTTGTTTGGTCCACAGAAGCCCAAACTTCACCTCTCACGGCAGGCATTGTACTAGACCTTCAGGGACCGGGTTCCCAAGGATTCCACTCCCCTGGACCTGTATAGCACCCTGCACAGATAGCCTCTTGGTTTTGGGTATGACCAGAGCTCTGGATCCCAGGGTCCAGCCCTCCTAAGAGAGGCATTACAGGCAAAACCTTGCTCTTCTCTGCAAGGCCCGGGTACCGACCGTTTAGCTATGAAGCTTTTTTTGGTCGGATCCGGTGATCTGCCGACAAACGTCCCCCCGGCGGATTCTGCCCCCAACTGTACTGCGCAGGCGCGGCGCTTGCGCAGTACGAACGTCAATGAGCTTCCGAAAATAGCCAAACGTGTAGAGCTGAGAGTCAGCTCTACACGGCGCCTGCGTGGACCTAGATGTAAGTGGCCAGTCGGCCTCACGTCCTCGCTTCGCTCGGACGACTCGCTGCGCTCGCTCGGCCTCCTGGCTCTTTTTTTAACATCCTCCATGTCCACGGGGATGGTAAAGAAAGAGCCTGGATGTCAGCAGTGTAGCACAATTTGGTGTGCACAGGCGCCATGTAGAGCTGACTCTCAGCTCTACATGTTCGGCTATTTTCGGAAAAAGCGCCGCGCCTGCGCAGTACAGAGCGGGCAGAATGCGCTGGGGGGCAATGCTCGGCAGTACACCGGAATAGCTTGCTAAGGCCCAGACAGGGCCGGCCCTACCATGGGACCAGATGGTACCATTGTACCAGGCGGCACTTTTAGGGGGGCGGCAAAGCTGTGAGCAGAAAAATCTATCCACAAAATGTAGCTGTAAAACTTGTATGCCCCTGTTGCCTGCCTAATTTAAGGATTATGCGCTCCTGCTCACTGCTCTGCGGCAGCAGATGCACCCCTTTCTAGGCTCCCTTCTTGAGTTCCTATGAGTCCCCCCCCCCCCCCTGGATCGGAGCTGGTACAGTCCCAGCGAAAGTGCATGTGGGCGGAGCAGAAAGAGAACCTCACACTGCAGCATCGATCTTTGGTTCCCGCCCAGCACACAGCAAAGCGCTCCTCCTCCAGAGCAGAGTGAAGGTGTGTAAATCACGGATGACAGGCTGGATCCTCTTCTACTGTGAGTCCCGACTGCTCTGCATTCCATATACTGTGATTATAAACGTGCCCTGCACTTTTCACTGCAGGTTTATTGAGAGTAAAATTCTTAAACAGGTTAGGAATTAGTGTGACATTTCAGGTGCTACATAACATGTAATCCACATACACATTATATCTTCTAAAAAGAATGATTTTTTAATAAGATATAATGTGTATGTGGATTACATCTACAGTATGTAGCACCTGAAATATCACACTAATCCCTAACCTGTTCAAGAATATAACATTACACAGCAAAGGATGTGATTTCTTATCCCAGCCCAACTTCAAGAAAGTCCACTCTTGCAGTGTGGGGGAGGGGGGGAAGGGGGGCATAGGGTGACCACATCTCAAAACTGCCATTCAGGGACACCCCCCCCCCCAAATATGATTTTTGACATTTTCTTTGCCGATTTTTGGGGCAGGGGCGTATGAAATCAGCGGACCCGTGTGCAAGATCAAAAGTGGGCCCTAGGCAACAACAGGAACAACAATATGGCGCGCAAAGCGCGTCGCGGTGAACGGTGGACATGTCTTAAATTGCGCTAAATATTGGCTTAAAGGGGGTGCTGTTAAAGAGAGTCTGAGATGACTTGTATAGTGCAGAATGTGGTAATGTTAAATAGGGAATGCAGAGTGTAATGGCGGGGGGTAATATGTACAGGAGAGGAGTGCGGAGTGTATGGCGGGGGTAATATGTACAGGAGAGGAGTGCGGAGTGTATAGCGGGGGGGAGTAATATGTACAGGAGAGGAGTGCGGAGTGTATGGCGGGGGTAATATGTACAGGAGAGGAGTGCGGAGTGTATGGCGGGGGGTAATATGTACAGGAGAGGAGTGTGGAGTGTATGGCGGGGGTAATATGTACAGGAGAGGAGTGCGGAGTGTATGGCGGGGGGTAATATGTACAGGAGAGGAGTGTGGAGTGTATGGCGGGGGGTAGTTAGTGGAGAGAGGAGGAAGAGGAGTGCAATACCACCTCCTGATAGTCTGTCAGCCACTGCTATACCACTTTGGTGGTGGGGCACTCCGAAGGATGTAAGGGGGCACTCTGGAGAAAGTAAAGGGGCACTCTGGAGGCACTAAGGGGGCACCCTAGAGGTTGTAAGGGGGATGTAAGGGGGCAGTCTGGCGGTACTAACTTAGTCAGAGCCCCCTTACATCCTCCAGGGTGCCCCCTTAGTGCCTCCTTAACATCCTCTGGAGTGCACCTTACATTCTCCTCCAGAGTGCCCCCTTACACCCCCCTTCACAATGCCCCCTTACATCCCCCTCCAGAGTGCCCCCTTACATCCCCCTCCAGAGTGCCCCCTTAGTACTACTGTACTGTCCTTAGTACTACTGTCCTTAGTACTACTGTACTAAGGGGCACTCTGGAGAAAGTAAAGGGGCACTCTGGAGAAAGTAAGGGGAGGAAGTAAGGGAGCACTCTGGAGGCACACAGATAGTACCTCCAGAGTGCCCCACTGCAGAGAGTCCTGAGGAGTGATGGCCATTAATCCATGCCAGGTGAATGTTAGGAAAAGCAGAGCACACCACCCACCTCATGGCTGCCCTATTCCACTACTGCTTGCTCACTCCCTGCCACAGCCCTGTAGAGCCTGCAGAGTGGTCAGAGGGGCCGCAGAGTAGTCAGAGGGGCAGTGGGATGGACAGGGGGACCGTGGGATGGATAGGGGGATCGTGGGATGGACAGGGGGACCGTGGGATAGACAGGGGGACCGTGGGATAGACAGGGGGACCGTGGGATAGACGGGGGACCGTGGGAAGAACGGAGGGGGACAATAGAAAGGAGGGGGACATGGAGGAAGAATGAAGGGGGACAGCAGAACAGAGGGGGACACGGAGGAAGAATAAAGGGGGACAGCAGAACAGAGGGGGACACGGAGGAAGAACGGAGGGGGACAGCAGAACAGAGGGGGACAGCAGAACGGAGGGGGACAGCAGAACGGAGGGGGACAGCAGAACGGAGGGGGACAGCAGCAGCAGAACAGAGGGGGACACGGAGGAAGAATGGAGGGGGACAGCAGCAGCAGAACAGAGGGGGACACGGAGGAAGAACGGAGGGGGACAGCAGCAGCAGAACAGAGGGGGACACGGAGGAAGAACGGAGGGGGACAGCAGCAGCAGAACAGAGGGGGACAGCAGAACGGAGGGGGATACGGAGGAAGAACGGAGGGGGGACAGCAGCAGCAGAACAGAGGGGGACACGGAGGAAGAACGGAGGGGGACAGCAGCAGCAGAACGGAGGGGGACACGGAGAAAGAACGGAGGGGGACACAGAGGAAGAACGGAGGGGGACACAGAGGAAGAACGGAGGGGGACACAGAGGAAGAACGGAGGGGGACACAGAGGAAGAATGGAGGGGGACACAGAGGAAGAACGGAGGGGGACACAGAGGAAGAACGGAGGGGGACAGCAGCAGCAGAAAGGAGGGGGACACGGAGGAAGAACGGAGGGGGACAGCAGCAGCAGAAAGGAGGGGGACACAGAGGAAGAATGGAGGGGGACAGCAGCAGCAGAAAGGAGGGGGACACGGAGGAAGAACGGAGGGGGACAGCAGCAGCAGAACAGAGGTGGACACGGAGGAAGAACAGAGGGGGACAGCAGCAGCAGAACAGAGGGGGACACGGAGGAAGAACGGAGGGGGACAGCAGCAGAACAGAGGGGGACACGGAGGAAGAACAGAGGGGGACACGGAGGAAAACCGGAGGAGGACAGCAGCAGAATGGAGGGGGACAGCAGCAAAACGGAGGGCGGGGACAGCAGCAGCAGAACGGAGGGGGGACAGCAGCAGCAGAACGGAGGGGGGGGGCAGCAGCAGAACGGAGGGGGACAAAGTGTGAGTGTAACAAAGACAGTACAGTGAGTACACTAACCTGTCCTGGTCCTGGAAGTCAGACTGGCTGCTGGCACTGACTGCAAACTTGTGGACCTCGACGTGGGCGGGAGGAGCAGGAGCCTGGCTGGAGGCTGCACAGGAGAGTGGCTCTGCCTGGTCACTGGCGTCAGGTCAGCCGCATCACTCACTCTCTGTGCTAGCTCTGGTCGGTCGTCACTGGAGGAGGTGGACTAGTCTGGACGACGAGGCTCTCTCAGGCTGGCCTGGCTGGCTAACGCTGTGCACAGGTGAGTGCGTGAGTGGCTCCGCGTCACGGTCACTCACTCTGTGCTGGCTCTGGACTGGCTGGTGGATGCGGAGGGGAGGGAGGCGCGCACGCTGGCTGCTCTGACTCAGCGTAGTGTGCGCCGGGCGGGTGCACACTGCACTCACTGCCCACACTGACAGGTCCCCAGCTCAGCTGACGTCACTGGTTGCTAGATGCGGAGCGGCCCCTAGCCTAGCAACCAGACTGGCAGTGGCAGCCGCAGCCTATGTGTTTATGTTATTGATCAGTGTGATAACATTTATAAGGTGGTGGCGGGCTGCGGACAGGCGGAGCGGACTGGTCACTGTTTTCTTTTCATTCCGGGACGTCTGTATTGTCCCGGAATGAGCTGCTCGGGACACGGGACAAAAATATTCAATCAGGGACGATCCCGGGCAAACCGGGACACGTGGGCACCCTAGGGGGGCACTGTATAGTCTTTTTGTACTTGATTCTATGCTTCAGCCAGCTCCAGTGCTCTCCTCCTCCTCCCTATCACATATAGAGGAAGATTAACCCTGTATGGTCTAAATTGGAGGCTGGAGTGTGACCACTGTCACTCCTAACTGACACAGGAGCTGCAGGGGACCAGTAACAGAACTGCAGAGAGCCCGCTGAAGCAAAGTACAAGGTAAAACTGAGTACACAGATAAGAATTCATTGGGTTCAGCAGGGGCTGAATTTTTGATCGATGTGTAACCCTCTCTGTTAGACAGAAACCGATTTGTTATATCCACTTCTGCTGGAAATCCTTGTTCGATTAGCTGTTTGCAGCCAAACGGAAGCAGTGCTGATCAGTGTATTTTGATAGGGGAGAGTCCCTGCTGTCAGAATACAATTCCCACATCCATCCAACTTGTGTGGATGGAGGAATCTGTCAGCCACTTGCTTGAGCCCCATCTCGATCCAGCAATGTGCACAAGAGCACTTGCTCTCTAGTGCAGGGGTCTCCAAACTCTCTAAAGGGCCAGTTTACTGTCTTTCAGACTTCAGGGGGGCCGAACTGTGCCCAGTGGGAGTTAACAATGTGCGATCTGGTGTCGTTGGGAGGAATAGTGCCCCTTTTTTTGTCAGTAGAAGGAATTATGCCCCATCATTGGTGTCATTGGCAGGAATAATGCCTCAAGGGCCAGATAAAGGCAAGCAAAGGGCCACATCTGGCCCCAGGGCCGCAGTTTGGAGACCACTGCTCTAGTGGACTGTTTTTTTATAGTGCACTTTAATATTACTTTGCACTGTGTGTTTGATTTGCAGCACTGGGAGTTTGGTAGTAACTCCAAAACCAAATTGTGTACAAATGAACCATAAGAATTTGACTAGAGTTATTTGAATATTTGGGAGTTATTCACATTATATGTTATAGTATTTTACATTTTTTATTTACAGTTCCCTCACAAAATGTTTTTGCAGCACAGGGATTTTGGTCCCACATGTGATATGTAATTGAATATTTATGAGTTGTTCGCATTATATGTTTTGGGATTCGCCCCTTCATAATTTTGTTTGCAGCACTGGTATTTTGGTTCCATATTCATGTGCTATATATTTCACTTGGTCAGATTTGATAATGACACATACACTAAATTTGATATAATTTATAGGGGCTACTGCTATGCACTAAGGTGTATATACTCCTGGTCTCTGTACTCTGCAGTTTACCGCTCTTGACTTCTGCACATTGTATATTACTGTACATACTCTACCTCTGAACACTGTACACACTGCTCCTGATCCTTGTACTTTGTAATCTTTCCAATTCTGACCTCTGCACTAATGTATTTGTGTGTGTGTAAGATAATTGGTCATGGGGGGGCGCAGCTTGGCATGTTCGCCCTGGGTGCTGGTTGACTTTGTCCCGGCACTGCCCCCTGCACTGTGAGGAAAATTGCCCGCTCCACTCCCCGCTGCACTTCAAGCATTTTTATTATTAACTTTTTTACTAGTAATGGCAGTGATCTACGACATTGCGGTGGACAGGTTCGGACACTTTTGACACATATTTGGGATCATTGACATCTATACAGCGATCTGTGCTATAAAACTGCACTGATTACTGTGTAAATGTCACTGTCTGGAAAGGGGTTAAATGGGGAGGTGTTTCTAACTGGGGGGGATGGGACTGACTGGAGGAGGAGAGAGATCTCTGTTCCTAATCACTAGGAACAGCAGATCTGTCTCTCCTCCCCTGTCAGAATGGGGATCTGTCTGTTTACATTGACAGATCCCCGTTCTGGCTCTCTGTGGAGCGATCGTGGGTGGCATCGCGGCCGCCGGCCAAGCACAGGTCCTTTTATACTCCAATATACATGTATAGAGCCATGACAGGTCCTTATTATACTTCTATATACACGTATAATGCCATGACTGGTCCTCTTTATACTCCTACATACATGTATAGAGCCATGACAGGTCCTCTTTATACTCCTACATACATGTATAGAGCCATGACAGGTCCTCTTTATACTCCTACATACATGTATAGAGCCATGACAGGTCCTCTTTATACTCCTACATACATGTATAGAGCCATGACAGGTCCTCTTTATACTCCTACATACATGTATAGAGCCATGTAAGGTCCTTATTATACTTCTATATACACGTATAATGCCATGACTGGTCCTCTTTATACTCCTACATACATGTATAGAGCCATGACAGGTCCTCTTTATACTCCTACATACATGTATAGAGCCATGACAGGTCCTCTTTATACTCCTACATACATGTATAGAGCCATGACAGGTCCTCTTTATACTCCTACATACATGTATAGAGCCATGACAGGTCCTCTTTATACTCCTACATACATGTATAGAGCCATGTAAGGTCCTTATTATACTTCTATATACACGTATAATGCCATGACTGGTCCTCTTTACACTCCTACACATGTATAGAGCCATAACAGGTCCTCTTTATACTCTTATATACATGTATAGAGCCATGACAGGTCCACTTTATACTCTTATATACATGTATAGAGCCATAACAGGTCCTCTTTACACTCTTATATACATGTATAGAGCCATGACAGGTCCACTTTAGTTATCATAATATAAAATAATGGATGTGGGGGCATTTTGGTGGGCGTGATTTTTTTTTGGGGGGGGGGCAGCATTTCATTTTTGGTACCAGACAGCACAATGTCTTGGGCCGACACTGGGCCCAGAGAACCTGTACACAAGCCCAGATGAATACATGTTAACCTTGGCCAACACCTTAGACACTGGCAAAAAACTGAGGTACTCCCGGATGGGAGGGGCTTATATAGGGGAGGGTACTTCCTGTTTTGGAAGTTGCCAGTGCCAGCACCTGAAGGTAATTTTATATAACCCACATAGTAATGACTATGCCGCTCTGTGTCCCGTGATGTACGAGGAAGAAATATCATTTGAGGGATGTGGCCCTGTCAGGTAGACTGAACAGGGCCCCGTGATTTGTAACAGCAGCCCTGACTATATAAACCTGTGTTGGTAGAATTTTGGGCTCTGGCCTGTGCGAAGAAGTGGACGAGATGACTTGGTCTCCAGGATGGAGAAGGAGAAGAAGCGCCAAGCTCCCCACTCTCCGCTCTGCCACCAGCCATCACTGCAAACACAGGCCAAACTCAGCCTCTTGCTGTGTTTCACTTTCAAATGGCTACCTTTCAAATGCAAAAGGCACACAAGCTCTAACAGAGATGTCATATATCTAATTTTCAGAACAAGTATGGCTAGTTTCATACACATACAGTTTTTGTTATAAGTTGATTTATTCACATATTGTAGTCTTTTTCGTTTTAGGCTTACTGGTCCTCCGTGCTCTTGGTCTCAATCAAACCCTAATGTTCTTCTGCAACTTAAAGATGAACTCCAGACATGTTTGTGCATAGTTACATTGGTCCAGCTTGGACCAATGTAACTGCATTGAGCATACCTGATCAATGTAAAAATAAACATGTCTGAAAATCTTTTATTTTTACAATATTTTTGGCTTAGTAGATTTATTGTTATATTTTTTTGAATGTGGCAGCAAAAAAAAAAAAAAAAAAAGTGCCCCAGTCCCAGCCCCAGCATACAGTGATTTGAAAAAGGATTCATACCCCTTGAAATTTTACACTTTTTTTATGTTACAACCAAAAACATAAATATATTTTATTTGGATTTTATGTGATAGACCAACACAAAGTGACACATAATTGTGAAGTGGAAGAAAAATGATGAATGGTTTTTACATTTTTTTTTACAAATAAATATCTGAAAAGTGTGGCATGCATTTGTATTCAGCCCCCTTTACTCTGATGCACCTAATTAAAATCTAGTGGAGCCAATTGCCTTCAGAAGTCACCTAATTAGTAAATAGAGTCTACCTGTGTGTAGATTAATCTCAGTATAAATACAGTCATTCTATGAAGCCCTTAGAGGTTTTTTAGAAAACCTCTAAAGCCCTGTACACACGATCGGATTTCCTATGGATTCTAATCCAATGGATTTTTCCATCGGAAATCCGATGAAGCTGACTTCCATCAGTCTTGCCTACACACCATCAGTCAAAAATCCGACCGTCCCAAACGCTGTGACGTAAAACACTCCGACGAGCCGATAAAAATGAAGTTCAATGCTTCTGAGCATGTGTCAACTTGATTCTGAGCATGCGTGGGTTTTTTCTCCGATGGAGTTCCACACAGACGATCGGATTTTGCCATCGTTTTTTTCCCATCGGATAAATTTAAAACATGTTCTATTTTTTCACACCGATGGAAAAAAGACTGATGAGGCCTATACACGATCGATTCGTCCGATGAAAACAGTCCATCAGACCGTTTTCATCGGTAAAACCGATCGTGTGTACACGGCTTAAGGGTTAGTGAACGAACAGCACCATGAAGGCCAAGGAATACACCAGACAGGTCAGAAAAAAATAAAGATTGGAAGTGGAAAAAGAGGAAGATTTTATACTTACCTGATGGTAATTTTCCTTTCCTGATGCAAGCATGACAGCATATACATATGGGTAGGCTCCGCCCCCTGCCCAATCTCAGGACCGGTTATACTATAAAAGTAGGTCTCCTCCCTGCCTGTAGTATTCTCGGAACTTAGTATCAATGTGAAGCCTTTTTTACATATTCCATTTTTTTTTTTTGTTTTTTTTTGTTTCGGGAGGGGACCTATATGCTGTCATGCTTGCATCAGGAAAGGAAAATTACCGTCAGGTAAGTATAACATTTTCCTCTTTCCTGACACAGCATATTAAGTATGGGATGTACCAAATCATCAGACAACAAGGGTGGGTATTGCTGAAGTGTTTAAGTCGAGGATTAGATCTATCCCCACTAATGACTGAGATGTATTGTAGTTAAGACTGCTGGGTCCACAAGTATGGACCCCCAGCATGTTGAATGTAGACCAGGTCGTAGTTTACATATTAACTCGAGGGACTCCTTTGGAGTTCCGCCCATGGATGCGCAATTCGTTTGGAAGAGCGGTCTCTCCTCTTATCTGATAGATTTGTCCTAGCCATCTAAGCCCTTTGACTGACTTGATCCGCACCCCTGCGATCGTCTTCGTTGGATAGTGCTTGTCTTCTGATGTCGTTAGGCCTGACGAGCCCATCGTTTTGCTCCTTGAAGAAGGGCCAATTCTATGTCTCTCTTCAACCTTGAATCTATTTTCAATGTTTGTGGTACTTCAAACACTTTAGTTTGGATATGCCAGAAGGATGATGTTCTAACCCAGGTTGCAAAGATACCAACCTGTTGTATAGTGTTGGGGAAGAGACTAGAGCCATTTTGCCTGACAATTTCAGCAACAAGGTAGATTATGGCTTGACACTTCGATGTCTGAGATCCTTCTAGACCTATTTGCCATACAGAATACTTATTCCGTGATCCTGGCCATATTGATGACGTCTTATCCCTCTGAATGGAGAGTGAGACAATGTGTCTCACACTATTTGTAAGACCCCATGGGGGAAAGAATAATCTGCCCGGGTCTTTCGGAATTGCTTGCCAAGACATGCAACCGTTACTGGATCCCAGAGAGTGAGGACACGACTGAGTTTCATGTATCCTTTAATGCCGTCTCTAGGCTTACTTGTATACAATTCAATTCTTACAGCAAGGAACAGAAAATTCCATCCTTTAAATTCTGTAGGTTTTTCTCGTATCTAATGTACTTGAAGTCTGGAGTAGGCGCTCTGACCTCCATAGGATTTCAGACACTAAAGGTGAGACCTCCACTTCTTGGTCTCCAGCATCTAGATATAACTTGTATGAATTTGGAAGATACCGTTGGCCACGTTGTATGAGTTGTTGGATCTCCGGAAGGAGAATAGGATGAGACTGTACCCGCATATATCATGGCCTGCAAGCCACAGGACAATTATTGTTATCACCACCGAACGGCTGCGAATCCAGATAAGGTTCCTGGAGACTATTAGGTTTGTTCAATATACATATTGGCTAATTTGCAGACCCAGCTGGCTGTCATTAGTTTTTCTGCTTACACCTCTGGGAAGCCACCCAGATTACTGTCAGACCAATATCTTGATAGCCTTACTTGTTGCCGACCCCCCTGATCAGCTTGTTGGTTTAGAGACTATCCCTTGTCATCCAATGGCTTTGTACCTTACGCTGTCTGGCAGTAACTTCTAGCAAACCCTATCTAATGGACTGGTACGACCCCCTGATCAGCTTGTTGGTTTAGAGACTATCCCTTGTCATCTAATGGCTTTGTACCTTACGCCGTCTGGCAGTAAGTTCTAGAAAACCCTATCTAATGGACTGGTAGACCTGACTGGGAGATACCTCTGATAGAAGTTGACTAGTTTTTGTCATGGATATGCAGTAGTGTTTGTCTGTCAGCTTACCTTCCTTCCCATGTGTTCATCTTAGAGGCCTGAGCCCTTTCACCTGGCTTCCTTTATAATCTCCTCCCAGCCAGACTCCACCCCAGGCCCTATCACAGAACACTATATTAACCTGTGCACTGCAAGCCTGCTTTGCTGATCAACGTGTTTGTTAGGCATTGTGTGTTTGGGTTCCTGCCTGCCGTGTGCTACGTCTGTCTCTCTGTTACGTTATTGGCTTGTCCCTGACCATCCCTGTCTGCTCGTGACCCTTGACCTTCGGCTCGTTCTTCGTTATCCTTGTCTGCTTGTGGCCCCTGACCTTCGGCTTGTTATTCGGTTCTCTCTATCGTGTGCTGCTGCTTCCCCTTATCCTACGGGGCGTGAGCTAGGAAACTCCAGGGGCCGCGACCTGGTCCCAGCCTGCAGCGTAACATCCTCACCACTAGAGGCCCTGGAGAAGACCAGCTGGGTCTTAGACTCCGCGCCCTGGGGAATCTTGGCTCTCGCTTCCGTTGGGATCCCGGTTGTGCTCCTCTGGTCCCGCTTTCCACAACCACCCAGTTTCCTATCCACAGAAGCCAGCCATAGGGTTCACTACCTCGCGGTGCACTCCTGTCCCCCTACGGTGTGCATCTGTCACCTGGCCACAGGTGACCCTGACAGTTTGATCAGCCATGAACCCGGCTGACATCCCGCTACCCGCGGATGATCCATTGCAGGGCATAGTTTGCAGACTTGAAACCCAGGAATCGAATCAGACTCAGGTGATGCGATTCCTCCAGGATCTGGCTTCTCGCTTTGAGCAGCTTCAGGCCTCCTTGGGAACACTGAATCCGCAACCTCAAATACAACCAGCGGCTGCACCTATTGCACCAGTCGCAGCCACACACTCACTACAACTGCCAGCTCCGTCCCGTTTTTCTGGGGACTCCAAGGCTTGCAGGGGGTTCCTTAGCCAATGCACAATTCATTTTGAGCTCCAGCCCCAAAACTTCCTGTCTGATCGGGCTAAGGTAGCCTATATCATTTCCCTCCTCTCTGGTGAAGCTTTAGCCTGGGCAGCCCCTCTGTGGGAACTGAATGATCCAGTGGTTTCTAGCCTGTCTGGCTTCTTGAAACTTTTTCGGAATATCTTCGAAGAACCGGCTCGTGTCTCTTCAGCGGCCAGCGCCCTTTTACGTCTCCGCCAAGAGTCTGCTTCTGTGGGACAGTATGCCCTTAATTTCCGCATACTGTCGGCTGAGTTGAGCTGGAACAATGAGGCCTTAGTCGCAACCTTTTTGCATGGCCTGTCTGATAGAGTGAAGGATGAATTAGCAGGAAGAGCCATCCCCACTGATCTGGCCGGCGTTATCTCCTTGTGTAACCAGATCGATATTCGCTTTCAGGAGAGGACCTTAGAAAAGCAACGCCAGCACTCCTTGGTTCTTATTCAGCCTGAGCTCCCCTCTCTTCGACCCGTAGAGCATCTCCTACCAGCTGAGGAACCCATGCAGCTGGGTCGGACCAGGCTATCCCCCGAGGAACGTGCTAGGCGCAGAACTCTTGGTCTGTGTCTTTACTGTGGGGGCAAAGGTCATTTTCGTGACACTTGCTCTCTTTGTCCAGAAAAACGTTCGGGTCCACTTCATCTGGAAAGTGGAGTATTGGACCCAGAAATATCACCTTCCCCTTCTCGTCTTCTGCTTTCTGTGTTCCTTCATGTTGGTGCTTCTTCTCATTCGGTCTCAGCATATCTGGATTCCGGAGCCGCTGGTAATTTTATGGACTGGGAAATCGCATCGTCCATGAGACTTACTCTTTTGCCCCTCACCACACCATTGGTGGTCTTGGCGATTGATGGTACTGTTCTCCCAGGGGGACCTATCCGCTTCCAGACCCTCCCTGTTAAGATGTCGGTAGGGACACTCCACCAGGAGTGGATATCCTTCCTTATCTTACCCAAGGCCTCAACGCCTATAATTTTGGGTCTCCCATGGTTACAGCTCCATTCTCCTCATGTGGACTGGACTACTGGACAGATCCTGGCTTGGGGTCCCTCCTGTTCCTCGTCCTGCCTACCCAAGGTTGCCCCCTGTGAATCTGAGCCGGTCATTCATTCCAGGTTGCATAACCATTTACATTTCTCTGTCCCTAACCACCCTTGGACGCACAGCCAGGCTAGCTTGTCTACAAGTCCTGCAGTCGCTACGTCTTGCGATGCGATTCAGGTAGTCGCTACACCTGACTCAGCTATTCACTCTGCCTCTGTACTAGTTATGCCAGTCCAGCCCATGCCCAGTGAGCCTCCTACTTTTTCTTGTTCGGGACATTCTGCTTGTCCTTCAGCTATTCAGTTTGACTCCGGCGACATGTCACCTTCTAACCAACCTGACTTCAGGGTTCCACTGACATCTGCCCAGTCTGATGGTCCTGTGCAAGATGACCAGTTCCCCTTTAAGGGTCTGGGGCATGGATGTGCGGTTGGCGGACCTCCAGCTGTTGCCAAACTGCATGTCCCATCATACCTCTGCCTCTGGGTGTCATGCTTGCTTCTGTCAGAGTCTCGCTATGCCTCATGGGGCTTGTGGTTTGGCGGCGGCTGGAGGTCCGCTAGTTGCGTGTCCCTGGTCTAGGGGACCCTCCTCAGATTCCTGTTGATCCTCTCATGCCCTTGCTTATTCCTAGAGAGCCTTTGGTCCTCAATAGATCTTCTTGTCATCTCCCTACCTCGTTTTCGGTCTCTGAGGATAATCTTAAGTACGAGGTTAGACAAGTTCTGGATTCTCGGCTCTACAGAGGCATTCTTCAGTACCTTGTGCATTGGAGAGGTTTTGGTCCTGAGGAGGCGTCTTGGATCGCTGCATCTGATGTCGCTGCACCTCATCTGTTGAGAAGGTTTCATCAGAGATTTCCCTTTAAGCCTGGGCCCAGGCGGGGGAGGGCCCATAAGAGGGAGGGTACTGTCATGGATATGCAGTAGTGTTTGTCTGTCAGCTTACCTTCCTTCCCATGTGTTCATCTTAGAGGCCTGAGCCCTTTCACCTGGCTTCCTTTATAATCTCCTCCCAGCCAGACTCCACCCCAGGCCCTATCACAGAACACTATATTAACCTGTGCACTGCAAGCCTGCTTTGCTGATCAACGTGTTTGTTAGGCATTGTGTGTTTGGGTTCCTGCCTGCCGTGTGCTACGTCTGTCTCTCTGTTACGTTATTGGCTTGTCCCTGACCATCCCTGTCTGCTCGTGACCCTTGACCTTCGGCTCGTTCTTCGTTATCCTTGTCTGCTTGTGGCCCCTGACCTTCGGCTTGTTATTCGGTTCTCTCTATCGTGTGCTGCTGCTTCCCCTTATCCTACGGGGCGTGAGCTAGGAAACTCCAGGGGCCGCGACCTGGTCCCAGCCTGCAGCGTAACATCCTCACCACTAGAGGCCCTGGAGAAGACCAGCTGGGTCTTAGACTCCGCGCCCTGGGGAATCTTGGCTCTCGCTTCCGTTGGGATCCCGGTTGTGCTCCTCTGGTCCCGCTTTCCACAACCACCCAGTTTCCTATCCACAGAAGCCAGCCATAGGGTTCACTACCTCGCGGTGCACTCCTGTCCCCCTACGGTGTGCATCTGTCACCTGGCCACAGGTGACCCTGACAGTTTTGCATTCCTTCTTGACAGCGAAGATAGGCCTTCCCCATTTTGCTGAGTCTTTGCAGCATAGTTGAGGCTCTTTTTGTTGCGTTTCGGAAAGACTTCAGTCTGCGACCACTGCAACTCTGACTTTTGGACACCTTGTCTTCCATCGGCATGAATACCCAACGAGTAACAACTTGTGATGATGGGTATGCCTAATAGCTGATACGCTGAAAGATTAGTTAGCTTAGCTACCTCCCCAAAAGGGGACTTGTCTCCTCTGTGGAGTCACTGTTCCTGGTGCAGTAAGTAAGTCTTTCCTTACTACAAAACCAGTTAATACTGTTGTCAATCTTCCCTTGGGCCCTTCGGACCACATGGGTTAGTACAGGCAACTTTACCCCTCTTTCGACCGTGGGATGCAACCAATGGGAAAGAGCTATTTGTTCAAGTGAGATACTTATACCGTTGCTCTCTCTAAGGCCGGGTTCACACCTATGCGAATTGGTTGCGGCTTAGACCGCATCCAATTCGCATAACATTTTAAAATACATTTATTTTAATGAGGCTGGTTCACATATGTGCGATGCATTCGCACTGCGCATTGCTCAAAAACGTGTGCGTTTTCTAGGCATTGCGGTGCGAATTGTCTGCACATTATGTTCTATGGGAACGCATCTGATTCGCAGATGTGTTCCGCTCTGAACAGGAATTCTCTCCCTGCTCACTACACTTCACCCCTCCCCCTCCCGTCTCCCAGGTCAGCAAATCCACAGCTACAATGCAGACGAACCGCTGAACAGCTGTTTTCTCTTTGCAGAGAAAAAAAGAGCTGGAATTCGCACCGCACAAGTGTGAATCCAGCCAGAGGGTAACTTTATTGTATTTTTTCAGCGATTCAGAACCGCTTCCCGGTAGGTCATTGTTGTAATGAGACTAATTGGTCTCTAGATGATGGCTCCTCCCGACTCGATCAGAGTCTGTAGTAGGACTCTTTTCTCAGAACCTGGAAGTCATTGCGCCAGTCTGTTGTCCAAACAAGGCTCACCAGAAGTCCTTGCTCCCGCAAGTCGGCCCCTACTGGACCCAATATCCAGGGAAATGCCCGGAGTTTGTGAAAGGTCACAGTCTGCTAGATGAACTCGTAGTGAACTCTAACGGCCAAGCAAAGGTACTTGCCGAAACACGGGTATCTGTTCAGTTAATAGGAAGGCTTCAGCACAGCACACCAGCTATCAGCATTAGCAGTATTGCAGACACAACCACAACCCTTCAGAAATGAAAGCTTAACCACATATTTGCATCAGTAACTGAATAATATAGATTTGTGCACCATGTGGTGCCTTACCACTTGCATGCTTCAAGTCCAAACAGAAAGTCCAATGAATGTCCATCCATCATGATAAAGAAGCAATCCCTAGAGACCAGATGCCCTCGTCCCCCTTTCTTCCTGGATCTTGATGGGGGAGAGGTCTCCCCCATATAGGCGTTCATGTCTGCCTGTACAGCGGGGAGCTTCGTCACAGGAGAGGCTTGAACCTGTGCGGCTTGGCCAGAAGCAACCGGCAAAGTGAGGGAAAAATAAAAATTCTGCTTTCAGCAGTAGCAGAACCGGCTGTAGCAGTGAGGAAAAAAAAGAGAATACTGCAGGCAGGGAGGAGACCTACTTTTATAGTATAACCGGTCCTGAGATTGGGCAGGGGGCGGAGCCTACTCATATGTATATGCTGTCGTGCTGTGTCAGGAAATGGACTTTATAGGCACCACTGATAAAAAACACAATTTTTATTTGTAACAATTTATACATAAATTCTAAAATGACATATAAAAACAATGCTGTAGCAGTCTACTGTGAAAAACTTGATATCTCCAATGGTAGCTGTTAATATCAGGGATACAGTGCCTGAAAAACCCGGATATATGGAACATGGCTGGAGAGATAGTAACATTTGAGGAAGCTCTACATTTTTCGCGCATACCGCTTCTTCGGAAGCTTATATACATTTTCTAGATAGAAAAAGACATCAAGTAAGTACAATATATAAGTATGTAGGGTTTAAGTTTTAGACAATATATTAAAGACGACATTAAATGACTGTGTCTGGAAACCAGAAAACCAAGAGGAAGAGGTCAGGGATAAAGTTGTGGAGAAGTTTAAAGCAGGGTCAGGTTATAAAAAAATATCCCAAGCTTTGAACATCCCACCAAGCACTGTTCAATCCATCATCCAAAAATGGAAAGAGTATGGCACAACTGCAAACCTACCAAGGCATTGCCGTCCACCTAAACTGACCGGCCGGGCAAGGAGACCATTAATCAGAGAAGCAGCCAAGAGGCCCATGGTAACTCTGGGGGAGCTGCAGAGATCCACAACTCAGATGGCAGAATCTATCCACAGGACAACTATTAGTCGTGCACTACACAAATCTGGCCTTTATGGAAGAATGGCAAGAAGAAAGCCATTGTTGAAGGAAATCCATAGGAAGTCCCGTTTGCAGTTTTCGAGAAGCCATGTGGGGGAAACAGAAAACATGTGGAAGAAGGTCAGATGAGACCAAAATTTTACTTTTTGGCCTAAAAGTAAAACGCTATGTGTGGCGGAAAACTAACACTGCACATCACCTTGTACACATCATCCCCACTGTGAAACATGGTTGTGACAGCATTATATTGTGGGGATGCTTTTCTTAAGCAGGGACAGAGAAGCTGGTCAGAGTTAATGGGAAGATGGATTGAGCAAAATACAGGAAATCTTAAAAGAAAACCTGTTAGAGTCTGCTAAAGACTTGAGACTGGGGCAGAGGTTCACCTTCCAGCAGGACAACATCCCTAAACATACAGCCAGAGCTACAATAGAATGGTTTAGATCAAAGCATATTCATGTGTTAGAATGGCCAAGTCAAAGTCCAGACCTAAATCCAACTGAGAATCTGTGGCAAAACTTGAAAATTGCTGTTCACGGATGCTCTCCATCCAACCTGACAGAGCTTGAGCTATTTTGCAAAGAAGAATGGGCAAAAATATCACTCTCTAGATGTGCAAAACTGATAGAGACATCCCAAATAAGACTTGCAGCTGTAATTGCAGTGAAAGGAGGTTCTACAAATTATTGACTTAGGGGGGCTGAATACAAATGCACGCCTTACTTTTCACATATTGATTTGTAATTTTTTTGAAAATCATTTATCATTTTCCTTCCATTTCACAATTATGTGCCACTTTGTATTGGTCTATCACATAAAATCCCAATAAAATACATTTACGTTTTTGGTTTTAACATGACAAAATGTGGAAAATTTCAAGCGGTGTTGATACTTTTTAAAGGCACTGTACATTGCTGGTTTATTCTAGGGAGCATCTCCTTGGCCACGTGGCTTGGTGGCAGTGGGTTCTGCACTATACGCAATGACTCCCTACATTCTGGGCCAGGAGAGGTGAAGACTGGCCGCCAGCTGCCACAAAATCAGGTGTAAGGTAGGCATTCATCTTTATTACATTTTTCTTTTCAAATGATAAAAAGCAGTATATTATGTACGTACATGCAGGGGAGGGGGTGTTCTGTCATTATTTTTTCAGGCTGGAGTTTGGCTTTAAAGCAAACCTGTGCTTTGCCCATGCAGGGCATTTCCTAATGATCATGCTTGTGTAGTGTTTTATTTTCTTGGTCAATCCCCATCAAGTCACTTATGGGTACAGTTACCTCACAATTTAAGTACCTAATGACAAACTTGTTCTACCAGACATCTCAGCTACCAAATGGCTGATCAAAAAATAAACCATGACATAACATGAGCAAAAAGGTGAAAATGCAATATATATTTTTCCTCAACATACGTATACATTTTTATTAGTGTACTGATGTTTATTTTTATTTGCACTGCAGGGTCTGCCCTGTGATGGCCACCATATGTTCCTATATTTATAATGCTAGGGAGATCTGTGTCTTTTTCTTTAATATGAAGAGGGATGAGGACACTCGGCAAAGATGCTTCGCAGTAATTAGACCGCACTCCCAGAGCAAAAGGTCTGTTTATGTCACCCGCCATCGGGCTGGGAGAATAATTAGCTGTTGAATTTACGCCAGACAAACTGCGATGTTTCATGATTAAGAATTCATTTTTCATTTTAATAAAAAAAATGCCTAAAGATTGTCTCTGGTGTAAAGTCCATCATTTAAGTTTTTTATGGCTTCCGAAATAAAGAAAAAAAAAAGAATGATTAACTTGTCCAAAGGCGCTAAGAGTAATTACAGTTAAAGAGGCACTACAGTCAAAGGAAGGAAAAAAGACAAAAAAATGGTTTTCAAGCAGTTATAATGGAAATCATCCACCTTGAAAATGTTTTATTTCCTGTGTAGTATGTCCTTGGATCTATCACTGTTCCCCGTGTTATATGACTGCTGTGCCTTTAATATTGAAACTAATTCTCTGAGGTTCCAGTTAATAAGGCAGACCTTCACTCTGAAAAACTACTTTGTCCCATTATATTTCTCTCCCCTCCACAATGTACGCAATAGGTTTTTATTATTTACAATTTTATCTGCTATTCTAGTCTGGCCTGTCCCCTGCCTGCATTCTCCCCTAGCAGAGAATGACGTGTTTCCTACTCCTGCAGCCTCCTGTGATATCTCCTTCACATCGCAGGAGGCTGCAGGAAAAGTGGTTGGAGGATGGACCTGGCTGTGTGTCATTGGTGACCAGGTGCAAGAACCCAGAGCAGACAGCCAGCCCCCGATAATGTTGGAAAGGAAGATGGGGTCACAGGACCCAGCCATTAGCAGCATATTACAGCAGAACAATGTTGTATTCATGTTCATTTAGGATACCCCAGAGAAAAGGGTAAGCATGGAATGAAAAAAAAAAAAACTATACAGGGAGTGAAGTTCCTCTTTAACCACTTCTCCACCGGGCCTATTCTGGCACTTCTCTCCTTCATGTAAAAATCATATTTTTTTGCTAGAAAATTAATTAGAACCCCCAAACATTATATATATATTTTTTTAGCAGACACCCTAGGGAATAAAATGGCGGTCATTGCAACTTTTTATCTTGTTTATCCTGCACGGTATTTGCGCAATCATTTTTCAAAAGCCTTTTTTTGGGAAAAAAAAAAAAACGGTTACACAAATTAAAAAATAACAAAACAGTAAAGTTAGCCCAATTTTTTTGTATAATGTGAAAGATGCTGTTAGACCGAGTAAAAACATACCTAACATGTCACGCTTTAAAATTGTGCACACTCATGGAATGGCGCCAAACTTCGGTACTTAAAAATCTCCATAGGCGACCCTTTAAATTGTTTTACAGGTTACTATTTTCGAGTTACAGAGGAGGTCTAGTGCTAGAATTGTTGCTCACACTCTACCGCACGCGGCGATACCTCACATGTGGGGTTTGAATGGCGTTTACATATGTGTCAAATCACATGTCAAAACGTACCAGTGTGAACCAGGGCTTAGACAGTTATTACCAAAACACATATCCCCATAGAAGCTTTCTCTTTGGTTCTTGTCTTTGAGACAAATTTTGTTTTTGTTTTTTCTCACTTTCATCTCTGGTGATAATGGTCATCAGAACAAAAAGAGGGGGTGAATCTTCCCAGGTGGAAACAAAGTGCAATAAAATCCTGACAGAGATTCTGACACCCCACCACCAGGTGCTTTTTACCTAGTGCATTGTTCACGCATATTTGTTAGTGATTCATGCAAATTAATTGATCAATCTGAAATTGAACAGTCTTACTAGTTAAAAAGCAAAAAAATGTATACAAACTTAAAAAAAAAAACTACATGGAAAACAAATCTTTTCATTCTCACCTGTCCTGTTGCTAGCGCTTCTGGTATTCATGCATCCAAGAGATATTGTAGAGTCTCCAGATTGTGTCCTGTAGTGACGTAGCAGTAGGAAAATGGAACCACAGCCAAGGTCTGGGGGCGGGCTGGCCAGCAAAGTCATCAGCTGCATAATATACAGAAAAAGAAAATGCGGGTGGTTGTGGCTCTGAGAATTTACCAGCAGCAAAGCAAATGCAATACAATGCCAAGGTCCAGTCAGTATAATTCAGGGGGGAGGAGGGAATAGGTGCTGGAGGTTTTTTGTCATGGTAAGGGCGGGGGGCCGGGGGGGGGAATGGGCAATGTCTTGGCAAGAGGGGGTAATTTTTTCTTAGAAAGCATATTTTTCACTTCAGCACTCTATCCATTATGCACTCCTGACCCCTGCACAATGTGCGTCATGCACTCCTGACCCCTGCACAATGTGCGTCATGCACTCCTGACCCCTGCACAATGTGCGTCATGCACTCCTGAACCCTGCACAATGTGTGCATCATGCACTCCTGACCCCTGCACAATGTGCATCATGCACTCCTAACCCCTGCATAATGTGCGTCATGCACTCCTGACACCTGAGCAATGTGCGCGTCATGCACTCCTGACCCCTGCACAATGTGCGTCATGCACTCCTGACCCCTGCACAATGTGCGTCATGCACTCCTGACACCTGAGCAATGTGCGCGTCATGCACTCCTGACCCCTGCACAATGTGCGTCATGCACTCCTGACCCCTGCACAATGTGCGTTATGCACTCCTGACCCCTGCACAATGTGCGTCATGCACTCCTGACCCCTGCACAATGTGCGTCATGCACTCCTGACCCCTGCACAATGTGCGTCATGCACTCCTGAACCCTGCACAATGTGTGCATCATGCACGCCTGACCCCTGCACAATGTGCATCATGCACTCCTAACCCCTGCATAATGTGCGTCATGCACTCCTGACACCTGAGCAATGTGCACGTCATGCACTCCTGACCCCTGCACAATGTGCGTTATGCACTCCTGACCCCTGCACAATGTGCGTCATGCACTCCTGACACCTGTACAATGTGCATCATGTACCCCTGACCCTTGCACAATGTGCATCATGCATTCCTGACCCCTGCACAATGTGCATCATGCACTCCTGACCCCTGCACAATGTGCATCATGCAATCCTGACCCCTGCACAAAGTACATCATGCACTCCTCGCCCCTGCACAATGTGTGTCAAGCACTCCTGACCCCTGCACAATGTGCGTCAAGCATTCCTGACCCCCTGCACAATGTGTGTCAAGCACTCCTGACCCCTGCGCAATGTGTGTCAAGCACTCCTGACCCCTGCGCAATGTGTGTCAAGTACTCCTGACCCCTGCACAATGTACATCATGCACTCCTGACACTTGCACAATTTACATCATGCACTCCTGACACCTGCACTCTGTGTGTAACACACTTCTGACAGAGAGCAGAGTAGGCTCAGGTCTTATTTAACCATGCCCCTTTAAGCCCCTCCCAGTGTCACCACAATTTTGCCATACGTGCTGCACTTCTCAGGGTGCCCCAGCCCTTGTACAAAACTAATAACATCAATGAATCTTCTTGCACTGAAACCAGTAAGAATTACAGGTGCCCCCCCAGAATTGTGCTGCTGTAGCCTGTCGCACATGCATGGCAATTGTCTGTCCATCTGGCTTTCCTACGCACTGCCCAGCCATATTGATTTTTGATGACTTGATGGGTGAAACTACAACTAGGGGTGTGATTGTGTGGGTGCGGTTAAAAGTGGGCATGGTCAGTAGGGTGTGCCCACATTTCAATTTTAAAATTTGATAAGTTTAACATTAGAAGTAGATGTATTTCTTTAGGTGTGCACAAACATTGCACAGAATTCCCTCACTGCCGAAGTCAGAAGGAAGCAACATTTGAATGTTTGTAGTCGTTTTGGAAAATCATAACTGGCTTCAAGTCTGGTACAAAAAAAGTACTTTTAATAGCGTAAAATGTAAAATGTAATACTGGATTTTGAAGCAATTGTAGTATATCATTAAATGTCAGAGTTTTCTTTGAAGTCCATGGGGTCAAAAACATTTAAATATTCTTAAAATAAGCTCATGTACAGTACTGTTTTGAGCATAGGGTATAGAGCGACTGAGAATACAAGTATGAACCGTGACATATAGGATTCTGCATGTTGAGAGTAGTCAGGCATAGGGAAATGAATAGAGACATGCCCACGTGTGAATGGGGGCATAAGCACTAAAAAAAGTAGTATACTGTATTTCTAAATGGAAAACAAAAAGATTCATTCATTCAAACTGTAAAGTTGAAAAAGTTCCCAGTACCTTGAAAAGTATTTGGCAACTTTCCAAAGCAAACACTCTAAAATTACACATTGTGTTTGGAGTCAAGGATAATCCTCGTAGTATAAGACATAAAACATAGAGTTTAGTTTTCCAATAAAAAAAACCCCCAGCTTTTGTAGACAGCAGACACGCTTGATGCGCAGTCAACAGAAGTGGGTCAGGGGTAATGACAACACACACTTGAAGATCTAAACAAACCTTGACAAACTATTAAAAGTTCTATTGGAAAGAAAAGTTACTTTGTCTTTTTCTTTTTTTTTTTCTTTTCCAGGTTAGTTCCGGAGTTCAAGCATTCGAGCGCAAAAAAATCTCACAAGTTGCTGTTTCTAATTGAGAACAATTTGTGGATTTAAGCGAGGATGTAAGTCGGATATGCAGATGTATTTAACAAGTCGATTGCTTTTCCAATAATGACGGCAGAATAATAAAACAATTAAAAAGGAAGGAGTTGAATACCCGATGATTACTAGTAGATGTAAAAGAAAAAAAAATTGGAGTAAAGAATTAATTTCCTTACCAGCTCGCATTACATTTAAACACCTTTTTAACCACTAAGGCAATTTTAAAACTAATAGGATTCATCTATAATTACATAGTTAAGTAAAATTTATGTAAAAAGGAATTAAGTATTTTCCCTCTGGGTGAAATGAGATGGGGGAACCTATGTAAGCATTTAACTCCTACCAAACATGCTCTTGTGGTGCTGTTAATGTATAAAATCTTTATTAACAGAGCCTGAGTGTTAAATTATTAGCTCATTTAATCAAGGGTAGTGTACATTCCTGCTAGACTAAACAGATGCAAAATGTATCCGCCTAATGGCCCGTACATACACAATCCGAATATCGGACGAAAACGGTCATCCAAGGAAGAATCGTACGATTTTCGGATCGTGTGTACACTACTTTCGAGAGCCAATCACGACAATTCATCCGATATTATTGGATCGGACAAGCACGAAAATTTTCCTCGTACGATACCACATCGTGCGATTTTCATTTAGTCAGTATAGTTGTCGTCCGAAAATACAATACAACACATGACATCACTTCCGATTTTTTTCTGTCGTATGAGAATTTTCGTCACTTTATTACCCTATTCAATTTCTACTTGTTACTATTAAGCGAAAAAAGTTGTACAATATTCGGATCGTGTGTACGGGCCATAAAGGTGGCCATAGATGGACTGAAGTTCATCTGCTTCAGCAGGGACTGGCCAAATTTTGATCCATGTGTAGCCACTCAACGGAAATTTTTTCTTGATTAGTAGTTGCATTCCCAATGTCAGTTTACATCTCTGTGGGGAGGATTGCTCTATCCACTTCAATTACGTGGATGGAGGAATCTGTTTGTTTTTTAATTCAGCCTACTGGCTGAATGGAAGAAAAAGACACTCCATCTATGGCCAGCTTAACTCCAGCCAAAAGTTCTGATTTTCCAGTTTGATGGAGGGAGAAAGGATTAGAGCTACAACCTTAGATCACTGTTGACCTGTATTTTATATATAGGTCCAAGCCTTAAAGCGGTTGTAAACCACGGCTGTGTGTAGGGGTGCCACCTCATCCCTTTAACCTGAATACCGTATTTATCGGCGTATAACACGCACTTTTTTCCCCTTAAAATCAGGGGAAAATCGTGGGTGCGTGTTATACGCCGATACTCCGTCGAATTCCCCTGCTGAAAACGAGCGAGAGGAGCGAGCGGAGCCGAAGCCGAAGTACAATCGGCTTTACTCGGCTCCTCTCGCAGTCCCGCCCATCTCTGACTGCGCCGCTGACATAGAGAAAGCCGAGTGTACTTTGGCTAGTCTCGGCTCCTCTCGCAGTCCTGCCTGTGACTGTGAGCAGAGCTGAGTCTAGCCGAAGTACACTCGGCTTTCTCCGTCAGCGGCGCAGTCAGTGGAGATGGGCGGGACTGCGAGAGGAGCCGAGTCTAGCTGAAGTACACTCGGCCCCGCTCGCTCCTCTCCACAGAAATCGGCGCCAAATTTTAAAAAACGCCAGGACTGACACAATCGCAAAGGCACTGGGCAAGGCTGCAGATGGACCGATGGACACTGGGCACGGCTGCAGATGGACAGATGGACACTGGGCACGGCTGCAGATGGACAGATGGACACTGGGCAAGGCTGCAGATGGACAGATGGACACTGGGCACGGCTGCAGATGGACAGATGGACACTGGGCAAGGCTGCAGATGGACAGATGGACACTGGGCAAGGCTGCAGATGGACAGATGGACACTGGGCAAGGCTGCAGATGGACACTGGGCAAGGCTGCATGCTGCATTTAAATGTAAGTTTTTTTTCCTTGAATTTCCCTCCTAAAAGTTTTTTTCCTTAAAATTCCCTCCTAAACTTGGGGTGCGTGTTATACGCCGATAAATACGGTACATATTAATTACACAGGTTCTGTGGCTGATCAAGGTGGTAATGAAAATCACTTAGTGCCTTACCTGCATTAAATTAGCCTCGGAACCTGTGTAATTCATTTGTGTTCAGGTTTAAAGGGATGAGCCCTAGCTGTAAGGCTTGTGAGAAAAACAAACAAACACCTGCAGGGAAATGGCATATAGTGCTAGTATGCATCACACCTTAGAATGAAGACCTGCTACTTACCTTAGAACGAAGCCCTCCAGCGATGTATGGTCACAGCTGAGAGGGCTGACATGTTCCACCACCCCCCCCCGTCTATCTTCCTGGTTGGCGCGCTCCAGCAATGTGATTGGCCGGAGTCGTGATGATGTCACTCCCTCGCATGTGCGTTGGAGCCCTTGGTTTCCGGCACAAGGCTCTGAAGGTCCAGCAAGGCAAGCCAGACCATCAGAGCCCATGCGCTGGTAACATAACAGGGTGAATATCTCTTTAACTGTGCACGTTTATGAGATGTTAATTTTCTATTCAGGTAAGCCTTATTTTAAGGCTTACCTGTAGGTAAGAATCATACATGGGAGTTAAAGGGGTTGTAAAGGTTCGTTTTTTATTTTCTAAATAGGTTCCTTTAAGCTAGTGCATTGTTGGTTCACTTACCTTTTCCTTTGATTTACCTTCTAAATGTTTTTTTTCTTTGTCTGAATTTCTCACTTCCTGTTTCTCCTCAGTAAACTTCACACCATCATCCGAGTGGTGTGGAGTCATCCAGAACAGCTTACTGAACAGCTTACTGAGGAGGAACAGGAAGTGAGAAATTCAGACAAAGAAAACAAAGAAAAAAAAATATTTCGAAGGGAAATCGAAGGAAAAGGTAAGTGAACCAACAATGCACTAGCTTAAAAGGAACCTATTTAGAAAATAAAAAACGAACCTTTACAACCCCTTTAACTACTGCTTTACGGTATAGGCATAGATACTGTATCAGGGAAGTGGAGCACGTGTGTTGTTTACTGTGCAGCACTGGAGTTGTGGTATCACAAACTTGGACATGTTTTCACTTGATTGGAAGTACTTTTGAAATCATGGATGTATATTATATTTTTATGTTATTGTATCACTGTTTAACTTTGCTACATAAGCACTTTTTTGTTATTTTTTTTTAAGCCACGCAACACTAATATTATAGGTTTGTTATACAAGTTTGATGGAGGAACACATTAGAGGCATTTGCAGCAGCTTGGTGTGTCATTTTGAAATACTGTATTTTCAAGTTATTATTGAGTTTAATTTGATTTGGCCGTGCAGCTGTTATTATTATCGAAACCAGGAATTGCCAGAACAAGGACTCTCATAGTTACATAGTTAGTCTGGTTGAAAAAAGACACAAGTCCATCTAGTTCAACCAATAGAAGAAAAAATACATTTTTTTTATTATAAATATATATATATATATATATATATATATATATATATATATATATAAAATTCTATATATACAATCCTATACCAACAGTTGATCCGGAGGAAATAAAAAAAAAAAACAATAAAGCATGATCCAATTTTCTCCAGCAGGGGAAAAAATTCCTTTCTGATCCCCAAAGAAACAATCGGATATTCACCAGATCAACTTTACCTATACATGTTAGCATTCAGCTATGTTATGTGTATCTAGGAAAGAATCCAGGCCTTTCTTAAAACAATCTATTGAGCTGGCCAGAACCACCTCTTGAGGCAGTCTATTCCACATTTTCACACTCTTAAGCCCTGTACACACGATCGGTTTAACCGATGAAAACCGTCCGATGGATTGTTTTCATCAGACAAACCGATCGTGTATGGGACCCATCGGTCTTTTTTCCATCGGTTTTAAAAAATAGAACATGTTTTAAATTTTTCCGATGGATCAAAACCGAATCGTCTATGGGCAAGTCCATCGGTTAAAAAACCCACGCATGCTCAGAATCAAGTCGACGCATGCTCAGAAGCATTGAACTTCATTCTTCTCGGCTCATCGGAGTGTTTTACGTCACCGCGTTTGGAACGGTCAGTTTTTTGACTGATGGTGTGTAGGCAAGACTGATGGAAGTCAGCTTCATCGGATTTCCGATGGACAAAACCATCGGATTAGAATCCATAGGAAATCTGATCGTGTGTACGAGGCTTAACTGTGAAGAAGGCTTTCCGTATTTGGAGTCAAAATCTCTTTTCACCCAGACATAAAGAGTGCCCCCTTGTCCTCTGTGATAACCTTAAAGCGGAGTTCGAGTCATTTGTTCATTTATTAAAAGTCAGCTGCTACAAAAAGTGTAGCTGCGGACTTAACAGCCACTCACCTGTCCCATGGTACTCACCGCAGCCGTGTTCTCCCCGTGTCCTCCCTCGGTGGCGCCGGCATCTCTACTATGGGCACCCGGCTGTGACAGCTTGCAGCTTCACAGCCAGGTGCCCATTGCGCATGCACGAGCGGCGCTGCGGTCTGTGACTGGCCCCAAAGTTTTCTAGGACCTGTCTAGGTGACCGGAACAGAAGTGGGAGCAGTACCTGTTAAATTTGGGTACCTACTCCCCACCCCTCCTCCCCCAGAGCTCAGTTTCACAAACAGGAGCCGGGGACGAGGCCTTTAAACGGAAGTTCCACTTTTGGGTGGGACTCTGCTTTAAAGTGAATAACTCAACACCAAGTTCACTATATGGACCCCTTATGTATTTATACATGTTGATCACATCAATAGTGGCAGGACCATCAGATATTATTTATTAAAAGCTGAACTTACATTTTTAAGTATATGTATACCCTAAGGCTAGGTTTACACTAGCTTAAAAAGCAAGTGTGTCATTAGTGTTTTTTTTAACATGACATGAATGTGATAAAAAGGGTCCGTTAAAAAAACATCCTAACTCATTAGGCGCACTATTGGGCGTTCAAATTTTTTTGCATGCTTGGAAATGAGCCCCTTATTTTCAGTGTTTGGCTTCATACTTCACTGAAAACAGTTTTCTTAACCACTTCCTGCTGGCTGCATGCATATATTCGGCCTCTAGTGAGTGTGCCGTAATGTTGCGCAGCCCCGCATGGTTCTAAAGGGTAAACAGTTTACTGTGATGAGAGCGTGCTCCCAGCACAGTAAATAAACTGTCACAGAAAGCTCCTGATGCATATTTGTGAGCTTTTGATCATGTGACAGCTGTGACAGGCAATCACAGTGGTCACATAATTAAAATGCCCGCCTCCGCCTGCCAGCATTTCAATCCACTTAAAAGGCAAGGAGGCGGCGGGAAGGGGTTAAGCAAACCAATTTTTATGTGTGACTCTTGCAGCTTCCTGTTTCAGGCTGACTACATCAAGCCACTGCCTTGAAATTGGCAGCAGCATTCTCAGCCTACCATGAGTGCTCCTTCAGTTGGCCGTAGGGCTGCCTATCTCAGCCCGGGTTCACAAATATGCGAATTGGATGTGTTTTACACCGCCTCCAATTTGCATAACATATGAGTGTGGCCAGTTTTCAACTGAGCCAGTTCGCACATGTCCGGGGCGGCTGCGGTGCAAATTTGAAAAGGGTCCTGTGCATTTTTGGGTCCGGTTTAGGTGTGAATTCAGGGAAAAATTGGCACCTAAATTGCACCTGAACCGTTGAACACAAACGCAAAGGACACTGGACTGCAAACCGCGGCCGGTCCTGCGTGACCCCAGCCTAATAGACCAGATAGGCAGCCCCTGGTGAACACAGAACAGGCTGACAAAGCTGCTTCTAAATGTTTGGCAATGGCTTAGCGTTGTCATTCTGCAACAGAAAGTGCTGTTAATGGCAGCATCTCCAGGTAAGAAACGTATTAACAGATTAAGCAAAGAATGATTTGCTTAAAGCTGAGTTCCACCCAGAAAGGGAAGCTCTGCTTGTCTGCCTCCTCCCCCTTCCGCTGCCACATTTGGCACCTTTCGGGGGGAGGGGAGTGTGGGTACCTCAATTGGACAAGTTACCGCTCGAACTTTCGGCTGAGTTCGCCGAGGTGCACTCAGACTGAAGCTCGGCCCCTGTCCTCCTTCCCCCACTGCCGGGCAATTCACAAATGCGCAGTAGGGAACTGGCTGTGAAGCTGCAAGGCTTCACTGCCGGTTTCCCTTAGCCGAGATGGCGGCAGCAGCACCCGAGAACCGATTATAAAATCAGCTTGTGTGAGGACACCGCTGGATTCATGGACAGGTAAGTGTCCTAATATTAAAAGTCAGCAGCTACAGTATTTAAAGCTGCTGACTTTTATTTTGTTCTGAAGGAGTCTGGAGCTCCGCTTTAAGAAAGTGAGACAAGAGGCTAAACATTTAGAAAAAATTGATTTTGGCTTTACACACACTTTAAAACTTATATGAGATTTTATTGATTGAGTTTACATATACTTTTTATTCTCATTCAATGCCAATTACTTGTGGCACAGGAAATGGGTCTTGCTGCAAACCAGGCATTGTGGGACATTGTTCCGGATCCTGTTAGTGAAGGTTCAAGTCACAGAACTTTATTTACTGATCCACAAAGTCCCCCATGGCACCTCCCTGCTTTGTTTGGAATGGAAAACTGGAACAGCTTGCCCGCACCTCTCCACTCGGACATTAAATCAACATGGCTTTATTAGTGGCCCTAGAATGCCAGCTGAGCCATCCCTAAGCCTGTCACCGTGATGTCTTTATCTGTAACCAAACCAGACGTGAGCTCCTGGCAGCTTCAGGAGGTGACAACAAATCCAATTAGCTCCTTTCCATGGTGCCATAATACTAGTGAGAATCGTCCTGACAGGGAGGGTGACTCAAATACCCAGCACAGTAGGGCACATCCTTCGAAATATAAAAAAAATAAAAAAATACAAATAAAAAATAAAATAAACAAGAATTACAGCTCTTAATTGCCAGGGCAATGCTTTGAACAAATGTTTAAACCCCAGGACGGGCATTGACGAATCTGATTAAAGGGTGATGCGGAAGGCCTCATCTAGCAATCCAAACTACCACATTTATACACAAACAAAAGAAAGTGCTTTAAACGATAGCAAGCTACTCTTTAATAAAACGCCATTAATGACGGGTCTTTGGTGCCCGTAGGTGGTAAACGCAGCATGTTGCTTTTGGCAGGCAGCGAAGCCAAAACAGCCTTGAAACAGACTTTTTCACTTGGATGGCGGAACAAGAAAAGTTGTTGGATCCAAGTAGACTACAGACACGATTCACATTACGCAGATTATCTGAGAATTCTGCAGTGTGTTGTTTCCCATTTGCATTTTTACCCATGTATAATATATCAAAATGAATATAATGCCATACGTAGCAGAGTGCCGCTATGCCAGTCTGTTCATTTTTTAAATGTGATTTTTAAGTTCATGAATGCGAACTGTGAGTTTTTAATGTACGCCAAGGTTGCAAAATAAGACAATAGTCTAAGTAGATGTAAACTTAATTGCTAAAATCTCATATCAGCTTTAACATATTAAAGTCATTTTTTTAAGACATTTTTTTAGGGTTTATTTACATTATTTGTGGTGATCATATTTCTTCTGCACTGGATAAATGAAGGTCACTGCTAGAGCACATAGAAACAGTTGTTTTCTATGTGCCCTAATCAAAATGCAGGTGTGTGTGATGTTCCACTGTGGTAAAATGAAAACATGTCTGCATTTTTCCGCACCGCATTGGATGGCACCGCATGTCACATGAATAGAATTGTCACTATGGGGTTGATTTACTAAAACTGAAGAGTGTAAAATCTGGTGCAGCTCTGCATAGAGATCAATCAGCTTCCATTTTTTTTTTTTCTTTGGCAACGCTTAAAAGGAGAAGTTAAGCCTGGGCTTTTCCTAAGGGTCACAGGAGTGCAATTCGTTTTGCACTCTTGTGAGGCGTTTTCAGTAGAGAGCGGTCTGAAGTCCGCTCTCTGCTGACGTCACTGGAATCAGTCCAGGCACCGTGTCATCGCGACTCTGGAAGTCTGGATCCGCCAGGTGCCTGGACTGATGGCTGTCTCAGCCTCTCAGTGAGCCCCTGAGACAGCCGCTCCCCGCCCCTCCACAGCGCAGCGCTCCAGTGAGCGTGGAGGAGCAGAGCAGGAGAGATGCTGATTGACAGTTAGCAGCTCTCCTCTCAGGAAGCCGAGAGAACCGAGCCATCGGCTCTATTCGAAGGCTCGGTTCCCAGTGCAGAGATGGCGGGGGACAGATGCAGCATCCACCTAGGTAAGTATGGATATGGAAAAAAAAGGAAACCCATACTTCTCTTTTAATTGAACAAGCTGAAGTTAGAAGCTGATTAGCTACCATGCACAGCTGAACCTACAATATACATTTTTTTTTTTCATTTGCCTTTTGTCCTTAAGCCCTGGTTCACACTGGTGCGATTTGACATGCGATTTGACATGTCAAATCGGCGAAATTTGCCTCAAATTGCGGCCAATGGCACCGTCCTAATCGGTGCGACGCCGCATCTGCGGCGCTGCACCGATTACAAAAAGTAGTTTTTGTACTACTTTTTGCGATTTCAGCCGCGATTTACATTGACATCTGTTTCAGATGTCTTTGAAATCGCGGCCGAAATCGGGACTGCCAGCGGGAGTAAAATCGTGCGAGTTCAGCTGAACTCGCAGGCTTCACTCCCGCAGCCCAGTGTGAACGTGGGCTAAAGTGGATTTAAAGTCCCACTTTTTAAAAACTGTGAGCAGGCAGGCTCTTTATCGCAGAAGAGACATGCAATAAAATAAACCTACGTGCCTGCTCACTTTAACCGCTTAAGGACCAGCGCACGACGATATACAGTACGTCGACAAAATGGAACGGCTGGGCAGATGGACGTACCTGTACGTCCCCTTTAAGATGCCGCATTGTGGGCATGCACGAGCTGCCGCACACGTGCCCGCCGCGAGCTCCGTGAGTCCGACCGCGGGTCCCGCAGATACCCGCAATCGTCTCACGGAGAGGAAAAACGGGGAAATGCTAATGTAAACAAGCATTTTCCTATTCTTCCTCGTGACAGGACACTGATCACAGCTACCTGTGATCGGGAGAGGTGATCAGTGTCATGTCACACGTAGCCCATCCCCCCCACAGTTAGAACACATCCCTAGGACACACTTAATCCCTTCAGCGCCCCCTACTGGTTAACCCATTCACTGCCAGTGTCATTTTTACAGTAATCGGTGCATTTTTATAGCACTGATCGCTGTATCAATGACAATGATCCCAAAATGGCATCAAAAGTGTCCGATGTGTTCGTCATAATGTCGCAGTCACAATATAAAAAAATAAATAAATAAATCGCTGATCGCCGCCATTACTAGTAAAAAAAAAATTAATAAAAATGCCATAAAACTATCCCCTATTTTGTAGACGTTATAACTTTTGCACAAACCAATCAATAAACGCTTATTGCATTTTTTTTTACCAAAAATATGTAGAAGAATACGCATCGGCCTAAACTGGAGGAAAAAAAATGTTTTTTTATATATTTTTTGGGGATATTTATTATAGCAAAACCTAAAAAATATTGCTTTTTTTTCAAAATTGTCGCTCTATTTTTGTTTATAGCACAAAAAATAAAAAGCCCAGAGGTACTCAAATACCACCAAAAGAAAGCTCTATTTGTGGGAGAAAAAGGAGGTCAATTTTGTTTGGGAGCCACGTCGCATGACCACGCAATTGTCAGTTAAGGCGACGCAGTGCCGAATCGCAAAAAGTGCTCTGGTCTTTGGCCAGCCAAATGGTCCGGGGCTTAAGTGATTAAAATGTACAATGAGCTGCAGCTCAGTATACATTCGGGCACGGATCCTGTGTGCCAGGATGACTGAACTCCTGCACAAGTGATGTCATCCTGTTCTGGCCAATGAAGACGGCCGTAGCCCGACACCTAGAAGTAGCTCGGTAGAAGATGCCGGTGAGTGACTTTTGACCTTTGAAGGAAACCTTCTCAAAGGCTCTGGCTGCGGCTGTCCCAATACAATAGCCACAGTGAGAGATTCCTCCATTTGTGCTGTATAGCGTGGATGAGGGAATGGGGAAAGCTATTTGTCCAGCTTTATCATCCTATTATCATCCTATATTATCCTCTGGTTTGCTGCTCTTGGTGACCAAAGTTTTATGTAACGCAGACAATACAGAAACCACTGGTGTGTCAACACAGATGCATACTGTTGCTACCCTTCTTAAATACTTGCCAGACTGTAGAGCTAGGTTGGTGATCTGACTTTTCCAACCTAGGGCAATGAACAAGTAGCAAACTGCGGACATTATCTCTCTACTGTCTCCTTTTCAAAGTATGTTCCTTATTTATTTTTTTAAATATAAATTTTTATTGAGTTAATTGAAAATTTACATACAAAAGCACATAATCTTGATCACCCAGATCCCCTATACCAAAACATTAACAGAGGTTGAGAGAAACATTCCTTTCCAATCATGTTTGAATTGTCCATTCATTGGTGAAACACTCATCAAAATAGGCACCTCATCCCAAGCAATTTATAGTAAAGGGAAGGTAGAACAAAAGGGATTTTTGTGGTGCATAGATCTATGCACCACAAAAATTCCTTTCCAATGTTTTGTAGATTATAGTTATGTCTTGCCACCTATTCAGACAAAACACTAATACAGTACCGTATATACTCGAGTATAAGCCGAGTTTTTCAGCACTTTTTTTGTGCTGAAAATGCCCCCCCTCGGCCTATACTCGAGTCACCTTCTGCGCCTGATCTCCCGGATTTTGGGGACCTGGTACCGGCCGGCTGTAGGTCCACACATGTAGCCCCACTCTTCCTCTATAAGTGTGCATAGTTTGTTGTCCGGGGGACCTACGACCGGGGAGCACCGATTTTTCAAAGCCGGGCACCCCTTCCATAGACTCCCATGTTAAACGGTCATTTCTCCGGTCACTTTGGGGACCTGGTACTGGCCGTTCGTAAGTCCCATGGACCCAAAACTTGGCACACATGTAGCCTCATTTCTCCTCTTCAAGTATGCAAAGTTTGTTGTCTGGGGGATCTACGGCAGGGGAGCACCAATTTTTCAAATCCGGGCACCCCTTCCATAGACTCCCATGTTAAACGTCAGTCTAGTCATGGGCACAGTGAGGCATTCAGATGGACACCCTAAGCTAATACTCGAGTCAATACATTTTCCCAGTTTTTTGGGGTAAAATTAGGTGCCTCGGCTTATATTCGGGTCGGCTTATACTCGAGTATATACGGTACTTAGATGACCATTACTTCTCTTGGGCAGAAATCTACCCCAAAGCACAACAAACCAGACATTAGAAACAAACAAAACAAAACAACAAGAAGAAATAAAGAAAGGAGGGGAAATATTAATAACCAAGTCTATCTATTTCTCCAACAGTCCATCTGAGGAACCGTCTCCCCAAACCAGAGCCACGTCATAAAATAAAAAACTGATTGTAAGAAAAAAATATGTATAAAAAAGACCCCAGAGTGCCAGAGCCCAAAAAATCAGTCCAGGGAGACCATACGGCCATATACTTTGTATAGCATTGCCTTTAGTTCCTCCATTCTCCTTACTTGATTCAGCTCATTTTCCACTCTTTAATTGTAGGAGCCACATCGGTGTTCCAGTGTCTAGTTATGATTATTCTCGCTGCAGAGAGGAGAAAGCAAAGCAGACCCTTTTTGGTCTCTCCCTTAGAGCCCGGATATATAGACAGTAAGGCCAATTCTGGAGATTTCTGATATTGCATGCCAGTGACATAAGAACAAATTTGAAAGACAGTCTCCCAAAATTGTATAATCCGGGGACATGTCCACCATATGTGGATCTTTGTGCCTTCACCCCCCCCCCCCCCACAGCGCCAACACTTTTCTGGGAAGTTAGGTGATATTCTATGAAGCTTCACAGGGCATCTATACCACATGGTTAATATTTTATAATTCTTTTCTTGTATATATGTTGAAAAACTAGATTTAAAGGTTAGTAAAAATGACTTTTTCCAATCTTCTGTGGTGATACTATGACCCAATTTCCTCTCCCAATCTCTGATGTAATGTGGCTGATTAGGGAATGCATGAGATAACAATATATGATATATTTTTTAGATAGTGTGAGAACACTCTGGGAGCCCATTAAATAGGGATTCAAATGGAGTTAAATCCCTGTGGAGTGGACCCTTATTCAATAGTTGTATATAAAAATGCTGAAGCTGAAAATAATGTAACCAATGATCCGGATAATTACATTCTGCAGTTGCTAATGTATTAAACAATTGAAGTCCCTTGGTTGTAAGCGCTTGTTTAATTGGTGAGGGGGTCAAAGTAGTCCATCGTAGAAACCTGGTCGAAGATAGTCCCGGTGGAAATTCAGGGTTACCCATTATTGGAGTAAATGGGCCAGTGGTTGAAGAGATACCAAACTTTCAGATAGCGGAATCCCAAACTTTTAATAATGATAATGTCAAAGGTGAAAGTGCTTGTCTAGAGGGGCATGATTCAGGCATAATCCACGGAAGGGCGGTCAAAGGGATAGGTGTTATTTGTTGCTTGATAGTTACCCACTGTTTAGTTTTGCCGTGGTAAAACCAATCCGCTATTCTGGTCAGAATAGATGCTATATGGTATGTTCCTTATAAGCACACATGCATCCAGCAAAACCTGACTGTTTCAGAGTATTGACCCCCCCCCCTCTCCCATCCTACACTATAGGGCATTATTAGAGGTCAGTATCAATACCTGTACTTCCAAGTACTTGTAGTTGCATTTTAAAATATATTTAAAGCCCTTATAAACTTTCAGTTTCAATCATTTAATACCTTCCAAGTACATGAAAACAAAGTTTTATTTTAACTTCTTTAGAAAGCAGCCACAGCCTGAGTAGAAAAGCCTGTCTCCTTAATGGAAGCAGTAGTCTTTTGCACCTCCCCCTGTAGTCATTGTGCTTGTAGATAGAAAGTGGCTGCAAAAAGGCAGCAGGAGATCAGCATCACTGAGATGCAACAAAGATGAAAATGAGTATATTATTTTAAAAACTTGCAACGGTTTATGATACGCAGTGTTTTATAACTGATACACATATAAACATAATTTAGTTAAGGTTTACATCTACTTTAACCTTCATGGCTCCTGATTCTTTTTGGAAATGCTATATTTAACAAGGGCACAGAATAATTTGTTAGAAGCAATGTGGATAGCAGCGAAAGCACTTTTTTCCCTTGATGTGCTCGTGGTTTGGATGAAGACAATATGCTGTGTAATCTAGAGGCATTTCAAACCTTGTCCCGCGTCCCATTGCAGTGAAGTGGGAGGTTGCACTGAATCATACACCCATCACTCTAGTCAATGGAGAAAAGGCGGCATTATATAATTAAGCTGTCAGAAAGCCAATGGCGGCATTGTCTGCCTCTGTGTCCTGGTGGTGCACTGTGGGCACTAACAGCAAAGGAGGAAGAAGGGTTTGGGTACTGAAGAGATAATCACTGGGATCATTTTCACTGAAGCAGGTTGTACATGTGGCTAGATACAGCAACCGGCCAACTTATTCCAGGCTAATTGGGCATGCCATATAGACATGTGGCTGCTTTGTGCTGCTTCCCAAAAATCTGATTTATACGAGCCTGGACCTACTGGACTCCCTTTGGCCGAGCCTGTCGACTACGCCATGTGCAAATATTTTCAACAAAGATTGCAGCCTGTTTGATGTGTTGATCAAGAGACATACTGTGTCAATGTTACAGCTAGACAGACTACACACTCAAAATAAAGTCTGCAAAAGGGCTTGTTTTCCTTCCTCCAAATATCCTTGTTGATGTTGATGGGTGTTTATCCTAAAATTAAACAATTTAAGGAAAAATGAATATCTGCAGAGTGAATTCATGTGGTTAATCTTCACTGATTCCTTCAATATGCTTCAGGACTTAAAGTGGAAGTAAACCCTCCTATCATTTTCAGCCAAGGAAGCTGCCATCTTGGCCTCTGTTTAATCTTCAATTGCCATGATGCTGCACATGTGAGCAGTTATGACACCAGACATTGGATAATTTGACAGTTTGGTTGAGAGCACTACCATTGTAACAATTACATTTCCGGCACATGACGGGAATGTAACCGTTGTTTGAAACTGTTAAATCGATGGGTTTACTTCCGCTTTAAAGTAGATCTAAACCCAATCACTGAAATCTCATATACACTTTAATATGTTATTGTTGTTTAAAAAAGTAAATTTAAATATTTTGAAATCGCCAGCTTTCATTAAAATAATACCTGGTGATCCTGCCATTAAGATCCTTTTTTTCAAGCACTTTCTGTTACAGAGTGACAACACCCTATCCCTGTTTCCCAACTGCTGCCCTGCACTGAGTGTAATTGCAAGTATGCATATGCTGTGTGTGAAAAAGAACATGTTGATATTACAATTTTGTGTAAAAAAAAACAAAAACAAATCTTAATTTTCCCAATTGTGGAGAAAAATTTACAAGTTCAAAAAACTCACCATGCCTCTTACTACTGTAAATTCCTTGGACTGTGTACTTTCCAAAAAGGTAATTGTCATTCAAAGTGTGAGAGCACTGAAAGCTGAAAATGGACTGGACAGGAAGGAGGTAAAAGTGCCCATTATTGGAGTGGTTAAAAAAAGGCAACTGTTTATGAGACTTAAGCCCTGTACACACGATCGGATAACCTATGGATTTTCGTCCGATGGATTTGACCATCGGAAATCCGATGAAACTGTTTTTCATCAGTCTTGGCCACACACCATCAGTCAAAAAACCGACCGTTCCAAACGTGGTGACGTAAAACACTCCGATGAGCCGAGAAAAATTAAGTTTAATGCTTCTGAGCATGCGTCGACTTGATTCTGAGCATGCGTGGGTTTTTTAACCGATGGACTTGCCCATAGACGATCGCAAATTACCATCGGTTCTTGATCCATCGGAAAATTTTAAAACAAGTTCTATTTTTTCCATCCGATGGAAAAAAGACCGATGGGTACCATACACGATCGGTTTGTCTGATGAAAACCATCCATCGGACGGTTTTCATCAGTTAAACCGATCGTGTGTACGGGGCTAAAAAGGTGGATTTACTAAAACTGGAGAGTGCAAAATCTGGTGCAGCTGTGCGAGGTAGCCAATCAGCTTCTAACTTCACATTGTTCAATTAAGCTTTGGCAAAAAAAAAAAAAAAATGGAAACTTATTTGTTTCTATGCAAAGCTGCGCCAGAATTTTGCACTCTCCAGTTTTAGTCAATCGAACCCAGAGTGTTTTAGCAAACCTGATGTCATTCAGTTAGGCCCCTTTCACACTGGGGCGGGCAGGTGCGGTGGCGGTATAGCAGCGCGATTTTCAGCGCCGCTATACCATCGTATTTACCGCGATATTCGGCTGCTAGCGGTGCGGTTTTAACCCCTGCTAGCGGCTGAAAAAGGGTTAATACCGCCCGCAAACCACAGCTACAGCCGTGGTTTGCGGGTGGTATTACTGCGGTGTCCCATTGATTTCAATGGGAAGGAGCGGTAAAGGAGCGGTATACACACCACTCCTTTCACCGCTCCAAAGATGCGACTTGCAGGAGATTTTTTTTTCCTCCCGCCAGCGCATCGCCTCAGTGTGAAAGCCCTCGGGCTTTCACATTGAGAATACTGGGGCAGGAGTATTTCAGGCGTTATTTATGCGTATTTTTAGCATTAAAACGCCTGAAATACGCCCAAGTGTGAAAGGGGCCTTAGGGTTTACTGTTTAAAGAACTGCGCTAAGCCATGTTTTGATCTACAATGGCTGTTGTTGTTTAGTTGTTTAGTCGTGTTAGACTCTTCATGACCTCATGGACCATAGTGCACCAGGCTTTTCTGTCCTCCACTGCCTCCCGGAGCTTGCTTAACTTCATGTTCATTGTTTCGATGATACTATCTATCCATCTTGCTTTCTGTCGTCCTGTTCTCCTTTTTCCTTCCATGATTCCCAGCATCAGGGTATTTTCCAGTCCTCTCTTCGCATTAGGTGGCCAGAGTATTCGGCTACTTTCACACTGAGGCACTTTGCAGGCACTATAGCGCTAAAAATAGCGCCTGCAAATCGCCCTGAAAGAGCCTCCTCTTTCACTCTAGTGTCTAAGCCGGAGGGCTTTCACACTGGAGCAGTGCGCTGCCAGGACGCTCAAAAAAGTCCTGCCAGCCGCATCTTTGAGGCGCTGTAGGAGCGGTGTATACACCACTCCTACAGCGCCCCTGCCCATTGAAATCAATGGGCAGCGCCGCCGAACCACCGGCAAAGCGGCGCTGCGGCGGCACTTTGCGGGCGGTTTTAACCCTTTTTCGGCTGCTAGCGGGGGTTAAAAGCGCACCGTTAGCGCCCCAAAAGCGCCGCTCAAAATAGCCCCGCTTTACCGCCGACGGCGCGATTTCCTTCAGGATTGACTGGTTTGATCTTCTTGCCATCCAAGGAACTTTCAGCCCACGTTCACACTGAGGGCGGGTTTAAAGTCGTACGAGTTCAGCTAAACTCACACGATTTAAAACCGGCATTTCAGTCTGACTTCGGGGGCATTTTGACAGATCTCTGTGCAGGTTCATGCACAGATGTCTATTGAAATCGCCCCCGAAGTCACCAAAAGTAGTGCAGGAACTACTTTTGGGAATCGGTGCGGCGCCGCAAAGTCGGCGTCGCACCGATTCGGGTGGTGCCATTGCCGGCAATAGGCTCCAATTTGGCATGCGATTTGACAAATTGCCCCAATGTGAACGTGGGCTTAAGGGACTTTCAAGCAATGGCTGTATACTAACTAGCATTATCATTTTGGGAAATTTAAAAATAAAAAAAGTTTATTGTATTTGTCCCTGTGGTTTTACTTCCAATCTACATTTGCAGAATTTTGCATCTGTGTGTGCCTACACCTGCTCCCTGCCTTGATGTTTCCTGAACATAGGAAGGTGGCTAGAAAAGGTAAGTGCCTGCAGAAAACTTGTTCAGTCAATTGCTGGTCTCAGCTTAAGTGCACACATTAAAGACTAAAGTTCCACTATGATACACTCTGAGCAGGCAATGTCTCTTTTGCAATAAAACATACCTACCTGCCTGCTCACAGCGATCCCTGGGCATTAAACTAAGCTGCACAGGAGTGACGTCATCTGTTGCAGGCCAATGAAGATGGATGAAACCCGGCACACAAGAGAAGATATTCTGAGGGAGCATTGGGAGGGTGAATATCCTCCTTTTAGTTCCACTTTGAGCCCCGCTCACATGGGGCCGATTTGACATGCGATTTGACGTGTCAAATCGCATGCCAACACGGCGCCCATTGGCTGCAATGGCACCGTTCGAATTGGTGCGACGCCGACTTTACGGTGCCGATTTCCAAATGTAGTTCCTGCACTTCTTTTGGTGACTTCGGGGGTGATTTCAATAGACATTTGTGCAGGATGTCTCCGAAATCGCCCACGAAGTCAGACTGAAATCTCGGTTTGAAGTTGTGGGAGTTCAGCTGAAGTTGCATGAGTTCAAACCTGCAATTTAGTGTGAACCTAGGCCAAAGGCACACCCTGGTCAGTGAAAGGGGCTTAAAGTGGTTCTAAAGGCAGAAGTTTTTTTTAATCGTAATGGATTATGCATTAAGATAAGAAACCTGTGTTCAGCAGCCCCTCTAATACTTACTTGAGCCCCCTCTCGATCCAGCGATGTTGTACAAGAGCCCCGGCTGTCCAGGGACTCTTCCTCATTGGCTTAGACATCAGTGGGTGCTGTCAATCAAAGTCAGTGATCCAATAAGGAGAGAGAGAGGGCGAGTGTGAATGGACACACAGAGCAGCGGCTCGGCTCAGGTGCCCCATAGCAAGCTGCTTGCTGTGGGGGCACTCAGCAGGAGGGAGAGGCTGCTCTGTGAAAAACTACTGCAAAGAGCAGGTAAGTATAACATGTTTGTTATTTTTAAACAAGAAAAAAAAAAAAGCAAGACTTTAATAACACTAAGTTATTTTTATTTAAACAGAGGGATTTTGTCTCTGTTTGGGGATCCTGTACACCTAGTCCCTTGTCTTCCTTGGACACGGAGCCAATAAAACCTGCAATCAAATATAAACAATGTGGATGTCTATCATTCAGTCACTGCTGTTGGGTCGGTAAGTGCTCTGGGCCAAACGGCTCCTTAGGGGGTTTATTGGTACAATCGGTACAATGTGACCACCCTAAATATAAACAAAACTTCTTCTTAAAAAGAGAGCTATTATGCATATTAAATATGACATGATCAAAAGTAATATTCCATTTAATCTTAATATATGTTTAAGTAGTACAACTGTATTTCACCCATTGTCTGCAATACTATTCTAAACTGTATTTCAAAGCTGCCAAAACTGATTATGGTTAAACTTCATAGACAAGGTTTCCATGTTTGTTTCCTGCTATTGATACTGGTGTTGAATTCTCCCAATACATCAGATACAGAAATCAGTATGTAAATAGGTGCTAACAAGTGTTGTTGCTTAGTTAGTTTCTAGTCTAGCCAGAAGGGAAGGGGTTAAAATAGAGATTTTTAGTTTCCCGGGCATTTCTGGGCTCGACATTCCACCCTGTGGTGTAAATAAAAAGGGGGAAGGTTCTGCTAGGGCGCAATCTTTTGCCATGGCCCGGATGGGAGGCAAGACCAGAGACAAGGAGAAGATTTAACCCACAGCTACTTATGGGTCCCTCAAGGGAGAACACCTGTGTTAGGACTCTGCCGGATCACCCTTATCTTGGGAAGTTACACACTGGGCAGCCCACTCTAGATAGTTAGGCAAGAACATTGCTGAATGTACGATATACTGTTGAACTGTATCTGTATATTTAAAAAAAAAGGGCTTGAGGTCACATACCTCGGGATTTTTAACGGTGTCAAAAGTAAGAATAAATATTGAAAAACCAAAAAGGATCCAATGACAATAGATTTATACAAAAATAGAACAATAGTTTATTTAATAAAAAAGGAAAATAAAGTTTTCCTGAGAGTTCAACATATACAACATTTTAAACTAGGTACATATACAATAACCGTTGACCTCGACATGTTTCGCTCGAAATTGGAGCTTCTTCAGGAGTAATCTACGGTGTAACGGTACACTAAGAAATGAAGTAAAGAGAAGAACAAAGGAACATCCATAAAATGTATACAAAAACACATCTATTGGAATATGCACCAAAAATAGGTTAACAAAAACTGCAAAATTTAATTGCAATGTTAGTTACGTTATGATAATGTTTTATAATGTGCACGTCAAATATTTTTAAATATTATAGAATCAGGGAAACATAAATCTAATAAAAATTATTATAAAGTATACTGAAGTGTCAATAAATGATGTGGTCAAACATGGCACCTACCAATTGTATATTAAAGATGAAGGAGATGTTTTAGCAATTCCAGATTAGAATTCTAAATTGCCCTCCATCTCCAGCTGCGGAAAAGGGATGATCACCAAAATGCCCCAACTGATGGAAATAAACACGACCTCCCAAAACTTGTATGTGAAGAGGCAGTAAAAACCGACATTAATAATAATCCTGCTAGAAATGATACAGAGAAACTCCTAAATTGAGACCTGCAGACCTGTATCTGTATATGTAATGTCTGGTCCCGGCAATATGGATGAAAATCATTGAGAAAAATGGCATGGTTACCCCCAGCCCCTTTGGGCCTTGTATGGATATTAAGGGGAATCCCGCACCCAAATTAAAAAAAGGCCCTATATACTCTGAACAGCAGTATACAGGCGGTGCAAACAAGACAGGGACTGTAGGTTTGTTCTTAAGTAGAATCTGTTTGTAAATTGAAACAGGTACATTTTTTAAATGTAGCTCCAGCCAAAAAATCTATTTTTAAGCTTTTTGGAAAACATAGGGAAGGGTTATCACCCCTGTAACAGTTGTTTTGCTGTCTGTGCACCTGTTTAGAACATTTCACCTCACTTTCCGTCCCAATGACAAATGTTTTTTGAAAATTTTGGGTTTTTATTGAAACAAGGATTGGTGATAAAGCATCAGTGGAGAGGAGACTCCTTTTTCCCATATTAACTCTTACAGGAGAGAATTTCCCTTCCTAGGGGTAGATTTCCTCTCACTTCCTGTTGTCTCCTTCTGTTTGCAAGTAGACGTCGTTAGTAAGTTGGATGTTTGAAAGTAGGGGCCTGCCGTATATACTCTGCAGAAATTTGGCCCTTAGGTGTGTCATGGATATGCATTAATGTCTGTCTGCCATCTTACCTTCCTCCTCATGTGTTCATCTAGGGACCAGACCTCCTTCACCTGGCTTCCTTTATAATCTCCTCCCAGCCTGACTCCACCCCAGGCCCTATCACTGAACACTATATTAACCTGTGCACTGCAAGCCTGCTTTGCTGATCAACGTGTTTGTTAGGCATTGTGTGTTTGGGTTCCTGCCTGCCGTGTGCTACGTCTGTCTCTCTGTTACGTTATTGGCTTGTCCCCGACCATCCCTGTCTGCTCGTGTCCCTTGACCTTCGGCTCGTTCTTCGTTATCCTTGTCTGCTTGTGGCCCCTGACCTTCGGCTTGTTATTCGGTTCTCTCTATCGTGTGCTGCTGCTTCCCCTTATCCTACGGGGCGTGAGCTAGGAAACTCCAGGGGCCGCGACCTGGTCCCAGCCTGCAGCGTAACATCCTCACCACTAGAGGCCCTGGAGAAGACCAGCTGGGTCTTAGACTCCGCGCCCTGGGGAATCTTGGCTCTCGCTTCCGTTGGGATCCCGGTTGTGCTCCTCTGGTCCCGCTTTCCACAACCACCCAGTTTCCTATCCACAGAAGCCAGCCATAGGGTTCACTACCTCGCGGTGCACTCCTGTCCCCCTACGGTGTGCATCTGTCACCTGGCCACAGGTGACCCTGACAGTTTGATCAGCCATGAACCCGGCTGACATCCCGCTTCCCGCGGATGATCCATTGCAGGGCATAGTTCGCAGACTTGAGACCCAGGAATCAAATCAGACCCAGGTGATGCGATTCCTCCAGGATCTGGCTTCTCGATTCGAGCAGCTTCAGGTCTCCTTGGGAACCCCGAATCCGCAACCCCAAGTACAACCAGCGGCTGTACCTATCGCACCAGTCGCAGCCTCACACTCACTAAGATTGCCAGCTCCGTTCCGTTTCTCTGGGGACTCCAAGGCCTGCAGGGGGTTTCTCAGCCAATGCACTATTCATTTTGAGCTTCAGCCTCAAAGCTTCCTATCTGACCGGGCTAAGGTAGCCTATATCATTTCCCTCCTCTCCGGTGAAGCTTTGGCCTGGGCTGCCCCCCTGTGGGAGAGGAACGATCCGGTGGTTTCCAGTCTGTCCGAATTCTTGAAGCTCTTTCGTAATATCTTCGAAGAGCCGGCTCGGGCTTCTTCAGCGGCTAGTGCTGTCTTACGTCTTCGCCAAGAATCTAGTTCAGTGGGGCAATATGCTCTTCAGTTCCGTATCCACACAGCTGAATTGAGCTGGAATAATGAGGCCCTGGTCGCTACCTTTTTACATGGCCTCTCTGACCGAGTGAAAGACGAATTAGCGGGAAGAGCCATTCCCGTCGGTCTGGACGATGTAATTTCATTATGCAACCAGATCGACATTCGTTTTCAAGAGAGGTCCTTAGAAAAAAGACGCCAGCACTCTCTGGGTCCTAGCCAGTCTGAGCTCCCCTCCCTTCATTCCGTGGAGCATCCTCTACCTGCTGAAGAACCTATGCAGCTGGGCCGGACCAGACTAACCCCCGAAGAACGTGCTAGGCGCAGAACTCTGGGCTTGTGCCTCTATTGTGGGGGCAAGGGTCATTTTCGTGACTCCTGCTCGCTTCGTCCGGGAAACGCTCGGGTCTAATACATTTGGAAGGTGGAGTATTGGACCCAGAAACATCACCTTCTCGCCTGCTCTTGCCGGTGTCCCTTCATGTAGGCACTTCTCCTCAGTCAACCCTTGCATACCTGGATTCCGGGGCTGCCGGCAATTTCATGGATTGGAGAACTGCTTCTTCTATGAAGCTTACCCTTTCACCTCTCACTACCCCATTGGTAGTCTCGGCAATTGATGGCACTGTTCTCCCAGGGGGCCCTATTCGCTTCCAGACGCTACCCATTAGGATGTCGGTAGGGATTCTCCACCAGGAGTGGATATCCTTTCTTATTCTACCCAAGGCCTCTACCCCAGTTGTATTGGGCCTCCCTTGGCTACAGCTCCACTCTCCACATGTGGACTGGGTCTCTGGGCAGATCCTGGCCTGGGGTTCCTCATGTTTCTCGTCGTGTCTTCTCAAGGTGACCCCCAAGGAGAGTCTTCCGGTTGCTGCCACTTCTGTTTCTTCTGATCTTCCCGCCGCATACAGCGATTACCGGGATGTGTTCTGTAAAAAATCAGCTGAGGTACTTCCTCCCCACAGGTCTTTTGACTGTGCTATTGATCTTGTCCCCGGAGCAACTCTACCCAGGGGTCGTACCTACCCTCTGTCCATCCCAGAGACCCAGGCCATGTCGGAGTATGTAGCAGAGAATCTGGAGAGAGGGTTCATCCGGAAATCCTCATCGCCTGCAGGGGCAGGGTTCTTTTTTGTTGCCAAAAAGGATGGTACCTTAAGACCCTGCATCGATTATCGGGGTTTAAATGCGGTTACTATTAAAAATCGATACCCCTTACCCTTAATATCTGAGCTATTCGATAGGTTGAAGGGTGCCTCCATTTTCACCAAGTTGGATCTCAGAGGCGCGTACAATCTCATTCGAATACGGGAGGGTGACGAATGGAAGACTGCATTTAACACTAGAGACGGGCATTACGAATATCTGGTGATGCCTTTTGGTCTGTGTAATGCTCCAGCCGTGTTTCAAAACTTTGTCAATGAAATCTTCAGAGATCTGCTGTACCAGTTTGTTGTCATCTATCTGGATGACATTCTGATCTTTTCTGAAAATCTGCTCGTCCACAGAAACCATGTCCGCACTGTACTTCAACGTCTTAGAGAGAACAATCTCTATGCCAAGCTGGAGAAATGTTCCTTTGAATGTTCTGAGGTCCTGTTTTTGGGGTGCTTTGTCTCATGTTCGGGGCTTCGTATGGACCCTGGGAAGGTCTTGGCTATCACCAACTGGCCTCTTCCTGCTAGCCTCAAGGCCACACAGCGCTTTCTTGGCTTCACTAATTATTATAGGCAGTTCATAAGGAATTACTCTTCCATTGCCGCGCCTATTATCGCTTTGACCAAGAAGGGTGTGAATGCCAGAGACTGGCCTCCCGAAGCTGTCTCTGCATTTCACAACCTGAAACAGGCCTTTGTTTCTGGCCCCCTCTTGAGGAGACCAAATCCTGGGAATGCATTTTTTATTGAAGTGGACGCTTCCTCAATGGGGGTGGGAGCTGTGCTTCTTCAAATCTTTGAGAAGAGACGCCAACCATGTGCGTTCTTCTCCAAAAAAAATTCTCAGGCAGAGAGGAATTATGCCATCGGTGATCGGGAACTTCTCGCAATTAAATTGGCGTTAGAGGAGTGGCGTCATCTCTTGGAGGGTTCCCCTCACTCCATAACGATCTTTACCGATCACAAGAATTTACAGTATCTACAGAATGCTAAACGTCTGAATCCTAGACAGGCCAGGTGGAGTCTCTTCTTTGCCCGTTTTAATTTCACGATTACCTACAAACCTGGTTCCTGCAACGGTCGGGCTGATGCGCTCTCTAGGTCATTTGACACTTTGGACGAGGAGTCCGCCCCTGAACCTGAGCCGATCATTCCCACCTCATGCATTGTTGCCCACTCTACCACCCTGAAGTCTAAAATTCCGCCTGGTAAGACCTTTGTCCCCACTGAGCTAAGAGCTAAGATCCTTCGTTGGGGACATGATTCCAAGGTGGCAGGGCATTCTGGATTCCTCCGATCCTTCCTACTCATCAGTCGTCACTACTGGTGGCCTAATCTCCGCTCAGACGTCAAAGACTACGTTAAAGCTTGTCATGTCTGTGCTCAGTCCAAATCCTCCACACAAGCTCCTGCTGGTCTCCTCATGCCCTTGCCTATTCCTAAGGAACCCTGGGCCCATATTGCCATGGATTTTATCACCGATCTCCCACTGTCTGAGAATAATACAGTCATTTGGGTGGTAATCGATCGATTCTCCAAGATGGCTCATTTTGTTCCTCTTCCTGGTCTTCCTTCTGCCCCTGCCTTGGTTCCCATTTTCATTCGAGAAATTCTCCGCCTACATGGGGTCCCTTCTCATATTGTTTCCGACAGGGGAGTCCAATTCACGTCTCGTTTTTGGAGAGCCTTTTGCAAATCCCTCAATATTGTCTTGGATTTTTCTTCTTCTTACCATCCCCAATCCAATGGACAGACTGAGAGGGTTAATCAGGAGTTAGAGGTCTTTCTTCGCACCTTTGTGTCTTCTCACCATGACGATTGGTCCTCTCTACTCCCGTGGGCAGAATTCTCCCATAACAATCATGTGAATACCAGTTCGCAGAAGACACCCTTTTTCACAGTTTATGGAAAACACCCTCAACTTCCTCTTCCTATGATCTGTTCTCCAGACATTCCAGCTTTGGCTTCGGTTCAGGAGTCTCTCAATTCCGTTTGGGGTCACGTTCATGATTCCCTCCGGGCAGCTGCTGAAAAATTCAAAGGCTTTGCCGACCGCCGCAGGCGTAAACCGCCTTCTCTTCAGCCAGGGGACAAAGTCTGGCTCTCTACCAGGAACATCAAGCTCCGAGTTCCTTCTCTGAAGTTTGCTCCACGATTCATCGGTCCATACACGGTAACTGCTAAACTGAATCCGGTTTGTTTCAAACTCCAGATTCCTAAGAGCCTTAAAATCACTAACTCCTTTCATGTTGCTCTTCTAAAGCCTTTAGTCCTCAATAAATTCTCTCGTCCTCTTCCTACCGTGGCGCCTGTCTCTGAGGATAATCAGGAGTACGAGATCAGTCAAATTCTGGACTCCCGACTCTGTAAAGGCGTTCTTCAGTACCTCGTTCATTGGAAAGGGTTTGGTCCTGAGGAGAGGTCTTGGATCACTGCATCTGAGGTCTTTGCACCTCGTCTGTTAAAGGAGTTTCATCTGAAGTTTCCCTCTAAACCTGGGCCCAGGCGGGGAAGGGGGAGGCCTCGTAAGAGGGAGGGTACTGTCATGGATATGCATTAATGTCTGTCTGCCATCTTACCTTCCTCCTCATGTGTTCATCTAGAGACCAGACCTCCTTCACCTGGCTTCCTTTATAATCTCCTCCCAGCCTGACTCCACCCCAGGCCCTATCACTGAACACTATATTAACCTGTGCACTGCAAGCCTGCTTTGCTGATCAACGTGTTTGTTAGGCATTGTGTGTTTGGGTTCCTGCCTGCCGTGTGCTACGTCTGTCTCTCTGTTACGTTATTGGCTTGTCCCCGACCATCCCTGTCTGCTCGTGTCCCTTGACCTTCGGCTCGTTCTTCGTTATCCTTGTCTGCTTGTGGCCCCTGACCTTCGGCTTGTTATTCGGTTCTCTCTATCGTGTGCTGCTGCTTCCCCTTATCCTACGGGGCGTGAGCTAGGAAACTCCAGGGGCCGCGACCTGGTCCCAGCCTGCAGCGTAACATCCTCACCACTAGAGGCCCTGGAGAAGACCAGCTGGGTCTTAGACTCCGCGCCCTGGGGAATCTTGGCTCTCGCTTCCGTTGGGATCCCGGTTGTGCTCCTCTGGTCCCGCTTTCCACAACCACCCAGTTTCCTATCCACAGAAGCCAGCCATAGGGTTCACTACCTCGCGGTGCACTCCTGTCCCCCTACGGTGTGCATCTGTCACCTGGCCACAGGTGACCCTGACAAGGTGTTGGTGTTGCCACAACACTGTAAGCCCTCACAGTTACTCTTGGTGGGCGCTGGAACGCCTTGATGTGAACTATTATATCAAGAATTGTAATTACATGCCATTGTTGAACAGTGGTAGGAAAAATTGTGCCTTTGGTGGTGCTGGTGCCACAACACTGTAAGCCCTCACAGTTACTCTTGGTGGGCGCAGGAATGGGCCCTGCTGTGAATTATTAGATCAAGAATTGTAATTACATGCCCCTGTTGAACAGGGGCAGAAAAATTGGGCCTTAGGCACTGGTGCCACAACATTGCAACCCCTCACAGATACTGTACTTGGAGCGCAGCAATCAGCCCTGCTGCAAAGTATTGCATCAAAAATTGTAATTACACGCCCCTGTTAAACAGTGGCATAAAAATTGGGCCTTAGGCACTGGTGCCACAACACTGCAACCCCTCACAGATACTGTACTTGGAGCGCAGCAATCAGCCCTGCTGCAAAGTATTGCATCAAAAAATTTAATTACACGCCCCTGTTAAATAGGGGCAGAAAAATTGGGCCTTAGGCACTGGTGCTGGTGCCACAACACTGCAACCCCTCACAGATACTGTACTTGGAGCGCAGGAATGAGCCCTGCTGCAAAGCATTGCATCAAAAATTGTAAATACACGCCCCTGTCAAACAGGGGCTGAAAAATTGGGCCTTAGCCACTGGTGGCCGTGCCCAGAACCAAAAATGTTCTTACAAACTATCAGTATGATCATTGAGGAGGAAGAGGATAGTCACACAGCATAACAGGATAGTCACTCAGACTCAGCATCAGAAAAGGCAGTCTTGAAGGGATCTGACATTTCAAAAAAAAATTATCGGTTACATCAGCATCAGGTGCTTGGTAGCTGGTGGTGATCCAAGACTGATTCATTTTTATGAAGGTCAGTCGATCGACCGAGTCAGTGGACAGGCGCACCCTGTGATCGGTTACAAAGCCTCCAGCAGCACTGAATGTGTGTTCCGAAAGAACGCTGGATGCAGGACAGGCCAGTAGCTCAATTGCATACTGTGCCAGCTCTGGCCAGTGATCCATCCTCAAGACCCAGTAACCCAGAGGATTTTCGGTGGGAAAGGTGTCCAAGTCTGATCTTGCCCCTAGGTATTCCTGCACCATGTAAACCAGACGCTGGCGATGGTTGCTGGAACCGATCATACCTTGGGTCTGCATACTAAAAAATTGTCTAAACGCATCGGTCAGACAGCCACCTTCTCCACCACTCCTTCTTTGACTGACCGAAGCCTCAGCAACACGTTGTCCAGGACCAGAAATTTGTAACCTCCCAGTCTCTGGGAACGCGTTGCACAGACCTTTCTGCAAGGCCTCCCGAAGATGCTTCATCCTCTGCTCCCTCGGCAACAGCAAGATAAGGTCCGCAACCTTACTCTTGTAACCTGGATCAAAAAATGATGCTGAGTGCTAGACTCCACCTCCATGCTGACACAATCCTCCTCCTCCTCCTCGTCCTCTTCCTGTGTGATAGCCGCGCCAGCAGGAACACTGTCTGGATAAAGGGGGCCTTGAGAGGTAAGGAAGTCCTCCTCTTCCTGCCTCAAGCGCCCTGTCCATTATTCCACGCAGCGTGTGCTCTAACAGGTGGACAAGAGGGACAGTGTCACTGATGCATGCACTGTCACTGCTCACCATCCTCGTGGCCTCCTCAAATGGTGCCAAGACAGTGCATGCATCCCTGATCATGGCCCACTGGCGTGGGGAAAAAAATTCAAGCTCCCCTGACCCCGTCCTGGTGCCATATTGCAACAGATACTCATTGATGGCCCTCTGCTGCGTGTGCAGCCGCTGCAGCATGGCCAACGTAGAGTTCCACCTGGTGGGCATGTCACAGATTAGGCGTTTCTTGGGCAGGTTGTAATCCTTTTGCAGCTCAGACAGCCGAGCACTGGCATTATATGACCGGCGGAAATGCCCACAGAGTTTCCTGGCCTGCTTCAGGACCTCCTGTATGCCCAGGGTACCTGCCCAAGAACCACTCCACCACCAAGATAAGGATGTGAGCCAAACAGGGCACATGGGTCAGTTGTCCCTGTCGGAGGGCGGAGAGGAGGTCTGTGCCATTGTTGCAAACCACCTTTCCTGGCTTAGGCTGGCGTGGCGTCAACCACTTCTGAGCCTGCCCCTGCAGAGCTGACAGAATCTCTGCCCCAGTGTGGCTCCTGTCCCCCAAGCACACCAGCTCAAGCACCGCATGCCATCTTTTTGCCTGCGTACTTGCGTAGCCCCTTGAACGCCTACAGAGCACCGCTGGTTCCAAGGACAAAGCACAGGTAGAGGCCATGGAGGAAGAAGAAGAGGAGGGGGTGGAGGAGAGAGGTGTGTCAGAATCACCAGTAGTAACATTTTGGAGGCGTTGTGGCGGAACAACCTCCAACACTACTGCACCTTGTCCTGCATCCTTTCCAGCTGCCAGCAGAGTCACCCAATGCGCCGTGAAAGATAGGTAACGTCCCTGTCCATGCCTGCTGGACCATTAGTCAGCGGTAATATGCACCTTACCGCTGACCGCCCTGTTCAGCGAGGCCAAGACTTTGCCTTCCACATGCCAGTAGAGAGCCGGAATCGCCTTCCGTGAGAAAAAGTGGCGTTTGGGAACCTGCCACTGAGGAACCGCACATTCCACAAACTCACGGAAGGGGGCAGAGTCTACCAACTGAAAAGGCAGCAGTTGAAGTGCTAGCAATTTAGCCAAGCTAGCATTCAACCGCTGGGCATATGGATGGCTGGGAGCAAACTTCTTTCGGCGGTGCAGCAGCTGGGGCAGGTAAATTTGCCTGGTACAATCGGACGTCGGTGTACCGATAGCAGATTGGCCGCAAGTACTTGGCTGTGACACACCTAATTCTACATTGGAGATCCCAGCTGATGAGGAGCAAAGAGAGGTCCGCTTTGTTCTTTGGTGTGGGTCTTTTAGGTACGCTTGCCAACGGACTGCATGGCAGGTCGACATATGTCTGGTCAAGCACGTGGTGCCCAAGCGGCTGATGTTTTTGCCACGCGAGATACGCTTAAGACATATGTTGCAAAAGGCAACGGTGCGATCTGCTACACACGTCTGAAAAAAGGCCCACACCAAAGAACTTTTGGAATAACATGCAGAGACAGCAGCGCCCTGCACATGCGGAGCTCTGCGGTGTGATGCAGTCGGTGTGTTGCCCTTAAGCTGGCCCCTGGAGGGCATCCTGCCTCGTTGGAGATGTGCCTCCTCCTCCTCCTCTCTCCTATCAGGCACCCACGTGGAGTCAGTGACCTCATCATCCTCTCCCTCCTCATCACTGGAGCAAATCTGTCAGTGTGCTGCAGCTGGGGGAACATGACTGCCAGATAGCTGTCCTTGTTGGGCACCCCCTCTCTCTGGGCTCACGTTACTACCCCCTCTCTCTGGGCTCACGTTACTACGCTTAGAAGGCGCCACTTTTTTTTTGTACTTTGTTTCAGATCCTCTTCTATCTGCAAGCTGGCTGCCATCCTTGCGATTAGCAAGTTCTAGCAAATTCATGGACTAATTGTCATGGACACTAGCGCCCCCCCCTGAACATTTTCAGACTGATCCCTTTATACCATATATTTCTAATTTCATGCATCAGTACCCAGAGTGCGCTTAATTAACCCTTTGTCTTGTATGTCAAGTTACTGCCTTCCTCCAGCTGGGTTCCATCATCGGAGCCTTCAAAACGCTGGGCATCCTCCTGGAGCATGTACCCAACACTGTGGTCAAAGCATGGATGCCCCCCCCCCTCTCTATACCAGCATGGACGCCCCCCCTCTCTATACCAGCATGGACGCCCCCCCTCTCAATACCAGCATGATGGACATCCCCCTCTCAACACCAGCATGGACGGCCCCCCCTTTCAACACCAGCATGGACGCCCCCCCTCTCAACACCAGCATGGGCGACGCCCCCCCCTCCGATACTCCGAGCCCCGGCAAGGATGAAACAGCCGAGTGGGCGGTCTGACAAGATGCCAGCGTGAGCTCAGAGGAGTGGGTGGGTGGGTGCCGGGTGCCCCCCCCCCCTCAGCGTGAGCCCGGGAAAACAGACAGGGTGGAGGAGCGGGCGGCCCCGCAAAAGTTGGCGGCGTGCGCCCGGAGGAGGGAGTGGGTGGAGGGCAGGCGGCCTGCATGAGTCCCAACGCGTGGATGGACGGATGAGCGGGCAGGTGACCCCCCCTCTGAAGCCGGCATGAGCCCAACGAGGATGACCCAGTGCGATCCCAGAGGAGTGGGAGGGAGGACGGACGGCCCCCTCTCACTGTGTGAGCCCGGAGGAGTAGGAGGGAGGACGGAGGGGCCCCCTTCTCTCTCAGTGTGAGCACGGAGGAGTGGGAGGCAGGACGGAGTGGCCCCCCTCTAACCCTGAGCCCGGGAGGAGGAGCAGGTAACAAGCGGGCGGCCCTGCAACCTAAGCCGGCGTGCGTCCGGCACGTAAGGAGAGTGAAGAGCGGGCATGACACTTGGCGAGGCCCCCCCTGAGGCAGTCCCCACTCACTAGAATACCGGCCGGAAGCAGATGGATGCCTGGATGGCCCCCCTCCAATAAGCTCGACGTGAGCACCCGGAGAGAAACCTGATGCCGACCATGTAGCCACTCTGCAACCGAAACCGGAAGTGATGTCAGCTGGCCCAGAAACGACGGCAACCCAGACCCAACAGGGGAGGAGGCTTAAGTAGCCCTCTCAGCCTCCTCCCACAAATACAGGCTGGCTTGCAGCCAGCCTTACACATACAACACCTAGGATGCATATATATCCTCTACACACTGCAACTGCAGCTAACTGACTCGCCTGCCTGCTCTATCTAACTCAATATAAATGACACTGTCTCTCTCTGTAATCTCTCTCTTTAAACAACTCCAACACACTACACAAGGCCGCCAAGCCGGTGGCCTTATATAGTGTGGGGCATGTACTAAACCCCCTGAGCCATAATTGGCCAAAGCCACCCTGGCCTTGGCCAATTACGGCTCTCTGTTCAGACGGCGCTGTGATTGGCCAAGCATGCGAGTCATAGTGCATGCTTGACCAATCATCAGCCAGCAATGCACTGCGATGCCGCAGTGAATTATGGGCCGTGACGCGCCACTCGAATTTGGCGCGAACGGCCCATAATGTTCGCAATTCGGCGAACAGTCGAACAGACAATGTTCGAATCGAACATGGGTTTGACTCGAACATGAAGCTCATCCCTAACCATCACATCTACAGTACTTATATGGCAAAAGGTATGTGGACAGTGAAGGGTGATGCTAATACCACTTCATATAAAAAGATTTTAGACAACTGTGCGCTTCCAATCTTGCCAGCAGTTTGGTGAAGGCCTTTTATTGTTCTAGCATTACTGTGCCCCTGTGCACAAAGCCAGACATAGTTTGATGTATTTGATGTGGAGAAACTTGACTGGACTGCACAGAGCCCTGACCTCAACATATTCAACAGCTTACCTGAACTAATTTGGGATGAACTGACAGGGGCGTACCTAGAGCATTTGGTACACGGAGCGGATCCTATATCTGGTAAATCCCCCCAGGCAGGCGGTGCACCGCACGTTGACGTTCTGACGTCATGTGCAGTGCCTCTGGAACCCGGAAGAATCCTTCTCCCTCTGCCCCCCTCCCCCCGGGTGGCCAGGCCCTTCCTCTGCAAAAACTGCGCTGACTGACCTGAGGATTGTCATCGGGTGCCAGACAGAAATACACGTAACTGGCAGAGGCACACTTACTATGTGCTACTGCCAGTGGCGTCACTAGGGTTTGTGTCACCTGGTGCAGTAAAACATGGTGTCACCCCCCAAAAGAAAATGTTTTTCCTGTTCTCTGAAAGTGCACCAAAGATGCAGCATGCGGAACTTTTGATGTGCTTTCAGAAAATGCAGAAAAAAACACGCAACCTAATATAAATCTATAGGACTGCAGCTATGACTGCAGGTAAAATGTAGGAAGACCCCCCCTTGCATTACACAACCCCCATACCTCTGGTCCACTTTACATTACACAGCCCCCATACCTCTGGACCCCTTTACATTACACAACCCCCATACCTCTGGACCCCTTCACATTACACAGCCCCATATCTTTGGACCCCTTTACATTGCACAGCCCCCGTACCTCTAGACCCCTTTACATTACACAGCCCCCACACCTCTGGACCCCTTTACATTACATAGCCCCCGCACCTCTAGACCCCTTTACATTACACAGCCCCAACACCTCTGGACCCCTTAACATTACACAGCTCCGCACCTCTGGACCCCTTTACATTACACATCCCCAGCACCTCTGGACCCCTTTACATTTCATAGCCCCCGCACCTCTGGACCGCTTTACATTACACAGCCCTCCACACCTCTGGACCCATTTACATTACACAGCCCCCACACCTCTGGACCCCTTTACATTACACAGCTCTGCACCTCTGGACCCCTTTACATTACACAGCCCCCACATCCCTGGACCCCTTTACATTACACAGCCCCAGCACCTCTGGACCCCTTTACATTACACAGCCACATACCTCTGGACCCCTTTACAATACATTGCCCCCGCACCTCTGGACTCCTTTACATAGCCCCCACACCTCTGGACCCCTTTACATTACACAGCTCTGCACCTCTGGACTCCTTTACATTACACAGCCCCCACACCTCTGGACCTCTTTACATTACACAGTCCCCCCTCACATCTCTGGACCCCTTTACATTAGACAGCCCCCCCACACCTCTGGACCCTTTTGCATTACACAGCCCCTACCCCTGCAGTTCTGCCCCTTCCTCATTCCCCATTCCGCGCTGCTGTTTCAGTCCCATTCTCCCTGCTCCGCTCTCCTGTGTTAGTGAGCGGTGGAGGCAATACGGCTACCGGCCCTGGGTGTTACCCCTAAGCAGGGCTGGCCTGGCAGCCCCCAATGTGTGACACACGGGGCGGACTGCCCCCCCCCGTTGGTTGGTACGCCACTATGAACTGGAATGTTAATTGCTGGGTCTTCTCATCCTACATCAATACCTGACCTCACAAACGCTCTATTGGCACAACAGGCACAAATTCCGACAGACATATTCCAAAATCTTGTAGAACACCTTCCCAGGGGAGTAAACGCTGTTATAGCCACAAGGGGAAGAAGGGGGAGGAGCAGCTCCATATTAATGCCCATGATTTTGAAATAGGATGCCCAACAAGCTTTTATAGATGTAAGGAGCAGCGGTCGACAATCTTTTGCCCATAGAGTGTAACTAAATCAGAAAATAACTGATTTAAATCAAAATAGTTTCCTAAAGGGAACTCTATTTTGTCATCAGATCTTCTGTGGGTTTAAATTAAAAAAGGTCAAGAGCCCCCCTTAGGTCCCGTTCACATCTGGCACTGCAACAGTGACAAAACGAACCACGCGGGTTCGGGTGCCATTTACTTGTAATGACACCGCAGTGCGGTTTTGTCACGACTGTCATGTGACAATCACAGCAAAACCGCACCGCTCTTAGGTGCCTTTGAAAATGAATGGCACCCAAACTTGCATGGTGTGTTCTGCCACTTTTGAAGTGCAATTTGGAATCGCGGGCAGAATTGCAGCGATTCTGCCTGAGATCCCAAAGAGCCAGATGGACCTTAGTGGGGGAGGCTTTGTTATTGCATGAAGTGACACCTTTCAAATGGATTATAAAAATGTTCTTGGAAATTCCCAAAGATAAATCATAAAACAAGGCAGCATACAGAGTTTGGCAAAATGGCACCTCAACTGTAAGAAAAGACAAAATGTACAGCACAGTGATTATATTATGTATGTCACTGTATGATTATTCCAGTTATAGGCAGTGCACAGCTCTGGGTTATTATAGTCATGATAGTTCACATGGATATTAAAGCATGGATCAGATGTAACTGATAATGTAATGGCTGGGGAATAGAGCTATATATGGAACATGAGACATTATTTCCTGCTCTGAGAGGATTTGGAGCAGCGTGCAAAAAATAAATAAAAAATGAACGACAAGCTGACAGATCAAACATGACACTACAAAGCGAGGGGAGAACAAGGAGGCAGCAATCCACTGCTACAGTCCCACAATGCTTTAAAACAAAGCGGACAGCTCTCCATACACGCCTGCGTCCATGCTTACTAGATCTTATACGTGTGCTAGGGAGCATCCTCTGGTGGTTACATGGCCAGTTCTGGTCTCCTTCGTGCTCAGGCACTCTAAGGGGCTAATTAGTGCTTTTAATATGCAAATCAGATCCTGAGAAGATTAAATCTGGAAAAAAAAAACAGCTGGCGAATATGTTATTTTAATTATTATGCCAGTGAAATATGAATGCTGTTTTGGATGATGACAGGGAAAGCCTCATGCAATAATCAGTATCCCTATTTGCTAAAAGGTGTTTGTGGTAACGACCAAAATACAACATTTACCATTACTGTGGTCCACGGGAGAAGTACAGCCAAACAAGCTTTAGCTGTACTTTTTTTTAAACTAATCATTATTTAATTTTTTTAGGGCTGTGGAAATTAACTATTAATTCCTCGATTAATCGATTAATTGTTTTGATCGATCAAAATTCTTTTGATCGATCAAAAGTCTTCAGGGAGATCCGGTGACGTCACGGACACCGGCGGGGCTTGCCGTGTCCATCTAAATGGCTCCTTTGCTGTGCCTTCATATTTGCATGCCGGCTGGACCTTACTATCTGCCACACGCAAGGGCTGTTACACTTCCCTCTATCACTTCCCTCTATCAACCTGGGATTCTACAGCCATCCATTGGGAGTTGTGATAGTTCCCTTCACGGGACATCTACATGCCGACAGACTGATGTTAGCCCCTTCTCATCTGTATTAAGCAGTGGTATCGTTGTACACATTTTTATACCAGTATCATACTTAGCTACATGTTTTTATGACTGCTTTTGCTACCGTTTGGTATTACTCGCACCATTTTTACAGTTTATGTAGCTACATCGATTTTATCTCCAGTGCAATATTTATTTTGTTACCTACTTGAAGACTATAAAAGTTTTAATGCTATTCCCATCGAGCGCTGCCTTTGTGTGTTTTTTGTATCCTGCTATCCATTTTTCCAGTGGTTGGTAGCTGCACTGGGAATCAGCCTGCAAGGAGATCAGCTAAAAGTAGTTGGATCTGTATGTGCGTTATAATTAATCGAAATTAGTCGATTAATCGATTAAAAAAAAAATCGATTAATCGAACAGGAAAACTGTAATCAGTAACAGCCCTACATTTTTTATATAATTCTCCTTTAAGGGGGCGTGGCAGGGTGTGTGTCCTATGCCAACATACTAATAGGAGCCCCTCGTTCCATTCTCAGAAAGTTGGGAGGTATGCATCTGTACGCAGAGTTTTTTACCTCCTGTGTGAACAAGGCCTATGTGTGCCTAGGGTAGCAAGAATGCTAAATACATCAGTGTTCTCTCCCAGACAGGAAACTGCCAAATGTCAGTTACAATATAAAGGGTGCCATGTTATAGAGCTGACCCCTGCATCGCTAGTCCTTACTCTGCCTTCCCGGCCCTTCTGCTCCTTCAGCCTCCGCCACCTCCCCATCCTCACTGCAAAGTGGAGAGCGGAACATAACACAGTACAGGACCTACTGCTTTGGAGGGCACATTACTCTGCTATAGAGAGAGGGGTAGGCAGAGGACACTACAGTGTGAAAGGGGGGCAGAGGACACTATTGGGGGGGGGTTGAGAAGGAGGGCACAGGACACTGCTTTGAAAGAGCACTGTTATGGGGGGGGCAGAGGACAATACAGTGGCGGGTGATGTGAAGGGGGGCAGAGAACACTGCTTTAGGGGGGCAGAAGACACAATGGGGGGAATGTGAAGGAGGGCACAGGACACTGCTTTGGGAGGGCACAGGGTTCTGTTATTGGTGGTGCAGAGGGCGCTGCTTTCTAGGGACACAGGACCCTGGTATAGGGGGAGGGGCAGGCAGAGAACACTACAGTGGGTGGGGGGTAATGTGAATGGGGACAGAGAACACTGTTTTGGGGGGGCACAGGACCCTGCTATAGGGGAGGAGCAGGCAGAGGACACTACAGTGGGAGGAGGGTGATGTAAAGGGGGGCAGAGAACACTGCTTTAGTGGGGCACAGGGCACTGATATTGGGGGGGAAGGACACTATGGGGGATGTGATGTGAAGGGGGGCACAGGACACTACCTTTGGAGGGCACAGGACACTGTTATGGGGAGTAGAGGACACTACAGTGGAGCCGGTGATGTGAAGGGGGGCAGAGGATGCTGCTATGAGGGGTGGACACTACAGTGGGCTGGTTATTTGAAGGGGGGCAGGACACTGGCATGCAGAGGAAAAAGACACTACTGTATGGGGGGGGGAGGCAGAGGTCACTACTGTGGGGGGATTATGTGAAGGGAGCAGAGGACACTTTGCTATGCTTTTATTGGGGGCTTGATAGTTATTTTATTTTTTTAAAGGGTGTTACACTACCCCCCCCCCACCTGCCCGGGAATCTTTCAGGCAGGCAGGCAGGTGACTCAGTGAGCTGCAGTTCATAAAATATATATCCACTGCATTGTAGTCCAGCCAAGCCTATACCTGACTGTAGGCCATTCCTGGTGTACGTGTTCAAAGACACTTTCAGGCAGGCAGGTGACTTAGTGAGCTGCAGTTCATAAAATATATATCCACTGCATTGTAGTCCAGCCAAGCCTATACCTGACTGTAGGCCATACCTGGTGTACGTGTTCAAAGACACTTTCAGGCAGGCAGGTGACTCAGTGAGCTGCAGTGCATAACATATATATCCAGTGCATTGTAGTCCAGCCAAGCCAAGCCTATACCTGACTGTAGGCCATTCCTGGTGTACTGTTTTTAGTAAACTTCAGGCGTTGTTTTGCTAATCTAATTGTACAGTATGTCTGAAAGGCCACCAAGGAGAGGCAGACGCTCACAGGCCACTAAAAGAGGGCAAGCAGGCTCTGTGTCTACAGCCAACAGTGGTGGTCGTGGACACGGTGCATCCTCAGCATGTGGCCGTGGGGAACGCTTGGCCTTTTTTTCGGCAGCTGGCCGTGTTGAGCCACAACATGCAGAAGAGTTGGTAGAGTGGATGACCAAGCCGTCCTCATCCTCCTCATCCTCTGTCACCCAGGCTCAGGGTACTTTGTCTGCCAATGCAGCTGCCAAAGCGGCCTCTTCCATTGGCTCAATGTCATCACTCACTTCTTCCCTAGCCCCACCATCATGCCCTGAGGAGTCCCCTGAACTGTTCGACCACAGTGTAGGGTACATGGTGCAGGAGTATGCGCAGCGTTTTAAAGGTTCTGATGATGGTACCCAGGTTGAGGATGAAGGCAGTAACGTGAGCCCAGAGAGAGGGGGTGCCCAAGAAGGACAAGAAACTGGCAGTCATGTTCCCCCAGCTGCAGCATACTGCCAGGTTTGCTCCAGTGGCAAGGAGAGAGGGGATGATGAGGTCATTGACTCTACTTGGGTGCCTGATAGAAGAGAGGAGGAGGAGGAGGCACATCTCCAACGAGGCAGGATGCCCTCCAGGGGCCAGCTTAAGGGCAGCCAACCAACTGCATCACACCGCAGAGCTCCGCATGTGCAGGGCGCTGCTGACTCCGCGTGTTTTTTCAAAAGTTCTTTGGTGTGGGCCTTTTTTGAAACGTGTGCAGCAGATCGCACCGTTGCTGTTTGCAACATATGTCTGAAGCGTATCAAGCGTGGCCAAAACACCAGCCTCTTGGGCACCACATGCTTGACCAGACATATGTCGACCTGCCATGCAGTCCGTTGGCAACAGTACTTAAAAGACCCACACCAAAAGAACAAGGCAGACCTCTCCTTGCTCCTCATCAGCTGGGATCTCCAACCCCACTATACCTTCAGTCCTCTCAGAGACCTGCACTGAGAGGAATCAAGGTGTAGAATTAGGTGTTCCAAGCACTTCCGGGCAATCTGCTAGCGGTACATTAACATCCGATTGTAGCAGGCAAATTTCCCTACCCCAGTTGCTAAACCGGCAAAAGAAATTCGGTCCCAGCCATCCACATGCTCAGCGGCTGAATGCTAGTTTGACTAAACTGCTAGCACTTCAACTGCTGCCTTTTTAGCTGGTAGACTCTGCCCCCTTTCGAGAATTTGTTGAATGTGCGGTACCTCAGTGGCAGGTTCCCAAACGCCAATTTTTTTCTCAGAAGGCCATTCCGGCTCTCTACTGACATGTGGAAGGCAATGTCTTGGCCTCGTTGGACAGGGCGACCAGCGGTAAGGTGCATATTACCGCTGACTCATGGTTTCTTTTACGGCGCACTGGGTAACCCTGCTGGCAGCTAAGAAGGATGCAGGACAGGGTGCAGTATTGTTGGAGCTTGTTCCGCCACCACGCCTCCAAAATGCTGGTAGTGGCGATTCTGCCAAATCTCTCTCCTCCACCCCTCCTCTTCTTCCTCTATGGCCTCTTCCTGTGCAGATTTGTCCTTTTAACCAGCGGTGCTTCGTAGGCGTTCTAGGGGCTACGCAAGCACTCAGGCAAAAAGATGCCATGCGGTGCTTGAGTTGGTCCGCTTAGGGTACAGGAGCCACACTGGGGCAGAGATTCTGTCAGCTCTGCAGGGGCAGGCTCAGAGGTGGTTGACGCCACACCAGCTTCAGCCAGGAATCGTGGTTTGCGACAATGGCACCAACCTCCTCTCTGCCCTCCGACAGGGACACTTGACCCATGTGCCCTGTTTGGCTCACGTCCTTAATTTGGTGGTGCAGCGGTTCTTGTGCAGGTACCCGGGCTTACAGGATCTCCTGAGGCAGGCCAGGAAAGTCTGTGGGCATTTCTGCCGGTCATATAATGCCAGTGCTCGGCTGGCTGACCTCCAAAAGGAATGCAACCTGCCCAAGAACCGCCTCTTCTGTGACATGCCCACCAGGTGGAACTCAACGTTTGCAATGCTGCAGCGGCTGCACACGCAGCAGAGGGCCATCAATCAGTACCTGTGCGACTATGGCACCAGGACAGGGTCAGCGGAGGTTGGCTTTTTTTCGCCACGCCAGTGGGTAATGATCAAGGATGCATGTACTGTCCTGTCACCATTTGAGGAGGCCACGAGGATGGTGAGCAGTGACAGTGCATGCATCAGTGACACTGTACCTCTTGTCTTCCTGTTGGAGCACACACTGCGTAGAATAATGGACAGAGCACTTGAGGCAGAACAGAGGGAAGAAGAGGAGGACTTCCTTGCCTCTCAAGGCCCCCTTTATCCAGACAGTTTTCCTGCGGGCCCGCCGCTCACACAGGAAGAGGAGGAGGAGGAGGATTGTTTCAGCATGAAAGTGGAGCCTAGCACTCAGCATCAGCAGCAGTCTTCAAGGGATCGTTTACAGTCCCCAAAAACCCATGGACTTGCACGTGGCTGAGAGGAGGTGGCTGCGGATGATGTCACCCTTAGTGACCTAGAGGACTCCGGTTCGAATGCCTCAGCAAACCTACGCTGCATGGGAAAGGACCCTCGGATTCGTGTGATCAAGGAGAGGGATCACTACTGGCTGGCAACCCTTCTTGATCCACGTTACAAGGGTGAGGTTGCGGAACTTATCCAGCCTTCGCAGAGGATGAAACATCTTCAGGAGGCCTTGCAGAAAGGCTTGTGCAATGCGTTTCCAGAGCCTGGGAGGTTACAATTTCCTGGTCCTCCTGGACAACGTGTTGCTGAGGCTTCGGTCAGTCACAGAAGGAACGGTGGAGAAGGTGGCCGTCTGACCGATGCGTTCAGACAATTTTTTTAGTCCGCAGCCCCAAGGTCTGATCGGTTCCAGCAACCATCGTCAGCGTCTGATTTACATGGTGCAGGAATACCTAGGGGCAAGATCAGACTTGGAGACCTTTCCAACCGAAAATCCTCTGGGTTACTGGGTCTTGAGGATAGATCACTGGCCAGAGCTTGCACAGTATGCAATTGAGCTACTGGCCTGTCCTGCATCCAGCGTTCTTTCGGAACGCACATTCAGTGCTGCTGGAGGCTTTGTAACCGATCACAGAGTGCGCCTGTCCACCGACTCGTTGATCGGCTCACCTTCATAAAAATGAATCAGTCTTGGATCATCAGCTACCAAGCACCTGATGCTGATGTAACCGATTAATTTTTTTATGAATGAGATCCCTTGAAGACTGCCTATGCTGATGCTAAGTGACTATTCTGTTATGCTGAGTGACTATCCTATTCCTCCTCAATGTTCATGTTGATAGCTTCTAAGAATTGTTTTGGTTCTGGGCACCAGCACCAGTGCCTAAAGCCCAATTTTTCTGCCCCTGTATAACAGGGGCGTGTAATTACAATTTTTGCTGTAATATTTTGCAGCAGGGTCCATTCCTGCGCTCAACAAGAGTATCTGTGAGGCTTTACAGCAGGGGTCCTCAAACTACGGCCCGCGGGCTGCATCCGGCCCGCCAGTGTGATTTTCCCGGCCCGCGGACTGCCCCTTTAACATTGCAAGAAATCCCCCTCCCCTGACCTTTTTTTTCACTGTTTTTCGCCGCCCGCCGCCGCCGCCACTAGAGGTTCGGCCGACGGGGGTAATGTCTCAGCCGGCGGCCATTTTCTAGAAGACCACAGACGAGTTGTAAACGAGACACCTGAGATGTAAGGAGGCACTCCGCTGGGGACACCTGAGATGTAAGGAGGCACTCCGCTGGCTGGGGACAGTGACACCTGAGATGTAAGGAAGCACTCCGCTGGGGACACCTCAGATGTAAGAAAGCACTCCGCTGGGGACACCTGAGATGTAAGGAGGCACTCCGCTGGGGACACCTGAGATGTAAGGAAGCACTCCACTGGGGACACCTGACATGTAAGGAAGCACTCCGCTGGGGACACCTGAGATGTAAGGAAGCAAAAACTACGGCCCGCGGGCTGCATCCGGCCCGCCAGTGTGATCTTCCCGGCCCGCGGACTGCCCCTTTAACATTGCAAGAAATCCCCCTCCCCTGACTTTTTTTTCACTGTTTTTCGCCACCCGCCGCCGCCGCCACTAGAGGTTCGGCCGACGGAGGTAATGTCTCAGCCGGCGGCCATTTTCTAGAAGACCACAGACGAGTTGTAAACGAGACACCTGAGATGTAAGGAGGCACTCCGCTGGGGACACCTGAGATGTAAGGAGGCACTCCGCTGGCTGGGGACAGTGACACCTGAGATGTAAGGAAGCACTCCGCTGGGGACACCTGAGATGTAAGGAAGCACTCCGCTGGGGACACCTGAGATGTAAGGAGGCACTCCGCTGGGAACACCTGAGATGTAAGGAAGCACTCCGCTGGGGACACCTGACATGTAAGGAAGCACTCCGCTGGGGACACCTGAGATGTAAGGAAGCAAAAACTACGGCCCGCGGGCTGCATCCGGCCCGCCAGTGTGATCTTCCTGGCCCGCGGACTGCCCTTTAACATTGCAAGAAATCCCCCTCCCCTGACTTTTTTTTTCACTGTTTTTCGCCGCCTGCCATTTTCTGGAAGACCACAGACGAGTTGTAAACAAGAAGGGAGCCTGCCGAGTGGCTACTATAAAAATGGAGCTGCAGGACCGCCCACCCCTGGCCTGTCTGTCATCTGTGACCTGTTGTTTAAAGGGGTGGCGGGTGGGTGGTGCTGCAGCTCCATTTCTATTGTAGCCACTCGGCAGGCTCCCTTCCTGTATTTGTTCCCCCTCAGCCTTCAGTAATGGCGGCGGAGACACCGCTGCTGAGATATAGAAGGGCTCCAATGGGGGGGGGGACACCTGAGATGTAAGGAAGCACTCCGCTGGCTGGGGACAGTGACCCTGAGATGTAAGGAAGCACTCCGCTGGGGACACCTGAGATGTAAGGAAGCACTCCACAGGGGACACCTGAGATGTAAGGAGGCACTCCGCTGGGGACACCTGAGATGTAAGGAAGCACTCCGCTGGGGACACCTGACATGTAAGGAAGCACTCCGCTGGGGACACCTGAGATGTAAGGAGGCACTCCGCTGGTGACACCAGAGATGTAAGGAAGCACTCCGCTGGGGACACCTGAGATGTAAGGAGGCACTCCGCTGGCTGGGGACAGTGACACCTGAGATGTAAGGAAGCACTCCGCTGGGGACACCTGAGATGTAAGGAAGTACTCCGCTGGGGACACCTGAGATGTAAGGAGGCACTCCGCTGGGGACACCTGAGATGTAAGGAAGCACTCCGCTGGGGACACCTGAGATGTAAGGAAGCACTCCGCTGGGGACACCTGAGATGTAAGGAGGCACTCCACTGGGGACACCTGAGATGTAAGGAAGCACTCCGCTGGGGACACCTGAGATGTAAGGAAGCACTCCGCTGGTGACACCTGAGATGTAAGGAAGCACTCCGCTGGCTGGGGACAGTGACACCTGAGATGTAAGGAAGCACTCCGCTGGCTGGGGACAGTGACACCTGAGATGTAAGGAAGCACTCTGCTAGGGACACCTGAGATGTAAGGAAGCACTCCGCTGGGGACACCTGAGATGTAAGGAAGCACTCTGCTAGGGACACCTGAGATGTAAGGAAGCACTCCGCTGGCTGGGGACAGTGACACCTGAGATGTAAGGAAGCACTCTGCTGGGGACACCTGAGATGTAAGGAAGCACTCCGCTGGGGACACCTGAGATGTAAGGAAGCACTCTGCTAGGGACACCTGAGATGTAAGGAAGCACTCCGCTGGCTGGGGACAGTGACACCTGAGATGTAAGGAAGCACTCTGCTAGGGACACCTGAGATGTAAGGAAGCACTCCGCTGGGGACACCTGAGATGTAAGGAAGCACTCTGCTAGGGACACCTGAGATGTAAGGAAGCACTCCGCTGGCTGGGGACAGTGACACCTGAGATGTAAGGAAGCACTCTGCTAGGGACACCTGAGATGTAAGGAAGCACTCCGCTGGGGACACCTGAGATGTAAGGAAGCACTCTGCTAGGGACACCTGAGATGTAAGGAAGCACTCCGCTGGCTGGGGACAGTGACACCTGAGATGTAAGGAAGCACTCTGCTAGGGACACCTGAGATGTAAGGAAGCACTCCGCTGGGGACACCTGAGATGTAAGGAAGCACTCTGCTAGGGACACCTGAGATGTAAGGAAGCACTCCGCTGGCTGGGGACAGTGACACCTGAGATGTAAGGAAGCACTCTGCTAGGGACACCTGAGATGTAAGGAAGCACTCCGCTGGGGACACCTGAGATGTAAGGAGGCACTCCGCTGGGGACACCTGAGATGTAAGGAAGCACTCCGCTGGCTGGGGACATTGACATCAGAGCTCCGACTGATTCTGTATTATGGTGAGTTGAACTATTTAGTTTTATATTACAATGTAATAATAGAAATAATGCGCTTTAATCACCCTGACACCATAACAACCCTGGTGCCGGGATGATTTAAGTGCTAACACCAGGTGTTTGGAGTATCTTTATCTGCTGATTGTTAAACTTTCTGGAATACACATATTTCTATTGTGGTTGGGGGAAGACTGTGATGGGGGAGTCTGTTATGGGGGGAATCTTATAGGGGGATCTGTGAGGGGGGAGTCTGTTATGGGAGATCTGTTATGGGGGCTCTGTGATGGGGGTGTCTGTTACGGGGGGCTTTGTGATGGAGAGGAGTTTGTGTTGGGGGGCTTTGAGATGGGGAGATTTGTGATGGGGGGGGTCTGTGATGGGGGATCTTTTATGGGGGGCTTTGTGATGGATGACCTTATATTGGGGCTTTTTGATGGGGGGAATCTGTGATGGGGGATCTGTGATGGAGAGGTTCTGTGATGAGGGGGTTCTGTGATGCGGAGGGGGTTCTGTGATGGGGAGGGGGGATCTGTGATGAGGGGAGTCTGTGAAATACTAATAAGTTTATGTTGATTGAAATATTTTTTTATTTTTTATTTTAAATATTAAATTGTTTTTTCCAGTTTTTTTGCACTACAAATAAGATGTGTGCATAGGAATTTGTTCATATTTTTTTAAACTATAGTCCGGCCCCTCCAACAGTCTGAGGGACCCTGTTTAAAAAGTTTGAGGACCCCTGCTTTACAGTGTTGTGTCAGCACCACCACCACAATTCTTGATTAAATAGTACACAGTAGGGTCTGTTCCAGCGCCCACCAAGAGTAACTGTGAGGGCTTACAGTGTTGTGGCACCACCCCCCCCCCCCCCCCACCAAAGGCCCAATTTTTCTGCCCCTGTTCAACAGGGGCATGTAATTACAATTCTTGATATAATATTTCACAGCAGGGCCCGTTCCTGCTCCCACAGAGAGTAACTGTGAGGGCTTACAGTGTTCTGGTACCACCAACACCTAAGGCCCAATTTTCTGCAGAGTATATAGGGCAGGCCGTATAATATATATATATATATATATATATATATATATATATATATACAGGCGGTCCCCTACTTTCAAACATCCGAATTACAAACAACTCCTACTTAGAAAGGGAGGGAGACAAGAGGAAGTGAGAGGAAATCTACCCCTGGGAAGGGAAATTCTCTCCTGTAAGAGTTAATATGGGAAAAAAGTGTCTCCACTGATGCTTTATCACCAATCCTTGTTTCCCTAAAAAACCCAACATTTTCAAAATCCAATTGTCATTGGGCCAGAAAGTGAGGTGAAATCTTCTGAACAGGGGCACAGACAGCAAAACAAATGTTACATGAGTGATGATAACCCTTCCCTATGATATCCAAAAAGCTTAAAAATAGATTTTCTGGCTGGAGCTACACTTATAAAATGTACCTGTTCCAAATTACAAACAGATTCAACTTAAGAACAAACCTACAGTCCCTGTCTTTCTTAGGACCGCCTGTATACTGCTGTTCAGAGTATATAGGGCCTTTTCTTTTTTTAATTTTGATGCCGGGTTCCCCTTAATATCCATACAAGACCCAAAGGGCCTGGTAATAGGCTGGGGGGGAGGGGGGTACCCATGCCGTTTTTTTCAATAATTTTCATCTATATTGCTGGGACCCAACATTACATTAAAGCCGAAAGCAGTTTTAACCACTTGCCGACCGCCGCACGACGATATACTTTGGCAGAATGACACGGCTGCGCACATTGGCATACAGGTACGTCCCCTTTAATGTGCGTGGCCGTGGGTCGCGCGCGCCCCCGGCGCGCTCGCGACCCTGTCGGGTACTTCGTGACCGCGCCGCCGGTGACTCGCGATCGGGTCACAGAGCTGAAGAACGGGGAGAGGTAAGTGTAAACAAACCTCTCCCCATGCTTCCTAGTGAGACTGTCACTGATCGTCTGTTCCCTGTCCTAGGGAACGACCAAAATAGTATCAAAAGTGTCCGATGTGTCCGCCATAATGTCGCAGTCACGATAAAAATCGCTGATCGCCTCCATTACTAGTAAAAAAAAAAAATATTAATAAAAATGCCATAAAACTATCCCCTATTTTGTAGACGCTATAACTTTTGCGCAAACCAATCAATAAACGCTTATTGCGGTTTGTTTTACCAAAAATATGTAGAACAAAACGTATCGGTCTAAACTGAGGGAAAAAAAGTTTTTTTATATATTTTTTGGGGATATTTACTATAGCAGAAAATTAATATTGCATTTTTTTCAAAATTGTCGCTCTATTTTTCTTTATAGCGCAAAAAAAAAAAAACACAGAGGTGATCAAATACCACCAAAGCTCTATTTGTGGGAAAAAAAGGACGTAAATTTTGACTTTTATTCCTTTAGAAATGTCATTTTGTGCAGGGACTGTTCTAAACACGGGAAACACGCGCCACTTCACAGTCATACTATAGACACCCCCCAGGTTTGATATTTAAAGGAATATTTCACTTTTATTTTTTCACTTTAAGCATTATTAACCACTTCAATACAGGGCTTTTATACCACCTCAATACCGGGCCTATTCTGGCACTTCTCTTCTACATGTACAAATCATCATTCTTTTGCTAGAAAATTACTCAGACCCCCAAATATTATATATGTTTTTTTAGCAGACACCCTAGGGAATAAAAAGATGGTCATTGCAACTTTTTATCTTGCACGGTATTTGCGCAATAATTTTTAAAAACGCCTTTTTTGGGGGAAAAAAATGGTTTCATGAATAAAAATATAAAAAACAGTAAAGTTAGCCCAATTTTTTTGTAAAATATGAAAGATGATGTTACGCCGAGTAAATAAATACCTAACATGTCACGCTTTAAAATTGCGCACACTCATGGAATGGCGCCAAACTTCGGTACTTAAAAATCTCCATAGGCAACGCTTTGAAATTTACCAGTTTAGAGTTACAGAGAAGGTCTAGTTCTAGAATTTTTGCACACGCTCTAACGCACGCGGCAATACCTCACATATGTGGCTTGAACGGCGTTTACATATGTGGGCAGGACTTACGTGTGCGTTCGCTTCTGAGCGCGGGGACAGGGGCGTTTTAATATTTTTTTTTATTATTATTATTTTTTTATTTTACTTATTTTTTTTTTATTTTTACACTTTTTTTTACATTTTTTTTTTTATCACTTTTATTCCTATTACAAGGAATGTTAAACATCCCTTGTAATAGGAATGGTGTGTGACAGGTCCTCTTTATGGAGAGATGCGGGGTCAATAAGACCCCACATCTCTCCTCCAGGCTGAAAAGCATGAGATTGGGAAAAATAAATCACCGATCTCATGCTTACTAGCCGCAATCGCAGCTTTGTTTAGTTTCGGGATAAAGTCGCGCCCGGGCCTCCAACGGTCATAGAGATGACTAGTGACCATCTGGTCACGGAAATCTCTATGCTCGTCATCCGGCGCCGTGAGAAGCACCGGATGGCGGCGGTAGGGGGAGGATGTCCCCTCCCGTCGCCTATAAGAACAATCAAGCGGCGGAACTGCCGCTATGATCATTCTTATCGTGCACAGAATCGCCGGCATGAAAGAATGATATCTGAATGATGCCTCTAGCTGCAAGCATCATTCAGATATCCCCCCACAAAGTCAAGGACGTCATATGACGTCCACCCAGGATGGGAGATCCCATCTGTGGACGTCATATGACTATGGCTGGGTAATGAAGTGGTTAAAATCACTGCTCCCGAAAAAACGGACGTTTTCAAAACTTTTGTTTGCATTGATACATTTCCCCTGGGGCAGGACCCGGTCCCCAAAACCTTTTTAGGACAATACCTTGCATATTAGCCTTTAAAATGCACACTTTTGATTTCTCACGTTTGATTTCTCTGGATGCGAACCGAACCGGGGGGTCTTCGGCCCATCCCTAAAAATCATTGCATTGATTATTAGTGCAGTTCCATCAGCGATGCCTGTCAGTGCCCACCATTGATGCAAATCAGTGCCCACCAATGGTGCCAATCAATGCCCATCAGTGCCTCCTCATCAGTGCCGCCTATTGGTCCAGTCTATCAGTGCCCTCTGAGTGCCGCCCATTAGTGCCCATAAAAGCTGTTCATCAGTGTCGCCTATCAGTGCCGCCCATTAGAGCCATCAATCAGTGCCCATAAAGGCCACCCATCAGTGCCGCCTATCAGTGCCCATCAGTGCCCATCAGTGATGCATATCAGTGCCACCTATCAGTGCTGCATATTAGTGCCGCCTATCAGTGCTGCGTATTAGTGCCTCCTCATCAGTGCCCATCAGTGCCCAACAGTGCAGCCTCATCGGGGTACATCAGTGAAGGAGAAAAATTACTTATTTACTACATTTTGTAACAGAAACAAAGAAAATTTTCCCCCCAATTCTTGGGACTTTTTTCATTTGTGTAGCAAAAAAAAAAAAACCCAGTTATGATTAAATATTACCAAAAGAAAGCTCTATCTGTCTCAAAAAATTGATAAAACGTTTGGGTACAGCCATAGGTGTGCGCAGCCTATTGCATTAGGGTGTGCACCCCAAAGCTCAAACACACCCTACTGATCACTCTCAATGTTCATTCAGAACGGGAAGGGACCAGTAAATTACATTTTCATGGCCCCTTCCCCCATTCATCCTAAAACATCCCGGCAGCAACAGCCGGCAGGAGAGGAGGGAAGCCAGCAGCGCTTTGGGGGGAAGGGGGGAAACCGAGGCCGCAGGGCGAATCTGTGCTGCACAGGGTGATTAGGGTGTGCTTGGGCACACCTGGCACACCCTGTGCGCACGCCTATGGGTACAGCACTGCATGACCGCGCAATTGTTATTCAAAGTGCAACAGCTCTGAAAGCTGAAACTTGGCCTGGGCAGGAAGGGGGTGAAAGTGCCCAGTATTGAAGAGGTAAAAAAAAAAGGTTTAAGATTATTTTAATACATCATAAAACGTGTTTTTTGTTTAATGCAAGCAGTTCAAGTCGGGAAATACAGGGTTGTCTCCTACTTGGTATTTGCAGGCAGCACACCTGATTGGCTCCTAGTACTGCAATTCCTTCTCCCAGTCTGAGTAATGCTTTGCATGAGAAGATAGTCAAGACAAGTGCATTAAACAGTGTTTTTTTTTTTATATCTGTCTGGAGTTTAACTTTAGCTTACATCTCCCATCCATTTTACAATTGGCAAAATGACTACAATTTCATTAGAAAATACACTGATAAGCTTACACAGCTTGCTATGTATGTTGAACTTATCAGTCTTGGACACCTTTAAATTTTCGAGAACATTTTATGATAGGGGAGACAGATGTTCTGAACAAATTAAAGGTGTAGTGACACTTAGCTAAACAGCGTCAGGAGTCAGGCTGAGCAGAGAGAATGTGTGATCTTCTGTCCTTCATTTATTGTGTTACTGACAACTTATTAAAAAAAAAAAAAAAAAAAGTCACTGACAGATCTGATATTTTAAAAGTAAAATATTGTATTAAAATGATGCTGCTGAAATAACTGAATACAACCTATCTGCTTGTATCTGCAGTACCCAATCTAGGGTTGTGATGTACATACCCTCAGCCTCACCCTGTGCAGAGATTTTCCAGTTTGAGGGACAACAAACTAAGAACCACCAGAATGACAGTGACTGGAAATGGGGCAGGTCAACTGAGCAGGTAAAGTCTTACTAAACTGACATCATAAAAAACTATCAATAAATGGTGTATTACATGCTTTTCATACTCTCTCAGTCACTATAAGATTGATTTTCTGTATTCTGCAAAAAACCTGGTTGGTCATGCGGTTCTCCATCTCCCTCTTCTGCCCCAATTCAGCTGGGGATTTTGCAGCTGTGGTGGCAACTCTGCACATGCTCGGTTTTTAGTGAGTTTCTATGCTGAGCATTACCTCCCTATCACATCTGAGCAGCCCATGTGACTATAGAGTCACACATGTGGGCGTATACTCAGTGGTAAATGACAGCCCACTCCCTCCCTCCTCCTCCATGCCCAGTAACCAGCTAAACACAATGGGGGCAGGATATTACATGTAGATTAATGGTGGCTTCACCTCCTTCTTATTCTAAGACACAGGCTGGAGGGGCATGACACAGCCTATGACTGGCAGAAATCCACCCCCCACCATGTTATTGCCACAAAATAATAAAAATTTAATTTCAAATATACATTATCTCACAAAAGTGAGTACACCCCTCACATTTTTGTAAATATTTTATTATATTTTTTCATGTGACAACACTGAAGAAATTAATTGTATTTTTCGTCCAACATAGGTACATATATAGCATCCAGCACCTCATCCCAAAAAGTCAAATATAGAAGGAGGATTGGGGTGGGATTATAACGGTGCCAACAGATAATAATAGAAGCCAAAAATAGTTAAAATGTAAAATTAATTATAAACATAATTAAAAAAGCGAATCAGATCAGATCATTGTGTTTCATTGTACATTTCCATTTGGGTGGTCATACAGGTAAAATTCAGGCTGTACAGAGGATATATGTTCATGTGATATCCCGACATGTTTCACCTATTTGGCTTCATCTGGGAATTTACGAACCAACCGGAAGACACAAAGAATCCAGAAGAAACCCCAAAAAGATCACCACCGTAATCAGGACTAGGGATGAGCTTCGTGTTCGAGTCGAACATACGTTCGACTCGAACATCGGCTGTTCGATCGTTCGACGAAGATCGAACGATTTGGGCCGTTCGCGCCAAATTCGAGTGACGCGAACGGCCCACAATGCACTACGCCATCGCAGTGTCATCCAGGCGCTGTGATTGGCCAAGCATGCACTGTGACCCCGCATGCTTGGCCAATCACAGCGCCGGCAGCGAGGAGAGCAATGATTGGCCACAGGCAGGATGCCTGTGGCCAATTATTGCTGAGGGTGTTTAGTACACGCCCCACACTATAAAAGGCCGCCAGCACGGCGGCCTAGTGTAGTGTGTTCCGGAGCAGGGAAAGAGCAGCATAGGCAGGGACAGTGACATTTATTTCTTTCTTGCTTAACCTGGATTCCTTTAGTTTAGGGAAAGAGAAGGATAGGTAGGGAGTGTGTCAGTGTGTTTTACTGTTCGAGTCCTTGTTTCTAGGGACAGGGAAGGACAGTGAGTGAATTCTCCTTGTGCTATAGTGTGCTTTAAAAAAACATTTTTTCTAGGGACAGAAAACTCTAGGTAGGGAGAGTGTCAGTTTCTTTCACTGTGCAAGTCCTTGTTTCTAGGGACAGGGAAGGACAGTGAGTGAATTCTCCTTGTGCTATAGTGTGCTTTAAAAAAACATTTTTTCTAGGGACAGAAAGCTCTAGGTAGGGAGAGTGTCAGTTTCCTTTCACTGTGCAAGTCCTTGTTTCTAGGGACAGGGAAGGACAGTGAGTGAATTCTCCTTGTGCTATAGTGTGCTTTAAAAAAACATTTTTTCTAGGGACAGAAAACTCTAGGTAGGGAGAGTGTCAGTTTCTTTCACTGTGCAAGTCCTTGTTTCTAGGGACAGGGAAGGACAGTGAGTGAATTCTCCTTGTGCTATAGTGTGCTTTAAAAAAACATTTTTTCTAGGGACAGAAAACTCTAGGTAGGGAGAGTGTCAGTTTCTTTCACTGTGCAAGTCCTTGTTTCTAGGGACAGGGAAGGACAGTGAGTGAATTCTCCTTGTGCTATAGTGTGCTTTAAAAAAAAAAAATTTCTAGGGACAGAAAACTCTAGGTAGGGAGAGTGTCAGTTTCTTTCACTGTGCAAGTCCTTGTTTCTAGGGACAGGGAAGGACAGTGAGTGAATTCTCCTTGTGCTATAGTGTGCTTTAAAAAAACATTTTTTCTAGGGACAGAAAACTCTAGGTAGGGAGAGTGTCAGTTTCTTTCACTGTGCAAGTCCTTGTTTCTAGGGACAGGGAAGGACAGTGAGTGAATTCTCCTTGTGCTATAGTGTGCTTTAAAAAAACATTTTTTCTAGGGACAGAAAACTCTAGGTAGGGAGAGTGTCAGTTTCTTTCACTGTGCAAGTCCTTGTTTCTAGGGACAGGGAAGGACAGTGAGTGAATTCTCCTTGTGCTATAGTGTGCTTTAAAAAAACATTTTTTCTAGGGACAGAAAACTCTAGGTAGGGAGAGTGTCAGTTTCTTTCACTGTGCAAGTCCTTGTTTCTAGGGACAGGGAAGGACAGTGAGTGAATTCTCCTTGTGCTATAGTGTGCTTTAAAAAAACATTTTTTCTAGGGACAGAAAACTCTAGGTAGGGAGAGTGTCAGTTTCTTTCACTGTGCAAGTCCTTGTTTCTAGGGACAGGGAAGGACAGTGAGTGAATTCTCCTTGTGCTATAGTGTGCTTTAAAAAAACATTTTTTCTAGGGACAGAAAACTCTAGGTAGGGAGAGTGTCAGTTTCTTTCACTGTGCAAGTCCTTGTTTTTGGGACAGGGAAGGACAGTGAGTGAATTCTCCTTGTGCTATAGTGTGCTTTAACCACTTAACAACCACCTGCCGACAAATAACGTCGACAAGGTGGTTGCTTAACTCTGGGAGGACGTTATATAACGTCCTCCCAGAATCGCGCTCCCGCGCGCCCCCTGGGGCGCGCACACGGGAAACTCCGTGACCGCCGGGTCCAGAGGACCCGGCGGATCACGAATCGCGGTAAATCGCCGCTGATAGCGGCCGTTTACCACGTGATCGCTCCGTCAAATGACGGAGCAATCACTTGTAAACAGACCGGCGTCATTTGATGACGCCGGTTCCTCCCTCCCCTCTCTGTACCGATCGGTACAGTGTGAGAGGGGAGGGGGAGGGAGCGGATGGCAGCAGCAGCACTGTGGGCTGGATCTGTGACAATTGCAGTCACAGATCCAGCCATCCATCCATCCCTGCTCAGCCATCCCTGTGCTATACCCTGCCAATACTCTGCAATACACCCTGCCAATACTCTGCAAAATACCCTGGTGCAATACTCTGCAATACCCTGGTGCAATACTCTGCAATACCCTGGTGCAATACTCTGCAATACCCTGGTGCAATACTCTGCAATACCCTGCGAAATACTCTGCAATACCCTGCGAAATACTCTGCAATACCCTGCGAAATACTCTGCAATACCCTGGTGCAATACTCTGCAATACCCTGGTGCAATACTCTGCAATACCCTGGTGCAATACTCTGCAATACCCTGGTGCAATACTCTGCAATACCCTGCACAATACTCTGCAATACCCTGCACAATACTCTGCAATGCCCTGCACAATACTCTGCAATACCCTGCAAAATACTCTGCAATACCCTGCAAAATACTCTGCAATACCCTGCAAAATACTCTGCAATACCCTGCGCAATACTCTGCAAAATACTCTGCAAAATACTCTGCAATACCCTCCACAATACTCTGCAATACCCTGCACAATACTCTGCAATACCCTGTACAATACTCTGCAATACCCTGCACAATACTCTGCAATACCCTGCACAATACTCTGCAATACCCTCCACAATACTCTGCAATACCCTCCACAATACTCTGCAATACCCTCCACAATACCCTGTGCAATACCCTCCACAATACCCTGTGCAATACCCGTGCAATACCCTGCCATACACCGCAATACCCTGCCATAGTCCGCAATACTCCGCAATGCCCGGCAATACTCCGCAATGCCCGGCAATACTCCGCAATGCCCAGCAATACTCCGCAATGCCCGGCAATACTCTGCAATAACCACTTCCCGCCCTCCGGCCGTCATATGACGTCCTTGACTTTGTGCGGGGATATCTGAATGATGGGAGCAGCTACAGGCATCATTCAGATATTAGCTTTTTCAGCCGGCGATTCCCTACACCATAAGAACAATCATAGCGGCTGTTCTGCCGCTTGATCATTCTTACGGGAGGCGAGAGGGGATGTCCCCCCCCCCCCCCCGCCGCCCTCCGGTGCTTCTACCGACTCACCGATACGATCAAAGCCAGGATTGTTGTTTTTTTTTTTTGTATTTTTTTCAGGCTTCCCAGCCTAGAGGTGAGATGTGGGGTATTATTGACACCCCCCCCCCCATATCTCACTGTAAAGAGGACCTGTCATGCCATATTCCTATTACAAGGGATGTTTACGTTCCTTGTAATAGGATAAAAGTGATCAAAAAAATGTTTAGGGCGGAAAAACATGTCAAACTAAAATAAATAAAGTAAAATGAAGAATAAATGTTTTTTTTTTTTTTTAAAGCGCCCCTGTCCCCATGAGCTCGCATACAGAAGCGAACGCATACGTAAGTCCCGCCCACATATGAAAACGGTTTTCAAACCACACATGTGAGGTATCTCTGCGAACGTTAGAGCGAGAGCAATCATTTTGGCCCTAGACCTCCTCTGTAACTCAAAACATGTAACCAGTAAAAATATTTAAAGCGTCGCCTATGGGGATTTTTTAGGTAGCGAAGTTTGGCGCCATTCCACGAGTGTGTGCAATTTTTAAGGGCGACATGTTAGGTATCTATTTACTCGGCGTAACTTCATCTTTCACATTATGCAAAAACATTGGGCTAACTTTACTGTTTTTTTTTTTTTTTTAAGCACAAAACATTTTTTTTCCGTAAAAAACGCGTTAAAAAAATTGCTGCGCAAATATCGTGCGAGATAAAAAGTTGCAACAACCACCATTATATTCTCTAAGGTCTTTGCTAAAAAAACATATATAATGTTTTGGGGTTCTATGTAATTTTCTAGCAAATAAATGATGATTTTTACATGTAGGAGAGAAATGTCAGAATTGGCCTTGGTGCTCCAGAACGCCTGAAGGTGCTCCCTGCATGTTGGGCCTCTCTATGTGGCCACGCTGTGTAAAAGTCTCACACATGTGGTATCGCCATACTCGGGAGTAATAGCAGAATGTGTTTTGGGGTGTAATTTGTGGAATGCATATGCTGTGTGTGAGAAATAACCTGCTAATATGACAATTTTGTGAAAAAAAAAAAGAGAAAAAAAAAATCGTGATTTTGCAAAGAATTGTGGGAAAAAATGACAACTTCAAAAAACTCACAATGCCTCTTTCTGAATACCTTGGAATGTCTTCTTTCCAAAAAGGGGTCATTTGGGGGGTATTTGTACTTTTCTGGCATGTTAGGGTCTCAAGAATTGAGATAGGCCGTCAGTACTTCAGGTGTGATCAATTTTCAGATATTGGCACCATAGCTTGTGGACTCTATAACTTTCACAAAGACCAAATAATATACACCAATTTGTACTTATTTTTACCAAAGATATGTAGCAGTATAAATTTTGGCCAAAATTTATGAAGAAAAAATAGTAATTTGCAAAATTTTATAACAGAAACGAAAAAAAAAACATTTTTTTACAAAATTTTCAGTCTTTTTTCTCTTATAGCGCAAAAAATAAAAAACCCAACAGTGATTAAATACCACCAAAAGAAAGCTCTATTTGTGTGAAAAAAAGGACAAAAATTTCATATGGGTACAGTGTTGTATGACTGAGTAATTGTCATTCAAAATGTGAGAGCACCGAAAGCTGAAAATTGGTCTGGTTATTAAGGGGGTTTAAGTGCCCAGTGGTCAAGTGGTTAAAAAAACATTTTTTCTAGGGACAGAAAACTCTAGGTAGGGAGAGTGTCAGTTTCTTTCACTGTGCAAGTCCTTGTTTCTAGGGACAGGGAAGGACAGTGAGTGAATTCTCCTTGTGCTATAGTGTGCTTTAAAAAAACATTTTTTCTAGGGACAGAAAACTCTAGGTAGGGAGAGTGTCAGTTTCTTTCACTGTGCAAGTCCTTGTTTCTAGGGACAGGGAAGGACAGTGAGTGAATTCTCCTTGTGCTATAGTGTGCTTTAAAAAAACATTTTTTCTAGGGACAGAAAACTCTAGGTAGGGAGAGTGTCAGTTTCTTTCACTGTGCAAGTCCTTGTTTCTAGGGACAGGGAAGGACAGTGAGTGAATTCTCCTTGTGCTATAGTGTGCTTTAAAAAAACAATTTTTCTAGGGACAGAAAACTCTAGGTAGGGAGAGTGTCAGTTTCTTTCACTGTGCAAGTCCTTGTTTCTAGGGACAGGGAAGGACAGTGAGTGAATTCTCCTTGTGCTATAGTGTGCTTTAAAAAAACATTTTTTCTAGGGACAGAAAACTCTAGGTAGGGAGAGTGTCAGTTTCTTTCACTGTGCAAGTCCTTGTTTCTAGGGACAGGGAAGGACAGTGAGTGAATTCTCCTTGTGCTATAGTGTGCTTTAAAAAAACATTTTTTCTAGGGACAGAAAACTCTAGGTAGAGAGAGTGTCAGTTTCTTTCACTGTGCAAGTCCTTGTTTCTAGGGACAGGGAAGGACAGTGAGTGAATTCTCCTTGTGCTATAGTGTGCTTTAAAAAAACATTTTTTCTAGGGACAGAAAACTCTAGGTAGGGAGAGTGTCAGTTTCTTTCACTGTGCAAGTCCTTGTTTCTAGGGACAGGGAAGGACAGTGAGTGAATTCTCCTTGTGCTATAGTGTGCTTTAAAAAAACATTTTTTCTAGGGACAGAAAACTCTAGGTAGGGAGAGTGTCAGTTTCTTTCACTGTGCAAGTCCTTGTTTCTAGGGACAGGGAAGGACAGTGAGTGAATTCTCCTTGTGCTATAGTGTGCTTTAAAAAAACATTTTTTCTAGGGACAGAAAACTCTAGGTAGGGAGAGTGTCAGTTTCTTTCACTGTGCAAGTCCTTGTTTCTAGGGACAGGGAAGGACAGTGAGTGAATTCTCCTTGTGCTATAGTGTGCTTTAAAAAAACATTTTTTCTAGGGACAGAAAACTCTAGGTAGGGAGAGTGTCAGTTTCTTTCACTGTGCAAGTCCTTGTTTCTAGGGACAGGGAAGGACAGTGAGTGAATTCTCCTTGTGCTATAGTGTGCTTTAAAAAAACATTTTTTCTAGGGACAGAAAACTCTAGGTAGGGAGAGTGTCAGTTTCTTTCACTGTGCAAGTCCTTGTTTCTAGGGACAGGGAAGGGCAGTGAGTGAATTCTCCTTGTGCTATAGTGTGCTTTAAAAAAACATTTTTTCTAGGGACAGAAAACTCTAGGTAGAGAGAGTGTCAGTTTCTTTCACTGTGCAAGTCCTTGTTTCTAGGGACAGGGAAGGACAGTGAGTGAATTCTCCTTGTGCTATAGTGTGCTTTAAAAAAACATTTTTTCTAGGGACAGAAAACTCTAGGTAGGGAGAGTGTCAGTTTCTTTCACTGTGCAAGTCCTTGTTTCTAGGGACAGGGAAGGACAGTGAGTGAATTCTCCTTGTGCTATAGTGTGCTTTAAAAAAACATTTTTTCTAGGGACAGAAAACTCTAGGTAGGGAGAGTGTCAGTTTCTTTCACTGTGCAAGTCCTTGTTTCTAGGGACAGGGAAGGACAGTGAGTGAATTCTCCTTGTGCTATAGTGTGCTTTAAAAAAACATTTTTTCTAGGGACAGAAAACTCTAGGTAGGGAGAGTGTCAGTTTCTTTCACTGTGCAAGTCCTTGTTTCTAGGGACAGGGAAGGACAGTGAGTGAATTCTCCTTGTGCTATAGTGTGCTTTAAAAAAACATTTTTTCTAGGGACAGAAAACTCTAGGTAGGGAGAGTGTCAGTTTCTTTCACTGTGCAAGTCCTTGTTTCTAGGGACAGGGAAGGACAGTGAGTGAATTCTCCTTGTGCTATAGTGTGCTTTAAAAAAACATTTTTTCTAGGGACAGAAAACTCTAGGTAGGGAGAGTGTCAGTTTCTTTCACTGTGCAAGTCCTTGTTTCTAGGGACAGGGAAGGACAGTGAGTGAATTCTCCTTGTGCTATAGTGTGCTTTAAAAAAAAAATTTTTCTAGGGACAGAAAACTCTAGGTAGGGAGAGTGTCAGTTTCTTTCACTGTGCAAGTCCTTGTTTCTAGGGACAGGGAAGGACAGTGAGTGAATTCTCCTTGTGCTATAGTGTGCTTTAAAAAAACATTTTTTCTAGGGACAGAAAACTCTAGGTAGGGAGAGTGTCAGTTTCTTTCACTGTGCAAGTCCTTGTTTCTAGGGACAGGGAAGGACAGTGAGTGAATTCTCCTTGTGCTATAGTGTGCTTTAAAAAAACATTTTTTCTAGGGACAGAAAACTCTAGGTAGGGAGAGTGTCAGTTTCTTTCACTGTGCGAGTCCTTGTTTCTAGGGACAAAGAAGGAAAGTGAGGGGAATTCTCCTTGTGCTATAGTGTGCTAAAGCATTCCTCATCAACCATCTTTGAAATCCTTGTTTTTTGGACAGTCAGGGAAATTGTCGTTGTGCTATTCTGTGCAAAAGCAATCATCCTCAACCATATTTAGAAATCCTTAAGTAAAGGGACAGAGAAGGACACCTGAAGGTAGCCCTTATTGCTTTTTTCCCATCTCCCTGCAGGCCATCTATTAGAATGTCTGGAAGGCAAACAAGGAGAGGCAGACAGTCAGGAGGCAATAAAAGAGGGCAAGCAGGCTCTGTGTCTGGGGGCAACAGTGCTGGTCGTGGACGCGGTGCATTGTCATCAGCACATGGCCATGGGACACGCTTGTCCTTCTTTTCGGCAGCTGGACATGTTGAGCCACATCATGCCGAAGACTTGGTAGAGTGGATGACCAAGCCCTCCTCCTCCTCCTCATCCTCTCTCACCCAGGCTCAGGGTACTGGCAAAGCAGCTGCCAAAGCGTCCTCTTCCCTGGTATCAATGTCAGACTCATCATCAGTCACTCCTTCCCTAGACCCACCATGTCCTCCTCCTGAGGAGTCCCCCGAACTGTTTGAGCACAGTGTTGGGTACATGCTCCAGGAGGATGCCCAGGGTTTCGAAGGGTCTGATGATGAAACCCAGCTACAGGAAGGCAGTAGGGTGAGAGCAGACAGAGGGGATGCTCAAGAAGGACACCAATCTGGCAGTCATGTTCCAGCAGCTGCAGCATACTGCCAGATTGGCTCCAGTGATGAGGAGGGAGGGGATGATGAGGTCACTGACTCCACGTGGGTGCCTAATAGGAGAGAGGAGGAGGAGGAGGATGAGGAGGAGGCACATCTCCAACGAGGCAGGATGCCCTTTGGTGGCCAGCGTAAGGGCAGTACACCGACGGAATCACACCGCAGAGCTCCGCCTGTGCAGGGCGCTGCCTCTGCCCGTCATTCAAAAAGTTCCTTGGTGTGGGCCTTTTTTGAGGCTAGTGCATCAGATCGCACAGCTGCTGTTTGCAACATATGTCTCAAGCGTATATCGCGTGGCCAAAACATCAGCCGCTTGGGTACCACATGCCTGACCAGACATATGTTGACCTGCCATGCAGCTCGTTGGCAAGCCTACCTCAAAGACCCACACCAAAGAACAAAGCGGACCTCTCCTTGCACCGCATCAGCTGGGATCTCCAACCCCACTATAACTTCAGTCCTCTCTGAAACATGCACTGAGAGGAATGAAGGTGTAGAATTAGGTGTGTCACAGCCAAGTACTTGCGGCCACTCTGCTAGCAGTACACCGACGTCCGATTCTAGCAGGCAAATTTCCCTGCCCCAGCTGCTGGACCGTCAAAAGAAGTTCACTCCCAGCCATCCACATGCCCAGCGGTTGAATGCTAGCTTGGCTAAATTGCTAGCGCTTCAACTGCTGCCTTTTCAGTTGGTAGACTCGGCCCCCTTCCGTGAGTTTGTGCAATGTGCGGTTCCTCAGTGGCAGGTTCCCAAACGCCACTTTTTCTCACGGAAGGCTATTCCGGCTCTCTACCGGCATGTGGAAGGCAATGTCTTGGCCTCGCTGGACAGGGCGGTCAGCGGTAAGGTGCATATTACCGCTGACTCATGGTCCAGCAGGCATGGACAGGGACGTTACCTTTCTTTCACGGCCCATTGGGTCACTCTTTTGGCAGCTGGGAAGGATGCAGGACAAGGTGCAGTAGTGTTGGAGGTTGTCCCACCGCCACGCCTCCAAAATGCTACTACTGGTTGTGACACACCTCTCTCCTCCACCCCCTCCTCTTCTTCTTCCTCCATGGCCTCTTCCTGTGGTTTGTCCTATGAACCAGCGGTGCTCCGTAGCCGTTCACGGGGCTACGCAAGTACGCAGGCAAAAAGATGCCATGCCGTGCTTGCGCTGGTGTGTTTGGGGGACAGAAGCCACACTGGGGCAGAGGTCCTGTCTGCTCTGCAGGGCCAGGCCGAGAGGTGGTTGACGCCACGCCAGCTTAAGCCAGGAATGGTGGTTTGCGACAATGGCACCAACCTCCTCTCCGCCCTTCGACAGGGACAACTGACCCATGTGCCCTGTGTGGCTCACGTCCTTAACCTGGTGGTGCAGCGGTTCTTGGGCAGGTACCCGGGCTTACAGGATGTCCTGAGGCAGGCCAGGAAAGTCTGTGTGCATTTCCGCAGATCTTATAATGCCAGTGCTCGCCTGGCTGAGCTGCAAAAGGAGTTGAACCTGCCCAAGAACCGCCTTATATGTGACATGCCCACCAGGTGGAACTCAACGTTGGCCATGCTGCAGCGGCTGCACACGCAGCAGAGGGCCATCAATGAGTACCTGTGCGACTACGGCACCAGGACAGGGTCAGGGGAGCTTGGTTTTTTTTCTCCACGCCAGTGGGGCATGATCAGGGATGCATGCACTGTCCTGGCACCATTTGAGGAGGCCACGAGGATGGTGAGCAGTGACAGTGCATGCATCAGTGACACTGTACCTCTTGTCCACCTGTTGGAGCACACGCTGCGTGGAATAATGGACAGGGCACTTGAGGCAGAACAGAGGCAGGAAGAGGAGGACTTCCTTGCCTCTCAAGGCCCCCTTTACCCAGACAGTGTTCCTTCTGTCCCACCCATCGCACAGGAAGAGGAGGAGGAGGAGGAGGAGGAGGATTGTGTCAGCATGGAGGTGGAGGCTGGCACTCAGCATCATCAGCAGCAGTCTTTTAGGGATGATTTACAGTCCCAAGAAACCAGTGGACTTGTACGTGGCTGGGAGGAGGTGACTGCGGACCATGTCGTCCTTAGTGACCCAGAGGACTCCGGAGCGAATGCCTCAGCAAACCTACGCTGCATGGCCTCCCTGATCCTGCAAAGTCTGCGGAAGGATCCTCGTATTCTTCGGATCAAGGAGAGGGACCATTACTGGCTGGCCACTCTCCTTGATCCACGGTACAAGGGTAAGGTTGCGGACCTTATGTTACCGTCGCAGAGGGAGCAGAGGATGAGACAACTCCGGGAGGCCTTGCAGAAAGGTCTGTGCAACGCGTTCCCAGAGACTGGGAGGTTACAAACTCCTCGTCCTGGACAACGAGTTGCTGAGGCTTCGGCCAGTCAAAGAAGGAGCGGTGGGGAAGGTGGCCGTCTGACCGATGCGTTCAGACAATTCTTTAGTCCGCAGCCCCAAAGTATGATCGGTTCCAGCAACCATCGCCAGCGTCTGATAAACATGGTGCAGGAATATCTAGGGGCAAGGTCAGACTTGGACACCTTCCCCACCGAAAATCCTCTGGCTTACTGGGTCTTGAGGATGGATCACTGGCCAGAGCTTGCACAGTATGCAATTGAGCTACTCGCCTGTCCTGCATCCAGCGTTCTTTCGGAACGCACATTCAGTGCTGCTGGAGGATTTGTCACGGATCACAGGGTGCGCCTGTCCACCGACTCGGTTGATCGACTGACTTTCATCAAGATGAACCAGTCTTGGATCACCACCAGCTACCACACACCTGATGCTGATATAACAGACTAATTGATTTTAACATGTCACATCCCTTCAAGACTGATGCTGATGCTGAGTGCCTGTGCTGTTATGTTGACTGGCTATCCTCCTCCTCCGAGTCCTCAATGATATGATTGATGATGATAGCTTGGAAGATCATTTTTGTTTATGGGTGCCGCCACCAGTGGCTAAGGCCCAATTTTTCAGCCCCTGTTTTACAGGGGCGTGTAATTACAATTTTTTTAGCAATAATTTGCCATAGGGCTCATTGCTGTGCTCCAAGTACAGTATCTGTGAGGGGTTGGAGTGTTGTGGCACCAGTGCCTAAGGCCCAATTTTTCAGCCCCTGTTTAACAGGGGCGTGTCATTACAATTTTTGAAGCAATACTTTGCAACAGGGCTCATTGCTGTGCTCGAAGTACAGTATCTGTGAGGGGTTGTAGTGTTGTGCCACCAGTGCCTAAGGCCCAATTTTTCAGCCCCTGTTTAACAGGGGCGTGTCATTACAATTTTTGAAGCAATACTTTGCAACAGGGCTCATTGCTGTGCTCCAAGTACAGTATCTGTGAGGGGTTGTAGTGTTGTGCCACCAGTGCCTAAGGCCCAATTTTTCAGCCCCTGTTCAACAGGGGCATGCAATTACAATTCTTGATGTAATAATTCACAGCAGGGCCCATTGCTGCACCCACCAAGAGTAACTCTGAGGGCTTACAGTGTTGTGGCAACGCCACCACCACCACCACCACGAAAGGCCCAATTTTTCAGCCCCTGTTCAAAAGGGGCATGTAATTACAATTCTTGATCTAATAATTCACAGCAGGGCCCATTCCTGCACCCACCAAGAGTAAGTCTGAGGGCTTACAGTGTTGTGGCAACGCCACCACCACCACCACCACGAAAGGCCCAATTTTTCAGCCCCTGTTCAAAAGGGGCATGTAATTACAATTCTTGATCTAATAATTCACAGCAGGGCCCATTCCTGCACCCACCAAGAGTAACTCTGAGGGCTTACAGTGTTGTGGCAACACCACCACCACCACCACCACCACGAAAGGCCCAATTTTTCAGCCCCTGTTCAACAGGGGCATGCAATTACAATTCTTGATCTAATAATTCACAGCAGGGCCCATTGCTGCACCCACCAAGAGTAACTGTCAGGGCTTACAGTGTTGTGACACCAGCACCACCATCAAAGCCCCAATTTTTACTACCACTGTTCAACAATTATATGTAATTAAAATTCCTGATATAATAGTTGACAGCAGGGCGTTCCAGCACCAACCAAGAGTAACTGTGAGTGCTTACAGTGTTGTGCCAACACCAACAACTAAGGGGCCTATTTCTGCAGAGTATATACGGCAGGTCCCTACTTTCAAACATCCAACTTACAAACGACTCCTACTTGCAAACGCAAGAAGACAACAGGAAGTGAGAGGAAATCTACCCCTAGGAAGGAAAATTCTCTCCTGTAAGAATAAATATGGGAGAAAGGTGTCTCCTCTGTACTGATGCTTTATCAGCAATCCTTGTTTCAAGAAAAACACCACATTTCAAAAACAGTTGACATTGGGACGGAAAGTGAGGTGAAATGTTCTGAACAGGGGCACAGACAGCAAAACAAATGTTACAGGGGTGATAACCCTTACCTATGTTTTCCAAAAAGTTTAAAAATAGATTTTTGGGCTGGAGCTACACTTCAACAATGTACCTGTTCAAAATTACAAACAGATTCTACATAAGAACAAACCTACAGTCCCTGTCTTGTATGCACCGCCTGTATACGGCTGTTCAGAGTATATAGGGCCTTTTTTATTTTATGTGCGGGGTTCCCCTTAATATCCATACAAGACCCAAAGGGGCTGGTAATGGGCTGGGGTAGGGGGGGGGGGGGTCATGGGGTAGCTATGCCATTTTTCTTAAAGATTTTCATCCATATTACCGGGACCAGACATTACATTAAAGCCGCAAGCAGTTTTAAATGGCTTTTTTTTCCTTTAGAAGTGTCATTTTGTGCAGGGACAGTTCTAAACACGGGAAACACGTGGCACTTCACAGGCATACTTTAGACACCCCCAGGTACGATATTTAAAGGAATATTTGACTTTTTTTTTCACTTTATGCATCATTAAAATGACTGCTCCCGAAAAACGACCGTTTTTAAAACTTCTTTTTGCATTGATACATGTCCCCTGGTGCAGAACCCGGGTTCCCAAACCCTTTTTAGGACAATAACATGCATAATAGTTGTTATAATTAGCACTTTAGAATTCGAACGTTCGCATCCATTGTATTTAATAGGGTTCTAATGTTCGTACAAACTTTCGGTCCGTTCGCGGGTTCTGGTGCGAACCGAACCCGGGGGTGTTCGGCTCATCACTAATCAGGACCAAGAAGGAGAGGGGGCACTGTGTGGCCACAGCGACCTGCAAACGATATTTTGCCATCCGTAAGCAATAACCAATCCATTCCGTTTGGATATACAGTGGGTACGGAAAGTATTCAGACCCCCTTAAATTTTTCACTCTTTGTTATATTGCAGCCATTTTCTAAAATCATTTAAGTTCATTTTTTTCCTCATTAATGTACACACAGCACTCCATATTCACAGAAAAACACAGAATTGTTGACATTTTTGCGGATTTATTAAAAAAGAAAAACTGAAATATCACATGGTCCTAAGTATTCAGACCCTTTGCTGTGACACTCATATATTTAAGGTGCTGTCCATTTCTTCTGATCATCCTTGAGATGGTTCTACATCTTCATTTGAGTCCAGCTGTGTTTGATTATACTGATTGGACTTGATTAGGAAAGCCACACACCTGTCTATATAAGACCTTACAGCTCACAGTGCATGTAAGAGCAAATGAGAATCAGGAGGTTAAAGGAACTGCCTGAAGAGCTCAGAGATAGAATTGTGGCAAGGCACAGATCTGGCCAAGGTTGCAAAAAATTCTGCTGCACTTCAGGTTCCTGAAAGCACAGTGGCCTCCATAATCCTTAAATTGTAGACATTTGGGACGACCAGAACCCTTCCTAGAGCTGGCCGTCCAGCCAAACTGAGCTATCGGGGAGAAGAGCCTTGGTGAGAGAGGTAAAGAAAAACCCAAAGATCACTGTGGCTGAGCTCCAGAGATGCAGTTGGGAGATGGGAGAAAGTTGTAGGATGTTAACCATCACTGCAGCCCTCCACCAGTCGGGGCTTTATGGCAGAGTGGCCCGACGGAAGCCTCTCCTCAGTGCAAGACACATGAAAGCCCGCATGGAGTTTGCTAAAAAACACCTGAAGGACTCCAAGATGGTGAGAAATAAGATTCTCTGGTTTGATGACACCAAGATAGAACTTTTTGGCCTTAATTCTAAGCGGTACGTGTGGAGAAAACCAGGCACTACTCATCACCTGTCCAATACAGTCCCAACAGTGAAGCATGGTGGTGGCAGCATCATGCTGTGGGGGTGTTTTTCAGCTGCAGGGACAGGAAGACTGGTTGCAATCGAGGGAAAGATGAATGCGGCCAAGTACAGGGATATCCTGGATGAAAACCTTCTCCAGAGTGCTCAGGACCTCAGACTGGGCCGAAAGTTTACCTTCCAACAAGACAATGACCCTAAGCACACAGCTAAAATAACGAAGGAGTGGCTTCACAACAACTCCGTGACTGTTCTTGAATGGGCCAGCCAGAGCCCTGACTTAAACCCAATTGAGCATCTCTGGAGAGACCTAAAAATGGCTGTCCACCAATGTTTACCATCCAACCTGACAGAACTGGAGAGGATCTGCAAGGAGGAATGGCAGAGGATCTCCAAATCCAGGTGTGAAAAACTTGTTGCATCTTTCCCAAAAAGACTCATGGCTGTATTAGATCAAAAGGGTGCTTCCACTAAATACTGAGCAAAGGGTCTGAATACTTAGGACCATGCAATATTTCAGTTTTTTTCTTTTTTAATAAATCTGGAAAAATGTCAACAATTCTGTGTTTTTCTGTCAATATGGGGTGCTGTGTGTACATTAATGAGGGGAAAAAATGAACTTAAATGATTTTAGCAAATGGCTGCAATATAACAAAGAGTGAAAAATTTAAGGGGGTCTGAATACTTTCCGTACTCACTGTAAGTTAATCTTACTACTAATACTAATACTTATCCGCAGACGCACTCCTGTGTTCACCCTCAGTACTTTTCAACCTGGTCGCTATGTGTCCTCTGTGGCCGACACAGTGCCCCCTCTCCTTCTTGGTCCTGATTACGGCGGTGATCTTTTTGGGGGCTCTTTTGGAGCCTTTGTGTCTTCCTTTGGTTCGTTAATCCCCTGATGAAGCCAAATAGGCGAAACATGTCGGGTTTAACACGAACATATAACCTCTGTACAGCCTGAATTTTACCTGTATGACCACCCAAATGGAAATGTACAGTGAAACACAATGATCTGATCTGGTTAGCTTTTTCAATTATGCTTATAATACATTTTAAATTTTAACTATTTTTGGTTTCTATTATTATCTGTTGGCACCGTTATAATCCCACCCCAATCCTCCTTCTATCACTGAAGAAATAACACTTTGCTACAATATAAAGTAGTGAGTGTACAGCTTGTATAACAGTGTAAATTTGCTGTCCCCTCAAAAAAACTCAACACACAGCCATTAATATCTAACCCGCTGGCAACAAAAGTGAGTACACCCCTAAGTGAAAATGTCCAAATTGGGCGCAATTAGCCATTTTCCCTCCCCGGTGTCATGTGGCTCGTTCTATTTGATATATTTTTATTGAAAAGAATGGCATTGTACAACAACAATACAAAAAAAAGGAAAGAAAAGGGAACAATTATGCTTAATGACCATGCCTTATAAATCCTTAAGTTAACCAGATTTTATATTTCCCATTCCCACTTGTATTTTCACAAAATAGAAAACTGAAAATTGCCTAAATATAACGTGCCGACATATCCGCTATCAATGCCAATTTTTATATACATATATGCACGCATAAAAAAAAACAAGACATAAACAAACAACACCAAACAAAAACAAACAACAACAAACAACAACAAACAACCCACAAACAAACAAAAAAATAAAAGGGGAAGAGGAAAAAAATAAATAATTAAATATAGCATCGAACAGACAGGATCCCAACAGTTACAAAGAAGATAACATCTGAGGAGACACCAGCAATTTCACCCACGGGGCCCAGAGTCATGGAACTCGTTAGTGTTACAAGGTCTCAGGTGTGAATGGGGAGCGGGTGTGTTAAATTTGATATCGCTCTCACTCTCTCATACTGGTCACTGGAAGTTCAACATGGCACCTCATGGCAAAGAACTCTCTGAGGATCTGAAAAAAATTATTGTTGCTCTACATAAAGATGGTCTAGGCCCTGAAACTGAGCTGCAGCACGGTGACAAAGACCATACAGCGGTTTAACAGGACAGGTTCCACTCAGAACAGGCCTCGCCATGGTCAACCAAAGAAGTTGAGTGCACATGCTCAGCGTCATATCCAGAGGTTGTCTTTGGGAAATAGACGTATGAGTGCTTCCAGCATTGCTACAGAGGTTGAAGGGGTGGGGGGTCAGCCTGTCAGTGCTCAGATCATACGCCATACACTGCATCAAATTGGTCTGCATGGCTGTCGTCCCAGAAGGAAGCCTCTTCTAAAGATGATGCACAAGAAAGCCCGCAAACAGTTTGCTCAAGACAAGCAGACTAAGGACATGGATTACTGGAACCATGTCCTGTGGTCTGATGAGACCACGATAAACGTATTTGGTTCAGATGGTGTCAAGCGTGTGTGGCGGCAACTAGGTGAGGAGTACAAAGACAAGTGTGTCTTGCCTACAGTCAAGCATGGTGGTGTGAGTGTCATGGTCTGGGGCTGCATGAGTGCTGCCGGCACTAGAGAGCTACAGTTCATTGAGGGAACCATAAATGCCAACACGTACTGTGACATACCGAAGCAGAGCATGATCCCCTGGCTTTGGAGACTGGGTCACAGGGCAGTATTCCAACATGATAACAACCCCAAACTCACCTCCAAGACGACCACTGCCTTGCTAAAGAAGCTGAGGGTAAAGGTGATGGACTGGCCAAGCATGTCTCCAGACCTAAACCCTATTGAGCATCTGTGGGGTATTCTCGAACGGAAGGTGGAGGAGCTCAAGGTCTCTAACATCTACTAGCTCCGTGATGTCGTCATTGAAGAGGGCTCCAGTGGCAACCTGCTACGCTCTGGTGAACTCCATTCCCAAGAGGGTTAGGGCAGTGCTGGAAAATAATGGTGGCCACACAAATATTGACACTTTGGGCCCAATTTGGACATTTTCACTTAGGGGTGTACTCACTTTTGTTTAGACATTAATGGCTGTGTGTTTAGTTATTTTGAGGGGACAGCAAATTTGCACTGCTATACAAGCTGTACACTCACTACTTTACATTGTAGCAAAGTGTAATTTCTTCAGTGTTGTCACATGAAAAGGTATAAAATATTTACAAAAATGTAAGGGGTGTACTCACTTTTGTGAGATACTGTATATTTGTATGGCAAGTTAAAACAGTTTATTGATAATATGTATTTATTTTTACTCTGTATCCCAAAGGCTGTTTTTATGTTGAACATGTCACCAGCAGCAGAGGATGATGCCGCGTACACACGGTCAGACTTTCCAACGGGAAAACGTCCGTCGGAATTTCTGACAGAAAAATAGAGAACCTGCTCTCTATCTAAGAATTTCCGACAGAAACAGTCCGATGGAGCAAATACACGGTCGGAATTCCCGACCAAAAGCTCTCATCTGACTTTTTCTGTCGGAAATTCCGACCGTGTGTACGCGGCATTGGAAGCTCCTCCTGCTTATGTTTCCCTGCAGACAGCCTGGGAACGTTCTGGGCCATGTGACAGCTGTATATCGATTAGGAAAAAGGTGCTTTGATTTTTTAATTGTGTTTATTATCACTTTACACGTTTACATACATGGTGACTGCAACCACCCGTTTTAACGGAAACAGCATTGCTTTTGCATTTATAACTTTCAAAGCTTGTTCACACGTGCCGATTTTACACTTTTCCAGAGATGCAAAGTTTTTGATTTCTAGTAAGAGCATTTAGAGATTCAGCTTAAAAAGTAACTTTACTTTTGTTGAGAAAAAAACATTACCCTCTGGGTGATCTATGTACATTACAAAGATTTTAACAAACTTTGTTGCAGATTCATACCTTTTGTTATAAAGGAATAGCTGTTTGTCTGTGTCGATGTGCACAGTAAATCTGTATGGGAGTGGTTTTATAATTATCAATCAGCTGCTACACTTGCAGGGCTCTCATGAAGAAATTTACAGGGTCTGCATCACTTTGGACGTCATTTCTCTGTGGGAGTATCTCACCAAAAATGACACGTTTGTTTCTGGGATGCCAAAAATCTGACTTGTATCTTAGTGCAGGCTTCTGGGAAACTTAGTAAGCCAATCACATAAGCAGCAAGTGACATTTTCAGGGGGCGTTTTGTACACCACCTGTGTACAGAATGCCTCCAGGTTGACATATTGCATTTTACAGAAGTTTACAGAGCTGCAGATTGAAAAGGAAAGGTCATTCTTATTAACATTCAATTACAATATGACTTGAGTTGCAATTGTTAATGCTATAATATATTTTTTTATTTGCTATTTTTTTCCCACCAAAGTGGCGTTACCCTTTAACGATTTTAAATATTGTTTAATGAATAGAAAGAAAAAAACAGTGCAGGAAATATTTACAAAAAATGTATCACAAAACAGACACAAGCAACAGTAAAAAGAAAAAGGTTTAACTAGTTAAGGACCAGCTGCTGCAGTTATACTGCGGCAGGTCGGTTCCCCATGGGCGAATCGCCATAGCTGTACGTCGCTTTAAAACCAGCCCGAGGAGCGACGACGGAGCCAATTCGCGTGCCCGGTGGCCACGATGTCAGCCAGGCACCCGCGATCGCTCCTGGGAGAGACAGAACGAAGATCTGTCAATATAAACAGACAGACCTCTGTTCTGTCAGGAGAGAGGAGACAGATCTGCTGTTCATACTGATTATGAACAGCGGTCTCCTCCTCCAGGCAGTGCCATTCCCCTACAGTTAGAAACACTCCCTAGGACACACATTTAACCCCTTGATCGCCCCCTAGTGTTAACCCCCTTCCCCGCCAATGACATTTATACAGTAATCAGTAGCTATTTTAGCTCTGATCGCTGTATAAATGTCACTGGTCCCAAAAAAGTGTCAAAAGTGTCCGATCTGTCCGCCGCAATGTCGCTAAATGTCTGTTAAAATCGCAGATCACCGCTATTATTAGTAAAAAAAATAATAATAAAATGTCATAAATCTATCCCCTATTTTGTAGATGCTTTAACTTTTGCGCAATCCAATCAATATGTGCTTATTGCTATTTTATTTATTTTTTTACCAAAAATATGTAGAAGAATACATATCGACCTAAATTGAGGAAGAATTTTTTTAAAATTTTTTGGGGGGACATTTATTATAGCAAAAAGTAAAAAATATAGGTTTTTTTTCAAAATAGTCTGCCTTTTTTTGTTTATAGCGCAAAAAAAAAACAAACAAAAAAAAACGGAGAGGTGATCAAATGCCACCAAAAGAAAGCTCTATTTGTGGGGGGAAAAAAGACATACACGACCGCGCAATTGTCAGTTAAAGCGATGCAGACCGAGCCTATTTCTGAGATTTGTTGTTTACTAGTTAAAAACATTTTTTTTGCTAGAAAATTACTAAAATGGCGGTCGTTTCAATACTTTATGTCACACTGTATTTGCACAACGGTCTTACAAGCGCACTTTTTTTGGAAAAAATACACTTTTTTGAATTAAAAAATAAGACAACAGTAAAGCCCATTTTTTTTTTATATTGTGAAAGATAATGTTACGTTGAGTAAATTGATACACAACATGTCACACTTCAAAATTGCGTCCGCTTGTGGAATGGTGACAAACATTTACCCTTAAAAATCTCCATAGGCGACGTTTAAAAAATTCTACAGGTTGCATGCTTTGAGTTACCGAGAAGGTGTAGGGCTAGAATTATTGCTCTCGCACTACCGATCGCGGCGATAGCTCACATGTATGGTTTGAACACCATTTTCATATGCGGGCGCTACTCACGTATGCGTTCGCTTCTGAACGGGAGCTCGGCGGGACGGGGTGCGTTTTTAAATAATTTTTTTATTTTTTTGTTTATTTTACCCTGTTCTTTAAAAAAATAATGGTGTCACTTTTATTCCTATTACAAGGAATGTAAACATTCCTTGTAATAGAAAATAAGCATGACAGGACCTCTTAGATTTGAGATCTGGAGTAAAATAGACCCCAGATCTCATATTTATACTAAAATGCAATAAAAGAAAAAAAATGGCCCTTTAAGAGCTATGGGCAGAAGTGACGTTTTGACACCACTTCCGCCCTGCAATGGTATGGAGACAGGTGGGGGTCATCTTCCCCTCACTCGTCTCCATACCACACATGGAAGAGGACCCGATCGCCTCCGCCGACGTCTCAGGGCACGGGAGAGCGGCAGGAGGGGCCCTCTCCCGCCGCCAATAATAGTGATCTTGCAGCAAATCTGCTGCAGAAACCGGACCACCCGCTGAAGAGGAGGATACCTGAGTTATGGCAGCTAGTTGCTGCCATAACAAAGATATCCCTTTTCAAACAGCCAGCGTATATCGGCGTGCGGCGGTCCAGAAGTGGTTAAGGGGGCAAATCCTTCCAGTCCTTAAGTGGTTAAAATGGTACTAAACATCCACTCCCAATATTACAGCTTATCAATTCATAGATAAGTTGACTGTATTCGTTTTTTTTTGGTCTTATTTTCACCAATTTTCATGTGTTGTTCTGTAAATTTTTCATGTGTTGGCCAGTAAGTCTTTTATTTTTCAACTATCATTACCAGACCAAGCTGTCCAGCAAACTTGGCAGATACAGGGTTGAGGCAACCCGCATACCACTGACAGGGGTGCTTACAATGACCAGCTTGTGATAATTTTTGTAAAACACTTATCCCAAAAGGAAAAAAACAAAACTCAATCGCAGTAACTGATGAAATTTGGCTTAATTTCTTTAGTCAAGTCCATCTAAATTTGCAAGTGCATCTAACAATACTCTCTTGACATGCTGACAATTCTGCTGTTCAGGGGTGGCTCCATTGCTCCTCCATAGAGTGGAGCCACTCTAAAGCCTCTTTCCCACCAGCAGACTGATCGGGTCCGTCTGTCAGTTTTTCAGGGGGACCAGATCTGGCCACCCATTGTCCTCATTTTACATATGTCCGCTGACACCCGCCAGGGATCTGATCCGACAAAATACGCTGAAAACAGACATACCGTGATACGTATGCCATCCGTCCAGCGAGTTGGGTCAGATGACAATCGGATGGAAATGGACATGCAGTCCATTTCCATCCGAACACCACAAAGAGGAGAGCGCGCTCTTTCTGTCCTTGTCCGCTCCGGACACGGACCTGTCATCCGTCTACTCAGTGAGGATCAGCAGGGAGATCTCCTGCTGAGCAGGCGGATTTTGCTCGGACAGATCCGCCCCATGTGAAAGGGGCCAAAGACATAAGGCGTGTATGTGGTTGTACACCAGGTGAAAATAAAGGGAAAAAAAGCCAACAAAACTGCAGCCACATAATTTAAGTATTGGTACACCACAATATATAAAAGGTTTTTGGGTTTAATACTGCTTTAAAAGTAAAAAAAATAATAATTCTAAGTGGAGTCTATCTGGTCAAGTGCAGAATTTGGATAACTTGAAGAGTAAGTCCAATCTGATTCTGCAAGCCCAAATAAATATTTTTTTGTATTCCTTAATAGTTCTGATGGTAAAACGAGACCTGCCAGGCATTGCTGCAGCTATCTATTCTTGTTCCTGGACAGGGTGTTTCAGAGATAACCCCACTCAATCAAAAGTTTTGAGGGGTGTGTTGTAGGTGAGTTAAGAGTGTTTTATTATGCTCAGTGGGAACACCCTTAATGTTCACTATCCTGGGTATATCTGTATTTTTATAGAACAACCCGCCGCCATCTGCAAACTAGCACTTCCTTCATCAGAATGAAGTTCTGAGTTGTTGTTAGAGACTGTATTGGATATACAGTATGAAACATACATTTAACTGTGTAGTTCAGCTGTAGGTCAGTATTTGTCAGTATCCCAGTCTCAGATGTTTATTCTTGTAACTTCACACCAGATTATTTACGATGTGATCATTTATGACAAGACCTTATTAGACATGAGATTTCAATTTGCCTGTCTTGTTACCGACTTTTGACAATTTCAGAAAAATGAGGGTGCCATTGTGCTTTGCCCCACTCAATTTTTCCCACGCAGTTTGGAGTTTGCTAGACCTCACTAACATCACAAGGGTTTTAAAGGTTTTGTGTCTGCCCCCACCCCCAGTAAGATTTTGTCTTTTTTTTTTTCTTTAATGCATTAGTATTTCAATGTTTGAAAAATTTTTAAACAAATATCGATTGACACAGTTCTTCTTTAAACCTCTGAATGCCAAGAGCAGCACTACCTATAGGATGAAGGACAGTAGCAGGGCTCACCGCTTCCAGTCCACTGCCTTTAGCATCTTTCTGAAGGCTACCACCACCCCTGTCTAAGCTGACTCTGGGACCACTGGTGATGCTGGAACTAACCCAGAACTGGCATAATGGATGGTAGTGGGGTTCATAGTTCACCTTTCACTATTTTGGATGCCTCTGTAGCACTTCCACTGAAAGAGTCCCTGAATTGTTTTGTGATCTCTCTTCACACCTGAAGATGACACACTTCGCTCACCCAGCACTTACTAACACACCTTGAGGTATTTAAAAAAATGAATTAGTCGCTGATGTGTCCAGGAAGGTAGTTGTGGGAAAAGGAGTTAAAGGGGCTTGAGCCAGTGCCTGCACCTGAGCATGGTGAATAAATGGGCACTCCGCTACACAACTAAGATAAATACTTAACATGTAAGCCTCTTGTAATTCCCTGTGCAACAGCACTCAGAATGGGTGAACTTGGGGCCAGTCAGATGTCCTGCATTTACGTGTAATATGCTAACATGAGGAGAGAGCCAGGAGATGTGTTCTGTCTCAACTACAAAGCGATAAAGTTCATCTCCAGGTTTAAGTAGGCCTTACTCAAGCTGGTTTGATATTCATCCCTTGCATCGATACAGGCAGTTTAACTCAATGAATAAACTCACAGTTAGGACGACAGACGATGAATCCTTTCGAATGTTCCGTTTAATGATGGATATTCATAGGTAGAAAAACGTTGCAGTTGTAAGCCACATGTAAGATGTTTAGCATTGAAGAAATACAGGAGTAATGAGAGAGAATCAGGAAGTGGAGGAGACATATAAAGAACTACGGTGAGAGAGAGAGTTCAGCTAGAAAGAAGGGGACAGATCTTAAAGACACAGAGCAAGAATAATCACATAGTGTAACACAACACTCCCCGTCTGAAATCTTTAGATTTCATAACCTCAAACTAAAATATATATTTTCAAAAAGTCCAATACTGACGAATGTCCTGGAACCTGTAATGAAAAACATGCAACAAGCAAATAATAAACGTAAGTTCAACAGGATGAAGAACATAAAGTCACAGTATGATGTCTTCAAATAATTCCAAAGTTCTGAGTAGAACCTGTAGATGGCAGCAATGTACTCCCCGCCGTGCCAACAGCATGGCTAGTCCTTGCACAAGTCACTCACCTGGCAAAAGGAGTACTAACTCTGTAATTGGTCGACTAAAGGTTCGTGTCGATCCTCCCTTGGTTACCTTGACTTCTACCTTCCGGACTTTGTTATCGTCGCTGGGCATAACTTTAGTAATAAGACCCATAGGCCACTCATTCCGACAAACTTCCTTGTCTTTTAGAAGGATGAGGTCTCCAAACTTAAGATTCGGCTTAGATGCTTGCCATTTCTTACGACCTTGAAGGTGGTGAAGATACCGTATTTATCGGCGTATAACACGCACCGGCGTATAACACGCACCCCAAGTTTAGGAGGGAATTTTAGGGAAAAAAACTTTTAGGAGGGAAGTTTAAGGAAAAAAAAAACTTACATTTAAATGCAGCCTTACCAGTGTCCGTTGCAGCCTTGTCAGCAGTGTCCATTGCAGCCTTTGCCCAGTGTCCAGTGCAGCCTTTGCCCAGTGCAGCTTTGCTCAGTGTCCAGTGCAGCTTTGTCCAGTGCAGCCTTTGCCCAGTGTCCAGTGCAGCTTTGCCCAGTGTCCAGTGCAGCCTTTGCCCAGTGCAGCCTTTGCCCAGTGTCCAGTGCAGCTTTGTCCAGTGCAGCCTTTGCCCAGTGTAGCTTTGCCCAGTGTCCAGTGCAGCCTTTGCTAAGTGCAGCCTTGCCCCAGTTTTCAAAATTGGCGCCGCCGAGATCGCTGCAGAGACTAGGCGGAGCAGGGCGAACGTCGCCGAGAACGCAGGGAACGCAGGGACGCAGAGACGCAGGGACTGGGCGGAGCCGCCGCCGAGATACACATAGCCGAGTGTACTCGGCTATACTCGCCTTTTCTCGGCTCCGCTCACAGTCACGCCGAGTCCCGCCCTATGATGGACATATCACAGGTCCAATGGCGGGACTGGGCGTGACTGTGAGCAGAGCCGAGAAAAGCCGAGTATAGCCGAGTACACTCGGCTATGTGTATCTCGGCGGCGATCGCTGCGCTCCGCTCAGTCAGCGGAGATCGCCGGGATCAGTGGGTATCGGCGTATAACACGCACCCACGATTTCCCCCTGATTTTAAGGGGAAAAAAGTGCGTGTTATACGCCAATAAATACGGTACTTCTTCCTCCAGCGATGCCAGAACACATTGGCTAGATGCTGCACCTGCTTCCATTGATGCCTGTAATGGTGTGACTGCAGCTTCTGTTTTGTACTTACAGAAGTGTGTAGTGAGATGTTCACAGTTCTTATTTCCTTCTCATCTTCAGGGTTTACTAGCCCATAGGTGGTGTCAATAGGGAGTAAGTAAGAGTCCTCACGCAGAAACCTTGGAGGTGACAGCCATAAGCTGTCCTGAAGAGCGGCAGGTGACACGGCTCTGGTCCCACAGTCAGCTGGGTTGAGTTCAGTGGGAACGTGATGCCATTGACTTGGTAGAGAGAATCTCTTGATACGTTCAACCCTGTTGCTGACGTACACATAAAATTGTTTTGTTTGGTTGTTTATGTAACCAAGTACTACCTTACTGTCTGTATAGAAGGTGAAAGAATCAATTGTAGTGTCCATTTCACTTCGTATGACCTCTGCAATTTCTACTGCTAGCTCGGCTGCACAAAGTTCAAGTCTTGGTATGGTATGTGCAGGCTTGGGAGTGAGTTTTGCCTTGCCTAGGACAAAACTACAGTGTGATTCTCCATTCAGTTCAGAGGTCTTCAAATAGGCTACTGCAGCAATAGCTTCAACTGATGCATCAGAGAAAATATGAATCTCTCTCCGGTTAGCAGTTGAAATGAAACCTGGAACCTAGCAACGGGGAATCTGAAGTTTTTCTAGTGACTTCAAAGAATATCTCCACCTTTCCCACTTGTGTTGATTCTCACTAGGCAAGGGAGTATCCCAGTCTATGTTCTCAGTAGACAACTGTCTTAGTAAAATCTTACCTTGAATGGTAACTGGAGCAAGGAAACCCAGTGGGTCATAGATGCTATTCACCACGGACAGGACTCCTCTCTTAGTGAAGGGTTTGTCACAAATTGACACTTGGAAGGTGAATTTGTCTTGCTTGATGTTCCACAACAAACCCAGACTTCGCTGTACAGGAGGCACATCTGTACCTAAGTCAAGGTTTTTTAGACTAGTGGCATAGTCCTCAGAGTGAAAGGCATTCATAAGTTCCTGGCTGTTGGATATAATCTTGTGCAGTCTAAGGTTTGCTACAGACAGCATCTCCTTTGTTCTGGTGAGAAGATCAATTGCTTCTTTTTTTTATTTTTTATTTATGTTTATTGATTTTTCCATTGAACAGAGAAAAATTACAGAGCATATCAACATACACGCTTACACATTATTTTCTTGTATTCAGTAGCAATATACCAGTATTACACCGTGAAGCGGGAGCATAAACAATATAGTCTCGAAATAACATTCAAGCCTAATAAGGCCTACAGCTTGTGGCCACATGGCCACATAGGTGTCCCAGTTCCTCAACGGAGGAGAAGAAAAAAAAAAAGAAACACAAAACCCTAATACCAAAGGTGTATCAAGAGTATTTAACTGTGATTTTCACAGGACTCATTCGGTTATCCTTATTCAGTAATACTTAAGTGCTTGCATTCACTCACACAACACTCATACCCATTCACCCAGCACTTCCACCCATTTCCCCAGCCGAAACTACAGCTGGGGGGGGCACTCCTCCTACTCCCCCCCCCACATTTATGTGGGATATGTTTCATGTCCCCAGCTTCTTTATTTAGGATAGGAGGTAGTTCTTCCCCCCCCCCCATCAAACAGGAGGGGCTGAATCAGGGCCCACTACTGCTGAGACAGAGGGGTATCCTTCCAAAAGGAGCTGTCTATATCCAGCCAAGGTTGCCAGATCTTGTAGAATTTCTGTATACAGGCCCTTCCTTTATAGATTAGTTTAAAGGTTGGTACGACTTTGTTTATCATGCGGTACAGCAGTTGGATGTTGGGAGCAGATTCACACTTCCATTGTAGTAATATCAGTTTTCTGGCATAAAAGAGTATCAAGCGGACTAGGGTCCGTTCGTGGGTTCTGGGTATGTGGTCATTAAGGATGCCCAGGAGCCCCACTTCAACAGTGTGGGGGGTCACTAGGCATAGATTGTTTTCAAAAAAAGAGAATAGGTCCACCCAGAACCCCAAGAGGGCCGGGCAGGACCAAAACATGTGTACATAACCAGCATTGGTGCACTTACATCTAGGGCAGAGGGCCCCTGAAACATAACCCATGCGAGCCAGACGGGCCGGCGTGTAATGCAGTTGATGAATAAATTTGAACTGTATATATTGGTCGTTAGACCCAACAATGTCCAAGAAACAGGTCCCAGAGGCCTCCTCCCACCCCTCCTCTGAAAGCCCAGGGATGTCGACCATCCACTTCCGCTGTGCAGCACGGAAGGGAGAACTCCCACCCATCTGCAGTCGGGAGTAAATGGTCGTGGCTAATTTCGTAATGCCAGAACACGACATCAATGCCTCAAGCGGGGATTCAGCGAGCTCAAGAGTCAGGCCATGAAACTGCGCACGGACAGCGTGTCGTATGAGAAGATATTTAAAATAGAATTTATTTGATAATCCACTTGTAGCTTTTAGGACTTCAAAAGAGATAAATTCACCATTGAGAAAAATGTGGGCAGCGTGGGTAATGCCCAGCCGTGTCCACCACAATGCATCGGGGTGACCCATGAGCTCCAGAAGATTGGGGTTATGCCATAGGGGGGTTTTCGGTGAGACCCCCCCAATTCTGAAATCGTCTTATTCCCTTCATGCCAGGCCAACCAACTCACTTCTATCGGGGAGCCGCGGGAGCATCGTTTTGGTAAAGATCTATGCATAATATCTACCAATGGGGTCTCTAGGCCAGCAAGTGCCTGCAGTAGATAGGTAGAGCAGGATGCGGAGGCCCCCTGGAACCATTCATAGACATAGGTTAATTGGGCTGCTATAAAATAGTGTCATCAATTGCTTCTTTAGCAGTTGGAAAGGACTTAAGTGCGTCGTCAACGTAGAAGTTTCTTTCAACAAATTGACGGGCATCAGATCCATATTCAACTTCTCCCGTCTGAGCTGTTCTCCTTAGCCCATAAGTTGCCACTGCTGGGGAAGGACTGTTACCGAAGACATGTACCTTCATGCGATAATCTATAACTTCCTTGTTGAGGTCATTGTCCTTGTGCCATAGAAACCTGAGGTAGTTTCTGTTGTCTTCTCTGACGATGAAGCAGTGAAACATCTGTTGAATGTCGGCCATTACTGCTACAAGCTCTTGTCTGAAACGACTCAAGACTCCTATTAGACTGTTGTTCAAGTTGGGTCCAGTAAGGAGCATGTTGTTAAGAGAAACACCTTCGTGCTGAGCACTGGAATCAAAGACAACTCTGATTTGGTCTGGTTTGCGTGGGTGATACACGCCAAAGGATGGAAGGTACCAGCATTCTTCTCCCTCCTTTAGTGGGGGAGCAGGCTCTGCATGATCTCTGTCAAATACATTTTGCATAAAGTCCACAAAGTGCTTTTGTATCTCTGGTTTCCTGCTTAAGTTTCGCTTTAAGGAGGAGAATCTACTGATGGCCTGCTGTAAGTTGTTGGGCAATCTCTCTCTTGGGAGACGAAAGGGTAGGGGTGCTACCCAGTTATTGGAGTCATCTTGAAAGAACTCATTGTCCATTACCTTGATGAATTCTTTGTCTTCCATTGAAGGAGCCAGTATGTCATCTTCACTGGTTGCTTTAAACACTGTAGAGCCGAAGTCGCCATCATGGCAGGAGAAAGGGCTTGTGTCACCTGAGATACCATGTTGCCATTCGTGGCTGGCTATCTTCTCTTTCACCCAGTAGTGATGTGGGCATGGCTCAAAGTAAGTGTTTCGGCCATTTGGCAGAACATTTGTCTTGAATGACGAAATGTTGGTTGGTCTTTTCATTTTGCCTATGCAGACATTGCCTATGATGACCCACCCTAGATCCGTGTGCTGGGCAAATGGGGCATCTGGGGGTCCACTGACTTGTCTGTGTACCTTGTGAACTCTTAGAATGTCTCTTCCTAACAGAAGAAGGATCTGAGCATCTTTGTCAAGCGGCGGTATCTCATTTGCTATTACCTTGAGATGAGGGTGATGGAAAGCAGCAGCTGGAGTAGGGATTTCTTCCCTGTTAGCAGGTATCTGATTGCACTCAACAAGTGTAGGTAAGGGTAATTGCAAGTTACCTTTGAGAGAAGATACCATGAGTCCATGAGCCCTTCTTCCAGAAACCTCTATAGTTCCACTACAGGTACCCAAGGTGTAAGGATGAGCTTCGCCTTTTATTTCAAATAGATTGAACAATTCCGATTTTGCAAGTGATCGATTGCTCTGATCGTCTAAGATAGCATATGCCTTTAGAGACTTTTCTGGTTGATCCTTGTGGTATATGTTCACCAAGCATATCTTAGCACAGGACTTACCACAGCGGTCTTCTCCACAAACTTCAGTGCAGGATGAAGAAATGATGGTAGAATTAGACACTTGGTCTGTATTCTCCCCGCCGGCAGGTTGTGCAGAGCTGGGCTCAAGAGGATGGAGGGCTTGTACATGTTCTTCAGAGCCACACTCTATGCACTTGATGGACACATTACAGTCCCTTGAAAAATGTTCTGTAGAAGCACAGCACCTGAAACATACCCTAAATGTCTTTAAAAGCTCCTTGCGCTCTTCCAGAGGCTTTTTCCTAAAGCCGATACATTTATTGAGGGGGTGTGGCTTCTTGTGTAAGGGACACTCTCTGTTAGGGTTTTCAATCTTCCTACTCTGTTTGTTCGTGGCCAGAACTGTGGTAGGAGTGGGAAGGATGTCAGTCTTTTTCACGGACACTGGGCCTCTATGGTTTCTATAGTTGCCCTGAAGACTGGTACTCTTAGGAAAGGGTGAGAAGAGGCTGTACTCACCGTAGGAAAAACTTGGATCGTTCTTGGTCTCTGCAATTTTCCTGATGAATTCACAGAAGAAAGAGAATGGAGGGAAGGAAACCTTGTTCTCTCTTTTGTATGATGACCCTAGTGCAGTCCATTTCTCTTGCAAACCATACGGGAGCTTGGAGACAATTGGGTTTACCCCTCTTGGAGTGTCAAGGTAACTGAGTCCAGGTAGTTTTGGGTCTGTCTTGGCTAGCTGAAGCTCAAGGAGAAGGTCACTCAGTCTCTGGAACTCCTTGTTGTCCTTACCGGATATCTTTAGGAAAGTTTCCAGACGCATGAACAAAGCATTTTCTATAGCTTCTGGACTGCCATAACTTTGCTCTAGTTGCTCCCATGCAGCTGTGAGGCCTGCAGTAGGATTGTCCATGAAAACCGATCTTAATGGCTTAACACGTGCAGCAGATAGAGGACCAAGCCATTTGATCAGCAGATTCAATTCTTGATCAGCTGTAATGCCAATATTGCTGATTGTAGTTCTGAAGGCACATTTCCAACTTCTGTAGTTCTCAGGTTGGTCATCAAAACTTGTAAGACCAGTCTTTGTGAGCTCTCTGCGAAGCATGTACCTCACAAACTCTTCTGTCTCAGTTGTCTCCGCCTTTATGTGAGATGCTGTTGGCTGTATGGTGCTGATTGCGTTCTCTTTGACATTGTTGTTAAAGGACACAGGGAAATATGGTGCAGCAGATGCATCCAGGTGAGTTGCTTGCTTGAAGTTAGTTGTTCCAATGGTACGTTGATTCAAGGCTGTACCGATGACTGGAGATTGATGACTTGCTTGAAGCTTGCGCTGATGCTCTGTGACGTATGAAGGCAGGCAAGGTAGGCAGGTAGGAAATGCAGTGGAGTGATTTTGAGTGCAGGAAGTTGCTGGAACCTCTTTAACTTGAAGCTGTGAAGGAGTCTCTATGTAGTTGGGAGCATTGGAGACAATGGAGTGTGCACTGCAGTGGCTTAGGACATAGTCTTTAGTGCGTTTGAGGGGGTCTTCCATATCTGCTATGTTTAGGTTAATGCTGTCTTTCTCACTTGCACCTTCGTCTGCACTGATAGCTTGCTGTAGGACCCTTAGCTTTGCCATAGCTGCGTCATGTTTACACTGTTCATTTAAGGTTTCCATTATTGCTCTTTGACGTGCTGACTGAGCTTCCGACTCTGCTCTCTGAGCTTCCAACTCTGCTCTTTGACGTGCTGACTGCGCTTCCGACTCTGCTCTCTGAGCTTCCAACTCTGCTCTTTGACGTGCTGACTGCGCTTCTGACTCTGCTCTTTGACGTGCTGACTGCGCTTCCGACTCTGCTCTCTGAGCTTCCAACTCTGCTCTTTGACGTGCTGACTGCGCTTCCAACTCTGCCCTTTGAGCTTCCAACTCTGCTATTTTTTCTGCATATGCCACTTGCACTTTGCTGGCTTCCACTTCAGCGCAGGCATTAATAAGTCGCTCACTGAGTGTTGAGTATCTTGAACTATGGGATCTTGACGAGTTTTTAGAACGTCTGGTGGAAACAGATCTGTGAGATGCAGTGTCCTGTAACAGCTTTATTTTTGCTTCTGCCTTTAATCTGGTTTGCTGGATAAAACTGTCTCTTTCAATATTGAGAGCATTGACGCGCTTTAATTGCATCATCGCATTTTCTGACTTCATGTTTTGTAAGACATTAGTGAATTTGATGCTGGTAAGCTGATAAAGCTCATATGAGGCAGAAAGTTGTTAAATGGCGCCCTCTAGTGTCAGTAGTTCACGTTCAACAGACACTGTATTGGCTTCAGCAAGGATTTTCTCCCAGACTAATTCCAAGCTATTTGACAATTCAGTCCTTGAAGCTTCATAATTCTCCATTACTTTCCAAGTGGGTTTAACTGAGCGTTTGGGTAACTCTGTTTCTTCAGGAACTTGTGAGGAAGGAGATGTGAGTTCACATGCAGAAGCTTGGTCACTCATGATAGCAGACTGACTGTGAAAGCAGGCAGGATCTGTGTGCTGAAATATGACACTGTGCAGATTGTCTCAGGCTATAAGGCTGCCATGTGCTGCTCTGTCCCTTCTGTCTTGCTATGAGGGCAGTAAATCTTGTCTGTTTCAGTACTGCCATGCAGAAATCTTGTAATTAGGCTGTGAAACTCCGTTTTTCTACTGTTCTGTCTCAACTACAAAGCGATAAAGTTCATCTCCAGGTTTAAGTAGGCCTTACTCAAGCTGGTTTAATATTCATCCCTTGCATCGATACAGGCAGTTTAACTCAATGAATAAACTCACAGTTAGGACGACAGACGATGAATCCTTTCGAATGTTCCGTTTAATGATGGATATTCATAGGTAGAAAAACGTTGCAGTTGTAAGCCACATGTAAGATGTTTAGCATTGAAGAAATACAGGAGTAATGAGAGAGAATCAGGAAGTGGAGGAGACATATAAAGAACTACGGTGAGAGAGAGAGTTCAGCTAGAAAGAAGGGGACAGATCTTAAAGACACAGAGCAAGAATAATCACATAGTGTAACACAACAAGATGACCTTATCAGTCTATTGCTGCTCCTTAATTGTCCAATGACAGATGGGGGTTAGGGATGAAACTTAGCTGTGAACTGAGGCAGACAAAAGTCTGCTCACCAGGCTCACTGTGCTCTGAGGCAGAGCTGGATAAGTATAATGGCCCGTACACACGATCAGAAAATCGGACGACATATCGTCCTTTTTTTTTTTTTTTTGCATGCTAGTCACATATCAAAAATGGAGAGGTTACTAAAGTTACGAAAATTCTCGTACGACATAATAAAAAATCAGAAATAAATGTCATGTGTAGTAGTGTGTTTCGAAAAGAGGGGTAAACACAGGAAGCACCACCTGAGTGTACTATTAGAGCACAATTTAGTGGCAAAGAAAGCAATAACACTCACAGGATTATGATTAAAAACAGGCTCATCTGTATATGGTATCTCTCCTGGCGTCCGAGACAGGCATCCACGCGTTGTATAGATGGCAGGGGGTCCACTGTCGGTCCTGTGGCCACCTGGAAGTCGGCCGGAACCATCGTGGAACGCAGGGAAGTGACGTCACCGGAGGCGGAGAAGCATCAAGGAGATAGACTGTACTGGATAGGCAGAATGGACAGGCTACGTGCTCCGAGCTTTTGTGCCTTTTGGAAATGGTTGGGGACTTTTTTTCCCTGCAAAATGTAGCGTTTTGCATGTAATAGACTTCAATGGACCCGCATCCAAAACGTAAGTACTGCGTTTTTAAGGCGATTTGTGTCTTTTTTTTTTTTTTTACATTTACTGTATGTAGCTGGTTGCTAAGGAGTGGGCCGGGAAGCCGGCCACTGCATTCCTTAGCAACAGATGAGTCATCACCTTCCACTGACAGCTGAATGTAAAAATTGCCGGCTAAAAAAATTGAAGAAAAAAAAACTACGTGCCCCCCCTCCCCCAGGCCATACCAGGCATGGAGTCCCCCCCCCCCCCCCAATATCCATAGCAGACCCTTATTCGAGCATGCAGCCCGGCAGGTAAGGAAAGGGAGGGAACGAGTGAGTGCCCCCCCTTAACCATACCAGACCGCATGCCCTCAACATTGGGGGTTGGGTGCTTTGGGGCAGGGGGGCTCTGCCCCCCCCCACCCCAAAGCACCTTGCCCTCATGTTGATGGGGACAAGGGCCTCTTCCCGACAACCCTAGCTTGTGGTTGTCTGGGTCTGCGGGCCGGGGGCTTATCGGAATCTGGAAGCCCCCTTTAACAAGGGGGCCCTTAGTTCCCCCCCCCCATGTGAATGGGTATCAGTGAAATGTAAAAAAAAAAACAAGAGCTGGTTTTAAAGTTCTTTATTAAATGAAATTGCTCTGTCTTCTCCCTGAGCCGTCTTCTCCCGGTGCTGTCTTCTCCCAGAGCTCTCTTCTCCCGCACTGCTGTCTTCTTTCTCACCGCCGCTGTCTTTTTCCTCGCCGCCGGCTACCTGCTAAAAACAAAAAAGTCTGCTCTAGTCCATGCTGTCTTCCTCAGTTGTGACGTTCCCGTGCTGTCTGACATCTCTTATGTAGCCATGGGGCGTGGCCATCTGATGATGTCACACGGAGAGCCTGCCCCCTTGTGATGTCAGAGTCCCCCTTGCCCCAAAGTACCCAACCCCCATGTTCAGGGCATGCGGTCTGGTATGGTTCATGAGGGGGGGCGTGGGGCGCTTGCTCGTCCCCTACCTTTCCTGATCTGCCGAGCTGCATGCTCGGATAAGGGGCTGGTATGGATTTTGGGGAGGACCCCACAACATTTTTTTTAATTTTGGCGTGGGGTTGTCCCCTCCAAATCCATACCAGACCGAAGGGCCTGGTATGGACTGGGGGAGGGACCCCACGCCGTTTTTTTTCATGATTTTTTTTAGCTTTAGCCAGCCATTTTTTTTTTACATTAAATACAAAAACTTTGTCAGGTATAACCGCTTTATTATATGCAATTCATCTGTGTATGTATCTACTGTATGTGTGTTAAAAAATTCAGCTTTTAAGACAGCAGGTGGCAGAGACCATGTTGGTATACCCCGCACTGGTCAGCGCTAAACCTTTAGTCCAGGTTCACATTGAGGGCGGGTTTGAAATCGTGCAAGCTTAGCTGGTCTGTCCCCTGATCCCTGCAGAGCAGGCGGATGGCTAGTTCATGTCCCGCTCTGCTTATGCAGACCGGACACAGAAACAGCCAGCTTTCCCCTATGGGTGGTCAGGTGCAAACAGACCGCCTGTCTGTTTACACCTGACTGCCATCCGATCCGCCAGATGGATGGGGAATGGATCCCCATTCGTCTGTTCTTAGCGGACAGGATCAGATCAGATGTCAGCGGGTATCAACGGACACATGTTCGTAGACACCTGCCACTCCATAGAGGAGACTGGAGGGTCGGATCGGGTCTACCTGAAAAACTGTCAGACGGACCCAATTGGTCCGCCTGTGTGAAAGGGCCCTTAATTGAAAACATCTACACTCCGGAGGAAAACACTGTCCTCTAATTGGCTCAGTGTGTCCCATTGGTGTTCATACCATGCTGACAGAGATTTAAGCACTAACATCAAAAACAGACGCCCAAATAAAAATAAAAATAAAAAAAATCTCTGAACCAAATTAATCCTGAAACTGATCTTTACCACACTGGTTTATAAAACAAAATACCTGGTAGCGTTTTGTATTTCACCGTATTAACCCTCATGTATTGGGCACAGTCCCAAATTTTGCATAAGCAGAATTTTAAGCACACAAGTTAATATCAAAGTTTCATTTAAAGACACCAGCTGCCATCCTGCACAGGTTTATTCATTTGGGACTTTTACTAGGTCAACTTAATACTTGACTACTGCTTATTATCCCATCAGTCATCAGGGACGACCCGCGATCTAATTGCCAAGCATTTATGTTGCTCGGCAACCGTAAATACCGAGTCATAATCCTTAAAGGGATAGTGTAGAATTCTGCGCCCCTGTAGCGAAGCAAAGCTTTATTTCCCCCAGCGCCCCGTGCTTTTTAATTCAGAGAATAAAATGCATAATGAATAATTAATTATCTGCTTGAAGGCACAATAGCTGCCTACTTTTGAATATTCATCACTGACATTATTAATTCACTAGAAATCCCAGGGAACGGCGGGATAGGCTGTTAGCTTAGCTGGAAGACAATCGGATCATGCTCAGCGCTCAGCTCCGGCAGACTTGAAAAGCTGACACATTTCTCTAAAGTTTTCGGATTGATCTGGCTGATGACCACCTGGTTGGAATAGCGAAAACATACACAATGAAGTACAGCAACTTAGGTTGGCTACAAAGCTGCAAATGCCAAACTGCTCAGTCCACCAAAAACCTGATATTTCATATATGAGTTGAAGCCATTATACTGAATCACACACAATGACATCTCATATCTCTTTCAGCAAATGGAATTTTAGGGTCCAGTACTTTAGAGGCACCTGGACATGCTTACCTGCTCTGTGCTATGGTTTTGCACAGAGCATCCTATTCTGGGCTCCCCCCCGCTGGTGCTCCTGGCTCCTCCCCCCTTCTGAATGCCCCCATAGCAAGCCGCTTGCTGTGGGAACACTTGTGCAGGCTCAATCTTGAGCCAGGCTCTGTGTGTGCATTGACTCAGCCCCGCTCTCTTTTCGCAGGCTGTGATTGACAGCAGTAGGAGCCAATGGCTCCCGCTGCTGCCTCCATGTCCAGTAAGGAGAGAGGGAAACGAGAGAGATGCCGCTCTCGTGTACAGTGCTGGATCGAGATCGGACTCAAGTAAGTTTTTAGTGGGGGCTGAGGGGGAACAAAACACAGAAGGTTTTTACTTTAATGTATAGAAAGCATTAAGGTAAAAAACCTTCCGCCTTTACAACCACTTTAACTGGCTAAATAGAAACAATTAGCCAATGTGTATAGATAGATATCAGTGGTGGACAAAGTCACCACAGGTCCCTGAGCATGACTTATATTTTGGCAACTTCTCCATTCAACTATTGGCGAAGTAAAAGATGTATTTACTGTGTATTGATTGAAAGCTAGATAAGGGTGAGTTGTGTTCAGGTCTATATGACAGTGGGAAGTTTCCAGCACCTGTTTGATTCACATCTAGCATACATGGGCCCCTAATTTCCAGAGGACCCTGGTGCAGCTGCATAGTCTGCCCAAATGGAATACCTATCCCTGATAGATAGATAGATAGATAGATAGATAGATAGATAGATAGATAGGTAGATAGATAGGTAGATGAGGGCCATGCCTACGTATGTATGCATGTAATTATGTGCGCCCGCACACACATTGAGGGAAATTCTGGGTGAAATTTATCAAAACTGGAGCAGACAGAATTTGGAGCTGCTGTGCATGGTAAACAATTAGCTTCAATCTTCAGCTTATTCAGTTATGTTTTGAAAATGAAAGAAAGTAGCTAATTGGTTGCCATGCACTGCTGCTCTAGATCCTCGTTTCTCCAGTTTTGATACATTCCCCGCGCTGTAAACTGAGTTGCAATCAACACCTTGCAGGTGAGGGCAAGGCTCCTAGCTACTGACCACAACACCTACCTATATGGCCATAAGTAAGTGGACAGTAAAGGGAGAAATGGCATACAAAAGAATGTACACAACTGTGCGCTTCCTAGCTTGTGACCACTGTTTGCGGAAGGCTCTTTTATGTTCTAGCATGACTGTACCCCTGTGCACAAAGCCAGCTCCATAAAATCATGGTTTGACCAATTTGGCATGGAGGAACTCAATGACCTGCACTGAGCCCTGACCCTATTCAACAGCTTTTGGATAAATTGATTGCGAGGCAGGTCTTTTCATCCAATATCAGTGCCTGACCTCAGAAATGCTCTTTTGGCTGAAAAGAAACAAATTCCCACAGATACACTCCAAAACTTTGTGGAAAACCTTCCCAGAGGGATGGAGGTTGTTAAGTCAGATACACACATACTAAATGTTTGCTGGTTCAGCATGCACTGGCTGACTTTCGGTATGTGCATACTCTTCTTTTTTCAACAGAAGCTGGTCGAAAGACCTCTGTTGAATGGCTTCTGTTGAACAGTCCTGCTGCAAAACCAGTATTTGTTCAGTGCTTGCAGCCAATGGCAATAAGCACTTATCAGTGTATTCTGGCAGAAGGAGGGGAGTCCTCCTGTCAGAATACAAGGACACAGCGGGGGAGAGATCCCTGAATCAACATTGCTTGTGTTGATGTAGGGATCTGTCAGGTGTTTTTAAAAATTAACCTGCTGGTTGAAAGAAAATAAACTTTATGTGTATACCCAGCTTTAGGCTGTTATAGACTCAAGTGATAAGAAGGCATCTATATATAAATAAATGATCTTGCAATGCGATTTTCATTTTTTTGTACACCTGTCAACTCCCTAACTGCCTTTTTTCCTGTTTACCCATTTCTGCTGGTAGGCTCAGATGCTCCATAAACCCCTCAAAAAATGAAAAACAACAGTCATTAGCTGCCTCCTAACCAATACTGCAAGCAGGAGGTGTTTGTTTTAGGGTCTGTATTAGCCCCAAGCTGCATGCAGGCAGTCTATGGAGGTGGATGCAGACGCAGTGGCTGCATGGACACAGGCGCATGTTAAAATTTGACAGCCATGCAGGAGCAGCTGCATAGCTCCAAACTCACACTGTCTGTGCTTGGGGTCGTGCACCCGCTCCAGCTATAGCAATTGTGTTTTTTTCCTTTTGTGATATAGGTTTTAATTAAATGAATAAAAGCTGACCAAGCACCTGTCAGTGTTAAATGGTTTGTCCCAATCCTCTAACTGCCACCTTTGCTTGCCAGCTTGGTCTGTGAAAGCGAGACTAAAGTCCCACTTTCAAAAATGGCGAGCAGGCAGACAATTTATTGCAGAAGAGACATGTTTCTTCTGTAATAAACCTACCTGCCTGTTTACAGTCTTCTTTAGAATGTACACAGTGCTGTGGAAGTGCAGCTCAGTTTACATTCCAGCACAGATCCTGTTTGCCGGGATGATTGAAATCCTGCACATGCACAGGAGTGACACCATCCTGGGCCTGCAAATGAAGATGGACACAGCCTGGCATCCAGAAGAAGCCGGGTATAAAATGCCAGAACTGGCGGGGAATGCTGAACCATTGAAGGAAAGGTATTTATCAGAAGGAAGTTGAAAAACAATAGGCATACTCACCTGGTAATAAACTATGTTGCAGGGGTAACTCTATTGTACTACTGTATTAATGCTAGTGAAAATCTGTATCACATATGTCATTTTTTATTTTGGTCATAGTTATACTTTGTGCTCCACTGTTTTTTTATGTTTCCTTAATAATGGCTAACAAAGTAAACTGTAGACATCTTCAAATCTACGAAAGCAACATTCCTTTTGATGTGGCCCCTACCAGCCTTCAATCTCCTAAAAGGATGCACAATGAGTAAACACACCCGAAGGAATACAGAAAACACTCTCCAGACCACAACTTTCCAGGAACATCTATAAGAGACTGAACAGCTTATTGGTCCACAGAAAAAGAGTGAAAAAACTGGTCTCCGAAAAAGGAAAAGTAAATTTAACCAAATCAAACCACCTTCGAGAAAGAGTTTGCCTAACATAATTACATTTGCCATGATCTAAACGCTATACAAACCATGCAAAAGTTTTATTCTCAAAGTCTATGTACGACTCCTTTAAAATGTAGCATAAATCGATAAAATACAGCGAAAAACGGCTAAAAACGACTAGTAAATGACAAATCAGTATAAGGGGCAAAGAAGCATATTTTCCAACTGACCCTCTAACAGTCTTTTATAAAGAACAGGAACAAAAATGAATGAGTTGTAAAATAATAAATGTACATCAAAGTGCTGTGTACACCTAAGTCCAAATTCTTTTTTAATACAAATCGTCAAATAAAATTCGGGGACCCCTTTCTTTAGGGCTAGAGAATGGAACAACACTAATGGCCCGTACACACGATCCGAAAATTGGACGACAGATCATCTGCCTTTTTTTGCTTAATAGTCGCAAGTAGAAATTGAATAGGTTACTAAAGTCACGAAAATTCTTGTATGACAGAAAAAAATAAATCGGAAGAGATTCTAACGTCCTGCAAGAGCACAACACCAGTGTGAAAGCAAGCGCTTTACAGGCACTAATTTTAGCGCTACAATGCCTGAAAAACGCCTTCAGTGTGAAAGGGGTCTTACTGTACACTTAAAGTGGAAGTCTATGCTAAAACTAAAATCCCTGCATCTATAGACACCCATGATCTAACACTAACCTATCTAGCCCTGTAAAGACAAAATTAGTATACATACCTTTTCTGAAGCCGATCCGTCTTGATCTCCAGCGGCGGAAGCTCTGCAGAAGACACGGCCGACAACAGCTGTGAAATGAATGGGAAGTGACGTCACCCATAGACTTACTATGGGGCTTCCGTTGTCGGATGTGTCCTCTGCACCCACCTACACAGCGAAGCTGCGGCTGACAGCTCAGCGTAGGATCAGGTCGGATCAGCTTCAAAAAAGGTGTGTATACTGATATTTTCTTTACAGAGCTAGATAGGTTAGTGTTAGATCGTGGATGTCTGTAGATGCAGGGATTTTATTTTCAGCATGGACTTCCACTTTAAGCTTTTAGAAGGAGGTACATTATTTACCCAAACATGTTAGTTGCACTTTATGTGATTATTTCTATTAATTCAAGTATTTTGGATCTATAATACCAAGCATCATAACTCCTTGTATGAGGCACTCCTTACTGACCACATACCAAGACTTTTGTGATAAATCAGGGCTCCAACTGGTGCCATTTAGGAGATGAGCAGACCAGGTCCAACTATTGAACACATCTATCCTCTGAGCCCTTTAACCTTGGGTTCTAGCTACCTGGCACAACCTCAAGAAATCGTGGAAGTGTCATCCTATACATCAAAGTGTATAGCCATTTGACCCTTTATAAAAGACTCCCCCAAAAATTCCAGTGACTATTTTGTACATTTTCACTATATCAGTGTACTGATTAGCCATAACGATTGGTCAAATAAAAAATAAAAGTGTACTGGAAACAGCAATTAAAGGCAGGGGAAAAAAATTGTGATTAGATATAACCGAGGAAATGAAAAACACGAAATGTGTCACAGGTTGAATATATTATAAAGGTGAACTCACGCTATAAAAGTAGTAGAACATACAAATTTCCAATTTAATGGAAAGGAAAATCCTAGCTATTAAAGGGCTTTTACCTGACGAAGATGAAAGACCAACTAAAAACAAACATACATGGTAGATCTTGAGGTCAAGGCTGGATATAAACATGTAAATTGCAAGAGCAAATGGCTGCTTGAAGAATTTAAATAAAATTTAATTTGGAAAAAAACATGCGGCTTCCGTGCAAAGTGGCTTGGCTTGGCTACGTGGTGGCTTTTACACAATGGGGAACTCTTGTTTTATTCCCTCGGCTGGAGTATATGACCTCTTGGAGCCTCCAGTACAGAAATTAGATTGAATTCTATTATTCCTCTATGCATGGCAATGGTTTGAGGTGAAATTCCCTGTATATTTTCCCTAAGAATGGTTGTGATTAATGAGGCTGCCATTGTATATTATAAAATTAGAAAACAAGGGCGGATGCAAAGTGAAAGCAGAAAGCGAAAGTCATATTCTTAGAAATGCTAATAAGCCACAAGACCTGTACCTCCCCACTTAGCTGTGACGATGCAATTGAAAAGAACAGTTTTCTGCTTATAGATGTAGCAACAGTTTATGTATTTCACAGTAAATACAATTTATTTATATAATGCACTGTAAAACTACCATAATAAAAAAACAGTCATATTTTCAATTAATTTTAGATATACAGTAAAACCTTGGATTGTGAGCATAATTTGTTCCAGAAACATGCTTGTAATCCGAAGCACTTATATATCAAAAAGCAAATTTCCCCATAAGAAATAATGGAAATTCACATGATTCGTTCCACAACCATTTATTTATAGGTCTCATAGATCATAGCAATGTTGTGTAACCATAAAACGTCCATTTACAAATGGAAGCCTCCACAAGGGGATTAGAAGCAAAATACAGCAGGAGCTACAGAGTATAAAAGGTGCCTTTAAGTGTAGCAATATGGTTACATTTAATGAAGGTACAACATTTAGCAACTCACATGGTTGATGATTAAAACAGGCACATCTAAGTATGCAGGCATCCGGGGGAAAACCTGTCCACATAGACCGCCCTCCGCACCAGCGGCTCTCGCCGCTGTCAGCCTGCAATCGTGACCGGGAAGACTACCCTGCAGTAGAGCGATCTGAAAGCGAGGCTTTAAGCGCTCGTGGAGCACAGCGTGAAAGGAACGATGTTGATGGCGGTGAGGAGGATGATCTATGTGGACAGTTTTACCCCAGATGCCTGCATACTTAGATATGCCTGTTTTAATAATCAAAAATGCTAAATGTTGTACCTTCATTAAAAGAGAGTCCCGGAGCAGAGACAGCAAAAGAATGAGCGCAGGGACGGCATGACAAGTGGGACAGGCAGCAGCTTAGTTGAGCTGTGTTGCTTTAAGGAAAGGGGAGTGGTTTAGGGGCCGGGAGGAAGGTCAGCAGAAGTTTAGTGTGGGGAGGAAGTGACGATTTCAGCATTCTTCTAGGACACACGAGGAAGAAGCTTGCTGGGAAGCCTCCTCTGCTGTGATGGCCGGGTTAATGGAGCAACTGAGGGCAGTGCTATTAGAACAGGGCGCCGAGTGGTTACAGGAACAGGTCAGCGATCATGGAGGAGCAGGCAGCGGTAGCCGCCGGGGGGGTAATACAGCGGCACGCGCTAGGCGGTCCAGGCCGCCTGAGCGGTACAGCCCTGACGCATCCCCAGGTCCGGAGAGTTCCGTTCGGAGACCCAATAGGGGCCCTCCGGCTGCATCCCCGCGCCGCACTCAGCCTGTGTCGGCGGGGGGGGGGCCGGGAGGAATCCGCGCCGAGGACGGAGCTCGGCGGTGGGGGAGACTAGCGGCTCTCTGGCCCCCTCCCCCCCGCGCGTCGGAGATGCGGTGACATCGCGGCCGAGACTGCGAGGGACGGTCGGAGCAGTCGTGCGGCCCAGCGCGGAGGACCCAGTTCACGGGCCGGTGGCCTTTAGACGGTGGCGGCCAGGGGTCCGGTTGTGGCGGCAGGACGATCGGTGAGGGGTGCAGTGTCGACAAGGGTGAATGGAGGAGGGCGAGCGGATGACACCCGTGCCAGGGGGCGGACCCGGAGTCCATCGGTGGAGGTCGCGAGTGGGTCTGGCGTGCCAGGATCGAGGGGACGGGACGCGACGCACAGCCACGCCGGCCCTTGCCCACCGGGTCGCGTCCGCACGGGGGGCAGTCAGCGCATGTGTCAGCAGAAGCGGATGACGACAGGTCGGAGGGTGAGCTGTCCGGGTCAGATGGTGGCGAGGACTCGGGACAACAGGCGGCGATGGAGTCCAGTTCGGCGGCTCGTGGACCCAGTCCAAGGCAGCCCGGTAAGTCTAATTCTACAGCTAATATTTGTACACTTTTACAGGATTTATTGGGTCAAAGTAGTGTTGGGGGGGGGGTTCAGTTACAAGTGGGTCCCCGGGGGTGCTTTCTTCCCCGGTAAGGCAGGGGGCTGCGGGGGAGGCGCAGGATTTGTGGTCAGGGTTAAGAGAGTTGGTCAGGCGGTTTGAGCCGGGCAGTGGCGACTCGGTGTCTCCCACGGGGGCGTGGGTTCGGCAAGGAGGTTCATCTCAGGCAGTTGTGGCGGGCGGGGGGCCGGCGACGGCTCCATTAGCCACTAGTGTACCTGTGGGTGGGGTGACAGTAACGGTGCAGGCCCTCTTACCGGGGGAGGTTACCGCGGCGGGCGGGCAGGATGCTTCGGGGGAGAAGAAAAAGGAGGCGGTCAGGCTTGCGGATGCCGCGAAAAATTAGATGTATATTTGTTTTGAGGCGCCGTTGGGAGCTCACCTCAAGGCGGACGTCAGAGAAAAGATCTGGAAGGATGAGTATGTGGAGATCTTTACGTTGCTCCCCTTAGAGAAATTCAACCTGGATAGGGTGAAGCCGGAGGAGAGCAAGAAGGAGGACGAGGAAAAGCGTCGTTATCGTCTTATTCCCCGCACATTTACCAATTGGCTGCAAGCATTTGCATTCATGGCCTGTGTGATAGGGGAGAAGGCCCCGGAACATTGTTCTGGGCTGTTCATTTACTTGGAGGCCGTTTGCGAAGCATACAGGACGTATGGGGGGGCAGCTTGGTTACGGTACGATGAGCAGTTCCGGCAAAGGATGGCCATCAGACCAGGGCTGCGATGGGATCACAAGGACATCAACTTGTGGATGAGACTGATGACGGCATCTCGTGCCTCCAATCAGTTTTTTCAGGGGGGGGGGGGGGGTCGGAGGTGCCGCAGCCTCAGGACAACCGACCGAGAAAAAATGGGGCTACTGCTGGAAATTTAACGAAGGCACGTGTAAGTACGGCGCAAGCTGTCGCTTCAAGCACGTGTGTTCAGGTTGCGGGGGCAGCCATGCCTTTTTCCAAATGCTTCAAGCGCGGCAAGGGCCGTGCCGGAGATTCTGCGGGTAAAGGGAATGACGCCAATTCGGGTGGAAAGGATGCTTCCCTCTCTCAATAGATATCCCGATAGGGGTGCCGCTAGGTTGTTAGAGGAGGGCTTCGCCAGCGGGTTCAAGATTCCTTGTTCGCTCTTTGCCATTCCCCCGGCGGCCAGGAACCTCCGGTCCGCCCTGCTGCAGCCCTTGGTCGTTTCAGAGAAATTGGCTAAAGACGTGCAGTTGGGGCGTATGGCTGGGCCGTTCACGGAGGTTCCAATGATGGATTTGGTGGTGTCCCCCTTGGGGGTTGTCCCCAAGAAGGAACCGAATAAATTTTGCTTGATTCACCACCTTTCCTTTCCCAAGGGTGGGTCGGTCAGTGATGCTATTGCGCCGGAGGACTGCACGGTATCGTACACTTCCTTCAACGCTGCAGTGGCATGGGTTCGTAGGTGTGGTCGTGGGGCGCTCTGGGCTAAGGCTGATATTGAATCGGCATTTAGGTTGCTCCCGGTACACCCGGACAGTTTCCATTTTTTTTGGGCTGTAAATGGGAGGGAGCTTACTATGTGGACCGTTGTTTGCCCATGGGATGCTCTATCTCTTGCGCGCTATTCGAGACTTTCAGATCGTTCCTGGAATGGGTGGTCAGAGATGCGTCGGGCATCAGTTCGATCATCCACTATTTCTTGTGCGTGGGTCCGGCGGAGTCTAACGTTTGCTCCGTCCTTTTGGGGACGTTGCAATACGTGGCTGACCGTTTCGGGGTCCCTTTGGCCCATGAGAAGACGGAGGGTCCCACGTCGTCCATTGTATTCTTGGGCATAGTGCTGGATTCCTTGAAGATGTAAGGTAGACTACCGGAGGATAAGCTGAAGGCTTTGAAGGCGGAAGTGCGGGGCGTCATTAGGCGGCGTAAGATTCAGCTGCGACAGATGCAGTCACTACTAGGTAAGTTGTGTTTCGCTTGCCGGATAATGCCGATGGGTAGAGTTTTTTTTAGCCGCAGGCTGTCGGCTGCGACGGCTGGGGTGCGGATTCCTTCTCATTTTGTGAGTCTGAATGGTGAGCTGCGGGAAGACTTGGAAGTGTGGCATGAATTCCTTCTTTCAACGGGCGGGCGTTGTGGATGGCCGGGCCCGTCAGTAATTTCAATTTGGAATTGTTTACGGATGCGGCAGGCTCTACGGGGTATGGGGCGTTCTGTCAGGGCAAATGGAGCGCGGCTCCTTGGCCCAAAGAGTGGGAGGAGGCGGGTTTCTTGAAGAACCTAGTACTGCTGGAGCTTTTCCCAATCGTAGTGGCGTTAGAACTTTGGGGGGATTCCTTCCAGAATCTCAAGGTGCGTTTGAACTGCGACAACATGGGGGTAGTCCAAGTGGTGAATCGTGTGTCGGCTGCATCGCAGCCGGTGGTGCGTTTGCTACGACATTTGGTCCTGCGCTGCTTGCATTTGAATGTATTCGTTTATGCAGTACATCTTCCTGGTGTGGATAACACTCTGGCTGACGCTTTGTCTCGTTTTCAGTGGGACAGGTGCCGGGAGTTGGCACCAGCAGTGGAGCAACGCGGGGTTACCTGTCCCAGCTGGATGTGGAACATAGCTTTGGCAGCGCGGTCCAGTGGATTAAACGGTCAGTGAGTGGGGGCACATGGAATGCCCACGCTAAGGTTTGGCAGGAATGGCGGTCATTTGTGCAAGGGCTTGGAGTTTCCCCGGTGGGGCGGAACGCGGGTGTGGCCCTGCTTTATTTTCTTACCTTGAAGATGGAGCGAGGCGTTTCCGTGTCCGCGGTGGATCGGGCACTAGCGGGTTTGGCTTTCCTTTTCAAATGGTATGGTTGCAGGGACTACACAAAAGAATTTTGGGTGAGACAGACGGTGAAGGGGTACAGGAAAGGCCGGAAGGCGGCGGACAGCCGCCGGCCGGTTTCGTTTGTGATGTTGCAGAACTTGTTCCTGCATTTGCACGCTGTGGGCAGTTCGGAATATGAGTGTCACTTGTTCCAGGCAGCATTCGCGCTTGCTTTTTTTGGGGCCCTGAAGGTGGGAGAGCTGGTCAGTTCTTCCAGACAGGCGCAAGGGGGTTTGTTGGTTCAGGACGTGGAGTGTTCAGAAGACTCGGTGGGGATTTGGGTGAGTAAGTCCAAAACGGACCAAGGTGGAAAGGGGATGCAAAGCCTGTTGTTTCGCATTCCTGATGCGTCAATCTGTTCTATACGGGCGGTGGAATCCTTTTGTTCTATGCGTCCTGGACTTGGGGGTTCTTTTCTGATGCATGAGGATGGGTCGGCACTGTCTAGGTTTCAATTTATAGCGGTGTTCAAAAAATGTTTGTTGGCGGCGGGGTATGATCCGAAGGGTTATGCCTCGCATTCCTTTCGTATTGGGGCAGCCACAGGGGCAGCAAGGGCGGGCCTGACGGCAGATGCAGTAAAGCGGATTGGGCAGTGGCTTCATATTCGCCCACATCTGATACATGAGTAAGGGATACTGGTTGGGGGCTATGTTCGGGCTGTGTGGTAAAATGGCGGATGTATCAAAAAAAAAAATGGTTTAGGTTATTTTCAATGTTTTTCAGGTGGTGAGCCCATATTGGTTTGGATTCTGGGTCACTCGTACGTGTTCTGGGGGGCAAGACGAGCCGATATTCGGCCCAATGGAAGGCAGTTGGGGATTCCTCTACGAGAAGCTCAGGTCCGATGGATTGGGGTGCCGGGCATGGTCTGGAGTGGGGTTATGCCAGAAATACAGATGTTTGCATGCCGTGATAGGGCGCCGGATATCCTGGTGCTGCATGCGGGGGGGAATGACATGGGGGCCAGGTCCATGCACCAGCTCATCCGGGATGTTAAATATGATGTTTTAAGGTTGCGCACTGCTTACCTGGGAATGATTGTCATTTGGTTGGATATGGTGGGCAGAACGGCATGGCGTTGGGCCTGGTCGTTGGAAAAAGTCAACAAGGCCCCGGGTAAAAGTTAATAAGGAAGTGGGGAGATTCTTTGTACGGAATGGCGGCCTTGTGGTGCGCCACCGAGAATTGGAGGTGGACACTTGGCGGTACCTAAGGGGTGACGGTGTCCACTTGACTTCCGTTGGCCTTGATCTTTGGGCCCTGGGGTTGCAGGAGGGAATTCAGCGGGCCCTGAGGGTGTGGAGGTGCGCGCAAGGGTAAGGCTTTACCCCTTGCGAGCTGTGGCAGTGTTTGGTTGCTGGAAAAGGAGGTAAAAGTGGAAGTTCTGGAAAAAAGGTGGTACCCATAGGTGGTATGGGGTTTATTGGGTACCTTCCGGTCAACAAGGGTTAACCAGGAAGTGGGAAAATGTTAGGGCACTGCGGACATGTGTACCGCCTCCGAGTCGGTGTCTTGCGACTGGAGGCCTAGGGGATATAGTTTGGTCCCAGTGTCCAAGTTGGAGTTGTGGTCTCTAAGACCACCAGGGTATTGGAAAATGTTAAATGTTATTTAAATGGTTATTTATTTTTATATATAAGAATTTGTTAAATAAATAGGCCGCAAGGCCAATTTTACTTCACAACCTTGTCAGTCGTTATTGGTAAGATGGGTATGTGGGGTTGGGGGCAGAGATGTAGAGGGTAAGGCAGTGCGGAAGATCGGTCCTTAACATGTCAAGAGAGTCCCGGAGCAAAGACAGCAAAAGAATGAGCGCAGGGACGGCATGACAAGTGGGACAGGCAGCAGCTTAGTTAGGCTGTGTTGCTTTAAGGAAAGGGGAGTGGTTTAGGGGCCGGGAGGAAGGTCAGCAGAAGTTTAGTGTGGGGAGGAAGTGACGATTTCAGCATTCTTCTAGGACACACGAGGAAGAAGCTTCCCACCCACCCTCCCCAGGTGGTAAAAAGGGGGGGGTGTGTAGTGGGGAAAGTCAGTATGGTGGTGGCGGTGTTTGGTTGCTGGAAAAGGAGGTAAAAGTGGAAGTTCTGGAAAAAAGGTGGTACCCATAGGTGGTATGGGGTTTATTGGGTACCTTCCGGTCAACAAGGGTTAACCAGGAAGGGGGAAAATGTTAGGGCACTGCGGACATGTGTACCGCCTCCGAGTCGGTGTCTTGCGACTGGAGGCCTAGGGGATATAGTTTGGTCCCAGTGTCCAAGTTGGAGTTGTGGTCTCTAAGACCACCAGGGTATTGGAAAATGTTGAATGTTATTTAAATGGTTATTTATTTTTATATATAAGAATTTGTTAAATAAATAGGCCGCAAGGCCAATTTTACTCCACAACCTTGTCAGTCGTTATTGGTAAGATGGGTATGTGGGGTTGGGGGCAGAGATGTAGAGGGTAAGGCAGTGCGGAAGATCGGTCCTTAACATGTCATGTAACCATATTGCCACACTTGGACGCACCTCTCTTCTCTTTTATACTCAGTTGTGACTTGACGCTACTTGTATATTAAGACATCGCTTGTATATCAAGTCAAAACTTATGAAAATATTTTGCTTGTTTTGCAAAACACTCTCAAACCAAGTTACTCTCAAACCAAGGTTTTATGTAGATGAAAGAGATAAACCTAAAGGTCATCTCCAGCCCTATGAACCCCCCACCCCCAGTCCTTCCAGGCTCCCTCCCTAAATCCCTCCCGCAAATAAGTGCAGGCACACAGGGGGATCCCTTCAGGATAGAGTGATAAAATTTTTGGTACCGATCACTCACAGTGTTCATTCATAACTGAAGCGTAGTAATGTACAGAGTGCTCCAGTTTATTCATCTGCAGTGCAACTGAGGCTGCAGAGAAAGGATTGTGAATCTGTGTCCTCCATTCCTTTCTCAAAAGTGAGACATCAGGGGTCTGTCTAGACCACTGATATTTCAACGCAAGCCCCCCAACAGCATTGTGAAAAATAAGATTGTAAAAAATAATTAAAAAAATTAAGTGCACATTTACACGCATTCTCTGGCCCATACCGTGTAATTAAGTGGTTTGTTCATGCAATTGGAACCCCCTGATACCTTATGAGGACACAGGGGCTGTACGAACACAGCCGCAGGTCCTAATTTGACAAGTGTGCTGGAATGAGAGAGCAGCCCCAAATGCACACTGTCTGTGTTTGGGGCGGTAGACCTGCACCCACACGCCTGTCAAATTAGGACCTGCGGCTGTGTTTGTACAACTGTTGCATCCCCATGGCATAACATAAGCTGCCTGCACACAGCGCCAGCCACATAAAAAAATAGGCTAATTCACACTGTGCAGGCCACAGCGCACATGTGAATGAACCCCAAGACCCCATTCATACACAGAGCTATATTTATCAAATCAATACAGTTAAATCTTTTAGATTTAGCAGGAATTTTGTAAGTTACAGTACTGTACAAAAGTTTTAGGAAGATGTGAAAAAATGCTGTAATGCCTAGTACACACGAGAGTTTTTTCCGACGGGAAAACTGCGATGAGAACTTTTGGCCAAGAATCCCGGCCGTGTGTATGCTCCATCGCAGTTTTTCCGACGGGAAAACTGCCGGAGAAAAAAAAGAGAGCAGGATCTCTTTTTTCCCGTCAGGAAGAAATCCTAGCGGGAAAATCGTTCGTCTGTATGCTTTTCCGACGGGAAAAAAAAACGTGCATGCTCAGAAACAATTCGACGCATGCTCGGAAGCATAGAACTTGATTTTGTCGGCTCGTCGTAGTCTTTTACGTCACCGCGTTCTTGGCAGTCAAAAGTTCACCGGACTTCTCATGTTTTGGTATAAAACACCTGATGTGATTCACAAATATGACCCCTCAGTCTCGTCGCGCTGTTGGCGATGCGGGACTGGTACAGGCTCCCTATTTCATATCTTTTGGCAGTGTTCTATGATCCAACCCTTTTGGTGTGATGTGAGGCTGCTGATACAGAGGGTGGTGGATATATCCCTTCCGCTCGATCCCTTAAACTACTTATTGGGTCTCCCCTTTCCGGGCATACCCAAAAAGGTAAATCGGCTTGTCTCCTATATTTTGTTAGCTGCAAAAAGGCTGGTTCCATTATGTTGGCTGTCTAGTGCACCTCCTCCTTGGCCCAGGTTTCTACATCTGGTGTCTGAGATTCGGAGGATGGAATACTTGACGGCCTCTGTACATGATATAATCCCCCAATTTGATAAAGTATGGGAACCCTGGGATAGATCGGAATATGGGACCCTTGCGCCACTTATCGCACCTTGAAATGTATTAACATTGTATTTTTTCTGATCTGCCTTCTCTTTCAAATCATGTCCCCTTCCCCTCCTCCCTGTTTCTATGTTTGCCACTTGGTGCCTTCCTGAGTTTTTTACTGCCTATTGTATACCCTACATGAGCAACCTTGTCCTTTATGGCTACGATTGCACTTTGGTTATTGATCCCTACTGTAAACCTACAAGTTGTTTACTTTATATATCTTTGATATGCTGTACCGAGCACCCCTGTGCTCTGTACATATGGACATCGCTTAACTGTTTCTCCTATTTTTTTTTTTTTTCTCCCTCTCTTCTTCTTCTTCTTTTTTTTGTGTGTTTTCTTCCCTGTTCTCATTATGTTTTGATATCTGTGTATTGTGCACTATGTAACAATATTTTGTTTGCTCTTTTAAAACTCAATAAAAATTACAATTATAAAAAAAAAGTTCACCGGACTTTTGTCTGAGTGTGTGTATGCAAGGCAGGCTTGAGAGGAATTCTGTTGGGAAAACCGTCGGTTTTTTATCCGACGGAAAAAACGGTCATGTGTACTAGGCATTAGAATGCTTTCAGAGATAGAAGTGTTAATAGTTTATTTTTATCAATTAACAAATGGAAAATAAATGAACGGAAGAGAAATCCAAATCAAATCAATATTTGGTGTGACCACCCTTTCTTTGCCTTCAAAACATAATTAAGTCTTCTAGGTACACTTGCACACAGTTTTTGAAAGAACTTGGCAGGTAGGTTGTTCCAAACATCTCAAAGAACTAACCACAGATCTCTTCATGTAATCCCAGAGAGACTCGATGATATTAGGATCAGGGCTCTGTGGGGACCAAAACATCACTGAAGATAGTTCTTAATGACATTAGTTGCATGTTTGGGGTCGTTGTTCTGCTACAGAATACATTTGGGCCAATCACATGCCTCCCTGATGGTATGGCATGATGGATAAGTGTCTGCCTGTATTTCTCAGCATTGAAGACACCACTGATCCTGACCAAATCTCCAACTTTATTTGCAGAAATGCAGCCCCAAACTTGCAAGGAACCTCCACCATGCTTCACTGTTGCCTGCAGGCACATATTATTATGCCGCTCTCCAGCCCTACAGCTAATAAACTGCCTTTTGCTATAGCCAAATATTTCACATTTTGACTCATCAGCCCAGAGCACTTGCCACCATTTTTCTGCACCCTATCCTACTACCTATGTTTTCGTGCATAGGACATGAAAACAAGGGTTTGCGACTCAATTATGCAACAATGCCCTTTTTATACCCAATCATGTTAATGATTGTCAATTAACCTAATTAGTTGCAAAATATTATTCTAGCTCTTCCTTTAGTACCACTTACTTTGCCAGCTTTTTTTTTTTTTCCCCTGTCCCATTTTTTTGGAGATGTGTTGCTGCCTTCAAATTAAAAATTAACTTTTTTTTTCCTTAAAATTATACATTTTTGCAATTTAAACATTTTTATATGTTTTCTATTGTAATTAAATATGGGTTCATGAGATTTCCAATTATTTGTATTCTGTTTTTATGTAGATTTTACACCGCGTCCCAACCTTTTAGGAACTGGGGTTGTATATATTTCATGGATATTGTTTTTTGTATGTTTACTAATGCCTTTAACTGCTTGTCCACCACCCACCGTCAAATGACGGCGGGTGGAAGACTCTATTGTTCTGATTGGACGTCATATGACGTCGCGCCTTCAGAAGCCACTAGGGGGCGCGCAGGCCGCGTGGCTGGGGATCCGATGCGCGTGCCCGGCGGCCATCGCGGCACCCGCGATTGCCCAGTAACTGAGCAGGGCCGTGGATCTCTGTGTGTAAATACAGAGATCCACGTCCTGTCAGGGAGAGGAGACCGATGGTGTGTCTCTTGTACATAGGGACAACCATTGGTCACCTCCCCCAGTCAGTCCCCTCCCCCCACAGTAAGAATCACTCCCAGGCAACACATTTAACCCCTTCCTCGCCCCCCTAGTGTTAACCTCTTCCCTGCCAGTAACATTTATACAGTAATCAATGCATTTTTATAGCAGGGATCGCTGTATAAATGTGAATGGTCCCAAAAATGTGTCAAAAGTGTCCGATCTGTCCGCCGCAATATCGCAATCACGATAAAAATTGCAGATCGCCGCCATTACTAGTAAATAAAAATGCTATAAATCTATCCCCTATTTTGTAAATGCTATAACTTTTGCGCAAACCAATCAATATAAGCTTATTGCGATTTTTTTTACCAAAAATATGTAGAATACTAATTTCCCTAAACTGAGGAAAAAATTTGTTTAAAAAAAAAATGGATATTTATTATAGCAAAAAGTTAAAAATATTGTGTTTTTTTTCAAACTTGTTGCTCTTCTTTTGTTTATAGCGCAACAAATAAAAACCGCAGAGGTGATCAAATACCACCAAAAGAAAGCTCTATTTGTGGGGAAAAAAGGACGCAAATTTTGTTTGGGTACAATGTCGCACGACCACGCAATTGTCATTCAAAATGTGACAGCGCTGAAAGCTGAAAAATGGTTTGGGCAGGAAGGGGGTGAACGTGCCCTGTAGGCAAGTGGTTAAAGTGGTTGTAAACCCTGTTACACCACTTGTAACTAGAGATAAGCCTATAATAAGGCTTACCTGTAGATACTGTAAATATCTCCTAAACCTGCATGGTTTAGGAGATTTTTACCATATACGTTTGCGCCAACGTCATCGGCACATGCGCACTGAAGAAAAGGCTCGATCGTACCGTTTCTAAAGGGCTTGTGCCGTGACCGGGGGTTCCTGCGCTTATGCATGGGAGTGATGAATCAATCACAGTGCTGAAGCCCGGATATAACTTTGTGAGACATGTCGCTGGTCACAGCGGTGTACGGGGACCACTGCAACAGCTTCGATCTAAGGTAAGTATTTCATAATGAGCTAGTATGTGATGCATACTAGCTCATTATGCCATTTGTCTTGCAGGTTATTTTTTTTTTATATGGGTTTACAGCCACTTTAAAGTCCCATTATTGTGACTGTTTTTTTGTTTTTTTTAAACAAGCCATCATTCACCTCTGAAGGTATAGATATTGCGGAAAAATTTATCTAAAACTTACAACAGAAGCAATGAAATTTTAAGCAGATGAGTAAGCTGTTAGAAACCTATGAGAATGATAAACTGCTTGTTAAGAATATGCAAATACTTTAATGCCCATAGTTTGGGAACAGGTCTACTTTAAAGTGAATGTAAAGACAGAAGGTTTTTTATCTTAATGCATTCTATGCATTAAAGCGGATGTCTACCCAGAAAAAAAAATACATTAAAAATCAAAAAAAAAAAGAAAAAAATGAATAGAAAAAAAAAACTCACCCAAAATGCCTGTTGCTATGCGGAAGTCCCCTAATCTGCCTTCTGCTGTGCCTCTTCCTTGTCCTCGGATTGAGAACTTCCACTTCCTCTTCTTGTGAATGGGGCGCGCTGCCTTCTGGGAACTGTGTGTATCCCAGGAGGCAAGCCGCCCATTCACAAAGCGCCGTGCGAGTGGCACATGCACAGTAGGAAACGGGCAGTGAAGCCGTAAGGCTTCACAGCCTGTTTCCCTTAGTCAGGATGGAGGAGCCTCCGAGCCGGGAGCCTGGCAGCAGCGATCGATCGCCGTGGCAGGACCGACATCGCGGGCGAGTAGGACAGGTAAGTGTCCTTATTAAAAGTCAGCAGCTACACTGTTAGTAGCTGCTGACTTAAAAAAAATAAAAATACAAGCTGCACCTCCACTTTAAGATAAAAAACCTTCTGTGTGTAGCAGTCCCCCTCAGCCCTCCTAAGGCCCCTTTCACACGGACGGACCGTATGTCCGTTTTTCATATAACATAAACAATAGATGAATTGAGCGCACTCTGGATAAGGAAATACAAAAGAAAAACTAAACATAAAACGGGGCGGACGGAATGGGAATGAAACTGAAATAAGCTGTATAAAAACACACGTTAAAAGTCCATATCAATTAGTCCATGTGTGGAATAGCTTGAAGACTATCCGCAAGGAAGGCTGCCAGCTTACAGATAGAAGTGATCTGAAATAAGACAGGAAGAGGAAAAAAGCAGCGCCTTCTAAGCGTAGTAGTATCAGAAATTTATTAGAGCAATATAAAATACAGCGGCAAGAGATACACTCACAAACGAGTATAGTAAGAGGCTTATCTTTAAAGGTTGTCATCCGCTCGACCCGGGAGCTGCGAATCCTGATGTTACAAGCTGGAGTCCCACGTAGTGGTTAGTGGTGGTAAAAGGAACTTCACTCTCGCGGCCGCAGAGATGGGGAAGAATCCTCACTGGAACACAGCTAGCGGAATCGTCACTTCCGGGTATGATGTCAGCGGGGGATGCGCGCGTTCGAAGCATGCGTGCTTCTTCATCAGGCTCCTGATGCATTCCTCTTCATGTCCGCTTTTTTCCTCTTCATGTCCGTTTTTCATCCATCCGTTTTCGGATGAAAAACGGACATACATGTATCCCTATGGGATAGCGGATGTCAGCGGATGAACAGGCGGTCCGTTTTCATCCGGTCCTCCCATAGAGGAGAGCGGCGTTCTGACCGATCCGTTTCTGCACAGTGTGCAGAGACGGACAAGTCATCCGCCGGCTCAGCGGGGATCAACGGAGCGATCCCCGCTGAGCAAGCGGATGTTCACGGGGTGGATCATCACGGGATTCGCCCGTGTGAAAGAGGCCTAATACTTACCTGAGCACCATCTAGATCCAGCGATGTTGCAGAAGTACCTCGGCTGCCCGGGATCCCCCTCCTCATTGTCTGAGACAGCAGCACGGCACCATTGGCTCCTGCTGCTGTCAATCAAAGTCAGTCAGCCAATGAGGGGAGAGAGGGTGCTGGGCCAGGCCGCAGCTCCATGTCTGAATGGACACAGGGAGTTGTGGCTCAGCTCGGGTGTCCCCATCGCAAGCTGCTTGCTGTAGGGGCACTCAACAGGAGGGAGGAGTCAGGAGCACCGAAGAGGCACCCGAGAAGAGGAGGATCTGGGCTGCTCTGTGCGAAACCACTGTACAGGGCAGGTAAGTATAACATGTTTGTTATTTTTAACGGGAAAAAAGGAGACTTTAGTCTCTCTTTAAGATTTAAGTTGCACGTAATTTTTTTTTTTTTCGTTTTGCATGTGGTACAGAAGGGTTAGAAGGGTTACACCTTCTGTTAAGTTTTTATTGCTGTCGGTGTCCCTGTTGAGGAGATTTACCATCTCTGTTTGTCCATTGTCTCTGGTACAGAAAGTTGTCACAGGAACGGGGGGTGAGGGGAAATCTTCTAATGGGGACACCTGTTTTGGTGAAAACTGTCTACAAAACAGATGTCAACTCACATTGGATGTCAACTCTTGCTTTGTCTTTGGGACAGCATGTAATAAAAAGTTTTGACTTTACATACCCTTTAAAAAATAAAACATGCTAGTTTTTCCATTGCCGATTACTTGGCAAAGGCAATATTAATGTGTGTATTTGTCCGAAGTTCCTTTTAAAATCTTCCCTTGTCATCATCTTAAACAACCACCTCGTGTCCATGTTTCTCTTTTTTTTTTTATCAAAGTCTAGGAGTATAATAATAATGAATATGGAGATAAGAGAATCTGGGAAATCAATTTACTGAAAAATATTTGCATATTTTATTAAAAGAAACTGTGAATAAATCCCTCAACAGGGTGGAATAATTCATGATTTGATTTGATTTGTATACATTAGACCCATGAGGGAAAATGAGGAAACTGAGTCATTTCTATAAAGCTCATTCTATTCATGAGTTGGCTTTTTTATTAATCAATATAGGAGGTACGGGGTTAACTTTGAGACTTGCTGATATATTTGCGCTGGAGGTGTGATGATTACTGAGTGTGACGTGTAGTACCATGAATGAGAAACACGGCAAATCTCTGTGTGGGCCTATACTGAGCAGCTTTGATGCATATTAATTTAAAACACAAGTTTGAGCTAATTTGTTTTTCAAAAATGTCTCCCCTTCCTTACAGTTGTAAAAATGGGGAAAAAAAAGCAACTAAGGCTACTTTCACACTGAAGTGCTGGATGCGCTTGCGGTATAGCGGCGCTATTTTTGCCACGATTTTCGGGCGCTAGCGGGGTGATTTTAACCACCGCTAGCGGCCGAAAAAGGGTTAAAAACGCCTGCAAAAATGCTTTTTTGCGGTGTTATTCGGGGGTTTTGGAGGCGCCAACCCATTGATTTCAATGGGCAGGGGCACTATAGGATCGGTATTTTTACCGCTCCTACCGCGCCTCAAAGATGCGGATTGCAGGAGTTTTTTTTACCCTCCTGCAAGCGAACCACTCCAGTGTGAAAGCCCTTGGGCTTACACACTGGATACAAAGAAGTGGCTTTTTCGGGGCGCATTGCAGGCGCTATTTTTAGCGCAATAGCGCCTGCAAAGCGCCTCAGTGTGAAAGGGGTCTTAATAACCTTAGTTTCAGGGTTCTATTCTGCAGTGCTGTCTTTTTGCTGCAAGATGTCCTCAGTCTACCGGGTTTAATGACCAGTGTCATATTGTGAGTGCAGGGTGTCGTGGGCCTGCCCTCTGAGGAGGAGTGATCCTGGCACCCTGCATTTAATAGGTAATGGTGCAGAGTGGACCTCAGTGCTGCTCTCTGCAACACTGAGAATTGTCCACTGCCTAATGAAGACCGAGGAGGACCCTGTGTCATCACATGACTAAAGTATATAAAAAATAAAGCAAAGAAGTACTACTGGGGGGCCTGTCAGTCAGAAGGAGGAGTACTGGGAAGGCGGTAAAGGTAAGGTCAGCGGCCTAATTCTTCTACACTATGCCTAGTTCTTGCTTATTTGCACTACGTCCAATTCAAAATGTCTCACCTCTTGCGCCGCAGCTGGAGGAGTCTTACTCAACCTGCTATATTCTCTGTAATGTAAATGAATGTGTACCTATTCTTTTATTTTTGAGGATTCTTTTTATTTTTAAATAATGTGGCAGTAAAGCAATAGTGCTTAAGTGGAAATCGGATAGGGCCTCTACGCTATCTTTTTGGAAACATCTTGTAAACTCAGTAGACCCCTTACCTATAAGGTCATCTACTTGTCACAGGGCTGTCCCAAAAAATTTGAGAAAGTGTGGAATATCTGGGTGGAATGTGAGTCTACTACTGACACACAAATTGATGGGGGTCCAGACCTCCCGCTTCCTAATAACAGTGGCTAACTAGCTCATACTAAAGGGGTTGGCCCCTCTCCAGTGAGGGTTTCTTCTGTAACCTATATGCATCATTTTACAATGTAGGGGACTTAGGCCCCTTTCACACTGGGGCGGTTTGCAGGCGCTATTGTGCTAAAAACCGAGCCTAAACAGGGCTTTCACACTGGAGCAGTGTGCTAAAAGGACGTGAAAAAAAGTCCTGCTAGCCGCATCTTTGGAGCGGTGAGAGGAGCGGTGTGTTTACCGCTCCTCCACCGCTCCTTCCCATTGAAATAATTGGGACACCGCAGTAATAACGCCCGCAAACTGCGGCTGTAGCCGCCACCGCACCCACCGCCCCAGTGTGAAACCAGCCTAAATAAGATTTATTATCTGTTTGATAGGTTGTTGGCAGGTAATTGCAGTATAACTTGTTAGAAATATCTCACCAAAGGGTTTGTTGTTTTCGTGACCCGGGGTATGCCCAATAGCTATGTCTTGTACTTATTTTCTTGAAACATAATAAAGAGAAATAAAAATAAAAATAATGTGGCAGTACAAGATAAACACAAAAAAACAATATGAAATAAACCAAATAAAAGCCACACAGGGCCAGCAAATCTTGACTAACTAACCTGGACTGGACTGGACTACAATTAATATTAGTAATCCTGACCATCCCACCATCCTGTGTAATACTGTTCATAAAGAAGGCTCCAATATAAAACTTGGAAGAACCCTTGTCTCAAATCAACCTAAGGAGCTCAATCTAGCGTGTGAGGACCCAGTGAAATGCAATGGACATCAAGAATAATTATAAACGAACTATCATTACATGCCAAAGGTATATACAGATATTCCAAAAGTTCACCAGATAGATAGATAGAGGTTGGTTCCACAAGGGACCATGTGTTACCATCCCCATCTTCCTCTACATACAGACTCACCAAATATATCCATCAGGCACATAATCAGAAAGGGGACACTGCTTTAACCAAATCTAACCAAAAGGCCATCATGTCATGCACTCAGAGATTGGAATTGATCGCAGACAGCCAGCAGTTCCACACTTTTAGATGGGCAGGCTCAACTTATGTAGGTGGCTTTATACAAGTGCCAAATTAACCTGTACTTTGCAGAAAGTCGAAGAAGGTACTGCTGGCTTCTTTTGGTGCAATATAATAGCTTTATAGGCATAAAATAGAAGTGTACCAAGGAGAGTTCTAAGAGCTGTTGTGCAGGCCACCCCTTTCATCAGTTCCAAGATCCTCTATAGGGAAAAAACTTTAGGGCTTCATAGGACCTCAGGAGTGCAGCTTCGAGTACAGTGGTGGCATCCTGATCATCCTGTAGCAGCCATCTACAGACAAATACTATCTGACCAGCTAAATAATATTTATATAGACCAAGCAGTTCCAAGCCACCCTGTCGTCAATGCTCTTGCGGTGTACACAGACTAATTCTGGGATGGGAAGACGTTGAATTAAAGGATTTAAAGAATTGCATAATGTTTCTAAAGCGTGACCTCAGTACCCAAAAAGGAGAATTCTGCATAAAATATAGAAACACTTGTAACATTTTCATTATAAGAAGAATTACTTTGCCAATGAACCATAATGGTAGGTGTTTCCAGGCTATTCTTTTGTATTTAGGGCTGGTTTTAAGAAAGCGGGTTGTTATCGGGTGGAGGTCAGGACTCTGTGCAGGACAGTCAAGTTCCTCCACCCCAAACTCGCTCATCCATGTCTTTTATGGACCTTGCTTTGTGCACTGGGGCGCAGTTATGTTGGAATAGGAAGGGGCCATCCCCAAACTGTTCCCACAAAGATGGGAAGATGAAATTGTCCAAAATGTCTTGGTATGCTGCTGCCTTAAGAGTTTCCTTTACTTGAACTAAGGGGCCAAGCCCAACCCCAGAAAAGCAAACCCACACCACAATACCCCCTCCACCAAATGATTTGGACCAGTGCACAAAGCAAGGTCCATAAAGACATAGATGAGCGAGTTTGGGGTGGAGGAATTTGACTGACCTGCACAGAGTCCTGACCTCAAGCCAATAGAACACCTTTGGGATGAATTAAAGCGGAGAGTGCAAGCCAGGCCTTCTCGTCCAATATCAGTGCCTGACCTCACAAATGCGATTCTGGAAGAATGGTCAAACATTCCCATAGACACACTCCTAAACCTTGTGGACAGCCTTCCCAGAAGAGTTGAAGCAAAGGGTGGGCCAACTCAATATTGAACCCTACAGAGTAAGACTGGGATGCCATTAAAGTTAATGTGCGTGTAAAGGTAGGTGTCCCAATACGTTTGACAATATAATGTATCTACAATGCCATTCACTCCTTCATACCCCCTACCCTCAGGCTTCTAACAGCATCTGAGGAACAGAGCACAATATCAAGAGGCTCCATCATAAAGGTGAGCAAACAGGGTGATATCGGCCAACCCTGTCATGTCCCTAGCTGATATCAAAATAAGGCGATAGATTTGTACCACATTTGAGAGTAGGGATGAGCTTCGTGAACATGGGTTCGACTCGAACATCGGCTGTTTGATCGTTCGACGAAGATCGAACATTATGGGCCGTTCATGCCAAATTCGAGTGGCGCGTCACGGCCTATAATTCACTGCGGCATCGCAGTGCATTGCTGGCTGATGATTGGCCAAGCATGCACTATGACCCACATGCTTTGGCCAATCACAGCGCGGTAATAACGGAGAGCCGTAATTGGCCAAAGCCAGGGTGGCTTTGGCCAATCATGGCTCAGAGGAGTAGGTACACGCACCACACTATATAAGGCCGCCTTGAAGTCGGCCTTGTGTAGTGTGTTGGCGTTTGTGAAAGAGAGCGTTACAGAGAGAGAGAGACAGTGTCATTTATATTGAGTTAGATAGAGCGGGCAGGCGAGTCAGTTAGCTGCTGTTACAGTGTGTAGAGGATATATATGCATCCTAGGTGTTGTATATATATTTATACACTGTATTCAGTTTAGCTAGATCCGTTACTGCTGTTCTCTATACTGTGACAGGCAGGCAGGTGATTGTGCTAGCTGCAGCAGAGTTTCACTTAGTGTACTGTGTGCTTTGCATAGCGTTCACCTAAAGCTTACCTGAATACAGTTAGTGGTGTTCTCATAATAAAACCACAGGCAGAGTGCTGCATTAATTTCATGTAGTGTACTGCAGTACTTCTGTCCTTTGCAGAGCGTTCACTTAACCACTTAAGGACCGGACCAATACGGACCATAATGACCAGAGGTGTTTTCACAATTTGGCACTGCGCTGTTTTAACTGGAAATTGTGCGGACATGCAATGTTGTACCTAAACAAAATTTGCGTCCTTTTCTTCCCACAAATAGAGCTTTCTTTTAATGGTATTTGATTGCCTCTGCGATTTTTTTTTTTTGCGATATAAACGGAAAAAGACCGAAAATTTTGAAAAAATATGATATTTTCTAATTCTGTTATAAGAAAAATCGAATAAACTCAGATGTAGTCATACATTTAGGCCAAAATGTATTCAGCCACATGTCTTTAGTAAAAAAAATGTCAATAAGCGTATATTTATTGGTTTGCGCAAAAGTTATAGCGTCTACAAACTAGGGTACATTTTCTGGAATTTACACAGCTTTTAATTTATGACTGCCTATCTCATTTCTTGAGGTGCTAAAATGGCAGGGCAGTACAAAACCCCCCCAAATGACCCCATTTTGGAAAGTAGACACCCCAAGGAAATTGCTGAGAGGCATGTTGAGCCCATTGAATATTTATTTTTTTGTCCCAAGTGATTGAATAATGACCAAAAAAAAAAAAAATTACAAAAAGTTGTCACTAAATGATATATTGCTCACACATGCCATGGTTATATGTGGAATTGCACCCCAAAATACATTCTGTTGCTTCTCCTGAGTACGGGGATACCACATGTGTGGGACTTTTTAGGAGCCTAGCCGCGTACGGGACCCCGGAAACCAAGCACCGCCTTCAGGATTTCTAAGGGCGCAAATTTTTGATTTCACTCCTCACTACCTATCACAGTTTCGAAGGCCATAAAATGCCAAAATAGCACAAACCCCCCCCCCCCCAAATGACCCCATTTTGGAAAGTAGACACCCCAAGGAAATTGCTGAGAGGCATGTTGAGCCCATTGAATATTTTTTTTTTGTCCCAAGTGATTGAATAATGACAAAAAAAAAAAATTACAAAAAGTTGTCACTAAATGATATATTGCTCACACATGCCATGGTTATATGTGGAATTGCACCCCAAAATAAATTTTGCTGCTTCCCCTGAGTACAGGGATACCACATGTGTGGGACTTTTTAGGAGCCTAGCCGCGTACGGGGCCCCGAAAACCAAGCGCCGCCTTCAGGATTTCTAAGGGCACAAATTTTTGATTTCACTCCTCACTACCTATCACAGTTTCGAAGGCCATAAAATGCCAAAATAGCACAAAACCCCCCCAAATGACGCCATTTTCGAAAGTAGACACCCCAAGCTATTTGCTGAGAGGCATGGTGAGTATTTTACAGCTCTCATTTGTTTTTGAAAATGAAGAAAGAAAATCTTTTTTTTTTTTTCTTTTTTCAGTTTTCAAAACTTTGTGACAAAAAGTGAGATCTGCAAAATACTCACCATACCTCTCAGCAAATAGCTTGGGGTGTCTACTTTCCAAAATGGGGTAATTTAGGGGGGTTTTGTGCCATCTGGGCATTCCATGGCCCCCGAAACTGTGATAGGCAGTAAGGAGTGAAATCCAAAATTTACACCTTTAGAAAGCCTGAAGGCGGTGCTTGGTTTTTGGGGTCCTGTACGTGGCTAGGCTCCCAAAAAGTCTCACACATGTGGTATCCCCGTACTCAGGAGAAGCAACAGAATGTATTTTGGGGTGTAATTCCACATATGCCCATGGCATGTTTGAGCAATATATCATTTAGTGACAACTTTGTGCAAAAAAAAAAAAAAAAAAAAAAAAAAAGAATTGTCTTTTTTCCGCAACTTGTGTCAACATATAAAATATTCCATGGACTCGACATGCCTCTCAGCAAATAGCTTGGGGTGTCTACTTTCCAAAATGGGGTCATTTGGGGGGGTTTTGAACTGTTCTGGCATTTTATACACAACATTAGGAAGCTTACATCCACTCTTCTAACCACTTGAAGACAAAGCCCTTTCTGACACTTTTTGTTTACATGAAAACATTTTTTTTTTTTGCAAGAAAATTACATTGAACCCCCAAACATTATATATATTTTTAAAGCAAAGGCCCTACAGATTAAAATGGTGGGTGTTGCATTTTTTTTTCCACACAGTATTTGCGCAGCGATTTTTCAAACACATTTTTTGGGGAAAAAATACACTTTTTTTAATTTGAATGCACTAAAACACTATATTGCCCAAATGTTTGATGAAATAATAAAGATGATCTTAAGCCGAGTACATGGATACCAAACACGACATGCTGTAAAATTTTGCACAAACGCGCAGTGGCGACAAACTAAATACATTTTTAAAAGCCTTTACAGGTTACCACGTTAGATTTACAGAGGAGGTCTACTGCTAAAATGACTGCCCTCGATCTGACCTTCGTGGTGATACCTCACATGCATGATGCAATTGCTGTTTACATATGACGCCAGACCGACGCTTGCGTTCGCCTTTGCGCAAGAGCAGGGCGGGACGGGGGTGCTTTTTTTTTTTTTTTATTATTAATTTTGCTTTTTTATTTTATTTTTAAACTGTTCCTTCCATATTTTTTATTTTTTTTTTATCATTTTTATTGTTATCTCAGGGAATGTAAATATCCCCTATGATAGCAATAGGTAGTGACAGGTACTCTTTTTTTGAAAAAAATGGGATCTATTAGACCCTAGATCTTTCCTCTGCCCTCAAAGCATCTGACCACACCAAGATCGGTGTGATAAAATGCTTTCCCAATGGCGCTTTTTATATCCGGGGGGGGGGGACATTCCCTCCCACTGCTTGTAAAAGCAGTCCAGCGGCTAATTAGCTGCTAGGACTGCTTTTACATGAAAGCCGGCCGCTGGCTGAAAAGAATGATACCAAGATGATACCTAAACCCGCAGGCATCATTCTGGTATAACCATTCAAAGTCCAGCAACATACCAGTACGTTGCTGGTCCTTGTTGGACATGTATTGTAATCTTTTTTTTCATGCAGCCTGTTGGCTGAACGAAAAAAAGAGATTGATCGGTGGGTATGCCCACCATTAGAATACCTCCCTTCATTCACCCACTTCTAATGATGGGCATACATGCACCATTTATATATGCCGAAGCATGGGGGCATCATCCCGCAAAAGTTATGCCGCGTACACACGGTCGGACTTTTCCACGGGCAAGCCTCCGTCGGAATTTCGACCGTATGTACGCGGCATTAGGAGCAAAATCGCTCCTCCGCCCCTGCTGCCCCCATGCTTCGGCATATATGCTCTTTTTTTTAACTGTGGTGGTGAAATCACCTCCTACAACACTGGAGTCGCAGGGATCAGGCCTGTCTCTGTGAACGCTGCAGTTATGTGTGTTGTGTTTTGTAAGCGACAGTGATCGATCGATACTGCACTTGGGTGGCCTGGGCTGGACGGAGGGGCAAAACGCAGGTGCTAGCAGGTATCTGGGCTGATCCCGCTAACACTGCATTTTTGGGAAACCTAAACCGCTGGGGATGCTAGTATAGATCTGATCAGATACTATACCATTAAGGGAGGTGTATGCTTCACGCGTGGGTGTTAGCGCTTCTGGCACTAACCTGACGCTGCCTGGGGCGACGCAGACCCTCTCTGACGCTAAAACCTTTATTGGGTTATATACGGCAGGTGCCCTGACACTATAAAAAGCAAACTAACCAGCGTCACCCGTAACACTTATACGGTGATCACTGGTGAAAGGGTTAACTAGGGGCAATCAGGGGGTTAAAACCTAGCGGCACCAGCATAACTAATACAGCGATCAGAAAAACTATCGCTTAGTGACACTGGCAAAAGGGGGTGAAAGGGTTACCTGGGGGTGATCAAGGGGTTAAACCTTTATTAGGTAATATATGGGGGTACCTGACGCTATAAAAACCTGGCGGCGAACATAAAAAAATAACGGACTACCTAGCGGCATCACCGACACTAATACAGGGATCAGAAAAACGATCGCTTAGTGACAGTGGTGCTAGGGGGTGAAAGGGTTATCTGGGGGGCGATCAAGGGGTTAAACCTTTATTAGGTAATATATGGGGGTACCTGACGCTATAAAAACCTGGCGGCGAACATAAAAAAATAACTGACTACCTTGCGGCATCACCGACACTAATACACCGATCATAAAAACGATCGCTTAGTGACAGTGGTGCTAGGGGGTGAAAGGGTTACCTGGGGGGCGATCAGGGGGTTAAACCTTTATTAGGTAATATATATGGGGGTACCTGACGTTATAAAAACCTGGCGGCGAACATAAAAAAATAACTGACTACCTTGCAGCATCACCGACACTAATACACCGATCATAAAAACGATCGCTTAGTGACACTGGCAAAAGGGTGTGAAAGGGTTACCTGGGGGGTGATCAAGGGGTTAAACCTTTATTAGGTAATATATGGGGGTACCTGACGCTATAAAAACCTGGCGGCGAACATAAGAAAATAACGGACTACCTAGCGGCATCACAGACACTAATACAGGGATCAGAAAAACGATCGCTTAGTGACAGTGGTGCTAGGGGGTGAAAGGGTTACCTGGGGGGCGATCAAGGGGTTAAACCTTTATTAGGTAATATATGGGGGTACCGGACGCTATAAAAACCTGGCGGCGAACATAAAAAAATAACTGACTACCTTGCGGCATCACCGACACTAATACACCGATCATAAAAACGATTGCTTAGTGACAGTGGTGCTAGGGGGTGAAAGGGTTACCTGGGGGGCGATCAGGGGGTTAAACCTTTATTAGGTAATATATATGGGGGTACCTGACGTTATAAAAACCTGGCGGCGAACATAAAAAAATAACTGACTACCTTGCAGCATCACCGACACTAATACACCGATCATAAAAACGATCGCTTAGTGACAGTGGTGCTAGGGGGTGAAAGGGTTACTTGGGGGGTGATCAGGGGGTTAAACCTTTATTAGGTAATATATATGGGGGTACCTGACGTTATAAAAACCTGGCGGCGAACATAAAAAAATAACTGACTACCTAGCGGCATCACCAACACTAATACACCGATCAGAATAACGATCGCTTAGTGACAGTGGTGCTAGGGGCTGAAAGGGTTACCTGGGGGGTGATCAAGGGGTTAAACCTTTATTACGGGGGTTGGGGGGCTACCCTGGACCTAAGGGACCTAACACTAACTGCCCTGACACTTTTACAGTTACAAATGTCACTGATTGCAGTGATCAGTAAATAAATGATCACTGCAATCAGTGACACTGTGACTGGGGGCTGGGGGGTGATCTGGGGGGGGTGATCTGGGGGTGACTGGGGGGGGTGATCATGTGCCTATGTGTCCTGGTGTCAGTGTACTGCTTGTGCACTAACCTGATGTCTTCTCTCCACGGCGCTCCGGTATATGTGAGCGCCGCAGGAGAGATGACATCACTTCCTGCTGCTTCCTCTCTGCCTGTGTTTACATTACACAGGCAGAGGAAGCATTTCATTCGCCGGGAGCGATCATGAGGGGGTGGCCAGAAACCAATGGCCGCCCCCTCATCACAGATCGCTCCCAGAGCGATCCTGACCGCTCACCCATACGAAGGCAGGCACGTACAGGTACGTGATTGTGCCTCCAGGTGCCATTCTGCCGAAGTATATGTACAGTGAGCGGTCGTTAAGTGGTTAAAGGAACCTGAATAAAATTTGTGGTGTTCTCGTAATAGAACCACAGGCAGAGAGCTGCTAGTATTTTCAGTTAGTGTACTGTGTCCTCTGCACAGTGTTCACTTAAAACTAACTGAAGACCTTTGCTGCTTTTCTCATACTAATACCACAGCAGGCAGTGGAGTCTGATAGCAGCATTATATATATATATATATATATATATATATATATATATACACATCCCACCTTTGTGCAGCTACATCTCACTGCAGGCCATTAGTATGTCTGGAAGGCATCTGGAGAGAGGCAGACAGTCACAAGGCAATAAAGGAGGGCAAGCAGGCTCTGTGTCTAGAGGCAACAGTGCTGGTCGTGGACACGGTGCATCCTCATTAGTGATGAGCCGAACACCCCCGGGTTCGGTTCGCACCAGAACCCGCGAACGGACCGAAAGTTCGTACGAACATTAGAACCCTATTAAATACAATGGATGCGAACGTTCGAATTCTAAAGTGCTAATTATAACAACTATTATGCATGTTATTGTCCTAAAAAGGGTTTGGGAACCCGGGTTGTGCACCAGGGGACATGTATCAATGCAAAAAGAAGTTTTAAAAACGGTCGTTTTTCGGGAGCAGTCATTTTAATGATGCATAAAGTGAAAAAAAAAAAGTCAAATATTCCTTTAAATATCGTACCTGGGGGGTGTCTAAAGTATGCCTGTGAAGTGCCACGTGTTTCCCGTGTTTAGAACTGTCCCTGCACAAAATGACACTTCTAAAGGGAAAAAAAGCCATTTAAAACTGCTTGCGGCTTTAATGTAATGTCTGGTCCCGGTAATATGGATGAAAATCTTTAAGAAAAATGGCATAGCTACCCCATGACCCCCCCCCCCCCCACCCCAGCCCATTACCAGCCCCTTTGGGTCTTGTATGGATATTAAGGGGAACCCCGCACATAAAATAAAAAAGGCCCTATATACTCTGAACAGCCGTATACAGGCGGTGCATACAAGACAGGGACTGTAGGTTTGTTCTTATGTAGAATCTGTTTGTAATTTTGAACAGGTACATTGTTGAAGTGTAGCTCCAGCCCAAAAATCTATTTTTAAACTTTTTGGAAAACATAGGTAAGGGTTATCACCCCTGTAACATTTGTTTTGCTGTCTGTGCCCCTGTTCAGAACATTTCACCTCACTTTCCGTCCCAATGACAACTGTTTTTGAAATGTGGTGTTTTTCTTGAAACAAGGATTGCTGATAAAGCATCAGTACAGAGGAGACACCTTTCTCCCATATTTATTCTTACAGGAGAGAATTTTCCTTCCTAGTGGTAGATTTCCTCTCACTTCCTGTTGTCTTCTTGCGTTTGCAAGTAGGAGTCGTTTGTAAGTTGGATGTTTGAAAGTAGGGACCTGCCGTATATACTCTGCAGAAATAGGCCCCTTAGTTGTTGGTGTTGGCACAACACTGTAAGCACTCACAGTTACTCTTGGTTGGTGCTGGAACGCCCTGCTGTCAACTATTATATCAGGAATTTTAATTACATATAATTGTTGAACAGTGGTAGTAAAAATTGGGCCTTTGATGGTGGTGCTGGTGCCACAACACTGTAAGCCCTGACAGTTACTCTTGGTGGGTGCAGCAATGGGCCCTGCTGTGAATTATTAGATCAAGAATTGTAATTGCATGCCCCTGTTGAACAGGGGCTGAAAAATTGGGCCTTTCGTGGTGGTGGTGGTGGTGGTGGTGTTGCCACAACACTGTAAGCCCTCAGAGTTACTCTTGGTGGGTGCAGGAATGGGCCCTGCTGTGAATTATTAGATCAAGAATTGTAATTGCATGCCCCTGTTGAACAGGGGCTGAAAAATTGGGCCTTTCGTGGTGGTGGTGGTGGTGGTGGTGTTGCCACAACACTGTAAGCCCTCAGAGTTACTCTTGGTGGGTGCAGGAATGGGCCCTGCTGTGAATTATTAGATCAAGAATTGTAATTACATGCCCCTTTTGAACAGGGGCTGAAAAATTGGGCCTTTCGTGGTGGTGGTGGTGGTGGTGGCGTTGCCACAACACTGTAAGCCCTCAGAGTTACTCTTGGTGGGTGCAGCAATGGGCCCTGCTGTGAATTATTAGATCAAGAATTGTAATTGCATGCCCCTGTTGAACAGGGGCTGAAAAATTGGGCCTTTCGTGGTGGTGGTGGTGGTGGTGTTGCCACAACACTGTAAGACCTCAGAGTTACTCTTGGTGGGTGCAGCAATGGGCCCTGCTGTGAATTATTAGATCAAGAATTGTAATTACATGCCCCTTTTGAACAGGGGCTGAAAAATTGGGCCTTTCGTGGTGGTGGTGGTGGTGGCGTTGCCACAACACTGTAAGCCCTCAGAGTTACTCTTGGTGGGTGCAGCAATAGGCCCTGCTGTGAATTATTAGATCAAGAATTGTAATTGCATGCCCCTGTTGAACAGGGGCTGAAAAATTGGGCCTTAGGCACTGGTGGCACAACACTACAACCCCTCACAGATACTGTACTTGGAGCACAGCAATGAGCCCTGTTGCAAAGTATTGCTTCAAAAATTGTAATGACACGCCCCTGTTAAACAGGGGCTGAAAAATTGGGCCTTAGGCACTGGTGCCACAACACTCCAACCCCTCACAGATACTGTACTTGGAGCACAGCAATGAGCCCTATGGCAAATTATTGCTAAAAAAACTGTAATTACACGCCCCTGTAAAACAGGGGCTGAAAAATTGGGCCTTAGCCACTGGTGGCGGCACCCATAAACAAAAATGATCTTCCAAGCTATCATCATCAATCGTATCATTGAGGACTCGGAGGAGGAGGATAGCCAGTCAACATAACAGCACAGGCACTCAGCATCAGCATCAGTCTTGAAGGGATGTGACATGTTAAAATCAATTAGTCTGTTATATCAGCATCAGGTGTGTGGTAGCTGGTGGTGATCCAAGACTGGTTCATCTTGATGAAAGTCAGTCGATCAACCGAGTCGGTGGACAGGCGCACCCTGTGATCCGTGACAAATCCTCCAGCAGCACTGAATGTGCGTTCCGAAAGAACGCTGGATGCAGGACAGGCCAGTAGCTCAATTGCATACTGTGCAAGCTCTGGCCAGTGATCCATCCTCAAGACCCAGTAAGCCAGAGGATTTTCGGTGGGGAAGGTGTCCAAGTCTGACCTTGCCCCTAGATATTCCTGCACCATGTTTATCAGACGCTGGTGATGGTTGCTGGAACCGATCATACTTTGGGGCTGCGGACTAAAGAATTGTCTGAACGCATCGGTCAGACGGCCACCTTCCCCACCGCTCCTTCTTTGACTGGCCGAAGCCTCAGCAACTCGTTGTCCAGGACCAGGAGTTTGTAACCTCCCAGTCTCTGGGAACGCGTTGCACAGACCTTTCTGCAAGGCCTCCCGGAGTTGTCTCATCCTCTGCTCCCTCTGCGACGGTAACATAAGGTCCGCAACCTTACCCTTGTACCGTGGATCAAGGAGAGTGGCCAGCCAGTAATGGTCCCTCTCCTTGATCCGAAGAATACGAGGATCCTTCCGCAGACTTTGCAGGATCAGGGAGGCCATGCAGCGTAGGTTTGCTGAGGCATTCGCTCCGGAGTCCTCTGGGTCACTAAGGACGACATGATCCGCAGCCACCTCCTCCCAGCCACGTACAAGTCCACTGGTTTCTTGGGACTGTAAATCATCCCTAAAAGACTGCTGCTGATGATGCTGAGTGCCAGCCTCCACCTCCATGCTGACACAATCCTCCTCCTCCTCCTCCTCCTCCTCCTCCTCTTCCTGTGCGATGGGTGGGACAGAAGGAACACTGTCTGGGTAAAGGGGGCCTTGAGAGGCAAGGAAGTCCTCCTCTTCCTGCCTCTGTTCTGCCTCAAGTGCCCTGTCCATTATTCCACGCAGCGTGTGCTCCAACAGGTGGACAAGAGGTACAGTGTCACTGATGCATGCACTGTCACTGCTCACCATCCTCGTGGCCTCCTCAAATGGTGCCAGGACAGTGCATGCATCCCTGATCATGCCCCACTGGCGTGGAGAAAAAAAACCAAGCTCCCCTGACCCTGTCCTGGTGCCGTAGTCGCACAGGTACTCATTGATGGCCCTCTGCTGCGTGTGCAGCCGCTGCAGCATGGCCAACGTTGAGTTCCACCTGGTGGGCATGTCACATATAAGGCGGTTCTTGGGCAGGTTCAACTCCTTTTGCAGCTCAGCCAGGCGAGCACTGGCATTATAAGATCTGCGGAAATGCACACAGACTTTCCTGGCCTGCCTCAGGACATCCTGTAAGCCCAAGAACCGCTGCACCACCAGGTTAAGGACGTGAGCCACACAGGGCACATGGGTCAGTTGTCCCTGTCGGAGGGCGGAGAGGAGGTTGGTGCCATTGTCGTAAACCACCATTCCTGGCTTAAGCTGGCGTGGCGTCAACCACCTCTCGGCCTGCCCCTGCAGAGCAGACAGGACCTCTGCCCCAGTGTGGCTTCTGTCCCCCAAACACACCAGCGCAAGCACGGCATGGCATCTTTTTGCCTGCGTACTTGCGTAGCCCCTTGAACGCCTACGGAGCACCGCTGGTTCCGAGGACAAACCACAGGAAGAGGCCATGGAGGAAGAAGAAGAGGAGGGGTGGAGGAGAGAGGTGTGTCACAACCAGTAGTAGCATTTTGGAGGCGTGGCGGTGGAACAACCTCCAACACTACTGCACCTTGTCCTGCATCCTTCCCAGCTGCCAAAAGAGTGACCCAATGGGCCGTGAAAGAAAGGTAACGTCCCTGTCCATGCCTGCTGGACCATGAGTCAGCGGTAATATGCACCTTACCGCTGACCGCCCTGTCCAGCGAGGCCAAGACATTGCCTTCCACATGCCGGTAGAGAGCCGGAATAGCCTTCCGTGAGAAAAAGTGGCGTTTGGGAACCTGCCACTGAGGAACCGCACATTGCACAAACTCACGGAAGGGGGCCGAGTCTACCAACTGAAAAGGCAGCAGTTGAAGCGCTAGCAATTTAGCCAAGCTAGCATTCAACCACTGGGCATGTGGATGGCTGGGAGTGAACTTCTTTTGACGGTCCAGCAGCTGGGGCAGGGAAATTTGCCTGCTAGAATCGGACGTCGGTGTACTGCTAGCAGAGTGGCCGCAAGTACTTGGCTGTGACACACCTAATTCTACACCTTCATTCCTCTCAGTGCATGTTTCAGAGAGGACTGAAGTTATAGTGGGGTTGGAGATCCCAGCTGATGCGGTGCAAGGAGAGGTCCGCTTTGTTCTTTGGTGTGGGTCTTTGAGGTAGGCTTGCCAACGAGCTGCATGGCAGGTCAACATATGTCTGGTCAGGCATGTGGTACCCAAGCGGCTGATGTTTTGGCCACGCGATATACGCTTGAGACATATGTTGCAAACAGCAGCTGTGCGATCTGATGCACTAGCCTCAAAAAAGGCCCACACCAAAGAACTTTTTGAATGACGGGCAGAGGCAGCGCCCTGCACAGGCGGAGCTCTGCGGTGTGATTCCGTCGGTGTACTGCCCTTACGCTGGCCACCAAAGGGCATCCTGCCTCGTTGGAGATGTGCATCCTCCTCATCCTCCTCCTCCTCCTCTCTCCTATTAGGCACCCACGTGGAGTCAGTGACCTCATCATCACCTCCCTCCTCATCACTGGAGCCAATCTGGCAGTATGCTGCAGCTGCTGGAACATGACTGCCAGATTGGTGTCCTTCTTGAGCATCCCCTCTGTCTGCTCTCACGCTACTGCCTTCCTCTAGCTGGGTTTCATCATCAGACCTTTCGAAACGCTGGGCATCCTCCTGGAGCATGTACCCAACACTGTGCTCAAACAGTTCGGGGGACTCCTCAGGAGGAGGACATGGTGGGTCTAGGGAAGGAGTGACTGATGATGAGTCTGACATTGATACCAGGGAAGAGGACGCTTTGGCAGCTGCTTTTCCAGTACCCTGAGCCTGGGTGAGAGAGGATGAGGAGGAGGAGGAGGGCTTGGTCATCCACTCTACCAAGTCTTCGGCATGATGTGGCTCAACATGTCCTGCTGCCGAAAAGAAGGACAAGCGTGTCCCATGGCCATGTGCTGATGACAATGCACCGCGTCCACGACCAGCACTGTTGCCCCCAGACACAGAGCCTGCTTGCCCTCTTTTATTGCCTCCTGACTGTCTGCCTCTCCTTGTTTGCCTTCCAGACATTCTAATAGATGGCCTGCAGGGAGATGGGAAAAAAGCAATAAGGGCTACCTTCAGGTGTCCTTCTCTGTCCCTTTACTTAAGGATTTCTAAATATGGTTGAGGATGATTGCTTTTGCACAGAATAGCACAACGACAATTTCCCTGACTGTCCAAAAAAACGAGGATTTCAAAGATGGTTGATGAGGAATGCTTTAGCACACTATAGCACAAGGAGAATTCCCTCACTGTCCTTCCCTGTCCCTAGAAACAAGGATTCGCACAGTAAAAGACACTGACACTCTCCCTACCTATAGTTTTCTGTCCCTAGAAAAAATGTTTTTTTAAAGCACATTATAGCACAAGGAGAATTCCCTCACTGTCCTTCCCTGTCCCTAGAAACAAGGATTCGCACAGTAAAAGACACTGACACTCTCCCTACCTATAGTTTTCTGTCCCTAGAAAAAATGTTTTTTTAAAGCACACTATAGCACAAGGAGAATTTCACTCACTTTCCTTCTTTGTCCCTAGAAACAAGGATTATCACAGTGAAAGAAACTGACACTCTTCCTTCCTATAGTTTTCTGTCCCTAGAAAAAATGTTTTTTTAAAGCACACTATAGCACAAGGAGAATTCCCTCACTGTCCTTCCCTGTCCCTAGAAACAAGGATTCGCACAGTAAAAGACACTGACACTCTCCCTACCTATAGTTTTCTGTCCCTAGAAAAAATGTTTTTTTAAAGCACACTATAGCACAAGGAGAATTCCCTCACTGTCCTTCCCTGTCCCTAGAAACAAGGATTCGCACAGTAAAAGACACTGACACTCTCCCTACCTATAGTTTTCTGTCCCTAGAAAAAATGTTTTTTTAAAGCACACTATAGCACAAGGAGAATTTCACTCACTTTACTTCTTTGTCCCTAGAAACAAGGATTATCACAGTGAAAGAAACTGACACTCTTCCTTCCTATAGTTTTCTGTCCCTAGAAAAAATGTTTTTTTAAAGCACACTATAGCACAAGGAGAATTCCCTCACTGTCCTTCCCTGTCCCTAGAAACAAGGATTTGCACAGTAAAACACACTGACACTCTCCCTACCTATAGTTTTCTGTCCCTAGAAAAAATGTTTTTTTAAAGCACACTATAGCACAAGGAGAATTCCCTCACTGTCCTTCTTTGTCCCTAGAAACAAGGATTATCACAGTGAAAGAAACTGACACTCTTCCTTCCTATAGTTTTCTGTCCCTAGAAAAAATGTTTTTTTAAAGCACACTATAGCACAAGGAGAATTCCCTCACTGTCCTTCCCTGTCCCTAGAAACAAGGATTCGCACAGTAAAAGACACTGACACTCTCCCTACTGTGAGGGGCTTAGCTCGGCAGCGGGAGTGTGTGACCCCCGGGATGGGCTCCCCACACAAAAACAGGCCCAGCAAACGGAGGTTGTGGTTTTCAAAATCAAAAAGGTGCGGTTTATTTTCTATTTACAGTGACAAAACACAGCAAAGCAAAAGAAACATAAACAAAATAAATCCTGGTCAACTTGACCTCTGACTAAACATACAGGTTTCCTAACTAACAACTGGGATCAGCCTAGTGCTGTCCTAGTCCCTAAGTCCCTGGTTTTAAATGTCCAAGCAAATAGCCACACAGGCTTTGTCTCACCGCACAGGGGTTCACTCTCCCTAGACAGTCCACACAGGTCTGGGTCCAGGCATGAGCAAACAGCTAATGAAGCTGGGAGTTCTTATAGAGGCCTAAATGAGCTGACAAGCTTCAGCTGGTCTCATCAACTCCCTGTCTGCACGACGCCCCACACTCTCCCTAGAGGTATGAGTCATCCATGAGCCCACTAGCCTCAGCTGGGCTTATACAACTCTCCACCTAGTTGTATAAGTCGGCGTAAAGCCTGAATCTGGGCGAAATATATCTACCCCCCTGGATGCAACCAGGTGACTTTACCTTCCTGCTGTCACATACCCCCCCTCTTGTTTTAACCTCGGGGTTGGAACACCAGCAATCAGGCATTCATGTACTCGAGACAAAGCATCCACATTCCCCATTTGAACGCCAGGGCGATGCTTTACTGTGAAGTTGAATTCCTGGAGGGCCAGGAACCACCTATTCACTCTTCTATTTGTTTCCTTGTTTTGAGCCATCCACTTTAACGGAGCGTGATCCGTAACCATGTCAAAGTGCTTACCTAGCAGGTAGTACCGAAGGGAATCTAGAGCCCACTTCACCGCTAAACACTCCTTTTCAACGGTGGCGTAATTTACCTCATGGGACTTCAACTTCCTGCTGAGGTAAATGACTGGGTGCTCTTCCCCGTTCCAGACCTGGGACAATACTGCTCCTAACCCCACCTCTGACGCATCACTTTGTACGACAAAGTCTTTAGAGAAGTCGGGTGAGTACAACACTGGCTGGCTACATAAGGCTTGTTTCAAGAATTGGAATGCTGCCTCAGCCTCGGGGGTCCATTTAATCATGACCGACCCTTTCCCCTTCGTCAGGTTGGTTAGGGGCACAGCCTTAGAAGCAAAGTGGGGAATGAATCGCCGATAATACCCAGCGATTCCCAGAAAGGCTCGTACCTGCTTCTTGCTGTTGGGACGTGGCCAACTCTGGATGGCCTCGACTTTGTTGAGTTGGGGTTTTATTACTCCCCTCCCAATGGTGTACCCAAGATATTTGGCCTCCTCCTGCCCAATGGTACACTTCTTGGGGTTAGCCGTAAACCCCGCTTCCCGAACAGAGTCCAGGACTGCTTGCACTTTTGGCAGATGTGAGGCCCAATCTGTGCTATGGACAATTACGTCATCCAGGTAAGCCGCAGCATACTTCCGATGGGGCCTCAGCATCTGGTCCATTTTCCGCTGGAATGTGGCCGGCGCATTCTGTAACCCGAACGGCATTCTTTTATATTGGAACGCCCCGTCTGGGGTTACAAATGCGGTTTTCTCTTTGGCCGACTTGGCCAGGGGGATTTGCCAATACCCTTTTGTGAGGTCAAGAGTCGTCATGTATCGGGCTGTTCCCAGCCGGTCGATCAACTCATCTATACGTGGCATGGGGTAGGTGTCAAATTTTGTAACTTTGTTCAACTGATGAAAATCGTTACAAAATCGCCAGCTCCCATCCGGTTTAGGCACCAACACAATGGGACTAGACCAATCACTTTGGGACTCCTCTATCACCCCTAAGTTCAGCATTTTCTGTACTTCCTCCCGTATTGCCTCCCGTCGGGCCTCTGGGATCCGATAGGGTTTTAACTTCACCCTTTCACCGGGCGGGGTAATGATGTCATGCTCTACCCCAGATGTTTGTCCCGGCAGCTCAGAGAATACCTCCTTGTTGCGAAGCACAAACTCCTTAACCTCCTGTTGTTGGGGTTGTGACAAGGTGGCTGCTATTCCAACCTCAGGAATCACGCAACCAGTTTGAGCTGGTGACCAAGTGTCTGCGACTAGGGACTCTCTATCCCTCCAGGCTTTCAACAGATTAACATGATAGATCTGTTCGGGCTTTCGCCTTCCTGGTTGTCTGACCTTGTAATTCACTTCGCTCACTTTTTCCATTATCTCGTAGGGGCCTTGCCATTTGGCAAGGAATTTACTTTCAACCGTAGGGACAAGTACCAGTATCCTATCCCCCGGGGAAAAGGTACGGGTCTTGGCTCCACGGTTGTACACTCTCTGCTGTGCTAACTGCGCTTGGGCCAAATGTTCCTTCACGATGGGCATTACCTGTGCAATTCGGTCTTGCATCAGGGCGACATGCTCAATCACACTCCTGTGGGGAGAACTCTCACTTTCCCAAGTTTCCTTGGCAATATCCAACAGCCCTCTTGGGTGTCTCCCATACAGTAACTCAAAGGGGGAGAATCCCGTAGAGGATTGGGGCACCTCCCTAATAGCAAACATCAGATAAGGAAGTAGACAGTCCCAATCCTTTCCATCCCTATCCACCACTTTCTTCAACATTTGTTTTAGGGTTTTGTTGAATCTTTCAACCAGCCCATCGGTTTGGGGGTGATACACAGATGTACGTAATTGCGTCACTTTGAATAATTTACACAGCTCCTTCATAACCCGGGACATAAAGGGTGTACCTTGGTCCGTAAGCAGTTCTTTACAAATACCCACCCGGCTAAACACAAGAGATAGCTCTTTGGCTATGGTTTTGGCCGAGGTATTTCGGAGAGGGATCGCTTCTGGATAACGGGTGGCATAGTCCATTATAACTAATATGTACTGGTGCCCCCTAGCGGACTTGATTATAGGACCTACCAAATCCATGGCGATCCTCTCAAACGGGACCTCAATGATGGGTAGAGGGACCAGCGGGCTACGGAAATGTGGCATCGGGGCCGACCTCTGACACACAGGGCAGGAGGAACAATAATTTTCTATGTCCTTCATCACCCCCGGCCAATAGAATCTCTGTAATACCCTCTCTCGGGTTTTCTCTGTCCCCAGATGACCTCCAAGAATGTGCCCATGGGCCAACTCCAACACCAACTTCCTGTAAGGTTTGGGCACCACAAGCTGCTCAACGGTTTCTTCTGCCCTTTTTGCCACCCGATACAGTAGGTCCTTCTCTACGCTGAAGTATGGGTAAGTGCAGGTATTATCTGGGTTCACTAACTCGCCATCTATTTTCACTACGTTTTCCCGTGCCTTTATTAGGGCGGGGTCTTTCAACTGTTCTGTGGCAAAGTTTTCCCTGTGAACCTCAAGATCAGAAAACTCCACAGACGGTAGGTTTTCGTCTGAGGAGGTTGGCTCCTCTCCAGTTTCTTGAGTCTCCCCTGCCAATACTGATAAGGGAAATTCCGGAGAGTCCTCACCACTCTCAGGGGAGTTCTGGCTATCACATTCCTGGTACATAGGGGCACCAGTGGGGGGCTCAGGATCATCCCACAGTTCCCAGAACTTCGGAAAATCCCTTCCCACAATGGCGTCATGCGGTAACTGAGATACTAAGCCCACTGGATGAGAGAGGGTACCTTTGGGGGTCTCGAAACACACTGCAGTCACTGGATACTCTCGGGTGTCCCCATGCACACAAATAACAGCTACCTTGCTATTCCCAGAGACCTCTGTTTTAACTAACTCAGCCTTTATCAGGGTCACAAGGCTACCTGAATCCAGCAATACCACAACATTTCTACCATTAACACACATTTTGCATAAATGTTTCTCAGTTCCTCGAATGGCAGTGCATGCGACTGTCGCACACAGCGACTGACGTCTGCCCGTCAGAAAGTCACACTGCATGGGTTCCTCCACAACCGGGCAATTGGCTGCAATATGCCCCGCTTGCCGGCAGCGGTAGCAAACGATCCTTCTTGCCGCCTCTTGAGCCGCTGATTTCCCAGGCTGTTCTCGCCAAACTTGGGGTAGAGCTCCCACCCTCTCACTCTCTCCACCCTCACCCCTTGGAATCCTCTTATCCGCCCCTGGGGATGGTCTGGTCTTAGGGTGGAAAGTCCGAGAGTCTCTGGAAGAGGCCGTCAGGTTCTCTGTAGCCAAGTATTTCTCCACACGATCCACAAGACCATCGGCCGTCTCTGGGTCTCCATGGCTTACCCACTTTTGGATGGCAGTAGGAAGAGCTCTCAAAAACCGATCCATTACAACACGTTCCACAATCTTTGGTGCGGACAAAGTCTCTGGCTGTAGCCACTTTCTGCTCAGGTGAATGAGATCATACATTTGAGACCTGGGGGGTTTTCCAAGCTGGAAAGTCCAGTTATGCACACGCTGAGCCCGGACAGCCAGGGTGACACCCAGCCTTGCCAATATTTCAGCTTTTAGCATCACATAGTCTTTTGCTTGGTTAGGCTCTAGGTCATAGTAAGCTTTCTGCGATTCACCAGTTAACAGAGGAGCCACCAGTCCAGCCCACTGCTCCTCAGGCCACTTTTCTCTTTCAGCGGTCCTTTCAAATGTGGTCAAAAATACCTCTGGATCATCCTCTCCAGTCATTTTTGTCAATAAACGACTCACCCCAAAGGACGCGGTATTAGTGGGACGGCTTTCCTCACTGGTCTGCGGACGTTGCTGCATTACTGATTCCATTTGTTGTTGTAGTCTCTGCTCTTGCTTCTGCAACAGGTCTATGAAGCGGGCCTCAGATTGCTGCTGGGCTTGTTGCTGAGCCTCCAGACTCTGTTGCAAAGTTGCGTTTGTCTGCTGCTGGGCTGCAAGGCTCTGTTGATGAGCTTGCTGCTGGGCTGCAAGGCTCTGTTGATGAGCTTGCTGCTGGGCTGCGAAGTTCTGTTGTTGAGCTGCAAGGCTCTGTTGATGAGCTGCAAGGCTCTTTTGCAAACCTGCATTTGTCTGCTGTTGATTGGCATTTGCTAGAGCCAGCTGTTTCAGTATCTCCTCCATGCTGGCTTAAAAAAAACTGCCACTGGTTCTCCACCAACTGTGAGGGGGTTAGCTCGGCAGCGGGAGTGTGTGACCCCCGGGATGGGCTCCCCACACAAAAACAGGCCCAGCAAACGGAGGTTGTGGTTTTCAAAATCAAAAAGGTGCGGTTTATTTTCTATTTACAGTGACAAAACACAGCAAAGCAAAAGAAACATAAACAAAATAAATCCTGGTCAACTTGACCTCTGACTAAACATACAGGTTTCCTAACTAACAACTGGGATCAGCCTAGTGCTGTCCTAGTCCCTAAGTCCCTGGTTTTAAATGTCCAAGCAAATAGCCACACAGGCTTTGTCTCACCGCACAGGGGTTCACTCTCCCTAGACAGTCCACACAGGTCTGGGTCCAGGCATGAGCAAACAGCTAATGAAGCTGGGAGTTCTTATAGAGGCCTAAATGAGCTGACAAGCTTCAGCTGGTCTCATCAACTCCCTGTCTGCACGACGCCCCACACTCTCCCTAGAGGTATGAGTCATCCATGAGCCCACTAGCCTCAGCTGGGCTTATACAACTCTCCACCTAGTTGTATAAGTCGGCGTAAAGCCTGAATCTGGGCGAAATATATCTACCCCCCTGGATGCAACCAGGTGACTTTACCTTCCTGCTGTCACACTACCTATAGTTTTCTGTCCCTAGAAAAAATGTTTTTTTAAAGCACACTATAGCACAAGGAGAATTTCACTCACTTTCCTTCTTTGTCCCTAGAAACAAGGATTATCACAGTGAAAGAAACTGACACTCTTCCTTCCTATAGTTTTCTGTCCCTAGAAAAAATGTTTTTTTAAAGCACACTATAGTACAAGGAGAATTCCCTCACTGTCCTTCCCTGTCCCTAGAAACAAGGATTCGCACAGTAAAACACACTGACACTCTCCCTACCTATAGTTTTCTGTCCCTAGAAAAAATGTTTTTTTAAAGCACACTATAGCACAAGGAGAATTCCCTCACTGTCCTTCCCTGTCCCTAGAAACAAGGATTCGCACAGTAAAACACACTGACACTCTCCCTACCTATAGTTTTCTGTCCCTAGAAAAAATGTTTTTTTAAAGCACACTATAGCACAAGGAGAATTCCCTCACTGTCCTTCCCTGTCCCTAGAAACAAGGATTCGCACAGTAAAAGACACTGACACTCTCCCTACCTATATTTTTCTGTCCCTAGAAAAAAATTTTTTTTAAAGCACACTATAGCACAAGGAGAATTTCCCTCAGTTTCCTTCTTTGTCCCTAGAAACAAGGATTATCACAGTGAAAGAAACTGACACTCTTCCTACCTATAGTTTTCTGTCCCTAGAAAAAATGTTTTTTTAAAGCACACTATAGCACAAGGAGAATTCCCTCACTGTCCTTCCCTGTCCCTAGAAACAAGGATTCGCACAGTAAAAGACACTGACACTCTCCCTACCTATAGTTTTCTGTCCCTAGAAAAAATGTTTTTTTAAAGCACACTATAGCACAAGGAGAATTTCACTCACTTTCCTTCTTTGTCCCTAGAAACAAGGATTATTACAGTGAAAGAAACTGACACTCTTCCTTCCTATAGTTTTCTGTCCCTAGAAAAAATGTTTTTTTAAAGCACACTATAGCACAAGGAGAATTCCCTCACTGTCCTTCCCTGTCCCTAGAAACAAGGATTCGCACAGTAAAACACACTGACACTCTCCCTACCTATAGTTTTCTGTCCCTAGAAAAAATGTTTTTTTAAAGCACACTATAGCACAAGGAGAATTCCCTCACTGTCCTTCCCTGTCCCTAGAAACAAGGATTCGCACAGTAAAACACACTGACACTCTCCCTACCTATAGTTTTCTGTCCCTAGAAAAAATGTTTTTTTAAAGCACACTATAGCACAAGGAGAATTCCCTCACTGTCCTTCCCTGTCCCTAGAAACAAGGATTCGCACAGTAAAAGACACTGACACTCTCCCTACCTATAGTTTTCTGTCCCTAGAAAAAATGTTTTTTTAAAGCACACTATAGCACAAGGAGAATTTCACTCACTTTCCTTCTTTGTCCCTAGAAACAAGGATTATCACAGTGAAAGAAACTGACACTCTTCCTTCCTATAGTTTTCTGTCCCTAGAAAAAATGTTTTTTTAAAGCACACTATAGCACAAGGAGAATTCCCTCACTGTCCTTCCCTGTCCCTAGAAACAAGGATTCGCACAGTAAAACACACTGACACTCTCCCTACCTATAGTTTTCTGTCCCTAGAAAAAATGTTTTTTTAAAGCACACTATAGCACAAGGAGAATTCCCTCACTGTCCTTCCCTGTCCCTAGAAACAAGGATTCGCACAGTAAAACACACTGACACTCTCCCTACCTATAGTTTTCTGTCCCTAGAAAAAATGTTTTTTTAAAGCACACTATAGCACAAGGAGAATTCCCTCACTGTCCTTCCCTGTCCCTAGAAACAAGGATTCGCACAGTAAAAGACACTGACACTCTCCCTACCTATAGTTTTCTGTCCCTAGAAAAAATGTTTTTTTAAAGCACACTATAGCACAAGGAGAATTTCACTCACTTTCCTTCTTTGTCCCTAGAAACAAGGATTATCACAGTGAAAGAAACTGACACTCTCCCTACCTATAGTTTTCTGTCCCTAGAAAAAATGTTTTTTTAAAGCACACTATAGCACAAGGAGAATTCCCTCACTGTCCTTCCCTGTCCCTAGAAACAAGGATTCGCACAGTAAAACACACTGACACTCTCCCTACCTATAGTTTTCTGTCCCTAGAAAAAATGTTTTTTTAAAGCACACTATAGCACAAGGAGAATTCCCTCACTGTCCTTCCCTGTCCCTAGAAACAAGGATTCGCACAGTAAAACACACTGACACTCTCCCTACCTATCCTTCTCTTTCCCTAAACTAAAGGAATCCAGGTTAAGCAAGAAAAAAATAAATGTCACTGTCCCTGCCTATATTTCTCTTTCCCTGCTCCGGAACACACTACACTAGGCCGCCGTGCTGGCGGCCTTTTATAGTGTGGGGCGTGTACTAAACACCCTCAGCAATAATTGGCCACAGGCATCCTGCCTGTGGCCAATCATTGCTCTCCTCGCTGCCGGCGCTGTGATTGGCCAAGCATGCGGGGTCACAGTGCATGCTTGGCCAATCACAGCGCCTGGATGACACTGCAATGGCGTAGTGCATTGTGGGCCGTTCGCGTCACTCGAATTTGGCGCGAACGGCCCAAATCGTTCGATCTTCGTCGAACGATCGAACAGCCGATGTTCGAGTCGAACGTATGTTCGACTCGAACACGAAGCTCATCCCTAATCCTCATCACCACGTGGCCGTGGGACACGCTTGTCCTTCTTTTCGGCAGCTGGCCATGTTGAGCCGCAACATGCCCATGATTTGTTAGAGTGGATGACCAAGCCGTCCTCATCCTCCTCATCCTCTTTCACCCAGGCTCAGGGTACTTTGTCTGGCAAAGCAGCTGCCAAAGCGACCTCTTCCCTCGGCTCAATGGCATCAGTCACTCCTTCCCTAGCCCCACCATGTCCTCCTGAGGAGTCCCCCGAACTGCTTGACCACAGTGTTGGGTACATGCTCCAGGAGGATGCCCAGCGTTTTTAAGGGTCCGATGATGGAACCCAGCTAAAGGAAGGCAGTAACGTGAGCCCAGAGAGAGGGGGTAGTAACGTGAGCCCAGAGAGAGGGGGTGCCCAACAAGGACAGCTATCTGGCAATCATGTTCCCCCAGCTGCAGCATACTGCCAGATTTGCTCCAGTGATGAGGAGGGAGGAGATGATGAGGTCACTGACTCCACATGGGTGCCTGATAGGAGAGAGGAGGAGGAGGCACATCTCCAACGAGGCAGGATGCCCTCCAGGGGCCAGCTTAAGGGCAGCACACCGACTGCATCACACCACAGAGCTCCACATGTGCAGGGCGCTGCTGTCTCTGCACGTTATTCCAAAAGTTCTTTGGTGTGGGCCTTTTTTCAGACGTGTGCAGCAGATCGCACCGTTGCCATTTGCAACATATGTCTGAAGCGTATCTCACGTGGCCAAAACATCAGCTGCTTGGGCACCACATGCTTGACCAGACATATGTCGACCTGCTATGCAATCCGTTGGCAGGCGTACCTAAAAGACCCACAGCAAAGAACAAAGCGGACCTCTCCTTGCTCCTCATCAGCTGGGATCTCCAACCCCACTATACCTTCAGTCCTCTCTGAAACCTGCACTGAGAGGAATGAAGGTGTAGAATTAGGTGTGTCACAGTCACAGCCAAGTACTTGCGGGCAATCTCCTTTCGGTACACCAACGTCCGATTGTACCAGGCAAATTTCCCTGCCCCAGCTGCTGCACCGCCGAAAGAAGTTCACTCCCAGCCATCCACATGCCCAGCGGTTGAATGCTAGCTTGGCTAAATTGCTAGCACTTCAACTGCTGCCTTTTCAGTTGGTAGACTCTGCCCCCTTCCGTGAGTTTGTTGAATGTGCGGTTCCTCAGTGGCAGGTTCCCAAACGCCACTTTTTCTCACAGAAGGCGATTCCGGCTCTCTACCGGCATGTGGAAGGCAATGTCTTGGCCTCGCTGGACAGGGCGGTCAGCGGTAAGGTGCATATTACTGCTGACTCATGGTCCAGCAGGCATGGACAGGGACGTTACTTATCTTTCACGGCGCATTGGGTGACTCTGCTGGCAGCTGGGAAGGATGCAGGACAAGGTGGAGTAGTGTTGGAGGTTGTTCCGCCACCACGCCTCCAAAATGTTACTACTGGTGATTCTGACACACCTCTCTCCTCCACCCCCTCCTCTTCTTCTTCCTCCATGGCCTCTACCTGTGCTTTGTCCTCGGAACCAGCGGTGCTCTGTAGGCGTTCAAGGGGCTACACAAGTACGCAGGCAAAAAGATGCCATGTGGTGCTTGAGCTGGTGTGCTTGGGGGACAGGAGCCACACTGGGGCAGAGATTCTGTCAGCTCTGCAGGGGCAGGCTCAGAGGTGGTTGACGCCACGCCAGCTTAAGCCAGGAAAGGTGGTTTCCGACAATGGCACCAACCTCCTCTCTGCCCTCCGACAGGGACAACTGATCCATGTGCCCTGTTTGGCTCACGTCCTTAACTTGGTGGTGCAGCAGTTCTTGGGCAGGTACCCGGGCTTACAGGAGGTCCTGAAGCAGGCCAGGAAACTCTGTGGGCATTTCCGCCGGTCATATAATACCAGCGCTCGGCTGGCTGACCTGCAAAAGGATTACAACCTGCCCAAGAACCGCCTAATCTGTAACATGCACACGCAGCAGAGGGCCATCAATGAGTATCTGTTGCAATATGGCACCAGGACAGGGTCAGGGGAGCTTGGATTTTTTTCCCCCACGTCAGTGGGCCATGATCAGGGATGCATGCACTGTCCTGGCACCATTTGAGGAGGCCACGAGGATGGTGAGCAGTGACAGTGTATGCACCAGTGACACTGTCCCTCTTGTCCACCTGTTGGAGCACACGCTGTGTGGAATAATGGACAGGGCACTTGAGGCAGAACAGAGGCAGGAAGAGGAGGACTTCCTTACCTCTCAAGGCCCCCTTCATCCAGACAGTGTTCCTGCTGGCCCGGCTATCACACCGGAAGAGGAGGAGGAGGATTATTGTGTTAGCATGGAGGTGGAGCCTAGTACTCAGCATCAGCAGCAGTCTTCAAGGGATCAATTACAGTCCAAAGACACCCATGGACTTGTACGTGGCTGGGAGGAGGTGGCTGTGGATCATGTCGTCCTCAGTGACCCAGAGGACTCTGCACCGAATGCCTCAGCAAACCTACACTGCATGGCCTCCCTGATCCTGTAAAGCCTGCGCAAGGATCCTTGTATTCGTGCGATCAAGGAGCGGGATCATTACTGGCTGGCAACCCTCCTTGATCCACGTTACAAGGGTAAGGTTGCAGACCGTATCTTGCCGTCGCAGAGGGAGCAGAGGATGAAGCATCTTCGGGAGGCCTTGCAGAAAGGTGTTCCCAGAGACTGGGAGGTTACAAATTCTTGGTCCTGGACAACGTGTTGCTGAGGCTCCGGTCAGTCAAAGAAGGAGCGGTGTAGAAGGTGGCTGTCTGACCGATGCGTTCAGACAATTTTTTAGTACGCAGCCCCAAGTTATGATCGCTTCCAGCAACCATCGCCAGCGTCTGGTTTACATGGTGCAGGAATACCTAGGGGCAAGATCAGACTTGGACACCTGTCCCACCGAAAATCCTCTGGGTTAATGGGTCATGAGGATGGATCACTGGCCAGAGCTTGCTCAGTATGCAATTGAGGTACTGGCCTGTCCTGCATCCATCGTTCTTTCGGAACGCACATTCAGTGCTGCTGGAGGCTTTGTAACCGATCACAGGTTGCGGCTGTCCACCGACTCGGTCAATCGACTGACCTTCATAAAAATGAATCAGTCTTGGATCACTACCAGCTACCAAGCACCTGATGCTGATGTAACCGAATAATTTTTTTGGAAATGTCAGATCCCTTCATGACTGCCTATGCTGATGCTGAGTGACTATCCTGTTATGCTGAGTGACTATCCTCTTCCTCCCCAATAATCATGCTGATAGCTTGAAAGAACATTTTGGTTCTGGGCACTGCCACCAGTGCCTAAGGCACAATTTTTATGCCCCTGTTCAACAGGGCATGTACTTACAATTCTTGATCTAATAATTGACAGCAGGGCCCATTCCTGCGGCCACCAAGAGTAACTGTGAGGGCTTACTGTGTTGTGGCACCAGCACCACCAAAGGCCCAATTTTTCCTACCACTGTTCAACAATGTCATGTAATTACAATTCTTGATCTAATATTTAACAGCTGGGCCCATTCCTGCGCCCACCAAGAGTAACTGTGAGGGCTTACAGTGTTGTGGCAAGACCACCACCACCACCAAAGGCTGAATTTTTCTGCCCCTGTTAAACAGGGGCATGTGATTACAATTATTGATCTAATATTTCACACCTGGGCCCATTCCTGCGCCCACCAAGAGTAACTGTGAGGACTTACAGTGTTGTGGCACCAGCACCACCAAAGGCCCAATTTTTCCTACCACTGTTCAACAATGTCATGTAATTACAATTCTTGATCTAATATTTAACAGCTGGGTCCATTCCTGTGCCCACCAAGAGTAACTGTGAGGGCTTACAGTGTTGTGGCAACACCACCACCACCAAAAGCCCAATTTTTCTGCCCCCGTTCAACAGGGGCATATAATTACAATTTTTGATGCAATACTTTGCAGCAGGGCTCATTGCTACGCTCCAAGTACAGTATCTGTGAGGGGTTGCAATGTTGTGGCACCAGTGCCTAAGGCCCAATTTTTCTGCCCCTGTTCAACAGGGGCATGTAATTACAATTCTTGATCTAATAATTCACAGCAGGGCCCATTCCTGCGCCCACCAAGAGTAATTGTGAGGGCTTACAGTGTTGTGGCAACACCACCACCACCACCAAAGGCCCAATTTTTCTGCCCCTGTTCAACAGGGGCATGTAATTACAATTCTTGATCTAATGATTCACAGCAGGGCCCATTCCTGCGCCCACCAAGAGTAACTGTGAGGGCTCACAGAGTTGTGGCAACACCAACACCTAAGGGCCAAATTTCTGCAGAGTATATATGGCAGGTCTCTACTTACAAACATCCAACTTACAAACGACTTCGTCGTTTTCCATTCGTCTGTGTGGAACTCCGACGGAGAAAAAACCACGCATGCTTAGAATCAAATCGACGCATGCTCAGAAGCATCGAACTTCATTTTTCTTGGCTCGTCGTAGTATGTCACCGCGTTCTTGACGGTCGCAATTTGGTGTGACAGTGTGTATGCAAGACAGCTTGAACGGAATTCCGTAGGAAAAATACGTCGGAGTTTATCCCAAGGGAAAATCCGATTGTGTGTACAAGGCATAAGAGGTGCATTTGACCTGCAGTTCTTTTTCTGACTTGCACTTGTCCTTATTCAATGGGGTTTTAGATTCCCATAGACTTGCACAGGAATGCAAAACCTGTTTGAGGCAAACAAAAACTTTCCAACATAAGCGGTAAAGGCTTGTATTTTCTCTCTATTACAGCAGCGCTGATCATTTGTGGAACCATGAAACCCGTTATGTAGTTTTTTAACACACGAGTATCTCTTTCATCAGGTTTACTAGTCCCCCGAAGAGAAAACCAAAAATACATAAAAAATATGTTTTCTCCCTTAGAAGAGTCTCCAAATCCATCTATCTTCTATAACACACTGGCCAGTGTATCCTAATGGCTCAAGTTTCATTGTGGCTTTGTTTCGAAGTATTGTTAGTGTAGTCATCAAGACTGTAATCTCAAGTGAGGGTGAACTGAACATTGCCCGCTTGTCCAAAAAAAAAAGAAGAAAACTTGTGGGGTTAATAATGGCCTAGTGTCATATACTACACTTTATGTGTTGCATTAATTATAATCATTACGTGTATACGAATGTCTAGTTATCTTTCTTAATGACATATTACAAAACGGGGGCCTCTCAACACATATCTATTATTTAATCAAAATTTAACATTCATTGGCACTTGCGCCCTACAAGGCTGTGTTTATTTTCTATTTGTACGGTAGAGTAGATCCTCCCGAAGAGAATGAGGGACCATGGTCCACGGCGGTGTGAATTACTGTCATAGCTTGTGACATCTGCAGCTATTAATATCCGAGACTGCTAATATATGTTATTATGCGGTGCTGGCCTGTATACTTTGCTCTCCAGAGTAGCAATCCTTTCACAAATAAGCAACGGACTGACTTAATTGTACTAAGGCTGCTGTTTGAAAGAGTCTGTATGTGCTATCATTGAGATATTTGTGTTGTAGTTTAGACATAAATGCTAGGATTTTTATTGTAGCTCTGTTTCTTTTATCAAAGCTGTCTTTATACCACAAACATAGGGGCAAATTATTAGTTTCTAGGCTAGGCAGCCCCATAGAAAAATAAAACCTTATGACCTCTATAAGTCACATTCTCTCTGTAACCTGGGACAGGGCTGAGAGCAGGGGGGAAATTTCCCCCAAGGGCCAGTCCTAATAATATATGCTGGGCAGGTGGCCCTAAGTGAAGAAGCGTCAGTATTCAGGCATTGATCAAAGCGGGATCCACCTCTGGGGATGAGGATCTCCTTGCATTGAATGCACCACTATGGCGCAACTCTAACTTCAAGGAACTTTACAACCATCCTGATACATCTTGATGGATAGCTATGGGCATAATTTATCTATCTCTATCTCATTTGATGCTCTGAAGGAACAAGTTGATGTTTCCAATAAAAAAATATTCAAATACCTCTTACTACGTCACGCAGTGCAAGCACAATTTGGACTGCTGGGTGTGGACTTGTCCACATCTTCCTTAGAGCATTATATGGCAGACCCTTATGCTGATAAACTGGTAACCACTTTTTAAATTCCCTTACAATCTGCAGGTCCTCATCCCTTCACATCTTCTTGTGCAAAGTGGCAGGCCCTCATTCCTGACCTTGCAGACGAAGATTGGGAGGAGGTCACCGAAACCTTTATGCATGATGTTTCTAGCACAGCAGATAAAATTATACATTTTAAATTCATTCACCAACTACACTATACTCCCGCTAAACTGAATTGTATGGGATTGACAGAGCAGGCTTCCTGTCCTAGGTGTGGAGAAGTCTCAGCCAATGCCCTGCATATGTTTTGGTCCTGTCCAAACCTGTCCCAGTTCTGGGCTGAATTGTTTGACATGTTAAAAAAACACTTTGACCTGCAAGCTCCTAAAACTCCGGAAGTCTGTTTACTTGGGGTCTTGGACAGTTGTGTTCCTCTTATGCCGCGTACACACGGTCGGACTTTCCATTGGGAAAACCTCCGTCTGAATTTCCGATGGAAAAATAGAGAACTTGCTCTTTATCTAAGTCCGTCGGAAGTTCCGACGGGAAAAGTCCGATGGGGCATACACACGGTCGGAATATCCGACCAAAAGCTCCAATCAGACTTTTTCCATCGGAAATTCCAACCGTGTGTACGCGGCATTACATGCAAGCGTATTATGTTTCGTCTGATATTTTTCTATACAAAAAAGACCATACTGCTACATTGGAGAGATCCAGCTCCGCTTACCATGTCATATGTGTGCCGTCTGATCAACCAGGCACTGCCGCTGTACAAGCTTATTTACAAGGGGCGTGCCTGCTCTAAAAAATGTACTAAGACTAAGATAAGACATTTACTTTTATTCATTTACTGTGCCTCCACTCACCTGTCTGCTGACCTGCCCTGTGTGGACTGCCTACTTGCTCTCCTCAGCGCCTTCCATCTGTGATGCCTGTTGATCAACTCCGCCCGCCGCTGTGAGAGCATGCCAAGCTGGGGAGGAGCCTAGCGATCACCTGACCATCCAGGAAGTATTTACATGGCGGCGGCACCCTGCCTGGCCAGATAAGACATTTACTTTTCACTGTGCTTTTAAAACCTGTGCCTCCACTCACCTGTCTGCTGACTTGCCCTGTGTGGACTGCCTACTTGCTCTCCTCAGCGCCTTCCATCTGTGACGACTGTTGATCAACTCCGCCCGACGCTGTGAGAGCATGCCGAGCGGGGGAGGAGCCTAGCGATCACCTGACCATCCAGGAAGTATTTACATGGCGGTGGCACCCTGCCGGGTGTCGGCGGCATGCCGGAGGCGCGCCAGAGGCAAGCCAGTCTGGGCCCGTCCGGGCACGGGTGGGGTCAGGGCATGTGACTCTGCTGGTCTGGAAACAATACATCTACAGACCCTTACTTCTGAGTATTTGTACCCGAACACTAATCAGACTGAACTGATTCTAAACCGTGAGTCCTTTTGTTATTCGAAAGATATGCTTATGCAATTATTTAACAAGAAAGGCCATGTACCACAAGCTACCCGTACATTATGTGATTTACTAGAGATAGCTAATCACCTGTCAGACACTACTATGCCCGCTCTATTGGTGAATGCTACTCTCCCCAGCAGAAAGGTGTTTCTTAAAACGGTGGAAGTCTTGAAATGTGGCTACATCAATGCACGATCAGCAATAAAACACGCTTTGGAAATCGCTGATACTATCCCCGTAAGGACCTCCATTTTTTGGGGTTATCTGAGACATGGTTTCAACCTGGCTGTGAGGCTTGCCTCATAGATTTAGTCCCTGATAATTATAAAATTATTTTTAAAAACCGCCTTCATAAAAAAGGGGGGGGTTTAGGCTTCATATATGACGATTCATTAAAATGCTCTAAACTACATATACAGGAGACTACACATTTTGAATCTATGCTGGTAAAATGCTGTATCAATCCTACATCTACACTTTTTGTTTTATTGATCTATCGTCTGCCAGGTTATAATGCATCATTCAATGAGGAATTTTTTTATTTTATTTTAAAAACCTCTCTGGACTACTCTAACATTCTTGTCCTGGGAGATGTAAATCTTTGGCTTGACGATCCTAAGGATCAGAAAGCCATAGAATTTTTAAATGACATATCCAATGTAAATTTTGTCCAACACCTTAAGGTACCCACACATCAAAAAAGACATACACTTGATATTTTACTCACTAATACATTGTTTATTGACAATATCTGAGCAACAGAGGTTATTTGGACGGATCACTTTTTAATTGCCTTTACCCTCCCAGATTTTGCACCTCGAAAAGCAGCAATTGGACACCCTATGACTATGTCTAATCCATATAGAAAACTAAAGGATGTCACCTTGGAAAATTTCAATACAGTATATCAACTAACACCTTTACAAATAGCTGCATTTTCTAGTATTCATCAACAACTAGACAATCCAGAAAAAGGGATTTTTATAACAGCTTACCTGTAAAATCCTTTTCTTGGAGTACATCACGGGACACAGAGCGACTTAGTCATTACTAATGGTTATATAGTTTACCTTCAGGTGCTGGCACTGGCAACTTCCAAACCGGAAGTACCCTCCCCTATATAAGCCCCTCCCATCCGGGAGCACCTCAGTTTTGTAGCAAAGCAATAAGTGTCCCAAAAAGAGGGGTGGGAGCTCTGTGTCCCGTGATGTACTCCAAGAAAAGGATTTTACAGGTAAGCTGTTATAAAAATCCCTTTTTCTTTTTCGTACATCACGGGACACAGAGCGACTTAGTCATTACTAATGGGACGTCCCAAAGCAATGCCAAATGAGGGGAGGGATACATAAGCTGGGCGCCATCAGGCATGAGGATCTTTTGCGGCCTGCAACACACTGCGCCCAAAGGCGACATCCTCCTGACTTCTAACGTCTACCTGGTAGAATCTAGTAAACGTGTGTACTGAAGACCATGTTGCGGCCTTACAGACTTGAGCCAGGGAGGCCTGGTGATGCACTGCCCATGAAGTTCCAACTGCTCTTGTGGAGTGCGCCCTAACTTTGAACGGAGACGGTCTCCTTCTCAAGCCATAGGCTTGCATTATGACCTGTCGAATCCACTTGGCTAAAGTAGATTTTGATGCTGCCTGACCCTTTCTAGGGCCTTCCGGCAGAATAAACAAAGTATCCGTTCTGCGAATCTGAGCAGTGGCTTTTAGATAAGCTTTAACTGCTCTTACTACATCCAAAGAATGCAATAACTTTTCCTCTACCGAGCTAGGTTTGGGGAAAAAAGAAGGAAGAACCACATCTTGGTTCAAATGAAACCTCGATACCACCTTAGGAAGAGAGGCTGGATGAGGACGTAATACTACTCTGTCCTTATGGACAACCAGATATGGCTCCTTACAGGACAAGGCGGCTAATTCCGATACTCTTTTAGCCGAACAAATGGCTACTAAGAAAATCAATTTCCTGGTGAGAAGAACCAAGGAAATGTGTTGCAATGGTTCAAATGGTTGTTTCTGTAGAACCGACAGAACCAGGTTTAAGTCCCATGGACATATGGGAATACTAACCGGAGGGCTAATACGCATCACTCCTTGTATGAAAGCTTTGACTAGTGAATGCGAAGCCAAGGGCCTTTGAAAAAATATTGACAAGGCCGAAATCTGACCCTTGATAGTACTCAAGGCCAGCTTCCTATCTACAGCCCACTGTAGGAAGTCCAAAATCCTACCTATCACGTACTTACGTGGATGCCATTTCTTGGCCTCACACCATGTAATGTACGCCTTCCAGATCCTATAATATATCTGCCTGGATACCGGCTTCCTGGCATTGATCATGGTAGATACCACAGGATTAGAGAGCCCTCTCTTTTTCAGAATGTGGGCTTCAATAGCCAGGCCGTCAAACCTAGGGCTGGTAAGGAAGGGTGGTATATCGGTCCTTGCGACAGCAGGTCCGGACGATGTGGGAGGGTCCAAGGACTCCTCACTGACATTTTTACAATCTCCGCGTACCATGCCCTTCGGGGCCACGCTGGAGCCACCAGAATCACTGGTTTCTTTTCTACCCTGATTCTGCGGATTAATCGCGGCAACAATTGTGGCGGTGGGAATGCATATATCAGCTTGAACTGATCCCAAGGGAACACTAGGGCATCCGAGCCGCAAGCTAGGGGATCCCTTGTGCGAGACACAAATCTGTCCACCTTTGCGTTGAATCTGGATGCTAGCAGATCTACATCCGGTGTTCCCCACCGCTGGCATATTGCCTGGAAAACCTCGGGGTGAAGAGACCATTCCCCCGGGCATAATTGCTGGCGACTTAAAAAGTCCGCTCTCCAATTTTCCACTCCTGGGATGAAAACCGCGGATATGGCTGGGACATATCTTTCTGCCCATTCCAGGATGCAATTTGCTTCCCTCTGGGCTGCACGACTCCTGGTGCCACCCTGGTGATTGATATATGCCACTGCTGTGGCATTGTCTGATTGAATTCTGACAGGGGACCCTTGGAGTTTGAATGTCCATGCTACTAGGGCATACCGGGCTGCTCGTATCTCTAAGAGATTGATGGGCAGGGCCTTCTCTGCTTCTGACCACTTGCCCTGGAGAGACCATTGCTCCAGTACTGCCCCCCAGCCTATGAGGCTGGCATCTGTAGTGACCACCTTCCAAGAAACCGGACTGAAGGGTTTCCCTTTTTCCAGATTCTGGGGCACCAACCACCAATGGAGGCTCTTGCGAACGGAAGGGGACAGGGACATTGGTAAGTCTAAAGCCTGAACTTTTTTGTTCCAGGCTGACAGTATGGCCCTCTGCAAGTTCCTTGAATGGAATTGACCGTAGGGTACTGCTTCAAATGAAGCCACCATTTTTCCCAGCAGCCTCATGCACAGGCGTATGGATGGTTTTCTTTTTGTACCCACTAAGTGGGTCAAATCTTTTAAAGACGACACCTTCTCTGGAGGTAAGAAAATCTTTCTCTGATTTGAATCCAGCCTTAGCCCTAAGTATTCCAGACTTTTGACTGGTCTTAGAGCTGACTTGTCCCAGTTGATAATCCAACCGTGATATTCCAGATACTTGATTGTCTTGTGAATAGCTACTTCCAGCTTTTCCACTGAGTGGTCTATTAGTAGCAGGTCGTCTAGATATGCCATTATCGTTACACCTTGTGTTCTTAGATTGGCCAATAGTGGGGCCAGAATTTTTGTGAACACTCGTGGTGCTGTGGCCAGACCGAAAGGTAAGGCTCTGAACTGAAAATGGCGCCCTTCTACTGCAAAGCGTAGAAATTTCTGGTGGGCCGGAAAGATGGGAATATGCAGATAAGCATCCCTTATGTCGATCGAGGCTAACCATTCCTGCCCTTGTAGGGCGGTGGCCACCGATCGGATCGACTCCATCCGAAAAGTCCTGATATTTAGGAACTTGTTTAGCCCTTTTAGATTTAATAAGGGCCTCACGTCCCCATTTGGTTTGGGGACTGTGAAAAGGTTCGAGTAAAACCCGAATCCGCTTTCTTCCAGGGGAACCTTCATGATTACACCTTGGAGCAATAGTTGTTCTAGTGCCAGAAGGAGGGATCCTCTCTTCTGGGGATCGCTTGGCACGTTTGACCTCATAAATTGGGCAGGAGGAGTGTCTTTTAACTCCAGCTTGTATCCCAGACTTACTGCGGAGAGCACCCATCTGTCTCTGATGGTGTCCCGCCAGGTCTCTGTGAACAACTGAAGTCTTCCCCCCACCCGATTGAGTGGGGGCAACGCTTCATGACTTGGGGGGAGGTTTTGTACCTCTCTTGATCCAGGGTTTCTTGTTACCCTGTGATTGTCCCTGATTTCTGCCCCCTGAATTTGACCGCGGAGGCCGTCGGAACTGTTTCACAACCGATGTGCCAGGGACTGGAGAAGTAGGCCTCTTAAAAGAAGGACTTCTACTCTTGTTCTTAACCGGTAAGAGTGAACTTTTACCGGCAGAAATTTTCTGGATATATTTGTCCAGATCTTCTCCAAATAAGCGTTCTCCATGAAATGGGAAGCTAACCAGCAATTTCTTACAGGGAGCTTCAGCAGACCAGTTTTTGAGCCATAGAAGCCTACGCATATGTACTACAGACAGCGTAAAGCGGGAGGCCTGTTGGATTGTATCCTTTATGGCGTCCACCGCAAAACACAAGGCTCTAGGCAGGTCAGCTAGGGCAAGAGCCTGCTGATCTGGTAAGTCCCTTAAGACTTGTTTCAACTGATCTTTCACCGCTTGGCAGACTCCAATCGCTGCTACCGCAGGTTGTGTCACCATGCTTGCTGTAGAGAAAGCAGATTTTAGTAAAGACTCCAATTTTTTATCTATTGGGTCTTTGAACATTGGAACATTATCTACTGGACATGTCAGTGATTTGTTCACAGAAGAGATGGCTGCGTCCACTGTAGGGACCCTCCATTTTTTTATGAACTTATCCTCCATGGGATAGATCACCGGAAATCTCTTGGGGGGAGCAAATATTTTATCAGGATGCTCCCAATCCTGGTAAATAAGCCCTTCCAATAAAGGGTGGACTGGGAAGGAACAGACAGCCTGGGGAGCTTTCAGCGACCCCAGCGAGGAAACCGTAGTGGTTGATGGTTCCGCCAGAGGCATTTTAAATGCTGATCGGACCATGTTAGTCAGAGACTGAACCCATAATCTTTCAGCCTGAGATGCTGAGAAAGGTTCTTCCACTGTTGATTCCTCCATAACTGAATCAACCTCATCCTGATCCCCTTCAGGTAGGTCGATCTCTGTGTGGGGCTGTTCCTCCACTAACAGGCACTCTGAAGGAGGAGACGGAGATCGGACGCGCTTTCCCTGTGACAGGGAAGCAGCGATCAATGCTGTTAATCTCTCTTCCAATCCTCCCAGAGTTGAGGATAAAACCTCCTCTGTTATATATACAGGAGCAGGTGGACTGGGGACAGCCGCAGCACCAGGCACTCCTGCGGGGTTCCTACGGCTACTGACCTCTGAATTCTCAGGGGAGATTGGTGCAGTACAAGCATGCCCAATATCCTCAGAGCCCGATGGAGGCCCCTTTGGCTTCCTGGAAGACTTATTTCCGGAGCGTCTGGACGACATATCCTTTAAGCACAAAGCTGAGGTATTCCCGTCGTCATACACCAATTTTGCTGGTAATAGTCTAACACAGTTGCTGCTATATAGCAGCTGGTGTCCACTAAAGTGCCTTTCAATGGGGATGCCTGCATCAACCGCCTCTGTGTGCCACTGTTTGTTGCTAGCTCTGTTTGCATCCAGCTGACACTTGTACTGTGTCTTTTATACATGCTGGGACGCCTGCACATGCGCAGAAGCGCCGCGGCACGCATCGAGCGTCATCCACCCGCCCCGCCCCTTTTTTTTCATAGGAGGCGCGTGCACGCGCCCGCGCGCGCGCCCGTGCGCCATTGGCGCCCTTTTCGAAAACCAAGCAGGGACTAGGAGCCAGGGCCCTTTTTGCCGGAGGGCCTGTGCGGTGGATGAGCGCAGCAACAGGGCAGAGGAAGTGGATTCCCACAGAGAACTTACCAACTGCCTGGATCTTTTGACTTGAGAAAACCAAAGATCCACATGACAAGAAAAAATGGACCACAGCGGCCTCTAGTGGTTTAACACAGGTACCGCGGTCCTCTTTTTTTTTTTTCTTGACTACTATTAAAATTTTACATTTTTCAGTAGTTACAGGCATACACAGATATTAGCGGGAATACCGTTAGGTAACAGACAGAAAGACAAATTAGGCTTGGGGGTCCCCCAATAGAACCAAGTTCCTGGGGGCCCCCACTTACCTGTTCCCCGCCGGAGGACTCTGTTTGGTCCACAGAAGCCCAAACTTCACCTATCACGGCAGGCATTGTAATTAAACCTTCAGGGACCGGGTTCCCAAGGATTCCACTCCCCTGGAACTGTATAGCACCCTGCACAGAAAACATCTTGGTCGTGGGTATGACCAGAGCTCTGGATCCCAGGGTCCAGCCCTCCTAAGAGAGGCATTACAGGCAAAACCTTGCTCTTCTCTTGCAAGGCCCGGGTACCGACCGTTTAGCTATGAAGCTTTTTTGGTGGGATCCGGAACAGCTTACTAAGGCCCGTAAAAGAACCTGTACGCAAGCCCAGGAAAACACATGTTACTCTTTGGTCAACACCTTAGACACTGGCAAAAAACTGAGGTGCTCCCGGATGGGAGGGGCTTATATAGGGGAGGGTACTTCCGGTTTGGAAGTTGCCAGTGCCAGCACCTGAAGGTAAACTATATAACCATTAGTAATGACTAAGTCGCTCTGTGTCCCGTGATGTACGAAAAAGAAACAGAGTTTTAACAAGTGGAGGAAGCTCTGAAGCTCTGAATCAATTTGATTTAAAAATAAAACTAAAGCCCCGTACACACGATCGGTTTGACTGATGACTGATGTCTTTTTTCCATCGGTTGTAAAAAATAGAACTTGTTTTAAAATTTTACGATGGATAAAAAACCGATGGAAATTTCCGATCGTCTATGGGCAAGTCCATCGGTTAAAAAACCCACGCATGCTTAGAATCAAGTCGACGCATGCTCAGAAGCATTAAACTTCATTTTTCTCGGCTCATCAGAGTGTTTTACGTCACTGCGTTTGGAACGGTCGGTTTTTAGACTGATGGTGTGTGGCCAAGACTGATGAAAAACAGTTTCATCGGATTTCCGATGGACAAATCCATCGGACGAAAATCCATAGGTTATCCGATCGTGTGTACGAGGCTTTAGCCTTTATAGTGTTGCCCCACTACAAACATCAAATAATCGACCACTCCTAACTAAATCTCATCCTTGGCATACAGGAAAACGTTTGTCTCTAAAAACAAAAAGAAGACAATTAGAACGCAGGTGGCTAAAGACGAAACTTGATTCTGATAAGAAACTATATAGAATTTTTTGTCATGCATACTCAAAGCAGATAAAATTATGTAAACGGACATATTATAACCATCTAATTAACAATGTACCTAATAAAGACAGTGCGCTGTTTAAAATTGTACGTTCCATTACAACGCCTAGTCAGTGTGTACCGTCCAAATCGGCCTCGTTAAAACTTTGTACAGATTTACATGAAGCATTTATCTGAAAAATTTAAAAAATTTGTGATATATCAGCCTCATCTAGTTATCAACCATTACATGATCCTACCTACCAATATTAATATGCCATTATTGGACAAATTTAAACTTGTATCCATATTACATATTTTAAAGATCATGAACAGCCTAAAAGCCTCCACATATTTAGACGATACATGCCCAGCATGGTTTTATAAAAAACATGCCGTGACCTTGGCGGCTGATATCACAATGCTAGTTAATAAATGCCTTGCAACTGGCCTTATGCCTACTCAATGGAAACATGCCATCATTTCACCGCTGCTGAAGAAGGCAGGCTTAGATCCTGCCGACCTAAATAACTTTAGACCGATAACCTCGATACCATTCCTGGCTAAGATCCTCGAGCGTGTGGTCTTTGATCAGCTACAACATCATATGGAAATAAACAATCTTTTTCACGACACCCAATCGGGATTTAGGCCGGGTCGAGGCACAGAAGTATGTGCATTAGCCATGCGTGAAAGACTCCTTATGATTAAGGACGCTGGAGGATCAGCCGCATTAGTGTTATTAGACCTCTCGGTGGCGTTCGATACGATTGACCACGACATCCTGACGAATCGCATGGAATTCCTGTTCGGAATAAAAGGCAAAGTACTGAACTGGCTAAAGTCCTTTCTTTTAAATCGCACACATGTAGTTCGCTTAGGAGATTATAGATCCTTCCCTCGCCATCTACATTGTGGAGATCCTCAAGGCAGTGCCATTTCACCACCAGCCTTTAAATGTTACATGCGGCCACTGCCAGACATTATAACCAAATATGGCTTGGAGGCTCAAATATATGCGGATGACACACAAATACTGGTAGATATGGCTAGCGGTACTGATATGCAACTAAAACTCCAACTTTGTTTAGCTGAAATACATCAATAGATGCTTACCAGTAGACTTGGTATTAACACTTCTAAGACTGAAGTTCAATTGGTAAAATTACATCTATATCACCAATTTCTAATTGGCCCATATCATTTGGCCCTACTCCAACGCCTGCCAAAAAGATTAAGAACTTAGGGGTCTGGTTCGACTCGGTACTCACATTTATACCACATGTCTTAAATATCGCGAAAAATGCAAGCTACTATCTATATTTTCTTCGGAAGCTGAAAAATCTGTTTACCGAACTGAATCAGAAAAAACTAGTACAAGCATGTATACTTTCCAGGCTGGATTACTCAAATGTTTTCTTATTAAATCTCCCAAAGAAATAGATTGCTAAGCTGCAGCTAGTTCAAAATCAGGCCGCTCGCCTGATTTAAGGACTAAATTACAGAGAACACGTTACAAGCTCTCTTCGAGAGCTTCACTGGCTACCCATTGCTAAAAGGGCCGAATTCAAGGCCCTCTGCCTTGTTTTTAAGGCATACTGGAGTCAAGGTCCTATTTACTTATCTAGTATAGTTTCCCACTATACTCCCACAAGATCTTTACGCTCAGCGAATCAAAACTGCCTTATGACTAAACCATATAATTTTGCAGCAGCTGGTGGAAAAACTCTCCAAGTCTTTGGTGTATTTTTATGGAATAATCTTCCTGAGAATATGCGAAAAATCTATTCGCTAACTTACTTTCGTAATGTACTGAAGACTAATTTACTTTCCAACGTATATGGATAAGGGACGTTTTCTACCTATTACTATCCATCTGGTTAGCCCACCCTGACTTGTTGCTACTTATCTAAATGTGGACTGTTACTCTGTTTCTTTTATTTTTATTTATTTTTCCTTCTGTCGTTATTTATTGTTAATTTATTTTATTTGTGATATTTGTTATGCTCATTTTTGAAGGTCAGTATATGTATATGGACTATCTAGCGCTTAGGCGCAGTTCATGAACTGTATTTGGCGCTTTATAAATAATAAATCAATCAATCAATCAAAGTGTGGCAGCCATGGCTGGATAGCATGGCTTCTCAGGTGGCAGATTTGGTCTCCTCTCAAATATCCCTTTAATGGGTCTGTGGTATATCTTCTATTGCATTTGGAAAGAGCAATGTCTGTGTGTGTGTGTGTGTATATGAATGCATGGTGCAGTGTGTGTATGGCTGTTTTTTTTTTAAACTTTTATTGGGGGTGTGTTTATCTTTATCTCTAGTTGCTACAGCAGGCCCAAATTTGTTGTACAGAATACTTGGACTATTTTAAGGCTAAGGACACTCTATTCCGCATCGGTCCAATATACGTTATCCTGATTTGTATTTTTTCTTTTGATGGGCTCTGCCTAGCTAACAATACTGCTTCCGTCGCCATGTAGATGGCATTTTCTTGTTTTGTTTGTGTTGTTTTATAATGAAAATTACAAATAAACAACTTTTAAAAAAAAGCTAAATGCCAAGAATGGCAAAGCAAGTAGATTTTGAAACCTTTGGAGAGATGTGTTAAAATAGGAACACCTTTCTTTCCTTGAAGCATCATGGCACACTTTGGAGTATATACTTTGTTTAGCCTACTGGAATCTTTCCCTATCACAAATGGTCATTGGTCAACGGCGTTATGTCTGCTAGAAGGGTGGTTATTACGAGGGCCAGAATTCTGTATAGGCAACATGGGCTCTAGCCTTGGGCCACTGCAGCGGGGGCACACAACCTGCCAAAAATTGTGTTGCTGGCTGAGGGTAAAAAGATTTCCCTATTTAATATAAGGTTTCAGACTGTCACTTTTCTTGCCAGTGTATTTTTGTTGCCAACTTGAGGCTCAATTCGTATGTCTTTTACAAAAGGATAAGGATCTTTAGACGTGTGACCAGAATTTTTACAATCTCATTTTGACTCAGTTGAAGATATCTATCACTTTTTTTTTTTTTTGTAAAAAGGATCCTCATCCTAATTTGTTAGCTTTGTGAATTGAGCCTATAGTGTACTATATTTGCAGTTCATCTACTCAAGGTCCATACCCCCTGAGCCCTAGTTGGCATTGCTCTTCTAAGCTGTTGGTGCTAGGTGACACAGAATGTAGAGTACATCCATTTGTGTGGGTTGCCACTAAAAATATACAGGCAGTTTAAATCACCCAAATTGGCTTTGGTCTGAGTGTGGTTATATAACTATGTTAAAGGGTACCTATACTTACTTCAGCTTTTTAATCTCCCAGTGGGAGTGAATAATGGCCAACGACAGATGTCTTATTATTATCGAGAGCACTCCAAAAGTTTGAAAGTCAGGGTGCTCCATTATTCATATCTTGATTTTAGCAGGAAGAGTGGGGATGCATGCTCCCAGGGCACATTAGAGGGAAAGCTAAGTTACGCACCCAGAAAAGACTGATATACATTACCTGTGAAAGCTTACATGCATGGAAGGTTTACTTTAAAGTGTGTATGAAGTCAAAACCTTTGACGTTATGAGAAAGCTCGATTGACTCAAGTGAAACGTGTCAACATATTTTGTGGATTGTCTCGCTGGATTATCATTTAACAACATTAAAGGATTGCTGACTGTGTCTGCGGTGTGCCACCATTTCCTGTTTTTCCTATATTAGGATAGAGTGTGGAAGGATTAGAACCCCTGCTGGGTTTTTACTGTTGGGGCTCTGCTGTAGAGGTTTCTCGTTACTTCCTGTTCAGATAAAAGAAAAAATCACCAGACAGGAAGTGGGGGTAAATCAACAACAGGGGCAAAGATAAAAATAAAAAAAGATGACAGGATAATTCTAGCATTCCCCTACTCTGCTAACTTAAAGCATTGTTTTCTGTCTACCTGTTTCAGGTAAAACATTGTCACCAGGACAGGAAACGAGGAAGAATCCCACTAATTTAGCCCTGGATAGCAGTAAAAACCTGACAGGTTCATTTATTCCAAGAACAAGACAAATAGCACTACATCCTGTGGCTTCAGGTTACACATACACACTGCATTGGGGGAGCTGAGAAAAAACAGTACCAAAGTATTTTTGAACAGCACATTCCATTATGCTGCAAGAGTTCACACCATTCTGCAGCACATTATATAAGCATTTAGTAAAAAAAATGTCATACAAAAATGCAATGGCAGTAAAGCGGAGCTCCACCCTAAAGTGGAACTTCCGCTCATCGGATTCCTCACCCCCTCCGGTGCCACAATTGGCACCTTTCAGGGGGGAGGGGGGTGCAGATACCTGTCTAAGACAGGTATTTGCACCCACTTCCGGGAATACACACTGCGGGCAGTGCTTTACTTCCCAGTCCCCCCATTGTATTCTGGGAAACACACGGCTCCCAGAACACAGCGGGGACCAGTGAAAGACGCGCAGCGCTGCTCGCGCATGCACAGTAGGGAACCGGGAAGTGGAGCCGCAACGCTTCACTTCCTGATTCCCTCACCCATGATGGCGGTGGGGGCAGCCGAGAGACGAGCGATTGCTCGTCTTCTGCTGCCGACGTCGCTGGACTCCAGAACAGGTAAGTGTCCTAATATTAAAAGTCAGCAGCTGCAGTATTTGTAGCTGCTGGCTTTTAATTTTTTTTTATGGCGGAGCTCCACTTTAAATACTAATTGCAGTGTAGAGCAAGGCAAGTTAATAAAAGCATGTGTATTTTGTTCTACTGTAGTAAAATAGTTTTGTTTTTCCAAATATTGCTGCTCCTCTTTACTTCCAGCCAGCTTCTGACATGTGCACTGCAGCTCCTACAGGTACCACCACTGGTGTCTTGTCTCAATTCCCCTGCCCATGGGCAATCATAAATGCACAGCAATAGGCCATGCAGCTTCCTGCTATATAGCGGGAGGTTTAACCACTTAAGCCCCGGACCATTTGGTAGCTAAAGGACCAGAGGTGAATTCAGAATTTTGCACTGCGCTGCTTTAACTGTAAATTGTGCGGACATGCAATGTTGTACTGAAACGAAATTTGCGTCCTTTTCTTCCCACAAATAGAGCTTTCTTTTAATGGTATTTGATTGCCTCTGCGATTTTTATTTTTTGCGAGATAAACGGAAAAAGACCGAAAATTTTGAAAAAAAATGATATTTTCTACTTTTTGTTATAAGAAAAATTGAATAAACTCAATTTTAGTCATACATTTAGGCCAAAATGTATTCAGCCACATGTCTTTAGTAAAAAAAATGTCAATAAGCGTATATTTATTGGTTTGCTCAAAAGTTATAGCGTCTACAAACTAGGGTACATTTTCTGGAATTTACACAGCTTTTAATTTATGACTGCCTATCTCATTTCTTGAGGTGCTAAAATGGCAGGGCAGTACAAAACCCCCCCAAATGACCCCATTTTGGAAAGTAGACACCCCAGGGAAATTGCTGAGAGGCACGTTGAGCCCATTGAAAATTTTCTTTTTTTGTCCCAAGTGATTGAATAATGACAAAAAAAAAAATTACAAAAAGTTGTCACTAAATGATATATTGCTCACACATGCCATGGTTATATGTGGAGTTGCACCCCAAAATACATTCTGCTGCTTCTCCTGAGTACAGGGATACCACATGTGTGGGACTTTTTAGGAGCCTAGCCACGTACGGGACCCCGGAAACCAAGCACCGCCTTCAGGATTTCTAAGGGCGCAGATTTTTGATTTCACTCCTCACTACCTATCACAGTTTCGAAGGCCATAAAATGCCAAAATAGCACAAAACCCCCCTAAATGACCCCATTTTGGAAAGTAGACACCCCAAGCTATTTACTGAGAGGCATGATTAGTCCATGGAATATTTTATATTTTGCCACAAGTTGCGGGAATATGACAAACTTTATTTTTTTTGCACAAAGTTGTCACTAAATGATATATTGCTCACACATGCCATGGGCATATGTGAAATTACACCCCAAAATACATTCTGCTGCTTCTCCTGAGTATGGGGATATCACATGTGTGGGACTTTTTGGGAGCCTAGTCGCATACGGGACCCCAAAAACCAAGCACCGCCTTCAAGGTTTCTAAGGGCATACATTTTTGATTTCACTCCTCACTACCTATCACTACCTATCACAGTTTTGAAGGCCATAAAATGCCAAGATGGCACAAAACCCCCCCAAATGACCCCATTTTGGAAAGTAGACACCCCAAGCTATTTGCTTAGAGGCATGTTGAGCCCATTGAATATTTTTTTTTGTCCCAAATGATTGAATAATGACAAAAAGAAAAAAAAAAGAAAAAATGTACAAAAAGTTGTCACTAAATGATATATTGCTCACACATGCCATGGTTATATGTGGAATTGCACCCCAAAATACATTCTGCTGCTTCTCCTGAGTACAGGGATACCACATGTGTGGGACTTTTTGGGAGCCTAGCCGGGTACGGGGCCCCAAAAACCAAGCACCGCCTTCAGGCTTTCTAAGGGCGTAAATTTTTGATTTCACTCCTCACTACCTATCACAGTTTCGAAGGCCATAAAATGCCAAAATAGCACAAAATCCCCCCAAATGACCCCATTTTGGAAAGTAGACACCCCAAGCTATTTACTGAGAGGCATGTTCAGTCCATGGAATATTTTATATTTTGCCACAAGTTGCGGGAATATGACAAACTTTGTTTTTTTTGCACAAAGTTGTCACTAAATGATATATTGCTCACACATGCCATGGTTATATGTGGAATTGCACCCCAAAATACATTCTGCTGCTTCTCCTGAGTACGGGGATACCACATGTGTGGGACTTTTTAGGAGTCTAGCCGCGTACGGGACCCCAAAAACCAAGCACAGCCTTCAAGGTTTCTAAGGGCATACATTTTTGATTTGACTCCTCACGACCTATCACAGTTTTGAAGGCCATAAAATGCCAAGATAGCACAAAACCCCCCAAAATGACCCCATTTTGGAAAGTAGACACCCCAAGGAAATTGCTGAGAGGCATGTTGAGCCCATTGAATATTTTTTTTTTGTCCCAAGTGATTGAATAATGACAAAAAGAAAAAAAAAATGTACAAAAAGTTGTCACTAAATGATATATTGCTCAAACATGCCATGCTTATATGCGGAATTGCACCCCAAAATACATTTGGTTGCTTCTCCTGAGTACGGGGATACCACATATGTGGGACTTTTTGAGAGCCTAGCCGCGTACGGGCCCCCGAAAACCAAGCACCGCCTTCAGGATTTCTAAGGGCACAAATTTTTGATTTCACTCCTCACTACCTATCACAGTTTTGAAGGCCATAAAATGCCAAGATAGCCCAAAACCCCCACAAATGACCCCATTTTGGAAAGTAGACACCCCAAGCTATTTGCCGAGAGGCATGGTGAGTATTTTACAGCTCTCATTTGTTTTTGAAAATGAAGAAAGTCATATTTTTTTTTTTTTTTTTTCAATTTTTAAAACTTTGTGACAAAAAGCGAGATCTGCAAAATACTCAACATACCTCTCAGCAAATAGCTTGGGGTGTCTACTTTCCAAAATGGGGTCATTTGGGGGGTTTGTGCCATCTGGGCATTCCATGGCCTCCGAAACTGTGATAGGCAGTGAGGAGTAAAATCAAACATTTACACCCATAGAAATCCTGAAGGCGGTGCTTGGTTTTCGGGGTCCTGTACGCGGCTAGGCTCCCAAAATGTCTCACACATGTGGTATCCCCGTACTCAGGAGAAGCAACAGAATGTATTTTGGGGTGCAATTCCACATATAACCATGGCATGTTTGAGCAATATATAATTTAGTAACAACTTTTTGTAATTTTTTTTTTTTTTTTTTTTTTTTGTCATTATTCAATCACTTGGGACAAAAAAAAAAAAATATTCAATGGGCTCAACATGCCTCTCAGCAAATAGCTTGAGGTGTCTACTTTCCAAAATGGGGTCATTTGGGGGGGGGGTTTGAACTGTCCTGGCATTATATGCACAACATTAGGAAGCTTATGTCACACATCATCCACTCTTCTAACCACTTGAAGACAAAGCCCTTTCTGACACTTTTTGTTTACATGAAAACATTTTTTTTTTTTGCAAGAAAATTATGTTGAACCCCCAAACATTATATATATTTTTAAAGCAAAGGCCCTACAGATTAAAATAGTGGGTGTTGCATTTTTTTTTCCACACAGTATTTGCGCAGCGATTTTTCAAACGCATTTTTTGGGGGAAAACACACTTTTTTTATTTTTAATGCACTAAAAAACACTATATTGCCCAAATGTTTGATGAAATAAAAAAGATGATCTTAGGCCGAGTACATGGATACCAAACACGACATGCTTTAAAATTGCGCACAAACGCGCAGCGGCGAGAAACTACATTCATTTTTAAAAGCATTTAAAAGCCTTTACAGGTTACCACGTTGGATTTACAGAGGAGGTCTACTGCTAAAATTACTGCCCTCGATCTGACCTTCGCGGTGATACCTCACATGCATGATGCAATTGCTATTTACATATGACGCTAGACCGACGCTTGCGTTCGCCTTTGCGCAAGAGCAGGGGGGGACAGGGGTGCTTTTTTTTTATTTATTTTTTTTATTATTATTTATTTTGCTTTTTTATTTTATTTTTAAATTGTTCCTTCCATATTTATTTATTTTTATCATTTTTATTGTTATCTCAGGGAATGTAAATATCCCCTATGATAGCAATAAGTAGTGACAGGTACTCTTTTTTTGAAAAAAATGGGGGGTTAGACCCTAGATCTTTCCTCTGCCCTCAAAGCATCTGACCACACCAAGATCGGTGTGATAAAATGCTTTCCCAATTTCCCAATGGCGCTGTTTATATCTGGGGGGGGCATTCCCTCCCACTGCTTGTAAAAGCAGTCCAGAGGCTAATTAGCCACTAGGATTGCTTTTACATGAAAGCCGGCCGCTGGCTGAAAAGAATGATACCCGCAGGCATCAATCTGGTATAACCATTCAAAGTCCAGCAACATACCAGTATGTTGCTGGTCCTTGTTGGACATGTATTGTAATCTTTTTTTTCATGCAGCCTGTTGGCTGAACGAAAAAAAGAGATTGATCGGTGGGTATGCCCACCATTAGAATACCTCCCTTCATCCACCCACTTCTAATGATGGGCATATATGCCGAAGCATGGGGGCATCCTCCCGCAAAAAAGTTATGCCGCGTACACACGGTCGGACTTTTCCACGGGCAAGCCTTCGTCGGAATTTCGACCGTATGTACGCGGCATAAAAGGTTATGCCGCGTACACACAGTCGAAATTTTCCACGGGCAAGCCTCCGTCGGAATTTCGACCGTATATACGCGGCATTAGGAGCAAAATCGCTCCTCCGCCCCTGCTGCCCCCATGCTTCGGCATATATGCTCTTTTTTTAACTGTGGTGGTGAAATCACCTCCTACAGCGTTGGAGTCACGGCTTTATGTATCGTGGGAGCAAACGCTGTTGCTGTCAAGATAAATAAATCCGCGATGCAACTGAATGGCGTACCTGCTAAGCAAATGATGGTTAACATTAAAACAAAGTAACATTACAGTACAACAGTAAGACCTTACCATACCATACCTGCAAAGCAAATACCAAAACAAAACCTAGTAAAAAATAAAACATTTTTTTAACGCAACCTGTGCTTAAAATATATATATGCCGAAGCATGGGGGCATCCTCCCGCAAAAAAGTTATGCCGCGTACACACGGTCGGACTTTTCCACGGGCAAGCCTTTGTCGAAATTTCGACCGTATGTACGCGGCATAAAAGGTTATGCCGCGTACACACGGTCGAACTTTTCCACGGGCAAGCCTCCGTCGGAATTTCGACCGTATATACGCGGCATTAGGAGCAAAATCGCTCCTCCGCCCCTGCTGCCCCCATGCTTCGGCATATATGCTCTTTTTTTAACTGTGGTAGTGAAATCACCTCCTACAGCGTTGGAGTCACGGCTTTATGTATCGTGGGAGCAAACGCTGTTGCTGTCAAGATAAATAAATCCGCGATGCAACTGAATGGCGTACCTGCTAAGCAAATGATGGTTAACATTAAAACAAAGTAACATTACAGTACAACAGTAAGACCTTACCATACCATACCTGCAAAGCAAATACCAAAACAAAACCTAGTAAAAAATAAAACATTTTTTTAACGCAACCTGTGCTTAAAATATATATATGCCGAAGCATGGGGGCATCCTCCCGCAAAAAAGTTATGCCGCGTACACACGGTCGGACTTTTCCACGGGCAAGCCTTTGTCGAAATTTCGACCGTATGTACGCGGCATAAAAGGTTATGCCGCGTACACACGGTCGAACTTTTCCACGGGCAAGCCTCCGTCGGAATTTCGACCGTATATACGCGGCATTAGGAGCAAAATCGCTCCTCCGCCCCTGCTGCCCCCATGCTTCGGCATATATGCTCTTTTTTTAACTGTGGTAGTGAAATCACCTCCTACAGCGTTGGAGTCACGGCTTTATGTATCGTGGGAGCAAACGCTGTTGCTGTCAAGATAAATAAATCCGCGATGCAACTGAATGGCGTACCTGCTAAGCAAATGATGGTTAACATTAAAACAAAGTAACATTACAGTACAACAGTAAGACCTTACCTTACCATACCTGCAAAGCAAATACCAAAACAAAACCTAGTAAAAAATAAAACATTTTTTTAACGCAACCTGTGCCTAAAATATATATATGCCGAAGCATGGGGGCATCCTCCCGCAAAAAAGTTATGCCGCGTACACACGGTCGAACTTTTGCACGGGCAAGCCTCCGTCAGAATTTCGACCGTATATACGCGGCATTAGGAGCAAAATCGCTCCTCCGCCCCTGCTGCCCCCATGCTTCGGCATATATGCTCTTTTTTTTTAACTGTGGTGGTGAAATCACCTCCTACAGCACTGGAGTCACGGCTTTATGTATCGTGGGAGCAAACGCTGTTGCTGTCAAGATAAATAATTCCGCGCTGCAGTTGAATGGCGCACCTGAAAACAAAAAATTACATACCTGAAAAGCAAGCATGATAAAACATTGCAGAATGGAATACAGTAAAAAAGAGCAGAACAATAGAGAGAAAATAGAGAGAGAGAGAGAGAGAGAGAACAATAAAACTACAACAATTTTAGTTTTTTTTCTTTTATATTTTTTTAGTGTTTTTGTTTTTTACGTTTTTTTTTTCTTTTTTACACTTTTTTTTTAAACTTTAACAACTGTAATGGTTCGGGTCTCTCAAAATGTAATGGCATCTTGGGAGACTCTGTGTAAGTGTGTCCTAGTCTGTGAAATGCTGTACCCTACGCTAAAACTTCACTTTTGAGTGGTAGCGTTCAAAACATTCACCAAGGCAAAGACCAGGTTTGTCAGGACAGAGTGGACAATAATAACGGGTGTCACGCCTAAATCCGCGCTTGCTACAGACACAACATCTTTTTTGGGGGGTTCGTTGGGTAGGGGTACTCGGGAGGACATACGAATAATGCCTCTCATGCAGCCGGCTTACTGCATTTGGTAGGGGATGGTGAGGTGCAGAACCGCCTGGATACAGGAGTTCTGTGACAATCTCATTCTGGAATTTTAGAAGAGATAAAGTCCCGCCTGAAGCTCTGTATAGCACATGAGCGTTCAGCAAAGCCAATTGAAATAAGGATAGAGACACTTTTTTGTACCAGCGTCTCGCCTTACGGTCAATTAGATACGGCGCCATCAACTGGTCGTTGAGGTCCACCCCTCCCATATTTTTGTTATATTCGTGGACACAGAGGGGTTTCTCCACAACACCAGTCGCCGTACGAATTTGGACTGTCGTGTCTGCATGAAGGGAGGTAAGAAGGAAAACATTCTTATTGTCCCTCCACTTCATAGCGAGCAAGTTATTACACTTCAAGCAGGCTCTCTCCCCCAGCCTAAGACGGGCATCTACAAGCCGCTGGGGAAAGCCCCGGCGATTAGGTCGCACGGTGCCACATGCTCCAATCTGATGATCAAACAAGTGACTAAACAGTGGCACGCTCGTGTAATAATTGTCCACATACAAGTGGTACCCCTTTCCGAATAAGGGTGACACCAAGTTCCACACTATCTTGCCAGCGCTCCCTATGTAATCCGGGCAGTTGACCGGCTCAACCTGACTATCTTTTCCCTCATAAACCATAAAGCTCCATACATAGCCTGTTGCCCTGTCACAGCACTCATAGAGCTTGACCCCGTATCTGGCACGCTTGCTGGGAAGGTACTGCTTGAAAGCCAAGCGGCCAGAAAATTTAATCAGGGACTCATCAACGCAGACAGCTTGATCGGGAATAAACAAGGCTGCAAAACGTTCGTTGAAGTGGTTTATGAGGGGCCGAATTTTATAGAGCCGGTCGTATTCAGGGTCCCCACGTGGACAACAAAGTTCATTGTCGTTGAAGTGCATGAACCGCAAAATCTGCTCGTATCGTTTCCTGGGCATGGAGGCAGAGAACACGGGCATGTGGTCAATTGGGTGCGTGGACCAATAAGCACGAAATGACGGGAATTTATGTGTGCCCATGTTGAGGGAAAGGCCCAGAAAGGTCTTAAATTCGGAAACCGTAATTGGTTTCCAATCTTTGGCAATGGAAGGCAACTGGGGATTAGCGGCGATGAATTGACCAGCATATAAATTACTCTGGTCCACAATAGATCTATAGAGATCTTCCGTGAAAAACAGCGAATAATAATCGATTGGCATAAAATCAGCTGTTTCCACCTGAATACCGGGTTGGGCAGTGAATGGGGAAGTACGGGTTCTGCAGAAGTGGTGGGGACCCAATCAGGATAGGCGAATTCTGCAGGAAGCTTACTATGGGCACGACGGGCCTGCCTTTGTCTTCTTATTGGTGGCAGCGGGACACTACTTGTGCTTGCCACCTCGCCAGCTTGAACTGCACTTATGGGACTCGCCACGTCACCACGTGATACTGCAGTGCTGGATGTACGCCCAGGCTGTACTAGGCCGCTGGTGCTTGCCAATTCACCAGAAGGAATAGCGGCGCTAGTACTCCTCTGCTCCATGATACGAGAGCCCTGCGGTTCTTGCTCCTCAACAACCTCAGAAGATCGGGATCGGGTACGCCTGACCTTAGCAGGGACCTCAACTTCGTCGTCAGAGCTATCTGACGTGGGGCCGTTGACGTCACTGTCTTTTACGGGAAGATATTCTGAGCCTGAATCTGACAGATACGTGACCTCCTCTTCACTATCTGTCATGCTCAGAATCTCGTAGGCCTCTTTACTAGTGTACCTTCGACTTGCCATTTTGGGCTCTAAATTTAGGGGTACACTAGTAAGATTCACAGGAAAAAAAAGCACCCGACTGTCGTCAGCAAATATATCAAACGCTACAAAAAAAACTGTTAGCGGTCGCAGGGATCAGGACTGTCTCTGCGAACGCTGCAGTTATGTGTTTTGTGTTTGGTAAGTGACAGTGATCGATCGATACTGCACTTGGGTGGGCTGGGCGGAGGGGCTAAACGCAGGTGCTAGCAGGTATCTGGGCTGATCCCGCTAACACTGCGTTTTTGGGAACCCTAAACCACTGGGGACACTAGTATAGATCTGATCAGATACTATACCACTAAGGGAGGTGTATGCTTTGCGCGTGGGTGTTAGCGTTACTGGCACTAACCTAACTCTGCCTGGGGCGACGCAGACCCTCTCTGGCGCTAAAACCTAATTGATCTCACCCGCCGGGCGATCAGGGGGTTAAACCTTTATTGGGTTATAAACGGCGGGTGCCCTGATGCTATAAAAAGCAAACTAACCAACCAGCGTCACCCGTAACCTTTATATGGTGATCACTGGTGAAAGGGTTAACTAGGGGCAATCAGGGGGTTAAAACCTTTATTAGGTTGAATATGGGGGTAACCGACACTATATAAAAACCTGACGGGTTACCTAAATAACTAAATAACTAACTGGGTAACCAGTGTCACCAGTGACGCTTATACGGTGATCACTGGTGAAAGGGTTAACTCTAGGGGCAATCAGGGGGTTAAAATAATATATGGGGGTATCTGACGCTAATAAAAACCTGCGGCGAACCTAAAAATAATTAACTGGCTATCTAGGGCACCACCGGCACTAAATACAGCGATCGAAAATACGATCGATTAGTGACGCTGGCGTTAGGGGGTGAAAGGGTTACCTGGGGGGCGATCAAGGGGTTAAACCTTTATTAGGGGGAGTTAGGGGGCTACCCTGGACCTAAAGGGGCCTAATCCTAACTGCCCTGCAACTTTTTATTATCACAGATGACACTAAATGCAGTGATCAGTAAAATAAATGATCACTGCAATCAGTGACACTGTGATTGGGGGCTGGGGGGTGACCTGGGGGGTGATCTGGGGGTGACTGGGGGGTGAAATGTGTGCCTATGTGTACCTAAGTGTCAGTGGACTGTTGGTGCACTAACCTGCTTCTTCTCTCCTCGGCGCCGGAATCGAAAAGACCGCCGCGAGGGAGATGACATCACTTCCTCCTGCCTGTGTTTACATCACATGGCAGAGGAAGCATTTTCATTGGCCGGGAGCGATCGCGAGGGGGTGGCCGAAATCGAATGGTCACCCCCTCATCTCCGAACGCTCCCCCACGATTAATCGGACCCCCCAACTATACAAAGGCGATCACGTATGCTCTACGTGATTGTGCCTGTCGGTGCCATTCTGCCGACGTATATATACAGTGAGCGGTCGTTAAGTGGTTAAATAGAAGGTGACCACACTGTGCACACTGCTGTTCATTATCGATGTCAACAATAGAAACATATTTAAGGTTAAACTATAATGGGTTGCGGGTATTTTATTATTTTTCCATTAATACGTTTTCAAATCTATATTTAATATGGTTTCATACCATAAACATACAAAACTTCCAACACTTTGTACTTAATATGGTACAGAGCCAACAGAGCAGTAGCTACTTGCCTTTGGGCTTGCTTTGTCTAAATGAAACTTCAGACAGAGCCATCCCATAGATTAGTCACTGCTTTGACTTGTTTATTTGTGTGTGCAAGCTTGAGCTATCAAACCCTGCGATCATCTGGTATTTTACAGCAGATGGTAAGAAGGCACATGAAAAAATATGAGAAAAGGAAGGCTGGCTATACATTTTCTTGTAAAGTTGCCTTTAGATTTATTAAAACCATATAATATGATGTCAAACCTAAACACTTTCAATTTGTATTCAATCAGGCAGGCCCTTGTACTACATATATGGAGGTAAATCTAAAGGAAATTGAACAAGAACATTGTGTAACGTATGGCCAACTTTAGGCAAGCCATAGATGAATCGATTTTCTTCCCTTCCACCACGGGTGGAAGAAAAGAAAATTGCTTGATTCCCCCATCAACACATTCAGGCCTCGTGCACACTGGAACTTTTTACAGCTGCTCCTAGGGGCCTTTGGCGTATTTTTCCCTGCCTCTAATCTCCTCAGCATGTTAGTCTATGTGTCCATGCACACATAGGCTTTTAGCAGCATTTAGTGGCAGTTTAGCGCTTAAACGTTAATTCATCTTAATGGTCAGAATAAATTATTTATTCTGGCCAATTAAATGAATTCCCACCCAAACACTTGACACCTGCAAATGCACTTAAACGCCTTAGACACTTTTACGTTTTGTTTTTTGCCAAAATACTGCTGCCAGGAAAAAAGGCTTCTAGGCGAGTTTAGAAATCGTCCAATGTGTATGAGGCCTGTGTTGATGAAGGAATAGGGAGGTTGATTTACTAAAGGCAAATATACTGTGCACTAGAAGTTGCTCTAGATCTGAGGAAAAGCTCTGACATGAGGGGAAGTTCTGCTGATTTCTATCATCCAATCATGTGCAAGCAAAAATAGGATTTTTTAAAACAGCTTACCTGTAAAAGCCTTTTCTTGGGAGTACATCACAGGACACAGAGCTCTGTTAAATACTTAGTGGGCTAGATAGTCACCATCAGGTGATTGGACACTGGCAACCCTAATTACAAGGTGAGTTCCTCCCCTATATAACCCCTCCCATATGGGGAGTACCTCAGTTTTGTAGCAAAGCAATAAGTATCCCAACGTATATACATAAATCCTGAAGAGGGTCGGGGAGCTCTGTTTCCTGTGATGTACTCCCAAGAAAAGGATTTAACAGGTAAGCTGTTTTAAAAAATCCTATTTTCTTGTTCATACATCACGGGACACAGAGCTCTGTTAATTACTTAGTGGGATGTCCCAGAGCAATGCCCAAATTGAGGGGAGGGAGACACAAATCAAAACACAGACTGCCATCGGACGTGAGGACCTATACTGCTGCCCAAATGCGTCATCCTCATACCCTCTTACATCCACCTGATAGAATCTAGTGAATGTATGGACCAAAGACCAAGTTTCAGCCTTGCAGATCTGAGCCATGGAGGCCTGGTGATGCACGCCCATGAAGCACTAACTGCTCATGAAGCACTAACTACTCTAGACAAGTGCGCTCTTATATGAAAAGGAGGAATTTTCTTCCTTAAACCATAAGCCTAAACAATAACCTGTTGAATCCACCTAGCGATAGAGGACTTTGATGCTGCCTGGCCCTTCTTGGGACCCTCTGGCAGTATAAACAGAAAATCAGTTTTTGTATCTGAGCTGTCGCCTTCAGATAGATTTTGACTGCTCTTACAACATCTAAAGAGTGTAACAATCTTTCCTCCGCTGACTGCGGATCTGGAAAAAAGGATGGTAGGACCACATCTTGGTTCAGATGCAGTCCTGATACCATCTTAGGCAAAAAAGACGGGTGAGGCCGCAACATCACCCTGTCTTTGTGAATAATTAAATATGGCTCTCTACATGAAAGAGCCACCAACTCCGATACCCTCCTAGCAGAGGATATGGCCACAAGAAAAAACAACTTCTTGGTCAAAAGAATCAAAAAAGCATGGTGCAATGGTTCAAAAGGCTGCTTTTGTAAAACAGACAAAACCAAATTCAAATCCCATGGGCACACGGACAGCTTAACCGGCGGATTCAAGAACAGAGCCCCGTGAATAAAAGCCCGGACCAGGGAATGAGAGGCAAGCGGTTTTTGAAAGAAGACCGACAAGGCCGAGATCTGACCCTTGATAGTGCTCAAGGCCAGCCTCATTTCTACTCCTATTTGAAGAAAGGCAAGAATTCTGTTAATGGCATACCTTCTAGGATGCCAACCCCTGGATTCACACCAGGAAAGATATGCCTTCCAGATTCTGTAATAGATGAGTCTGGAGGCCAGCTTCCTAGCATTAACCAGAGTGGATAGGACTGGACCCGAAAGCCCATGACTCTTCAGGACGTGGGTCTCAACAGCCAAACCGTCAAATTCAGACTTCGTAAGTGTGACAGAACCCACTGTCACTGTGTGCTTTGGAAGGGACTGAGGGTGGGCCTCCTACCCACAGACTATGGCCCAGAAGAGTGAGACTCGGGGAGAAGCTGGCATTGAGATAATGTAATGTAATGCTACATCCCTTCTCCCCCATCCCCCCCTCTTGTTGCTGTGTTTAGCTGTGTTGAGTCATGGCACATAGACAATGGTCTGGACTGCAGACATCTCTCCGCAGGGGATGTGTATTGAGGGGTTGCCTGCTTACCATAATCCCTTTATGTTTATCTGTAGTCTCTGTTTCAATGTACAAGTGTTCAGTTCCCATTGGTTCTTCCTTGTCCCCTACCCCCCCTCTATGACAAGGCTAAGGGGAGTGTCCCTAACTGTGTGTAAAAGTGTATGTTTTGGATTTAATAAACTGTTTTTATGCTCTGCATGTTTAACCCTCAACACCTGTGTGGATTGTCTCGTGATTGAGGGGTTAAGGGCTGGTTATGGCGAATCTGCAGGCTGCGGGTGCGTTTGGAGGACAGGAGACACAGGTCTGGCGGATGTGCCCACCTGGGGTATCTGAGATCCGTCACAGTGGTGGCAGCAGTGGGATGTCTCCTGCAGTCCGGGACATGCAAACCACCACCAGGATTCAAGATCCGGGCAGCCGCCGAGGAGCGATACGGGGACCGGCCAGCATGAGAGCGGAGTATGGGAGGAGGCTGCAAGGCATGCGGAAGCAACATCGGGGACCAGCGACAGAGCGCACCATGCTCGGCTGGGAGGATGTGATCCGCTGGCAACTCTGGCAGGAGACACTAAGCCACGAGCGGCACCATCAGGGGAAGATCCTTCCCTCCTCCACAGAGATGTACTGGACGCAGTACCGTGCGCGAGAGGTGTTCCTGAGGGAACGACCGCGAGATGAGTGTAAGATGGAGCTCGGAAGATTGGTCCAGGAGGAGATGAGGCTGGACGCCAGCTACAGAGCCCTCCGGTGGTTCGCGGCTCAACTGTGGCCAAGTACAGCAGATGGCAGCCCGACAGAAGGCGTTGGCTACGGCAACGTTTCTCAACCAGTGTGCCGCGGCACACTGGTGTGCCGTGAAGAGTCCCCAGGTGTGCCGCGGCAAAATGACCCCCAATATAGGCAGCTATCTGATGTTTTAACTACTGCTGGCCACTTGGTTAATATTTGTTATTACAGCGGTGCCGGTCCGCTGTGTAAACCTCACTTCCCGCTGCCACAGGCACTCTGGAAGCTGTGCTGGCCTCCCGATCGCGTCTTGCCAACCGATTACGTCATCGGTTGCTATGGGAGTGTCGGGCGCACGCACTGCTATCTGTGACGTGTGAGCCGCGGGTGCCAGAGTAGATGCTGGCTGGCGTGCGTTTCCCTGAGGGGAGGAGAAGAAGAACAACACGAGTAGAGGTTGAAAGAACCGTGAGGAAACAAAACAGTGAGGAGACACAGGTACAGTACTTGTACCTGTCATTTTCAATGTATGGTAGTTTTATTGCAGGCATGGTGTTTATATATAAAAAAAAAACAAACTACATAACACTTGTTGGCACTTACATTGCCTCATTTTTCATTGCAGGCATGGTGAATTTTTTTTAAATGTAATATAATATACATGGGCTATGTGGGTTATTATTGATAATGATAACTGTATACTTCAATACTGCAGTTTGGCCGCAGCGCAGTGTACTTGCGGTTTTCATGTGGTTTCTCATAGACTTCTATTATGTCCCTCATTTTTGGTGTGCTTTCAGAAAATGTACCAAAAATGTACTACATAATAGAAGTTTATGAGAAACCACACGAAAACCGCAGTTACACTGCGCTACACCTGCGCTGCGGCCAAACCAGTATTGAAGTATACAGTTATCATTATCAATAATAACCCACATAGCCCATGTATATTAAATAAAAAAAAATTAATCGCCGTGCCTGCAATGGAATGAGTCAATGTGAAAGTGCCCTAATTGTAACAAGTGTCATGTGGGTTTTTTTTTTTTCCCCCACAAGACCACAATTCGTAGTTACAAATTTGGAATGGTTTGCCGGGGTTATGGCTAAAGATATCAGCCATAACCTTGGTATTGTTTTTTAGAGCCAGTGACTGGCTTTCTCATGAAAGCGTTCCAAGCGGCTCTTAAGCCACTGGAATGCTTTAAAAAGCGGCGGGAGGGGATGTCCCCCCCTTCCACCGTCTCGCCTGAGAAACAATCCGATGGAGTGGCCGGCTAGTCCCAGAGGCGATGAAAGAGTAGATCCCCTTTGATTGCCTTGAAGGACCAGAGCGACGCCATGACTTCCAGTCCAGGCTGGAAGTAAACTATTTTTATAAATTTTTTTAAAGCAAAAGATCAATTTTTTTTTAAATCTTTTGCCTTTAAAGGTAAAAGAGAGATATGAGGTCTTTTTGACCCCAGATCTCTCCATAAACAGGACCTGTCATCCTTATATCTACTACAAGGGATGTTTACATCCATTGTAACAGAAATAAAAGTGATATAAAAACAAATAAAAAAATGTAAAAGGGACAGTGAAAAGAAAAAAAGTTTAATAAATAAGACAACATTTTTTTTAAAGCACCCCCCATCCCTACGCAAGTGGATACGCAAGTCGCACACGCATATGTAAACAGTTTTCGCACCACACATGTGAGGTATCACCGCACATGCTAGAGCGAGTGCAATAATTCTAGTGCTAGACCTCATCTTTAGCTCTAAACATGTAACCTGTAAAGGTGTTTAAAGCGTTACTTATGAAGATTTTTTAAGTACCAAAGTTTGTCATCATTCCACGAGTGTGCGCAATTTTAAAGCATGACATGTTAGGTATCTATTTCCCCGCCATAACATCATCTTTCACACTATACCCAAAAATTGTGGTATATATTGTGTTTTGTTTTAATTCATTGAAGTGAATTTTGTACAAAAATAAATGTGTTTGCAAAACCACTGTAGAAATACCATGTGGCATAATTTTTTTTTCACATTTTTGGATTGGTGTGCCTCGAGATTCTGACAGATTTTAAAGGGTGCCTTGGTTGAAAAAAGGTTGAAAAACACTGGGCTACGGCAGCGTGGGGCTGCTCTATCAAAAAATGTACGGAGACCCAGACTTTGGGAGCGACCAAGAGTGGCGGCTGGAAGACATCCTGGACTTCCGAGATGAGGTGCTGGACCTTCCCGAAGAGGCGTGTGGCCTGGAGGAATTGGAGTTCCTGGTTGAGCAGGAATGGGAGCTCGAGATTGCCTACAAGCGGCTGTTTGACGGTGATCAGCAGCCTGGCATGGCTCTCGTTGCCTGGGACTGTCCTGGAGAAATAGCGGACAGTCGCGAAGATGCAGAGCAAATGGGGCCAGGAGTGCCCCTACGTTTTCCCGTCCTAACCGCAATGGAAGAAGCGGCGATGATACAGAGGGCACTGCGAGTGCTAGAATGCCAGAATGCACCAGAGGTTTCCCAGGCAGCGAGACAAGATAAAAGCATAAAGGTCTCAGAAGGGGAAGTTGAGACGGGCGCTGGAAGGCTGGTAAATGGTGATCAGCAGCAAGTCCAGAGTATCGAATCCGGTGCCCCAGCAGAAGCACTGGCTACAGGGCAGAGTGCCGCTGGCCTCTGCCCAGCATCAGAAAAAGAGTTGGACCCGGAGAGTCTGAGAGATGCTCTTCGTGAGCCGTTTCCCCAACAGCAGATATCCCCAACGGGAGTGGAGGAAGCAATTCTCCCTCCCCAGCAATTGGACAGTACCCCAATGTTCATCCCCCCAGCAGAAGCGCTGGCTGCAGGGCAGAGTGCCGCTGGCCTCTGCCCACCCTCAGAGTTGGATCCAGGGAGTCCGAGGGATGACCTCAGTGAGCTGTTTCCCCAGCACTTGGACACTACCACAGTGTTCATCCCCCCAGCAGAAGCGCTGGCTTCGGGGCAGAGTGCCGCTGGCCTCTGCCCACCCTCAGAGTTGGATCCAGGGAGTCCGAGGGATGACCTCAGTGAGCTGCTTGCCCAGCACTTGGACACTACCCCAGTGTTTATCCCCCGAGCTGAAGCGCTGGCTGCATGGCAGAGTGCCACGGGCCCCTGCCCAGCCCTCAGTATGTCTTTGGAGGGTTTGGGAGACAGCCCCTGTCAGAAGTCGCCTCAGCAGCTGGTCACAGAACCAGGAGGGGGAAAAACCCTTCCCCCTCTCCAGCGGCTGAACTCTACCGTTGTATATGTCCCCCTAGCAGAATCGCTGGCTATGGAGCAGAGCGCTGTTGGCCTCTGCCCAGCATCAGAAAAAGAGATGGAGAGTCTGGGAGATAGTCCCTGCAAGATACCTTCTCAGCGGCTGGTAACTACTCCAGGAGAAAAGCAATAACCTTTTCCTCCCCAACTGCATAGCACTGCCAGCCTATGTTCCCTACAAGCTGAAGCGCTGGCATCGGGGCAGAGGATTATTCAGCTCCCCTCAATATCTGCAACCCAGCCCTGGATCACGGGAGTGCGGACAGCTGTTCGCACTCTGCAGCGGCTGTTTTTATTCACGGGGGACCGTATGTGCGATTTTGCTCCCCAGCGCCAGAGACGTACTTTTCCTTTTCCTGGTTGCCTGGGGTGGAAGTTTGTGACTAACGCAGGTCCAGACCAGTTGGGGGTCAGGAACCTGGTTAGTCTGTTTTTAAAAGGGGAGAAATGTGACAGAACCCACTGTCACTGTGTGCTTTGGAAGGGACTGAGGGCGGGCCTCCTACCCACAGACTATGGCCCAGAAGAGTGAGACTCGGGGAGAAGCTGGCATTGAGATAATGTAATGTAATGCTACATCCCTTCTCCCCCATCCCCCCCTCTTGTTGCTGTGTTTAGCTGTGTTGAGTCATGGCACATAGACAATGGTCTGGACTGCAGACATCTCTCCGCAGGGGATGTGTATTGAGGGGTTGCCTGCTTACCATAATCCCTTTATGTTTATCTGTAGTCTCTGTTTCAATGTACAAGTGTTCAGTTCCCATTGGTTCTTCCTTGTCCCCTACCCCCCCTCTATGACAAGGCTAAGGGGAGTGTCCCTAACTGTGTGTAAAAGTGTATGTTTTGGATTTAATAAACTGTTTTTATGCTCTGCATGTTTAACCCTCAACACCTGTGTGGATTGTCTCGTGATTGAGGGGTTAAGGGCTGGTTATGGCGAATCTGCAGGCTGCGGGTGCGTTTGGAGGACAGGAGACACAGGTCTGGCGGATGTGCCTACCTGGGGTATCTGAGATCCGTCACAGTAAGGAAGGATGGAATATTGGTCCCTGTGAAAGCAGGTCTAGACGTAGCGGAAGAACCCATGGTCTTCCTACTGCAATTTTCACGATCTCTGCATACCAAGACCTTCTGGGCCAGGCCGGGGCCACTAGAATTAACGACTTCTTTTCTCTCTTGACCCTGTGAAGGAATCGTGGGAAAAGCAGAACTGGAGGGAACACATAGATCAGAGAAAACTGAACCCAAGGAATTATCAAGGCATCTAACCCTTGTGCTAGTGGATCTTTTGTTCTTGATACAAAGTTGTCCAGCTTCCTATTGAATCTGGAAACTAGCAGGTCTACATCCGGGGTACACCATTTCTGGCATATGGCCTGAAATATGGTGGGGTGCAGAGACCATTCTCCTGGACACAGCTGTTGGCGGCTTAGATAACCCGCTTGCCAATTTTCCACCCCTGGAATGAAGACTGCAGATAGGCAAGGTACATGCCCATCTGCCAAAGCAAAAATGTGGTTCACCTCTCTTTGGGCATCCAGACTCCTGGTGCCCCCTTGGTGATTGATATAGGCCACTGCTGTAGCATTGTCGGACTGAATCTGGACAGGACAGCCTTGCAACCTGTATGTCCAGGCCCTGAGGGCCAGACGAACTGCCCGAATCTTCAGAATGTTGATGGGCAGGAACCTTTTGGTTTTGGACCACCTTCCCTGGACCGAAGCCTCTTCCAGAACGGCTCCCCAGCCTAAGAGGCTGGCATCTGTAGTCACAACTTTCCAAGTAACTGGAACAAAGGATTTCCCTTTCCGTAGATTCTTGGTAACCACCAATTGAGGCTCTGGCGCACTTCTGGTGACAGGCGCATCGGAAGATCCAAGGCATGGACTCTTTTGTTCCAGGCAGACAGAATGCTGTTCTGCAAAGGCCTTGAGTGAAACTGGGCGTAAGGAACAGCCTCGAATGAGGCTACCATCTTCCCCAACAACCTCATACAAAGGCAAATGGAAGGTCTTTCCCTTGCTTTGCCTACTTGGACCAAATCTTTTTTGGCCTTTGACCCGGGTAAAAGATACCCTGCTTTGGGCTGTATCTATGACTATACCCAAATACTCCAGCCTCCATAGGGGCTGTAAAGATGATTATTCTAGGTTGAGGACCTGTCCAAGAGCTGAGAATGTACCTTAGACTGGAATCCTAACCCAGGAGTTCCAGATACTTGACCATGCTGGACACACCTAGGTCCAGCCATGCTACAGACTGATCCATTGGCAGCACACTGCCTTGGTATGCCATTACTGCTATACCCTGGGCCTTTAGACCTGCTAGAGGTGGGCCCTAGCACTTTATAAAAACTCGGGCATGGTGGCTAACCCCAAGGGCAAGCCTACCAACTGGAAGAGGTGCTGTTTCCCTGTGAAATGCAGACACCTCTGTAGTCCCATGCAAATAAACACATGTACCAACAGCTCTCTATATGTTTATGTAGCATGAGTAACGCCATATGCCTCAATAGAAGCCTGCATTCATGGAAACATTAATTTCCTACAATATGTTTTAGGCAAAAAAACATGAAAAGTGTGCGCTGTATACACGCATACATGTAGCATGTGTGCTATGCAACATTATACAGGCAGAAACGTACCCCTACGTGAACATAAGGAATCCTGTAAAATTAAGGAAAGCTAAATTAACATGCTTTGTAATGCAATCATGCAAATCTAGGCGATCATGCATTCTCATGCGATTCAGCATTTTTTATGCGATCGAACATTTTATGCATTTATAAGCACTACTGTGTGGACAAGTACCCTCGTGTGACTAAGGACTCTTGTGTGATCAAGCACCCCTGTGCGATCCAGCATCTTTATGCAATTCAGCATTTTTATGCGATTTAGGCATTTTTGTGAAGACAAGCCTTTCCGCGTGACCAAATATCCTTGGATAAACAAGGACTCTTGTGAGATCAAGCACCCTTGTGCGACCACGCATCTTTATGCAATTAAGCATTTTTAATGCGATTTAGGCATTTCTGTGAAAACAAGCCTTTCTGCGTAACCAAGTATCCTTGGGCAATCAAGGACTCTTGTGAGATCAAGCACTTTTGTGCGATCCCGTATCTTTATGCAATCAAGCATTTGTGCGTTTTTAGGCATTTCTGCGCAAAGAAGCACTTTTAACGACCAAGCGTCCTTATGCGACTATGTAAATCCACTACAAACAGAAAAAACATGTATCTCTATGTGAATAACATGTTCTACCTCATGCATCTTGTACAATCAAAACTCATGTATTTTACGCAAACATGTGGACTAAAAAAAAAGTTATCCTGTGCCGACGTGCGTTCCTGCACTCATGCGATTAGCTGTTTGTGTGTTAGCAACAATATGCACCAGCAGTTGTGCGTTTGGCTAGTTTGTAAGCAAGCACCTGCATGAGGATCCTGTGGAGGTTCTTTACCTTCTTGTAGTAATGGAAGGACTGGGAAGGTACAAGACACCTATGGGTGTAACGAGCCCCTTGCTCGCTCAGTATTCCAAGGTTCATGACAATGGGAATTTAAGAGAACCCAAGGAGGAAACAGAGGCTTCGGCCGTCTAGGCTGAGGGTAAGTTATACGCAGCAATACTGCAGCTACAACTTCAGAGCTTGTGAGGCTTCTGATACCTCCGCCTCGTCAGATTGCACCCATTCCCTGATTGTGATCTTTCATCATCAGATTGTTGATCCCCTTGATTGAGGATTTAGGGCAGGGGAAGGGGATCTACCCCATTTTCTGCTCTCTTGTGAGGATGCTGCGATTAAAGCAGCTAACTTCTCCTGTAAACCAAAACACTGCAAATGCAAAAAAAAGTCCTAAAAGACCTATGCAGGGCTGCAATGTTGGGAGAGGCTGCAAAGCCGGACAGGGGCAATAGCTCATCCTGTGTGGCTGCCTCCAGTCTCTCAGGGGAGGATGGTATCATGCAGGCATGTCTAGAGCCCCCAGATCTGGACGGTGACACTTTAGTGCCCCTTTTCACCTGCCCCTGAAGCCCTCTTATGGGGAGACATAGTCCTAAGCTGACGAAAGCAGAGGTACTAATACAAATGCATTCACTGTTGTTCCTAGTCTTACAATAGTAATATTTGCTTAGTCTGTACAACCTGATGCAGAGTAGGTGTCTTAGGTATGCCTGGATCCGAACCACCAAGATGCTTACGTGCCCACAGCTCTGTGTCCCACTGCTTACAGACTCTTGGTGTCCTGGGCTTTAAATTAGCCATCTCGCGCCTGCGCACTGATCCGCCATACACGCCACTGGCAACAACGCCCCCCTCCTTCCCCGTCATAAAAGTGTGCCCCCTGCGCGCGCGTGGGTAGGAACAACATGGTGGTGGCCAAGGGCGAGGGAGGGAAGAAAAGAGACAACCGGGGGACTGCGTGGGATCCCAGACTTCGTGGGACCTCCACCTTTCAACCTATGTGGCAGAGCCTGCAGCGGAGGAGGTGAGCGGACTTACAGATCAGCTTCACTGCTTGTGTCCTGGAAGGTATGTAAGTAAGAACACCAGGTATGTCTCTTTACTCCCTCTAGTGGTGGAAACCAGGTAAGACATACAAACTACTCATGGAAGACAATCCTCAAGGTAATACCTATGATTGTCTTCACTCACCTTATCCCCGCCGCAGGATACTGCTGAGAACTGGCAGATCCAACCTTCACCCATCACCGCGGGTAGTGTTGTGCCAACCTTCAGGGTTATGGGTTCCTACTTTTTTATTTTTTAACATAAAGTTTATTTATTTTCAAACAAACAAACTGCAAATAACTCCGGTTACAGTTGCATTCAGACAGGAAATGGACAGTAGTAGGTTAACAATATCAAGATAAGGGAACATGTTGACCATGGCTTACATTAGCACTGTAGTAGGTGGATCCAGAATACCAAATAAAAATACGGAAAAAAAACGGGGGGGGGGGGGGAGCTGGGACGGACAGTCTTGTTCTTCTACGAGGCCCAGGTACCATCTATTTTAGGCACTTTTATATCGGCCTGTCAGATGGATCCGGTAGTGTAGCTCCTAGACCCCCACAGGGACCTTCAAACAGAGATTTCATCTTAGCACATCTTTAATTGTGACCAACCACCTTAGACACTGGCAAAAAAACTGAGGTACTCACCATATGGGAGGGGTTATATAGGGGCGGAACTCACCTTGTAATTAGGGTTGCCAGTGTCCAATAAACTGATGGTGACTATCTAGCCCACTAAGTAATTAACAGAGCTCTGTGTCCCGCGATGTATGAACAAGAAAATATATATATTTTTTTTTCCTTGCATGTTCAGAGCTAGAGCAACTGCACTTGCCGTGCACAGACTATTTACCTTTAGTAAATCAACCCCATTGTATTTTGCCAGCAGTGGGGGGGTGGGCGGGGGAGCTTCCCGATCATCAGAATGATTACTGCATGTAGAAAAATCCAACAGGCTGGCTTTACCAAAGTCGCTCGATCGACTTGGGTACGGTCAGCCTGCCCATAAATGGATCAACCGGTTGAAAGCTTCACCTACTAGTTGAGAAGGTTACATAGTATTTATATTTTATATTGAATGTATCCTGACTAAAATATATATATTTTTTTCACATTTTAATGTATTTAATGCTGGTTATAATAAATATAGGAACTAGCTACCAAATCACCATTCATTACCTTTAAACATAACTAATCCACATTATCCTTGTTCTGTTTACCTGCACCTTCTCAGGAGCTGTGTATCTGCTCCTATTCCACAATAATGGCAGTCCATGTTATTTAAGAGGGGGTAAAACCTTGAATGCACCTAACATGTTCCCAGAATGTTATCCTATTCTACATGCTTCTTATATGGCTTATCCAATGTTTGGCATTCTTCAATCCCATAGCAAACATATTTTATTGTAAATTATTCCATTTTGTTTCCTTGGTAACAAATTACTGTCCCCTACATGGCAGAGATCCAAGAGTGCAAGTCGAGAAAAATTTAGAGTGACACGAACATTCTCCCATCACAGCATTAACTGTGAAACTCCTGTACTCAGGGGACCGGACTGAGTACGTACGGTTGGCTAAAGGGAGGAAAACAGCATATTAACAATCCCTTATGTCCTATAGAAAATTGGAGAGTTATATGCTAACTCACAGCAATTCCTTAAAATTACACTTTTTTTCCCAATTATAAAATATAAAAAGAGAGAAAGAGATAGAGAAAATGAACTTGTTTTATCAAATCTGCATTTATAAAAATCTGTACTTTTTACTGTGTTTATTATAAGCATCTAAACACGTGGTGGCATATGATACCTGAGTGGCCTCCATCGTCGCTTTCACCCTTTTGATTCCTGGATTACAATCTTGTTTCAGGACTAATTTAAAGTAATATTAATCAGAGAAACCTTTATAAAGTGTATCTAATACCCCCCCAATTATTTTATATATTACGGTTTACCAATCCAGGTGCACTGGAGCATGTGCTTTTTTTTGCATGTTTCCATGGGTAACGTTTAGGGCAGCTCATTCATTTCAATAGGCTGCCCTAAACCCGAGAAACATGCCAAAAAAGTGCCTGACCCATTTAAAAAATTGTGCCGTAGCAAAACGCATGCATTTTGACATGCGCAAACACATTAGCAAGATGCATGGGGATGCCATTACTGTACCATACACTGTATATATTATTATAATACAGGATTTATATAGGGCCAACACTTTGTGCAGAGCTTTACAAAAGGAAGGCATACAGTACAGTTATGCCGCGTACACCCGATCGGAATTTCGGACAACAAATGTTCGATGTGAGCTTTTGGTCGGATATTCCGACCGCGTGTAGGCTCCATCGGACATTTGCTGTCGGAATTTCCGACAACAAATGTTTGAGAGCTGGTTCTCAATTTTTTGAAATTCCGATACACAAAAATTCTACGCATGGTTGGAATCAATTCGACGCATGCTCGGAATCATTGTACTTAATTTTTCTCGGTTCGTCGTAGTGTTGTCCGTCACCGCGTTCTTGACGTTCGGCATTTCCGAGCAACATTTGTGTGACCGTGTGTATGCAAGACAAGTTTGAGCCAACGTCCATCCACGGTTTTATTTTTTCGGAATGTCCGATCGTGTGTACGGGGCATTACAATACAATTTGGTACAAGAGGAATCAGAGGGCCCTGCTCGTTAGATATTACCATATAATCACTGTATAAGTAATGGTACTGCCATGCATCTGCAAAAAGGCAGCGTGTTTTTGTACATTATGGGAAAGTGCACAATTTTGTGTGCATTCCCGTAATGCATGAATGGCTGCTGCATTTGTATTCTTTTTTCAGCCTTTTTTAATATATATTTGACTTGGTAATCCTTCCAGTAACAAACTTCCTTTACCAAAGGTGACAACATTGACTTTACTGTACTTATGAAGGACCACAGCATTGTCAATCTAGGGCAGAGCTACAGAACACCCCTCAACTCCTAACACAGGAGGGAGGTGTTGTGTAGTTTGAAGAGAGAGCTGAGAACAATATAACTGAAAACATACAGTGGGTATAGAAAATAATCACTCCCAACCCCCACCTCAAAATAATCAAATTTTGTTGCTTTGTAGCCTGAAATGAAGACAGACAGTTTTTGTTGTGTCAAGCTGTATTTATGCAGTGCAACTTATAATATCCAAGTGAAAGATATAACACCAACATGTGAGAAAAAAATATAAACAATATAAAAAACAGAATCACTGAATCAATTATTTAATGCGGTTTAAGCCTAGGCTCTGACTAGGCCATGCAAGGTCATTCTCCTTTTTCTCCTTCAACCACTGTGTGGTCATTTTTGCTGTGTGCTTTGGATCATTGTCATGTTGGAAGGTAAACCTTTTTCCCACTGACAACTTTCTGGCAGAGGGTAGCAGATTTTCCTCAAGAATTTGATGGTATTTTGGCATCATACATTTTTTCTCTGCTGCAGAGAAGCACCCCCATAACAGGATATTACCACCTCCATGCTTTACTGTAGGAATGGTGTTACGTGGAGGGTGAGCTGTACTGGATTTCTGTCAGGCACATCGTTTGGTGTTAAGGCCACATAATTAAATTTTAGTGTCATCCGACCATAACACCTTTTTCCATGTAGCCTTAGAATTTTCAAGGTGCGTTTTGGTAAAGCTCAGTCATGACTGCATGTGGCCTTTCTTGAGAGTTGGCTTTTTTCTTGCAACCCTCCTATATAAGCTACATTTGTGGAGAATGTGATATTGTTGTCACATGCACACAATGGGGGAAATTTACTAAAACTGGTGCACTCAAAATCTGGTGCAGCTGTGCATTATTGCCAATCAGCTTCTAACCTCAGTTTGTTCAATGAAGCTTTGGCAACATAACCTGGAAGCTGATTGGTTTCTCTGCAGAAATGAGCCTAATTTTGAACTCTCCAGCTTTAGTAAATAAACCCCAATGACCACTCTTTGTCATAAATTCCTGCAACTGCTTCAGAGCTGCTGTAGGCCTCTTGGTAGCCTCTCTGACCAGTTTTCTCCTGGCTATTTCATCCACTTTGGAGCGACGTCCTGATCCAGGAAGGGTCTGTGTTGTATCAAATACCTTCCTCTTCTTAATAATGGACTTCACTGTGCTTCTAGGCAATGGGACCCATTGTGATAGATGGAAGCCCAGTGACCTATTCGTCTGTCACACACACTGCTATGCAGAGGGCACTAGCAAGCAAAGGGGGCATACCCATGCCACTCTGTGCCGCAGTCATGACGTCATTGTGGCTTTTTTTGTTTCCATCTCCTGACTTGTGCCTGTCCACAATTATATCTCAGAGCTCTTTCGACAGTGCCTTGCCACCCATAGTTGATGGTTTGCTTCAGTTGCACTATCAGGGACTGAAATTCTCCACGAAAGCACTTTTCATGCTGAGCTAATGAAAATTACCACAGCTGATCACAGTTGAAAGTCAAATGGCTTTGTGTGCCATTGAGAAGGTGATTAGCTACACCTGATTGAGTTTACAAGTCATTTTTAGAAGGGGGGATCCTTTTTCCAACTCAGTGATTGTTTTTTAATTTGTTTTATTTTTGGCATGTTGTATTATATATTTCACTTGGATGTTATAAGTTGCACTAAGTAAAAACAGTTGGATAAAGCAAAAATTGTGTCTGTCCTCATTTCAGAATGTAAAGCAACAAAATGTGATTATTTTAAAGGGGGGTGATTTTTTATTTTTGTACCCACTGTAGCAGTACAGATGGAGAGCACAGAAAGTTATTAGCTCACAAGTTTTTTGGCAGGGCAGATCAACAAGGACACACACTCGCACCTTCACGGCTGTCAAATTAGACAATTATGGAACTGCCTCCACGCGGATGCATGGAACACCTGAGCATCCTGTGTGGATGAAAATGGCCCTTCGCATTTGTGTAGGCATAAAAAAGCCCAAGTGAATGAAACCTAAGCAACCAAACAGGAGCAAATAGTTTCTGGGATTTAGAGACAATTTACTCAAAGCTGAACTACTGGTAACTTTTTTAAATGTGGGGATTTATAACCTTTGAAATCTGGAGAGATCTCCTTTTAATTTCTGTCCCAGTGAAATGATGTAGTAGGGTTGCCAGTTTCTTCAAGCCAAACCTGAACACTTTAGCAGCGCATGGCAATTTAAAAAAAAATATTTTTTAACGGGGAATGCTGTGGACTCTGGTGTAAAGGAGAACTCCAATGTAAGGGGGTTTCTGATCACCAAAGCCCCCACTTACTTCAGTGTTCCCAACATTTCCCTTAAATCAGGGTTCCCAGAGCACCCGTTACATCTCAGTTACCAAAACCTTAGTGTACTCACTTGCTCAGAGGTAGCAGAAGGGAGGAAACTTCAGTCACAGTCAGTGGATGGTGAGCTCACTCACCCGAGGAAGGAGGCTCAGGCATTGGCATCTTTCATCCACAATGTATCTGCTGGCTACTGGGCTTCAAATTCCCATGCACACACATAGGGGTAGGGGCAGGAGAAGGAGCAGCAGATCAAGCCCTCTCTCCTCTCCCATTCATGCGTTTGGGGGACTGTGCTGGCTCTGGGCAGTGTGAGAGAGTGTCACAGACACTTAGATTAGACAACTACAGCCAACTTGACAACTCTGGTGATTAGGGTGTGCCCAGGAACGCCTATGCACTGGTTTTGATATTTGGTTACTTGGGGAGCCACAGTCTTGTCTGAATAATGTGTCCGAGTTCCAGGCGGTCTGAAACACAGATTATTCAAAACCTAGACTGTCCAGATGAATTCCGGACAGATGGCACCCCTAGATGGTAGGTGAAGGTAGCTAAACAGCAAAGATAGAGGTTGTAAACCACCCCCCACTAAAGTGTTTTTATTTCTGTGTCCCCATTAGTTTTATTTCCCCTTATTTTCTGTTTCAGTGGCACTTGAATCATGGGGCTCCATCATTTTAAACTATAACTTTATTCTAAGCCACTTGCTGGAACACTTTATAAACGACTACTCTTCCTAGCATGCTTGTCACACATCATTGACAACTTTAGCATTTCCTAGAGTTGCCACTTTCATTGCAAATCATTTACAACAGATAATGTCCACTTTATCATCGCTCAGTGATATAACACAACACATCATAAAGTGTCAGGAGTTTGTTCCTTATGTGCTATACTGCTATAAACATCTTGTTTTTCCAAATCATTATATTTAATGACAGGCACGGTCACCGCTTTGGCTCATATGCAGAAAGCAGAGTAATTAATTAGGTATTAAATGTCCTGGTCAAGTGCCAGCTACAAAGTAGAAAGTAGACAGAGGGAGGGTGGCAGAGACAGAAAGTGAGAGGGAGAGATGTTTGTTACTTTATGGGGATATTGTGCCACTCTGTGGAAGTCCATAGAATATAGACATTGCGCACTACATTCATACAGACAATGCATTGTCCGTTTCAGGGACTTTTTCAGACAGGACAATAATACAGTTTGGCTGTGTAAGCCTAAATAGTGTTATCAGTGGAGGATTTTTTTTTTTAAATACTTCTGAATGGATTAATGGGTCGTTCCACCCAAACCTGATTTCTAAGTTCTGGGTACCGTGCTGGACCTTCAGAGCTCAGTGCTAAGTGATGTCATGGTGACTCCAGCCACTCATACAGCCAGAGCTCGTGAACCCAGAAGGAAGGCCAGGGGAATCCCTGTCAGCAGTGACAGCGCACCGCTGGAGGGCTTTATTCTAAGATACGTACTTCATAATGTACTAGTATGTGATGCATACGAGCACATTAAGCCATTTCCTTGCAGGGTTTTTTTTTATGTCTGCGGTTTACTACTGATTTAAAGTGGTAGTAAGCGCTCTTTTTTATTTTTACCTACAGGTAAGCTTATAATAAAACTTACCTGTAGGTTAAACAGATATCTCCTAAACGTGCACTGTTCTGGAAATATTCTAGTGAGCAACAGCCGGTGACGTCACAGACGCATGCTCTCTGAAGCAAAGTGTGAAGAAAGCGCCAGATCAGCAGAAGATAAAAGCCAACAAGTTTATTTAAGTAAACACTTACATGTTAAATCACAAGGTTCTGTGTACATCTAGCCTGGTGAGCCGGCAACACAGGATGGAATGGACTGTGGTGCTGGGGACTGCTGAGCTTGAAGCCGGGACCCGTTGTGATAGATGGAAGCCCCGTGACCTATTCGTCTGTCACACACACTGCTATGCAGAGGGCACTAGCAAGCAAAGGGGGCATACCCATGCCACTCTGTGCCACAGTCATGACGTCATTGTGGCTTGGCCATTCAAGCAGCTGCAGTCCGTGAACCAGGAAGGAAGACAGAGTGAAGATAGAAGCCTCTGCAGCGGTGACAGCGTGCTGCTGGAGGGTTTTGTTTCAAGGTAAGTCTTTCATAATGTGCTACTAGCACATTATGCCTTTACATTGCATGGGGAGTTTTTTTTATCACTCAATGTTTACTACCACAATCAGCACAAGGGACTACTTACTATTAATCCAAAGTTTCCCTTGTGCTACTGGATCCTGGATTCCTTTAAATCTTCTACCCCCCTCCTTTCATAATTACTGCCATAATCTTCTGATGCGGCAGGGGTTATTAGAACTGAGAGAGCTGAGACTCACCAAGAGTGTATGATTATTGCCAGCCACTGGCCGAATTTTGTTCCATGTATGGACAGGCAGGTTTACGTAAGTCGCTCCATCGGACCACTTGTGTACAACTAGCCTGTTGGGGATTTCTAGATCAGACCGCTTGCTATAGCTGGCAACACTGATCATTGTATTCTGATGGTGGGGAAGTCTCCCCACTGTCAAGATACAATACCCCAGCGGGAGGATTCCACCTATCCAGCTCAAAATGTGTTGATGGGAAAATTAGATCTTTTTTTTTTGTTTGTTCAACTTGCTGGTTGAACAAAAAAATTTAATTAAGTAGTGTATGGCCTGCTTATGCCTGTCCTTTTCCCCCACCTTTTCCAGTAATAAAAGTTGTAATACAGCTTATACTAATGAAGCATGATGATTGAAAGGTCTGCCCCCTCTATGCATAGTGTTTCATTCATAGAAGCTATAGTACAGCTTCTATGAATAGAGAAGCTGGGAAGCAAAGGGCATACAAAATCAGTCTCTCTTGATGACTGTCTGTTAGCTCCCTCAGTTCTATTACGTTATGACGTCACGCCCAGCCTGGCAGTTGTAAATACTGCCATTTACTCGGCTGGAAAGCCAAGATCGTCCTGTTTTTTTTTTTTTTTTACCTCAGGCTTTCCAGCTTGTAGGAGAGATGTGGGGTCTTATTGACCCCAGATCTCTCCACAAAGAGGACCTGTCACACACTATTCCTATTACAAGGGATGTTTGCATTTCTTGTAATAGGAATTAAAGTGATATAACAAAAAATATATATATTTTTTTGCAAAATCTTTTTTGTTGAAGCTTACATAAAAAAAAAAAATATTTTTAAAGGGAAAGTGTAGAAATCAAAAAATAAATAAATAAATAAACAATATAAAAAAATTCAAAAAACTTAACGCGCCCCTGCACGCAGAAGCAAACGCATACGTACATCGCACCCACATATATAAACGGCATTCAATCCACACGTGAGGTATCGCCGTGAACGTAAGAGCGAGAGCAACAAGACCTCCTCTGTAACTCTAAACAGGTAACCTGTAAAAAAAATTAAAGCGGTGCCTATGGAGATTTTTGAGTACCGAAGTTTGGCGCCATTCCACGAGTGTGCACAATTTTCAAGCATGACATGTCAAGTATCTATTTACTTGGCGTGAAGAAAGAGGTTGAGTATAGCCTCAGTTAAAAGAAAAAGTAGACTAACAGTACTTGGCGTAACATCATCTTTCACATTAAAAATTGGGCTAACTTTAGTGTTTTGTTTTATTTAATTCATGAAAGTTTTTTTTTCCCCAAAAAAAACACGTTTGAAAAATTGCTGCGCAAATACCATGTGACATAAAAAGTTGCATCGACCGCCATTTTATTCCCTAGGGTCTCTGCTAAACAAAAATATATAATGTTTGGGGGTTCTGAGTAATCTTCTACCAAAAAAATTATGATTTTTACATGTAGGAGCGACGTGACAGAATTGTCCCGGATGGGAAGTGGTTAATAGTACCCTGTGTAAATATTGTGTATTCATAACATTTAGAAATGTAAACTTCCATTGTTATTATTGTTCCAGTGTTATTTGTGTGTATTGTTGGCCTCCGTGTTTTGTTTCAGCTTCACCTTGTAGATGAGTGTTGAATACATTGTGTTATGGTTTGGCAGCCAATAGTTGTCCTATGGGTTTTAAATAAGGAATATTTCTGTGGTTTCCTTTTATTCTCAATGTATTCATGATTTTAATTCATTACCAATACGTTTTATTATCTACAGTATTTTTGAACCATAATTATTATTTCATCCAATTTTACATTTTTTTTTTCAATATTAGCAGTTATAATTGAATATTCCCTTCTGTTTAATTGAATTTTGAAATGATGAATTGTTTTTATATGAATTGTGTCATATTTTGTATATATAGAGTGTCACGATTTAGCCTGCAGTTTTCCTGTCTGTGTAATTCTTACCGCCTTGCTAAAGTGCTTCTCCTAGTCCTCTGATTTCTTTTAAATGTGTCGTTTGGCTTCTGTGCTCACCTATGGGTTTCGCCTGCTATTCTGTGGGTTTATATTTTCTTTTCCTTCCATCTCTTCCTGGCCCGCCTCCCAGTTTACTTTATATACATGTGCTCAGTGCAGCACGCGTTGTCTGAGCAACTTCACAATTCTCTGAGCTCCTGTTTGCTTACTATTTATTATGTGTATTCTGTGTCTGACTTCCCGTGTACTGACCCAGGCTTCGTTTACCGTCTTGCCTGCCACCCGCCCTGACCTTGGCTTGTTTCCAAGATTTCCTTCTGTCTCCTTCCGATGCACTTTTCTTACGCTAGTGGTCTCCACATCCTCAGTTGCAGGTCAATCCCCACCATCAGGGGCCTTGGTAAAGAAGAAGGCTGGGAAACACCCAGTTGGTAATCTACAAGGGCTCACTTTCACAGACATCTGACATACAGTATATATACATACATATATACAGTATATACACAGGTAATAGTTTATTTCTATCAATTAACAAAATAAAAAGTAGATAAACAGAAGAGAGATACAGATCAAATCAATATTTGGTGTGACCACCCTTTGCCTTCAAAACAGCATAAATTCTTCTAGGTACACTTGCATACAATTTTTGAAGGAACTCGACAGGTAGGTTGTTACAAACATCTCAGAGAACTAACCACAGATCGTCTGTGAATGTAGGCTTTCTCAAATCCTTCTGTCTCTTCATGTAATCCCAGACAAACTCCATGATGTTGAGATCAGGGTTCTGTGGGGGCCAAACCATCACTTCCAGGACTCCTTGTTCTTCTTTATGCTGAAGATAGTTCCCAATGTCATTAGCTGTATGTTTGGGGTCATTGTCCTGCTGAAGAATACATTTTGGGCAAATCAAGCTCCTCCCTGATGGCATTGTATGATGGATAAATATCTGCCTGTATTTCTCAACATTGAGGACACGATTTGCAAAAATGCAGCCCCAAACTTTCAAGGAACATCCACCATGCTTCACTGTTGCCTGCAGACACTCATTATTGTATCTCTCTCCTGCCCTTTGGTCAAACTGCCTCCTGCTACAGCCAAGTATTCCAAACTTTGACTCATCAGTCCAGAGCACCTGCCACATTTTTCTGCACCCCAGTTCCTATGTTTTCGTGCACAGGATATGGAAACAAAGCTAAGCAACTCATCCAGAAAGAGCCAAGCAATGTCAATTCCCCTCCATCAGGTGATGCCCTAAACTACGTTTAATTTGCCTGTGCAAATTAGGTCTCAACATAGTAACAAATGTTTAGGGGGTGCTCGTTTTTATGTTTCAACTTGTAAGAAACTCTTCCTGTCCCTGTCCCTTCATCTGCTGTGGACAAGAGGGAGGGATCAAAGAAACATATATACACCATGCTCACTGTTGGCGTTGCACTGCAGTTAGTCTTAGCACTATTACAACTTGTTATCTGTAAGGTGAACTTACACTGGACGATAACACGTCTGGCAATCGCCCGTTCTGACAGATCGTATAACCAATTTAACGGCCTGGGGATTTGAAATCTCTGCAGCTTTCTCTCCTCTTCGCCTGCGATGACAGGACGGGCTACGCAGGTTCTGATTGGTCGGCGCCACCCATGTGACCGAGCCAACCAATTAGAATGCCCATATACGTACCTCTACGAATTACGTTTAGAAGATTGAGCTGCACAGAGGATTTCTAATCCCTAGACCGGTGAAGCGGTGACTGGATGTGTCAGCGGGGGTGATCGCCGGACTCCAGGTCAGCGGGACTGGGGGTGGGGGCCTGTGTAAGTTCACCTTTCAAATTTTTCTGTAAAGGTGAACTTACCATTTAAACCTAACTTATATTCAAAATGTAAAGGTAAAATGTAAAGGTATCTACATCTTTCAAGAAAATGAGGTGGGTGACACTATTACTGTTGTAAGGTATAAACCAATTTAGGCTAAAGGTTCATTGGTTGCATTTAGATTGGCAAGATCAGTTGGGGCCTTAAAGCCTGGGATATTTCAAGGGGCCAAAAGGTGAAAAACATGTAATGGGGGGCCATAGCATGTATTTACATCAGAAAATGCATTCTTTATTGTCCCATGTCCGTAAAATGAACCTGTACCCAAATAATATAGGACATCTGGAACCTGTGGTGGCCATGCAGCAAATGAAAGAATATCAGAAGGGACACAAAGAGCAATAAAAGAAATCAATAAGAAAACACTTCCCTGTTCTATCCAAACAAAACAATATCAAACAGCCAGTGAAACTGCTTATATTTTCCAGGAAACACTGATCTTGTGGTGAAGTCAGAAACTTCCCTTGATTACCACTATTCTGAGTTCTGTGTAATCCCTTTCAGCCAAACTTCACATGTAAGGTGGTGGGTCTCCTTTCAGTAATCTCTTATGTATCACCAGATTCAAACTCCAGATTAGTTTAAATCTGATTGATTGCTGTGGAGGCCTTACTAAGGACACTTTGATACATCGGGCATTCTCTATGTGGGAGACAACAAGAAGCCTGCAGTGGGTGTGTCTGGAAATATCTTCCCTGCACTATAAGCAAAAATCTGTATTCTCTTATCACCAGATTATGGACAAAGGGGAGCAAGAAGGAATGATGCTAATTCCTGGACAAAAAGCTAAAATACTGAACAAGTAGTTTGTTCCCTGTATGTCTTGAATGCAGTTTTCTTTCCTAATGTGGCTGTAAAGGCTTTTATTTATTAAAATAATAGTAAACATGTTATACTCACCTGCTCTGTGCATTGGTTTTACACAGAACAGCCCTGAAGCTCCTCTTCGGTGGTCCACCACCGGCAATCTTGGCTCCTCACCTTCTGTGTCTGTCCACATAGCAAGCACTTGCTATGGGGGCAGATGTGTGGGCTTGATCTCAAGCTGGGGTGTGTATGTGTATTGACACACACACAGCGCTGCTCAGCCCCCCCCCCCCCACACTCTCTGCTTACACAGTATGGTAAGTCTTGTTGACTCCTCGCCAAATAAAGCTTTTATGGTTGTGGTCAAAAAGCTAAATTTTGGACTCATCACTCCAAATGACTTTGTGCCAGAAGGTTTGAGGCTTGTCTCTGTGCTGTTTGGCGTAATGTAAGCGGGATACTTTGTGGCATTTGCGTAGGAATGTCTTTCTTCTGGCGACTCGACCATGCAGCCCATCTTTCTTCAAGTGCCTCCTTATTGTACATCTTGAAACAGCCACACCACATGTTTTCAGAGAGTCCTGTACTTCACCTGAAGTTATTTGTGAGTTTTTCTTTGCATTCCGAACAATTTTCCTGGCAGTTGTGGCTGAAATTTTAGTTGGTCTACCTGACCGTGATTTGGTTTCAACAGAACCCCTCATTTTCCACTTCTTAATTATAGTTTGAACACTGCGGATTGGCATTCTCAAATCCTTGGATATCTTTTTATATCCCTTTCCTGTTTTACACAGTTCAACTAACTTTTCCCTCAGATCCTTTGACAATTCTTTTGCTTTCCCCATGACTCCGAATGCAGAAAAATCAGTGCAGCACTGGATGAAAGATGCAAGGGTCTGTCAGGAGTCCAGAAACTCATTGACCTTTAATACACACACTAATTACAAGCAAACAGATCACATGTGAGGATGCTTACCTTTAATCACCATTTTAACCCCTTTGTGTCAATGTGTGTGCATGTTATCAGGCCAAAATCACCAGGGTATGTAAACTTTTGATCAGGGTCATTTGGGTAGTTTCTGTTGTCAATATGATTTAAAAAGAGTAAACACAGTTGATTAATAATAAATGGCTTCAGACAAACACCAATCATGAGCGAAAGAAAAGATTTTGTGTTATCATTCATATTCTCTGAAAAATGGCCAAGAAATCATAAATTCTGCCAGGGTATGTAAACTTATGAGCACAACTGGAGGACTAGGCAAGTATTGGGAGGGGAGAGAGAGCACAGAAAGTGGAAAAACATGTTTTACCTTAATGCAGGGAGTTTTACCTTTAAGACTGCTTTAAAGTCCATCTCTAGATAAATGTTGTGGTCATTTCCATCCCTCTCACTCACCTGATACCCATTCTCAATTTTTTTTTTTTTAAACCTTACAAAGTCCTTTTTTAACTCACCTGTCACATGACCCCTCTCTGTGCCTCTTCTATGAGTGGTTGATCCACCACTGCAGTCAAGGTCCAGTCGGACTGGTCTTGTTGCCACCCCTCATTGTGACATCATTGTGCCGCCGCTATATCTTCAGGACACTATGAGGATTTGGCTGATGGACTCAAACAGAAATGTTCATGTCGCTAGATAGCATGTGGATCCATCCACCCTGCTGTCCAGAAAAAGTAGACTCGGGATCTGGGGCATTGTGTGACTGCAGATTCAGGTATTTGGACTATTTAGTGATTTTTTTTATTTTTTTTTATTAACTGGAGTGATTAGCTAGAGGGGTAAAATATAGAGGGAAGTTTCTGGCTGGAGATCAGATTTGAATTTGACAGTCTGACCCAGTTAACTTCTTTGTGAAGTTTCAAGTATATGGAACCATTACATGAAAGTCACACAGGAACACAAATATGTTGATTTAAAGGAGTGAAGCTATTTTGTGTTTGTTGTAGAGGAGCTTAAAACTGGTACCACTAATTACTGTGATGTGTGCATCTAAATTGAAAAGGACAAGATTTCAGAGTGATCACACAATATGAGATAAGTCTCCATTTTGACGAGAAGTTGTGCAGGAATACCTGCAGAGATAATGTGCATTGTTTAATTGCTGTACGTTCCTGGGTAGAGGCAGGTGTAGATATTTTTAATTTGGCATGAAGAGCATTGTCTGTCCATCTACATAGAAACTCAGATACAGAGAATGTTTGCTTTTGTTTTTATTTTTTCAGAAGCCCATTAAAGCTGAATATATATCATCATATTTAAAGGAAAATCACCCACAACAAATTTTAGTTACCGTCCTAAAATATATTCTAAAATCTGTTTATTGTAAGGCTCTACTATTTGTAAACGTCCCTCTACCTGCCCTAAAAGCCACGGTGTGCCTGGTTTTGAAGATATATTTGTGGTGGGTCTAAAGGCTGGACATTTTTTATCTCTATGCATTCCCTGCATTAAGGTAAGCATGTCCTTATATTTTTATCACCCCTCACCCCCCACCCCTGTATACTTACCTGAGCCTGATTTCAATCCAGAGCTGTTTCTGTCTGCAGTGGTTCCCTCCTCTTCTTCTGATCAGAAGGGCAACAGCAGTAGTCATTGGCACCTGCTGCTGTCAATGGAATCCTGCAGTGCAGCAGTGGGTGTGCAGTACGATTTGACTGTGATCAGCACAGCACTGATGCTCAGAGCTTGGCAGATCGCAATATTCGTTTTTTTTTTCTAAACAAACTTTATTGGGATGTCACACAGACATCTCATGAAGTTCAATTGTGGGCCATGCGGTTAAAGGCAATGGATTGCCTCACACTGTGCTGCGCTATTAAAAAGTTCTGCACGCAGTACTTTTTTTCAGTGCACCCAGCCTGCACAACACCGCAACACAGTGATGTGAGCTGGGCAAACAGGAGACAAGGCATTAAGCCTTGTCCATTCCATGGGGTGGGAATGATCTGAAATAGCTTCCCAACGCAGTCCACGCATCTGGTGTGAATCTGCATCAGAAGCGATCAGTAAAATCTGCATCAGAAGCGATCAGTTAAATCTGCATTAGAAGCCATCAGTGTGACAACGTAGGAGCACAATTGAGAGATGGGAACAGAGTGTTGTCGCTCCTTATCAGGACCTTTTATAACAGAATCATCGGATATGTGTACATGTGTATTGCATTATATGCTAAATCTCTAAACCGTTATGATGAACTTCTTATAAGAAGAAAAGACAGCAAAAGTCCCCCTGAACCCTCTAGAAGTACAACCCACAGTACATGGTGTGACAATTTGGGGATTTTGTAGCTCATTTGGTAGTGCCAAACAGTGAGTTTACTCCACACCAGAAATCCGTTTTAGGGCTTTTCCTGCCCACTTTTATTTCAAAGTAACAAAAAAATGCACATGGAAATCTTCCCACAGAGGGGGTTCTCGCCATCAATATAATACGAAAAAGTAACATTCATCTTTGTGGCAGCTTTACTGCTCAGCTTAGTAGTTTTGGTCTTCCTGACCATCAAACACATCCGGTGCTCGTGCACACACACTGTACCTCAGCTCTGTGTCTTTTGTGCAGCATGCCTCAATCTGTCCGGTCCTGGACAATGTGGTACAATGTGCACATCTAATGGCTCTCTTGCAATCACTGACCCCCTTCGGGAGGGAGGGGGCCCTGAGCTCTAACCCTGACTCTAAGATGAATGCAGCACACACCTGCATCATCATATTAAGCAGTGGCATGAGCTCGCCCTGCTGCAAGGGGTATTGGTTGAAAGCTGTGGCTTTCCTGCACATGACATGTCCTCAAGTGTGTGCTCAGGAGTCTGCATTGTATATTTGCTTTGACTAGGCTAACAGGGACTCTAAGCCGGTTTTCACTTTTGAATGAAACTGAAACTTCAAAATTATTTTCTCCCATTTGATCTGTTAAATATACCATTAAAAGAGTTTTGTAATATATGTTCGATAAATTGAAAAACAATACCTGATGATTCGGCTCAGCAATCTTGTGAGCTGCTAACTTCCTGTGTTCTCTGCCTATGCTGCACGCTTATCAGTTACATTGTTTCCAGTTCGCTCTGTAGACTACAGAACACATTGCCCCGTATTATGAAGAAGAGGAGAGGGGGAAGCTTTCTATAGTCCTGACCTAGGGTGACAACACTGACATAGATACAGTAAAGTGAGTGAGCATTGTTACCTTAGGACAGGAAGTGTGTTACTGGTAGGATCACCATGTAAAAAAAAAAAAAAAACTCAAAAAGGAAAAACGAATGCAGCCACCACATCACAAGGACTATTAATCTGCAATATATTAACATTTTACACTTAAAAATGCATTGTAATTTGCTGCTATAGGTAAATGCCAGTGCCCTATTATCACTGCTCTTTTAACCACAATTTTTTTAATCATCCTAAATAGGCTTACACAGTCAGTGTAATACACTATACACCCCAAAGCATCTTGTTGTCTTTTGAAAGAAGAATCCTCAATTGTTTCCTGCAAGCAACGGCCATACTTGTGATCTAGATTTCACAAATCAATCCCACTGAGACCGATAAACATTGTAAAACCAGTGCGTGCTTTCCAGCGTGGCCGTCTTTAATACGTCGGCTCTTGTCCGTCTCTTTACAAAGGGTTAACGCCAACAGAACCATTTCATATTAGTGCATTTCATGCAATAGAGCATAAATTATTTAAAATAACACGACCTTTTATCCTGCACCTTTTGAAGGAAGCAAATTAAAAATGTAAATTGGGAGCTAATTAATATGCAAATGTATTCATTTGCAGTTAACAATTAGCAATTAAACCTGCAGTGTCTACAAAGAGCACGGACAAAATTAGTAACTTAATTTATCATTAAAAACTGAAAACGTACACAAAATTTTAATTGACTTTCAAAATATTTCTCTTGCATCTTCCAGTTCATGTTCTGATGTAAAAAATTATCATGTTGCCTATCCATAGGGAAGTATTTTTAGCGATGTAAACATTGTATAATGGGCGACTGATGGTTATTTATATTATTTTTTGATTGGATGGCATCTGTTTAATGCTTGGTAATTTGCGTTTATAATGTTTTCGTATTATATAAGTGTTACCTCCTGTGGTCAGAACATTACTCACGATGCAACATTAGATTGGATGTTTACATGGGAAAGGGTGATTTAATCTGCAACTGTTACAATGAATAACCATTTTCTGACTAAGAAGATTGAAGACAGCTTGTGATTTGCCCACTAAGGGGACTATAAGTCCCAGCATGTCTTGACAGACTGCACGCTGGGAACTGCAGTCATAGCACAGTCAAAGAGATGTAGGCAACAGCGTAGCAACAGTGTTAATTTTGGCAGCAAATTTCAATTTAGTTTTAGTCTTAGGACTAAAATGGCATTTTAGTTTTAGTCCCATTTTAGTCTTCTGCAATTTTTTATAGTTTTAGTCGTATTTAGTCGACTAAATCTCTAGGAAATTTTAGTCTTCTAAAATCTATTGGGCGTAATTAAATTGTAATGCATTAGTTAAACATTTCTCTACAATTTCCAAACTCATTATATACTGCTGGAGTGAAAAATTGAATAGGTTATTATTTATGGTATTGAGGTATGAACATGCACTACAGATCAGTGTTAATTTTGAAGTCAAATTTCAATTTAGTTTTAATCTTAGTCTTTTGACTAAAATGCCATTTTAGTTTTAGTCGTATTTTAGTCATCTCAATTGTTTTAGTCGTATTTTAGTCGACTAAAATAGTATTCATTTAGTCGACTAAAATATTGAAGTAGTTTTAGTTGACAAAATTAACACTGCGTAGCAAAGGAGGTAGCAAAGGCTACCGGGCCCCTAGCCTTGGGGGGACCATCTGTAACCCTGATTCAAGAATGCTTGTCATATTTCCACATACTGTACAATGGGAAACACCATTCTAGTGTGTTTATGGGTTGGAAAAGGCATTTATGCTCACAAGAGTGTTAAATAATGTTAATCCTCTGTGTACGTGAAAGGTGTTAAAGAGCAGGTCCACGGAAAAAAATAAAAAAATAAATCTCTATTTCCACAGCAGCTCAGTGGTTAGAACTTCTGTCTTGCAGCACTGGGGTCCTTGGTTTGAATCCCAGCCAGGATACTTGTCTGTTGAATTTGTCTGTTCCCTAATACATGCATTGGTTTCCTACCACACTTCAAAGGCATGCTGATAAGTTAATTGGCTCCTGTCTAAATTTGCCCCAGTATGTGTTTATGTATTTCTATGCAGGTATAATAGGGGGCTTAGACTGTAAGGGGTAGGAACTGAGGTGAATGTATAGCGCTGCATACATTTTTGGTGCAGTGAAAATACCTGTAATAAATACATATTTTAAATGGAATGGGCATTCTGCTGCAAATGTGCTTAGTGTTTAGGGACTCAGAGGAGAATCCAGTCATTTACAATGTCAGAGTTATGTGGCCAGCCTCTCCTCCAATCATGGAGTTCTTTCTGCCACGTAAAGCAGATGGAATGCTCCATGACCCACCACAGACAGAATCTTATGAATAGGCAATAATGCGTAATACACACTCACCTGACACTTTATTCGGTACACCTTGCTAGTACCCGGTCTGACCCCCTTTTGCGTTCAGAACTGCCTTCATTCTTCATGGCATAGATTCAACAAGGTGATGGAAACATTCCTCAGAGATTTTGGTCCATAGTGACATGATAGCATCACGCAGTTGCTGCAAATTTTTCGGCTGCACATCCATGATGAGAATCTCCAGGAGGTTCTTTATTGGATGAGATCTGGTGACTGTGGAGGCCATTGGAGTACAGTGACCTCATTGTCATGTTCAAGAAACCAGTGGTGAGATGATTGGAGCTTTTTGACATGGAGCATTATCCTGCTGGAAGGAGCGATCAGAAGATGGGGACACTGTAGTCATAAAGGGATGGATATGGTCAGCAACAATACTCAGTTAGGCTGTGGCATTTATACTAAGGGGCCCAAAGTGTGGCAAGAAAATATCCCCCACATCATTACACCACCAGCCTGAACTGTTGATACAAGGCAGGATGGGTCCATGGCTTTCATGTTGTTTACACCAGATTCTTACCCTACCATCTGAATGTCACAGCTGAAATCGAGACTCATCAAACCAGGCAACGTTTTTCCAATCTTCTGTTGTCCAATTTTGGTAAGCCTGTGTGAATTGTAGCCAGTGTGGTCTTCTGCTGCTGTAGCCCATCTGCTTCAAGGTTCAATGTGTTGTGTGTTCAGAGATGGTATTCTGCATACCTTGGTTGTAACTAGTGGTTATTTGAGTTACTGTTGCCTTTCTATCATCTCAAACCAGTCTGCCCATTCTCCTCTGACCTCTGACACCAACAAGGCATTTTCCTCCACACAACTGCTGCTCACTGGATATTTTCTCTTTTTCGGACTATTCTCTGTAAACCCGAGAGATGGTTGTGCGTGAAAATCCCAGTAGATCAGCAGTTTTTTAAATACTCAGACAAGCCTGTCTGGCACCAACAACCATGCCACGTTCAAAGTCACTTAAATCCCCTTTTTTTCTCATTCTGATGCTTGGTTTGAACTTCAGCAAATCGTCTTCACCACGTCTATATGCCTAAATGCACTGAATTGCTGCCATGTGATTAGCAATTGGTGTTACCAAGCAATCGAACAGGTGTACCTAATAAAGTTGCAGATGAGTGTAAATGCCCATGGACATTGAGGCCGCCATATTTTGCCACTGCATAATCAGATTTTGCTTTTTTTCTTTCTTTGTTGTTATTTTTCACAATTCAGGTCCAAGAATTGATTGACTCACTAAAAACATCTAATATTGTTTCAACTGTTGTTAAGCTGGCGGTGAGACAAACACAGAGCTCCCTCTAGCGGTTAATCTACAAATCTCTATATTTAATACAACAACAAAAATATGGTAAAGCAAGCATTAAAATATAAATTTTGGCATAAAAAATCTTTAAGGCAAAAATGGCAAAAGTACCTCAAATACCTACTCACTAAACGATACAAGATAAATTACCTGGGTCAAAAAACCTAAATTAAAAAATAAAAAAATCTAATTTTTGATAAATAATTTTAATAAATCATTCACTCAGTCATGATATAGTAAGGTATGTAAAATCAACTTTGAATAATATATTGTAATTTCAAAATACTAAACATGTAAATAGCTGATCCTTGTAAGCACTTCTGTCAGTGGTAAATGGTTTGCCTCAACATTCTAACTGCAGGAGAGCTTGTTCTGTCGGAAAAAAAAACAGACTTACTGGCTGGATTATTAGGTAAAAATAAAAGAAATAACGCCTAAAAAAGAAAACGAATGCATCTACTACTATCTAAGAATGGGTAAGCTGCAATATAAGAAAGGTTTGCTTTTTGGTCTAATACTACTTTAAAAAGATTTAATTTGTTTTAAATGTTTCTGAAACATCACATACTTGCATACCCCAAAAGATAAATAATTTGCTGCCCATGTTCAAGGTTTATTCAATATTAAATTACAAATATAATATGAAATTAAATATAAACCTTGAAATGTTATTGAATAAGCATAACACTGCTTTCTCCATAAAGCAAACATTAATGTGCATAGGGTAGTAACTCATATAAACCAATCAAAAAAATCACCTTTAATTCATCTTGCTGCAGAAACAATCTAATTGGTTGGTGTGGGTAATTGCTCTTTGAACACTTTCATTAATGTCTCCTGCTTTATTAAATGAGCCTGGATACATACCTGAACATGGCTGTCCCTTTGCTATATATTGCTTTAAACTCCATGTTCTTCATCATCCATGTTTTTCCTGTAAATGAGATTTGAATGGTACAGCCCAGAGTTAATATCTGCTTCTGACACCAATGGGCATAACAATATCCTTTGCAATAAATCCAATATAGCTGGCTACATACCTCAAATAAAGCCCAGCATTTAAATTCCCACAATGCACGGACAAGGGGTCTCCTTCCCCAATGAAAGTCCAATAAGAAACAAAAGGTGCAGACACGTGTGAATCCTCTGAAATCTTCTTTATTATAGCTTACAAGTGACACTTAAAAAAAACAAAAAAAACAAGCATGGCTGACGCATTTCAGCCTAAAAGGGCCCTAATCACAGCTCAATATTCTGTGCAAGTCATTACATGATAGAGTCCAAGTCAGGAAAATCATTCCATCAACATCCCAGTTGGATATGTACATCCCCACATGGTTACTAGTTTATAAGAAATTGGACTGATGGGACATTTAATGTAGCTTCTAAGGATACTGAAAATTAAATTGTATAAATAAAAGCCAAATTCAACACTCACCTGACATCCAGACTGGATCTTCATGTTAAGTGGTTAGTCTTCAAACACTGCGTACCTGCATGTGCACCTGTTTATTTCAAAAGAATATATCACCATTGGAAAGTTTACTTAAGCAAAACTCCAACTACTCAATATTCCATATTTAAAGAAAAAAATAAAAAAGTTAAAAGGAAAAAAAAAGTCTCGCTCTCTCCTTCTCTCTCTGGAAACAGCTGTGATCCTAAAGTGTAGTGCCAGTTGGCAAAGACAAAGCTGACTGCCAATTGTAGCATATTGAACTCAAACGTCTCTTGAGCAGCAAGAGTTTCAAGAAGAATTAAGTGAAACTTCACAGAATGTTATCAGATTGTAACTTTAAAATAGAACGAGCCAAATGGTTATTAAAATTCATATAAGGGTCTGTGTATGAATTAAATAAAATGTTCTGTTATTTGCAATTAGATTGCAAGCTTTTCTAAAGCGTTATTCCAGTGTTTTAGTAGAAATTTCAATTCGATTTAAATTAGATGCAAATCAAAGTTTTAACATGTTAATATTATTTTAAACACATCTTTTTAACAGTTATGCCACGTACACACGATCGGAAATTCCGATCGTGTGTATCCAATTCCAATGCACAAAAATTCTACGCATGCTCGGAATCAAATCGACGCATGCTCGGAATCATTGTACTTAATTTTTCTCGGCTTGTCGTAGTGTTGTATGTCACCGCGTTCTTGACGTTCGGAATTTCCGAGCAACATTTGTGTGACCGTGTGTATGCAAGACAAGTTTGAGTCAACATCCGTCGGAATAAAATCCACGGTTTTATTGTCGGAATGTCCAATCGTGTGTACGCGGCATTAGTGTCATTTCAAAAGTCCCTTTTAATCTGTTTAAAGTGGTCTAAGGCCCCTTTCACACTTATGCCACTTGTTCTGCGACTTGGGACTGCAAAGTCGCATGACAAGTCGTATCCCATGATTTACAATGAGTACCATTCATATCTGTGCAACTTCAAGTTGCAGGGACTTATAAGTAGTCCCTGCACTATTTAGGTCTGACTTTGATGTGACTTGAGATCCATAGACCTCAAGATTACACAGGCATTGCTTCCAGTCGCATCAAAATTGCATCAAAGTCAAAGTTCAATGGAGACTACAAGTGGTTGTTAAACACAAACATATTACACAGACATGGACCACTGTTGTCAACATTAGAAAACCCGCTTTAACCACTTGCTGACCGTATAACTTAGATATACGCCAACAAAGTGGCACAGCTGCACCTAGTACGTAATCTGACACTTCCGGGTCTGGGGCACGCATGCGCACAGCTGGCGGCCCACTCCCGCTGTGATTATACAAAGTGGGAGCTGATCGGCGGGTAATGCAGACTGCCATTCTGTCAGTACAGAAGGCAAAAATCCTGTGTTTCTGCAAAGCAGGGACACGGATCTATGCCGTCCCCTAGTACAAACACCTCCCCCACAGTATGAAAACATCAGCTAGGCAAACAGTTAACCCTTTGATCGTCCCTGATGTTAACCCCTTCCCAGCCAGTGTCATTAGTACAGTGACAGTGCATATTTTTTCAGCACGGATCACTGTATTGGTGTCACTGGTTCCCAAAAAGTGTCAAAAGTGTCAGTGTCCAATTTTTCCTCCGCAATATTGCAGTCCTGTTATAAGTCACAGCTTGCCGCCATTACTGGTAAAAAAAAAAAAAAAAAATGTTTTAAATGTAAAAAATATCCCGTAGTTTGGAGACGCTTTAAATTTTGCGCATACCAATCAATATACGCTTATTGGGAATAAATAAATTTTTCCCAAATTTTCCAAAATTTATTTAGAAATTAATTTTTTTTTTTTTTTTATTGGATATGTTTTATAACAGAAAGCAAGTGCTTTCACACTGGAGCAGTGTGCTTGCAGGACGTTAAAAAAAGTCCTGCAAGCAGCATCTTTGGGGCGGTTTAGGAGCGGTGTATACACCGCTCCTTAAACGCCCCTTTCCATTGAAATGAATGGTCACCGCTGCCGAAGCACCTGCAAAGCGTTTCGGCAGTGATACTTTGCGGGCGCTATTAACCAATTCTTCGGCCACTAGCGGGGGTTAAAAGTGCCCCGCTAGTGACTGAAAAGCGCTGCTAAAACGACGGTAAAGCGGAGCTTTACCACCAACGCTCTCACCACCCCTGTGTGAAAGTGCCCTAAAAGAAAGCTCTATTTGTGTGAAAAAAAATGATATAAATGTTGTTTGGGTACAGTGTGGCATGACCACGCAATTACCATTTACAGTAGCACAGTGCCAAATAGCAAAAAAATGGCCTGGTTATGACGAGGATAAAACCTCCAGGAGCTCGTTGTTAAAGGCTGAGTTTGGCCCATCCAACATTTGCCAAGAATGGACAAAAGAACCTCCTTGGGACACCATACAGGAGCTAGCAGATCATACCCTGTCCTTTACGGGTGGAGCTCTGCTCACTGTATTTAGATCACTAACAGTACACATAGGCTTTGTTTACGAGTCTCAGCCGCGGGTGATGTGACCGTATAATTTACAATGTTTACCTCTAAGGATGCTTTTAGTATTCAGAAACACACTTATTTTTTTCAACTTTATGAAGTTAATATGTTTTTCCTGCAGGTAAATTGCTACACAATAGTTGGGCTAATAGAAGAAAATTTCCTGGTTAATCACAAAGCACTAGATTAAGTTAATACAGCCGTTGAATGGAACAGGTGGCAAAACAATGCTGCATTTTAATTTCATTTATTAGGGAAAACAGTGGCGAGTCATGTACTTTCATCGGTCCATACACTGAAAACATTCCAACCTGACAGTGGCTTCTTTCCCATGAATACATTTTCAGGTTAACCCCCTGATTGCCATTAAAGGAGCAAAGAAGTCAAAATACAAATTTATGTAATAATTATGCAAAGAGGTGAGCTATTTTACCTGCGTCTGCTTGCAGTGTACTGCTTGTAAGAAAAAGATACTGGTTTGTACCCACAACAGAAACCTTTCTGCGCCTTGACACTGTTCCTATGATCAAAGCTCCATCTAGCCATTACACACAATGATTCCACAGTCAAACCTTCCTCCCCCTATTCTGGTCAACACACTGCTATAAACACGAACAAGTGCTTTTTACAAACAAAATGTAAAAAGTCTACAGTTGCAATGAAAAGTATGTGAACCCTTTTGGAATGATATGGATTTCTGCACAAATTGGCATCATGGTTTGGGGCTGCTTTGCTGCGTCAGGGCCTGGACGGATTGCTATCATCGAAGGAAAAATGAATTCCCAAGTTTATCAAGACATTTTGCAGGAGAACTTAAGGCCATCTGTCCACCAGCTGAAGCTCAACAGAAGATGGGTGTTGCAACAGGACAACGCCCAAAGCATAGAAGTAAATCAACAACAGAATGGCTTAAACAGAAGAAAATATGCCTTCTGGAGTGGCCCAGTCAGAGTCCTGACCTCAACCCGATTGAGATGTTGTGGCATGACCTCAAGAAAGCGATTCACACCCCAGACATCCCAAGAATATTGCTGAACTGAGACCATACCTCCCAACTTTGTGTTGTTGAGCGGGGGGGGGGGGGGTGCGGGACACTGGCCAAAAAAAAACGGGAATTGCCACAGAAGTTGTTGAGCGGGGGGGGGTGATGGTCTTGCAAAAAATATATATATTTTTACTGGGGGGGGGGTTTGGGGCGCGGGGGGGGCATACTAGTGCGCCGATCGCGGGGGGGGGCTCTCACCTGCTGCTGCCCCTCTTCTTCTCTTCATGTTTCCTGCTGTGCGGGAAACATGATAGTCTCGCGGGAGTGCCGGAAGGAGGAGCCTCTGCGGGTAAAACCTGCACAATCCGTGCCAGTTGGGAGGTATGCTGAAACCGTTAAGAGGAATGGTCAAGAATTACTCCTGACCGTTGTGCACGTCTGATCTGCAACTACAGGAAAAAGTTTGGTTGAAGTTATTGCTGCCAAAGGAGGTTCAACCAGTTATTAAACCCAAGGGTTCAGGTACTTTTTCCACCTGCACTGTGAATGTTTACATGGTGTGTTCAATAAAAACATGGTAACATTTAATTCTTTGTGTGTTATTAGTTTAAGCAGACTGTGATTGTCTATTGTTGTGACTTAGATGAAGATCAGATCACATTTTATGACCAATTTGTGCAGAAATCCATATCATTCCAAAGGGTTCACATACTTTTTATTGCAACTGTATATAACCTTATATTATAATGATAATTATCCTGACTTTATTGCATGTGAAAGTAAACTGGTCATAATAATGGATTCTGAAATAGTTTTTCCTTTAAAACTGTATCCTGACTTTTATTTGGCTGAAGTCAATTTAGGCTGCGTTCACACCTGAGTAGGGCCGAAACAACTAATCGATTAATCGACAACTAATCGATTATGAAATTAGTCGATTACAATTTTCATAATCGATTAATCGGCCAGTAACATAATGGGGTTAAGAAAAAAAAAATGAGTCCTTTATAGTACAAAAAGAGCTACTGTAAATATTACATTCACTGTCCCACAGTAAAAAATGAACCCCTTACAGTAGTGATTATTTGCTCCTTTTTGTACTAATTTTAGTTTAATTAACCCCATTATGTTGCTAAACATCTCAGGCCTGGGTCACACCTGTTTTTTGCAGAAACGCACTACAGTTCATTTGCATGGTTTCCTATGGGACACGTTCACATCCATGATTTTTTCAGCTGCTGCGTATTTGGAAAGGGCAAGGACTTTTTTTTTTTTTAAATGGTGCTATTTTGGTTCAATATACTTCAATGGAGAAGCTGCAGAAAAGCATGTAATAATGTGTTTTTGCAGCAATTTGTGTTTTGTAATCTGCCCAACAACAAATTGGCCAAAAAAAATGTAAAAATGCAAATCGCAGCAAAATTCCCCCCCCCTTTTTTTTAAAGGTTATTAACCGATTAATCGAAACAATAATCGGTCAACTAATCGATTATGAAAATAATCGTTAGTTGCAGCCCTACACCTGAGCGTTGCATTTTGAGTTTTTTTTTTTTTAAGCGTTTGTATGCACATTTTTTGGCATTTTTTTAGTTAGCCAATAGAGAAAAATATCATGTCTCATCATTTGTTGCTATGTTTTTCAGCTTTTTTCATCCACTTTTATTCATTTATTTATTATTTTTCATACTTTTCTTGTAAAGGGTTAATTTGTTTATTACTATTTATTTATTTTGTTAGGTTCGGCGTTAGGAATAATATTGGGGTTATGCCCCGTACACACGATCGTTTTTCATGCCGTTAAAACTGCCATTTTAAAAAATGGCCCTGAAAAATGATCGTGTGTATGCTCCAGAGCATTTTTAACGACGTGAAAAACGGGCATTAAAAATTCCGGACATGCTCTCTTTTTTCACGTCGTTTTTCATGTCGTTTTTTTTAACGACGTGAAAAACGATAGTGTGTATGCTTTCACGACGTGAAAAAAAAACGCGCATGCTCAGAAGCAACTATGAGACGGGAGCGCTCGTTTTGGTAAAGCTAATGTTGGAAATGGAGATGGCACATTCGTCACGGTGGAATTAATAGCATCGTTTTAATGCTGCGCATTCCGTTCTTCTTTTGATAATGCTTTAAAATTACCCTCTTTTGATAATGACATTGAGAGTTATGCCAAACTTGTTTCTAAAGTAATTCCAAATTGCTCTAATGATTGTAAAATATTATTTATAAGCCGCACCTCCCTCCTAAATAATACTACTAATAATAAAATAATGTAATTCTCCTTTTTTCTTTAAATTATATTTTACTATTGTGTTTTTTTTTGTGGCCTTTTTTTTATTATTTTGGCTTAAATTATTCTTGTGTAAAGTTACCACAACAACCTTCCAAATGTGTCTCATTTGGCCTCAGGGAGGTTTGTGTCCCCTGATAATAACAATAATATAATTTGAGATGTCCCTGCCTGCTCCCTAGCAAGCTCTCTTTTGAAATACAAATCACATAGTCAAGTTTTTTAAGGGCACTAAAAAATTTTTTATTTCAGAACATTAACAAATTAAAGTGGAAGGCAGCACTGGAGAGCCTGCTTGCATTTGTGCATCCCTTTGACCCCACAACAACCATCCAAGATGTCCAAACCAAAATAGAGATTAGATCCCCAAAAAAAAGGAGCCCAATCTTGTCTTGAGCTCCCAGAGGTCAGGAGCCACAGCAGATAAGTCCTATATGTCCCCAGTCTGTGGTACTACAGCAGGCATTATTTTCTCCTCTTCCTCGTAGCCTTCTCTCCAGCCTTCTCTGCAGCCTTGGTTGGTTTCTTCCTTGGAGGCTGGGCATCAGGAGGAGAGGTTGTGGCAGGAGGAGTAGTAGGAGGAGGAGGAGGAGGTGGAGGAGTAGGGACAACCTCCGTTATGTCCGTGTACCTAGTGAGTTCACCCAGCACGCCCTTATTGATGACTTTCAATAGCAGGGTCTCACTGTAAATTTTTTGCTGCAACTCCATTTGCCCTAGTTTGTGGGCGAGGACTGCGGCAAATCCCTCATCAACAGAGGGTGCCTCTCTGAGGGCCGCTGTTGCCTCTCTGAGGAAGGCCCTGGTTTCCTCCTCCACCTGCCTACCTCTCCTTGGCCCTCGTGGTTTAACTACCAGGGGAGGCATCTGGGCTCTTGTGCTGGGCCAAGCCTCCTCCTGGGTGCCACTGGGCCCAGCCTCCTCCTGGGTGCCACTGGGCCCTGCCTCCTCCTGATCCCCAACATCACCCTCTTCCTGGCTCTGCTCTGGCTGTAAAAAAAGAAAGGGACATTATTTATTTTGCCACATCATCATTCACAGACATTGTTCACCTCTAGACATTGTTGAAATCAATGCCAAAAGTTATGTCATTTTCATTGATTCCGCATCATGGTTTTGTTGTCTTGTGCACATAAAATTAGGCCACTACTGTATCTTGCTCTTCACAAACTTTATTGGTAGAAGTATACATACCTTTAACAATACTAACATCTATTTAAATTCTACAATTTTGTAAGATATAAATATAGATATCAATACTTTACCTGGCTCCATATCTCCAAATCTGCCTCCTCAAGGCCCTGATCTTGATCCTCAGAGGAAGCCAGAGCAGGGTTGACAGGAAGGCTGGAGGACTGGCTGCAGGGAAGGCTGGAGGGTTGGGTACAAGGAAGGCTGGATTGACCTCTGGGGGGAAGGGTGGAGAGAGATTCCCGCACTTCCAGCTGGTCATCCAGAAAAGCAAGCTTACTGTAGTACCACAGACTGGGTTTATAAACCTTATCTGCTGGTGCACCTGACCTCTGGGACCTCAGGACCATAGTCCTCTGGGTCCTGTATGTCCCTCTGATGGTCGCAATTTTGTTTTTGACATCTTGGAGAGTTGTTGTGGGTATCTTTGTTTGCACAAATGCAAGCAGGCTCTCCAGTGCTGCTTTCCTGGCGTCTTTATTTTTATTAGCGCCACTTTTTGTTTGCCATAATATAGGGAGCTCTTGCCATTTGTCGATGAACTCCCCCATGAAGTCTGGGTTTTTAAAAGTATTCATGATATCTGTAAAAGCGAGAAACCAAAAAAAATATATATTTCAGGCAACATTCCTCAACTGTGCATTGTCTACATATTTTGAGCACACAAATCTCCTCGTCTGATGAACCTCAAAAAGTAAAATTGTTAGGTACCTTCGTCACGACGTTCGTTGCTAACTCCCTCTCCCGACAAATGAACGTATTTCCCAGACATGGATCTTCACTTGATATACACAGCGCATGCGTGAAACTCCGCACGCTTTCCCCGCCCCTGACGTTCGATATTGTACTTTCCCCGCCCCTTCTCGCTCGTAGTGCTGAACAAAACATGGCGGAGACACAGGTGGCTGAGATTACCTCTACAGAGGATGAAATTCCAGAGGAGCCCAAATCAAGACCCAGGAGATATAAGGCATCCAACATGTCATTCGAGGAAATGGTGGAGATGGTCGCCATTTTAAAGAAGGAGGATTATGATGCCAAGCATGGTCCGTATAAAAGGCCTAATCTGGTCAAGTCCAGAATTATGGGCAAAGTGGTCAAAAGTCTTCACAAAAAATTCGGGGTGTGCAGAACGAAGGAACAGCTCAGAAAACGATGGTCAGATCTGAAGTTGCGGGAGGCCGACCAATATAAAAGAATCAATAAAGTTATATTAAAAAGTAAGTAATTTTTTTTTAGTTTCCATGGTACATATTATTTTCTTGTATTCTGTCGTGTATTTTTAACTTTCATATAGTACAGTGAAAGATACCATCTTTCAGGTTCGTCCGCACAGTAAACGGACGTATTAAACCTCTTTCTCCGTACAGTTCCTCAAACGATGTTTTAGGATCATCCAGTGTGAACACCCATGTATTTTGGTTTATTTGGGGGAGTAAATTTGGGCCTCACTTATTTTTTGGGTGCTAATCCAAAGGACATTTGTTCGTTTGAAAAAAGGATATGCATGGTAATGTTAAGGGAGTGAATGCTCAGCAGCTGATGAAACATCTGAACGCAGTAGTACAAGTGTGGGCCTAAAGCCAAAAAGCTTGAGGGTGTCACACACAGGTGATCCTGTGTAGATACTTTGGGGTGTTACAATGTGTCAAATTTGTGTTCAAAATGTATATGCTCTAGTTTTGGCTATGTATCCAATCATTTGTCCCGGTTGGCACAGGGGGTAAAATTTAAAATGGAGCATGCTTCAAAAGAATGATTACAAAGTATTTTTTCATGTTTCTTATTTTAGCAAAATTGAGTCGCTACTAATGAAACTATTCCTTTTATTTCAATCTCCCTAGGGATTCGAAAAGCTACCTCAGATGAGACGATAATTGCAACACCTACAACAATAGCCCCAGAACCCCAGGATGGAGAGGAATGTGATGTTGTGGAAGTGGAAAGTGGCACCACCACAGGTCAGAGAGAAACCAGACACATGCATGTTAAATAGATGTAGGCCTACATATTCTATCCTACATATTTATTTTTACATTTAGGTGCAGTTCTGGCCGAAGACCCCAATAAGTTGACACATCACAGTGCCCAGATCCTGATCCAATACCTGATGGTCTGCTGTCGTGACCTCGAAAAAATTAAGGGAGACTTGCTAGAGATCAGGGCAAATACAAAGCGGGTGGAGGAAAGGCTCCAAAATATCATGGCTGTGCTTGGGCGTGTCTAATGTTTTTACACCAAATAACGTTTTACTTGCAGAGTTTTATAAGTATTTTTGTTATTTTACCCTTTAATGACTAGCACATGTTTAGCTGTTTCAAAATTTTGTCGAATATAGTTTGTTTATGCATGGCTGGTCATGCGTTTTAATACACCCGAAATTAAGGGAACATCCACATTTCTAAGGAAGTTTCCCACCTAAAAAAAGAAATAAAGGTATTTTTACATAACAAATAATTGTGGCTTCATTATGTAAATGTGGTGCTGAGTGAACTAATCAATGTTTGGTGTTTACACTGACAATGAAGGCTAATTAAGATTGTTTAATACACATGGCAAAACAAGTGCACTAGGTAAACCCACCAGAAACATCAAACATTATACAATAAAAAATCCAAACCAATCTTTACTCAAGAAAAAGTTTTATTTTTTTGGTATAAAATTATTAAAGATTGTCTGGCATTTCAATGGCCCCCCTACCCATAAACTAGTCCACATATTGGTTACGGACCTCACGTCCGGTTGGGGGGGCCAAGCCAGGACGGCCAGGTTCCAGGGCCACCAAAGTTTCTGCATTGATTAAAGAGGCCTCAGGCCCACTCAAAGATATATAACTCGTTGAATGCACCCTTAGGAAATTATGCAGCACACAGCACGTCATAACCACATGGTTCCATTTGTATGGGGCAAGGTGGATGGAGGTAAGGAAGAGGCGAAATCGGCTGGCCATGATCCCAAACGCATTTTCCACCACCCTCCTGGCTCTGGCCAGCCGATAATTGAACACCCTCCTCTCAGGGGTGAGGGTGCGTTGCGGGAATGGCCTCATCAAATGGGGTCCCAGGCCAAACGACTCATCCACCACAAAGACAAAAGGTAGTCCCTCCACATTCTGCTCCGCTGGTGGCAAGGCCAGCAGATCCAAAAGGAGCCGTTCTCCAAACTCTGTCTGGGCAAAAACTCCTCCATCAGACATCCTGCCATTCTTGCCAACGTCCACATAGAGGAACTCGTAGGTGGCCGACACCACTGCCATCATCACGACGCTGTGGAACCCCTTATAATTATAATAAAAGGATCCCGAATGGGGTGGTGGGACGACCCGAACATGTTTGCCGTCGATGGCTCCTCCACAGTTCGGAAAGTTCCATCGCTGGGCAAACTCGGAAGCCACATTCTGCCATTCATGTGGCGAAGAAGGGAACTGTGGAATTAAAGAAATAATAAATTAATACTTGGAGCCAGAAACATTGAAAGCTGATTTCATACACACATTCATGGCCAACATTGGTAGAAACTGTTCAAAACATAAAAAATTGGAAGCAACAAAAAACAAACAAACCAAAAAATTATGGGGGGGGGGGTTGAAGATGAGTTGGGAATATCACACATGAAGGCTGTAGCACTCTGTATTGAAGTTAACAAAAATGAAACATTCCTAGGCAAAATTTAGGGTGCGTTTTGGGTAAAGCACTACGATGGAACATAGAATAAAAAACATGGAAATGACTAGGCAAGGTAGGTATGGCCCCAGGATAGCATGCTGGAGAGGTTAGGTAAGCCAAATTTACAGGTAGGCCTCAAACCCCAAACTTTAAATAATAAAACATGGGGAGAAAGGGGACATTCCCTGCAGCTAAGAATCATGTGAATTAGGGACTGCAAATAAAGCAAATTAAAAATATCCAAAAATAAAAACCATACAATGTGAATTTTTGAAGAAGAACACTTACCTTAATATAGTCCTCCTGCAAAACTTGAAGGATGGCAGAACAAGTCTCTGGTATAATGATCCCCAGAGCCTGGGGGGATATGCCTGTGGAGAACTTAAGGTCCTGCAGGCTTCTCCCAGTAGCCAGGTATCGCAACGTGGCGATGAGCCTCTGCTCAGCACTGATGGCTTCCCGCATAACGGTGTCCTGCCTGGTAATATAGGGGGACACCAAAGCCAACAGCTGCTGAAATACGGGGTCAGACATCCTGAGAAAATTCCTGAAATCATCAGGATTATTCTCCCTGATCTCCCGCAACAAAGGCATGTGACAGAATTGGTGCCGCTGGAGCAACCAATTCTTGGTCCATGAACTCCTCCTGACCCTGCTCATGGCATGGAGTCGGGATACAGCATGAACCCCTGCACCAACTACAGCACGAACTCTACGACGAGTACGTAGCCGCAACATGGCTAGATAACGGTCGGCTGTACAGAACGAACTAGAAGAACGCACGGAAGAACAGCAAGGCCTATGAAGAACAAGCTGAAAAACACGAACGTGCAGAGCAGGCCGCACTGAATAAACAGATACGAACTGACTACAAGCAGTGATAAACAGATACGAACCCACAGGCGCAAACTGAACTACCGAAAACGATCTTCAAAGCACGAAGACTGAAAAGCGCAAATCGTCTCTCACCAAACTTTTACTAACACGCGGTAACACGGAATTAGCAAAAGCGTCCCAAAGGGTGGCGTCATTCGAACGGAACTTCCCCTTTATAGTGCCGTCGTACGTGTTGAACGTCACTGCGCTTTGCTTGATCGTTTTTTTTAATGATGGTGTGTACGCAAGGCAGGCTTGAGAGGAAACATGAAAAAAAAACGAGGAGAAAAACGTCAGTTTAAAAAATATCGTGTGTACGGGGCATTAGGGTTTAGGAATCAGGGTTAGGAGTTAATACTAGGGTTAGGATTGGTGGTTAATATTAGGGGATAATATTAAAGGGGAGTTCCAGCCTTTTTTATGTTTATTAAATGTCAGCAGCTACAAAAAGTGTAGCTGCTGGCTTTTAATAAACAGACACTTACCTGTTCCACTGTCCAGCGACGCGTCGCCCGGAGCTCCGCTCCTCTCCCCCCCTTCTCCGCCGGCGCCTCCATTCATTGTGTGGGCACCCGGCCGTGACAGCTTTCAGCTTCACGGCCGGGCACTCACTGCGCATGCGCGAACGGCGCAGCGCTCTCTGAGTGGACAGGCGATCGTCTGGGATCTGTCACGTCCCAGGTGATCGCCTACAGGGAGGGGCCGCCACAAGGCGATATGACGTATCGCCTAGGCGACCCCAGGGTGGAAGGAGGAAGTGGCATAGGAAGTCCCACTCCTACTGAAGCCCCCACTCCCCCCCAAAAAAAATTACATGCCAAATGTGGCATGTAAGGGGGTGAGGAGTGGATAAAGCGGAAGTTCCAATTTTGGGTGGAACTCCGTTTTAAGGTTAGGGGTTGTGGGTATTTTATATATTTTAGCATTTATTTATGATTATTATTTATCTATTTATTTTATTATTCATTTATTTATTAATTATTTCGACTTAATTATTGCACTTGAGCAGAAAAACGCTCAAAAAACAAAACACACTAAAAGGCTTAAAAATGGTTGAATCGAGCATTTCCTTGTATTTCTTTGGAACAAAAAAAAAAAAATGCTTTAAAAAAACGCACAAATCTGCCCAATTCGAGCTACAAAAAAAAGCTCAAACTTTTTTGAGCTTCAGGCGACTTGTAGTGGAGATGTGAACCAACTTCATAGAGAATAATTTTTTTTTTTTTTCCTCCAGCGTTTTGGAGCTTTGAGTTTCCAGCTACAAAACGCTGAGATGTAAATAGGGGCCTTAGGGCTTGTTCACTACGAGCAGCGACTGGCATTTTTCCACACTGGATAAACAACAGTCACTGCAAAAGCACATAAAAACTACATTGCTTTCTATTGCAGGAAGGATGTGTTGTTTGGATTCTTACATGTAAGCCTGCAGTCACACTTGTGTAGCACGTGTTGTGAACACATGCAAAATCATGCGATTTTGTGCGAGTTCCTGAAACATGCAAAAAAAAGTGTGTCGCACTTGCAGCGCCATTTAAATTTAGTGGTACCCCAAGCATGGCAAGCGAGATGCCAAAAAGTGTAGCAAATGCAGCAAAACACGTGGCTTTAAAAACATGCAAAGTATAAATAGACTCTTGTACTTCATTGTTTGTCTTGTGTAGGGCAGTCCACTGAATGGAAAGGGATACCCTATGTGTTGCTCTTCAATAGTGTGAGTAGAGCTAAAGATTCCAAGTTACGTTTTATAGGTTATCTTTGTACTCCAAATGTTTTATTTCTGTCAGGTGCTTGACTAATTCCTATTCATTCAATGGTGTGAAAGCCATCTGCTCCCTCTAGTGTTCTTTGACTGAAATTACAAGTGTTGTATGAGGCGTTTCATGTCAAAAGGCCATTTTCTTAATATTCAAGAAGCACTATTAGGACATCCAATGCAATTCCCAATCATGTGCAGCATGGAAATAAAAAAAATAAAATAATATACGAATATTTATTTTTCATCCTTTTCTTTGTTGTTGCTTTTCCTGACAAAGTATGACTTGGTTGATAATGGATGGTTCAGAACTTCACACTGGGCTTTACATATTGAAAAGCCATAGGGAATGATTGTGTATTTTACCACATTAACCAAACACATCCAAAAAGAGCAGGGCGGTATCAGACAGGCTGAAATAAAAGAAGGAAGTCCGCTCAAGAACTTATGGAATAGGTAAGTCCCCAGAAACTAAGATCTTGTGATCCTGCACACACAATGCTAAAAGTACACTCCAGCCACAACTGACCACTCAGCCCTGGCAGCTACAAGCTTCAGATTGTTAGATCTTTTTCACAGGCATCCTACAGTGTAATCCCATGCAAGGACCATGTTTGCACACACAGGAATGCACAGATGTTCCAGGTATCCCTGTGTAGGCAGTCCCATTCACGTCAATTGGAACGCACGGACACAGCCGCTGCTTCTAATCTGACATCACCAATCTGACACTTTCTGCGTTTGGAGCCATGACCCACACACATGTCCATACAGCCGCTGCATCCCAACTGACATGAGTAAGACTCAGTTTTCCCTTGGAAGATGCCCCATCGGACGAAACGCACAGGGCGGAGCCTAGCAGCGAGGTCATCACATCCGTTCGGAGAGCTGGCAGGCTTCCGGCCTTTTATTTGCTTGTGAGTACATACGATTACTTTTTGAAATAAACAGTTTTAGAAAGTGCTTCAATATCAGCATGTTCTTTCTCTTTCCATGTGGTTTGAATGATATTATCTGGGTTATGAGGAAGCAAATTTAGAAAGGATCCAAGTATTACTCTGGAAACTGAGGTGGCTCTAGGATGCTCGTATGAACAAGGCCTAAAGGTCGGTAAAATAGCTCACCTCTTTGCATACGTACAAACGTAATCGGAAGTCAAATTTCATCTGATAAACGATCTGCCGATTTTCGGATCATTAGTATGGTGCTTTCGAGAGCCGATTCTGATTTTTCGTACGACAAAAGCTGGATGTGCAGACTATAACATTTGTTTGTGAACACAACGTCCGATTTTCATTTATTAGTATGGTTTTCGTCCAAAAAAAAAAAAAAAAGAGCAAGACTACACACAGGGTCGCTTATAGAAATCAGGGGGCCCTGTACAGCTTAAATGACCCCCTGCCCCCCCCATCTCTCCTCCCAGCACATATCCCCCCATTCTTCCTCCTCACACATATCGCCCTCCCCAAATCCCCATTACATTTGCCAATGCCATTACATTTGCCAATGCCAACACAGCCAGGAAGAGGTGTGCTGTCATCTCAGCTGTGAGTGCGGGCGGGGAGGGGGCGGGGGAAGGAACTCAGCGGCGGCCGGCCAGGGGGGCATAACAACCCACCCCAGCATCCCCTAAATCCCCTAAATCCAGCCCTGTGTCTCTCACCTAGCCTCTCACCTAGCAGCTGAAAGCCGGCGGGAGCGAGATGGAGAGAAACCGGCTTTGAGTTGCTGGGTGAGAGACGCTGTCATTCTTTATTCTCTGCTCCACCGATCCTCCTGCTGTTTGGGCCCCCCTGTGTGCCCGGGCCCCCTACAGGAGGGCTGGTGGTCCCCCCTATCAGCGTCCCTGATTACACATGTTGAGAAATGAAAGAATACAATCATACAAAACAAAACTGTTCAACACATTACGTCACTTCTGAAATGGAATTCTGTCTTACGAGAATTTTTTGTATGGTAACCTCTTCACTTTCGTCAGGAGACTAGCATGCAACAAAAAACGGACGGACGGACGAAAATCTGATCGTGTGTACGAGGTGTTTAGTCAGACATAAATACAGTGTAGTCTGAACACCATTTCTTCACTCAGTTAGTTCCTAGTCTACACTTAAGCCTCGTACACATGACCGAGTTTCTTGTCGAAAAACGACAAGAAACTTGCTGCAGGGGCTTTCTTGCCGAGTTAATCGGTCGTGTGTATGCGGCTATCGGGTTTCTCATCAAGAAAACCGACAAGAATCTCGACGAGAAAAATAGAGAACCTGCTCTCTATTTTCTCGTCGAGATTCTTGTCAGCATGTTTCTCAACGAGAAAAGTGTGTGTGTGTACACTTGCCTGTCCTCCGGGAAGCCCGTGCATGCTTGAAATGACTTTGATGCATGCGCGGTAGCTTCCTAGGCATAGGTAGGGTGTAGCAAGATGGCGGCGACGGCATCGAATGTGACGAGCGTACGCTCGTCGTAGTCGATTACGTCACCGCGTTAGCTCCATTCAAAGAACCGCGGGTTCTTTGAAAGGAGCGTCTGTACACTCGGCCGGGACAAGTTTCTTGTCCAAGAATCTCGTCAAGAAAAACGACGTGTTTTTTCTTGACGAGATTCTCGGTCGTGTGTACAAGGCTTTATAGTTCATAAAAACATTCATATTGCACATCAATCTGGAGAGGCACACATAAATTGCATGTTAGGAATAAAAGCACTCCTAAGCAGAGTTAGATTAATCCACAAGGCGGCTGGGAGACTAGAGCTCAGTGGATGTCCAGAAGAACCAGCTACAATCTTCATGGTCCTACAGTAAACAGGGGGGGGGGGGTAGTGCAGTTGGACAATGCTGTCACCTGTCTGGCATTTTACAAAGGAGGATGCACCTGTAGACAGTTGCGGTTTGACAGGGCCCTGCCAATACAGACAATGCAAGTTCTCTGTGTCTTCTGCAATCCTTATCAATGTCAATCAAGAGATGGGGGTGGCAAATCTGCCGCCTTCCCTAGGGCCCTATTTGGCCTTAGTCCATATTTGCTTTATTTGTTAAAACACACTAAACTACATGCACAAGGGCGTAGAAATTAATTGTATGCATAGTACAATTAGTTTTTTCTTTCTATAGAGCAGGGAAGGATTAGTATTAAAGTGATTGTAAATAATCATCTTATAAAACAACCCATTCAGTTTAAAACCAAAATGAAGGGTAAAACATTTGTGTATATGTAGCGCTTAGTTGCTACTCGTAACTAACATCCACCATATCACCCTGCTGCCAGACCTCCATCTATCACCTCAGAGACATTGAACAGTAATTTGCATTGTTTTGTTTTTGTTTATTGGGGGATATAACTTGTTTGGGGTAAGGGGGATATGAGATGCCCATAGAACATGTTGCTTTGCCATCATATTTAGAGAACATTGATGAATTAGTTTAGCTTTGAAGAATTGATGTACTACTAACATTTACAGTCTCTTCCCCTGCATATCACCATGCAGACTATTGCTCCTCCTGCTCTGCACTAGCTCCTGCAGACTGTTGCTCCCAGGATTTCTCTCCTCCTGAACAAATCTTCCACTGCACAACTACTATATCACTGTAAAACTATTAGATTCCATCCCATCATCTTCATTGTGACAAAAAGGAATCACTCTGAATAATCCCAACTTGCTGGCTGTATAAGTCTGTAGTACCTCTCGCTGGAGGCCTAGTAATTTAGTAGCACATGTTGGTTGGTGGACTACTGATCCCAGCTAGCCTGACTTGCAAATCCTGCGCCCTCAGGCAGCATCGATTTGACACACTTCCCCACAGTCTCTCCTGTGTTCCGGGACTCCTCATCAATGACCGTGTCAAGATGAGGACTTCATCCATGACCGTGTAAGGATGAAGTTCCCTCTCAGACTCCCTGGCATGCCTCCGCACCCAGCACTCCACTGTGGTACACTCACCGACCTTCACCTGCCCCGAGTCCATGATGGAGAACTTTATCTGGACATACTTTCCGACAGCCTCTCTCCAGCCCCTCTGCTCCAGGAACTCCTCATCTATGACCGTGTAAAGATGAAGACTTCACCAATGACCGTGTAAAGGTGAAGTTCCCTCACAGCTCTCCTGGGCTCCTCCGCACTCGGCGCACCCCCCCCCCCCAGATGGGGGCCGCCTCCTGCCACTGTCTAGTACTCCATTCTTCAACTCCCTGCCAGTGGCATGTGACCTCAGCTTATATGGGGTGCCTGCCCCCTGTCAATACCGAGTGGGGATTGGTCAGGGCTCCTCACATGAGCTGCCTGCCACTCCAGTCCCAGGCCCGGCCTCTCTTCCAGAACAATCTCCCTGGAAGCAGGGGAGGCGCCTCAGAACTAGAGCACAGGTGGCCACACCCACTGCTACACTAAACACTCCCTGCCCCCAGATCAAAACAGACAGGCCTAGCCTGAAGCATAGGCCTGCCTAAATTTACCTGCGCTGACAGTTTCCCTAGCAAAAATCCTATGCTAGCACCTACAGGGTGCTACATATAGATATAAAAAAATAAAAATAAATTATAAATACAATTTTTTTCCTTTTTATAAATGATCAAGTTCCCTCTGTTCTCAGCTGCATAACAGCTGAGGGGAGGGGGGGTAGAATCACCATCACGATTTGTTCCCCCATCCATTATTATAGAGACAGACGAGGAGATTTAGGCCCCATGTACACGGGACGCTGGTGCAAAGTCTTCTGAACGAAGGTTGAAACCGGCATTTAGAAATGTCTAGAAGCGTTTAGTTAAGAAACATCATAAGGACCCTCCCTAAGCTCAAAAAACAGTATTATTAACCAGTTCAGCTATTTTGTGAGACCAGAGTGAGTAGCAGCAGCTGAGAGAGCAGCAGTGTACTTGTATTTAGCGTGTCACTTGTCACATCACCTGCCAAAAGTTGTGGATTGTCCACTTGCCATGTCACCTGGCCACATCACCTGCCACAAGTTGTGGATTGTCCACTTGCCACGTCACCTGCCACAAGTTGTGGATTGTCCACTTGCCACGTCACCTGCCACAAGTTGTGGATTGTCCACTTGCCACGTCACCTGCCATAAGTTGTGGATTGTCCACTTGCCACGTCACCTGCCACAAGTTGTGGATTGTCCACTTGCCACAAGTTGTGGATTGTCCACTAGCCACGTTACCTGCCACAAGTTGTGGATTTTCCACTTGCCACAAGTTGTGGATTGTCCACTAGCCACGTCACCTGCCACAAGTTGTGGATTGTCCATTTGCCATGTCACCTGGCCACATCACCTGCCACAAGTTGTGGATTGTCCACTTGCCACGTTACCTGGCCACATCACCTGCCACAAGTTGTGGATTGTCCACTTGCCACGTCACCTGCCACAAGTTGTGGGATTGTCCACCTGCCACGTCACCTGGCCATGTCACCTGCCACAAGTTGTGGATTGTCCACTTGCCATGTCACCTGGCCACATCACCTGCCACAAGTTGTGGATTGTCCACTTGCCACTTACCTGCCACGTCACCTGGTCACGTCACCTGCCACAAGTTTGGATTGTCCACTTGCCACATCACCTGGCCACGTCACCTGCCACAAGTTGTCCACAATGCAATGCAAGCAATTACAGTTTTTTTTTTTAAAAAAAATGATGTTTTTTCATAATTTGCCATAATTTTTGAGATTTTTAATGTAAAAAAATACGTCACCTTTAAAAATGCTTATAAACGAAAACGTGGCTAAATGCCGGTGCCGCGTTTGGCATCTGAAATGTGGAAATTTTTGGCATCTGAATCCATTTTTTTGCTTTCAGAAAAACGAGGTTAAACGCAACAACTCAAAATCTGGTGCAGCTGTGCATGGTAGCCAATCAGCTTCAACTTGTTCAATTAAGCTTTGACAATAAAACCTTGAAACTGATTGGTTTCTATTTAGCTGCACCAGATTTGTGCACTCTTCAGTTTTAGTAACTCTACCTCAAAAAGTAAAAGTAATAGGATATCCAAAATTTTTGAGGTGTCACCAGGACAAGAAGTGAGAGTAAATCTTCCATGGTGGACAACTGTTTTAGTGTTCCAGTTTAAGTTGGTGCCATGACCACTGCTGGAGTTACAATTGCATGCAGGGACTAGAGCGGTGTCTCCCTACACTGTGTGCAGCAATATAAACACACAGCCCCCCTTAGGATGGCAAGGCACTCCCTGCTCCTCCTCCCCCTCCTGTTTCCAAGCTAACAGACTGCCTTGAGACTGCGCAGTCCACTGTTATATCTTTCCTGTTCAGGGAAGCAGAACTAAGAGAGCAGGAGCCAGCAGGACTGAATGTTGTAAACTTCAATTGTTGGGGCAAGAATTTTAGCAAATATAGTAATAGAGTAATAATTATTTTATTGTGCTCAATGTGTTAAGCACTGTTCGATTTTCTGCAGAGTTTTGTCTTCAGATTTACCAAAACCATATAATATGAGGTCAAACCTTAATGCCGCGTACACACGGTGGGAATTTCCGACAAGAAAAGTTCGATGTGAGCTTTTCGTTGGAAATTCCGACCGTGTGTAGGCTCCATCGGACCTTTGCTGTCGGAATTTCCACCAAAAAAAGATTGAGAGCAGGTTCTCTATTTTTCCGATGGAAATTCCGTTCGTCTGTATGCAACTCCGATGCACAAAAAAAACACGCATGCTCGGAAAAAATTTGACGTATGCTCGGAAGCATTGAACTTAATTTTCTCGGCTCGTCGTAGTGTTGTATGAACTTTTGTGTGACCGTGTGTATGCAAGCCAAGCTTGAGCGGAATTCCGTCGGAAAAACCATCCAAGGTTTTTCGGACGGAAATTCCGACCGTGTGTACGCGGCATAAGAGTTTCAATCTGTATACAATCAGCCCATACACTACATGGTTTTAGTCAATCTGAAGACAACAATCTGCAGAAAATCTAATAGTGTGTATGGGGTCAAGGGTTTAATATTAGAACAAAAATGTATTGGCCCCTATATACACTTTACATAGTTACATAGTTAGTCAGGTTGAAAAAAGACAAAGTCCATCCAGTTCAACCATAAAAAAAGAACTAAAATAAAATAAAAAAATATCGTGCAATCCCATATACCCAATTCTATACCCACAGTTGATCCAGAGGAAGGCAAAAAACCCCAGCAGAGCATGATCCAATTTGCTACAGCAGGGGAAAAAATTCCTTCCTGATCCCCCGAGAGGCAATCGGATTTACCCTGGATCAACTTTACCTAGAACTGTTAGTACTCGGTAGTTATATTCTGTACATTTAGGAAAGTATCCAGGCCTTTCTTAAAGCAATCTACTGAGCTGGCCAGAACCACCTCTGCAGGGAGTCTGTTCCACATTTTCACAGCTCTTACTGTGAAGAAACCTTTCCGCATTTGGAGATGAAATCTTTTTTCTTCTAGACGTAAAGAGTGCCCCCTTGTTCTCTGTGTTGACCGTAAAGTGAATAACTCATCACCAAGTTCACTATATGGACCCCTTATATATTTGTACATGTTAATCATATCCCCCCTTATTCTCCTCTTCTCAAGAGTGAATAAATTCAGTTCCTCTAATCTTTCCTCATAGCTGAGCTCCTCCATGCCTCTTATCAGTTTGGTTGCCCTTCTCTGCACTTTCTCCAGTTCCCCAATATCCTTTTTGAGAACTGGTGCCCAAAACTGAACTGCGTATTCCAGATGAGGCCTTACTAATGATTTGTACAGGGGGGCAAAATGATGTCTCTCTCTCTGGAGTCCATACCTCTCTTAATACAAGAAAGGACTTTGCTCGCTTTGGAAACCACAGCTTGGCATTTCATGCCATTATTGAGCTTATGATCTACCAAAACCCCCAGATCCTTCTCCACTACGGATCCCCCCAGTTGTATTCCCCCTAGTATGTATGATGCATTCATATTCTTAGCCCCCACTTTAAAATGTATATTACAACACCCGGGTTCTGAAGTGTAAATGGGTCTAAACAGTAGTAGGCCCCTTTCACACGGGCGGCTGTTCTGCCGCAGTTAAAAGCATATTTTGTTATTTTGAAATTCAGAGAATCCTGGCACAGCGTTCACTTGCATTTGTACATTGCGATGAGCGGCGTTTACTTGCGGCTGCGTTTAGCCGTGTTGGAACATTCTTTCCATTTGTGATGTGCTTCCTGTTGTTTTTCTTTCCTTGTTGCCGCTGCTATCTGCAGGTGAAATAGTACACTGCGATTACCTGCAGTTATGTGCAGATAGCTGCAATAAATCGTTCCTGGACGCAGTCAAATGTATTTTTTCTAACCTCACCAAACCCCATGTAATGAAACCGTTGCTAAACGCAGTGTGTGAATGGGGACATAGGAAAGCATTGTCTGAGTTTAGCTGCGGTAGATAACTTGATCTATCCGCAGCTAAAAGCTGAATTCTATCCGCCCGTGTGAAAGGGGCCTTACACAGCTCTTGTTTTTCTTAACACATTTACCATGTACAGTTATATAGTTCATCTATATATATTTATATATATATATATATATATATACTGTGAGGGGGTTAGCTCGGCAGCGGGTGTGTGTGACCCCCGGGATGGGCTCCCCACCCAAAAACAGGCCCAGCAGACGGAGGTTGTGGTTTTCAAAATCAAAAAGGTGCGGTTTATTTTCTATTTACAGTGACAAAAACACAGCAAGGCAAAAAGAAACAAACAAAATAAATCCTGGTCAAGTTGACCTCTGACTAAACATACAGGTTTCCTAACTAACAACTGGGATCAGCCTAGTGCTGTCCTAGTCCCTAAGTCCCTGGTTTTAAATGTCCAAGCAAAATATAGCCACACAGGCTTTCTCTCACCGCACAGGGGTTCACTCTCCCTAGACAGTCCACACAGGTCTGCTTCCAGGCATGAGCTAACATCTAATGAAGCTGGGATTTCTTATAGAGGCCTAAATGAGCTGACAAGCTTCAGCTGGACTCATCAACTCCCTGTCTGCACGACGCCCCACACTCTCCCTAGAGGTATGAGTCATCCATGAGCCCACTAGCCTCAGCTGGGCTTATACAACTCTCCACCTAGTTGTATAAATCGGCGTAAAGCCTGAATCTGGGCGAAATATATCTACCCCCCTGGATGCAACCAGGTGACTTTACCTTCCTGCTGTCACATACCCCCCCCCTCTTGTTTTAACCTCGGGGTTGGAACACCAGCAATCAGGCATTCATGTACTCGAGACAAAGCATCCACATTCCCCATTTGAACGCCAGGGCGATGCTTTACTGTGAAGTTGAATTCCTGGAGGGCCAGGAACCACCTATTCACTCTTCTATTTGTTTCCTTGTTTTGAGACATCCACTTTAACGGAGCGTGATCCGTAACCATGTCAAAGTGCCTACCTAGCAGGTAGTACCGAAGGGAATCTAGAGCCCACTTCACCGCTAAACACTCCTTTTCAACGGTGGCGTAATTTACCTCATGGGACTTCAACTTCCTGCTGAGGTAAATGACTGGGTGCTCTTCCCCGTTCCAGACCTGGGACAATACTGCTCCTAACCCCACATCTGACGCATCACTTTGTACGACAAAGTCTCTAGAGAAGTCGGGTGAGTACAACACTGGCTGGCTACATAAGGCTTCTTTCAAGAATTGGAATGCTGCCTCAGCCTCGGGGGTCCATTTAATCATGACCGACCCTTTCCCCTTCGTCAGGTTGGTTAGGGGCACAGCCTTAGAAGCAAAGTGGGGAATGAATCGCCGATAATACCCAGCGATTCCCAGAAAGGCTCGTACCTGCTTCTTGCTGTTGGGACGTGGCCAACTCTGGATGGCCTCGACTTTGTTCAGTTGGGGTTTTATTACTCCCCTCCCAATGGTGTACCCAAGATATTTGGCCTCCTCCTGCCCAATGGTACACTTCTTGGGGTTAGCCGTAAACCCTGCTTCCCGAACAGAGTCCAGGACTGCTTGCACTTTTGGCAGATGTGAGGCCCAATCTGTGCTATGGACAATTATGTCATCCAGGTAAGCCGCAGCATACTTCCGATGGGGCCTCAGCATCTGGTCCATTTTCCGCTGGAATGTGGCCGGCGCATTCTGTAACCCGAACGGCATTCTTTTATATTGGAACGCCCCGTCTGGGGTTACAAATGCGGTTTTCTCTTTGGCCGACTTGGCCAGGGGGATTTGCCAATACCCTTTTGTGAGGTCAAGAGTCGTCATGTATCGGGCTGTTCCCAGCCGGTCGATCAACTCATCTATACGTGGCATGGGGTAGGTGTCAAATTTTGTAACTTTGTTCAACTGACGAAAATCGTTACAAAATCGCCAGCTCCCATCCGGTTTAGGCACCAACACGATTGGACTAGACCAATCACTTTGGGACTCCTCTATCACCCCTAAGTTCAGCATTTTCTGTACTTCCTCCCGTATTGCCTCCCGTCGGGCCTCTGGGATCCGATAGGGTTTTAACTTCACCCTTTCACCGGGCGGGGTAATAATGTCATGCTCTACCCCAGATGTTTGTCCCGGCAGCTCAGAGAATACCTCCTTGTTGCGAAGCACAAACTCCTTAACCTCCTGTTGTTGGGGTTGTGACAAGGTGGCTGCGATTCCAACCTCAGGAATCACGCAACCAGTTTGAGCTGGTGACCAAGTGTCTGCGACTAGGGACTCTCTATCCCTCCAGGCTTTCAACAGATTAACGTGATAGATCTGTTCGGGCTTTCGCCTTCCTGGTTGTCTGACCTTGTAATTCACTTCGCTCACTTTTTCCATTATCTCGTAGGGGCCTTGCCATTTGGCAAGGAATTTACTTTCAACCGTAGGGACAAGTACCAATATCCTATCCCCCGGGGAAAAGGTACGGGTCTTGGCTCCACGGTTGTACACTCTCTGCTGTGCCAACTGCGCTTGGGCCAAATGTTCCTTCACGATGGGCATTACCTGTGCAATTCGATCTTGCATCAGGGCGACATGCTCAATCACACTCCTGTGGGGAGAACTCTCACTTTCCCAAGTTTCCTTGGCAATATCCAACAGCCCTCTTGGGTGTCTCCCATACAGTAACTCAAAGGGGGAGAATCCCGTAGAGGATTGGGGCACCTCCCTAATAGCAAACATCAAATAAGGAAGTAGACAGTCCCAATCCCTTCCGTCTCTATCCACCACTTTCTTCAACATTTGTTTTAGGGTTTTGTTGAATCTTTCAACCAGCCCATCGGTTTGGGGGTGATACACAGATGTACGCAATTGCGTCACTTTGAACAATTTACACAGCTCTTTCATAACCCGGGACATAAAGGGTGTACCTTGGTCCGTAAGCAGTTCTTTACAAATACCCACCCGGCTAAAAACAAGAGATAGCTCTTTGGCTATGGTTTTGGCCGAGGTATTTCTGAGAGGGATCGCTTCTGGATAACGGGTGGCATAGTCCATTATAACCAATATGTACTGGTGCCCCCTAGCGGACTTGATTATAGGACCTACCAAATCCATTGCGATTCTCTCAAACGGGACCTCAATGATGGGTAGAGGGACCAGCGGGCTACGGAAATGTGGCATCGGGGCCGACCTCTGACACACAGGGCAGGAGGAACAATAATTTTCTATGTCCTTCATCACCCCAGGCCAATAGAATCTCTGTAATACCCTCTCTCGGGTTTTCTCTGTCCCCAGATGACCTCCAAGAATGTGCCCATGGGCCAACTCCAACACCAACTTCCTGTAAGGTTTGGGCACCACAAGCTGCTCAACGGTTTCTTCTGCCCTTTTTGCCACCCGATACAGTAGGTCCTTCTCTACGCTGAAGTATGGGTAAGTGCCGGTATTATCTGGGTTCACTAACTCGCCATCTATTTTCACTACGTTTTCCCGTGCCTTTATTAGGGCGGGGTCTTTCAACTGTTCTGTGGCAAAGTTTTCCCTGTGAACCTCAAGATCAGAAAACTCCACAGACGGTAGGTTTTCGTCTGAGGAGGTGGGCTCCTCTCCAGTTTCTTGAGTCTCCCCTGCCAATACTGACAAGGGAAATTCCGGAGAGTCCTCACCACTCTCAGGGGAGTTCTGGCTATCACATTCCTGGTACATAGGGGCACCAGTGGGGGGCTCAGGATCATCCCACAGTTCCCAGAACTTCGGAAAATCCCTTCCCACAATGGCGTCATGCGGTAACTGAGATACTAAGCCCACTGGATGAGAGAGGGTACCTTTGGGGGTCTCGAAACACACTGTAGTCACTGGATACTCTCGGGTGTCCCCATGCACACAAATAACGGCTACCTTGCTATTCCCAGAGACCTCTGTTTTAACTAACTCAGCCTTTATCAGGGTCACAAGGCTACCTGAATCCAGCAATACCACAACATTTCTACCATTAATACACATTTTGCATAAATGTTTCTCAGTTCCCCGAATGGCAGTGCATGCGACTGTCGCACACAGCGACTGACGTCTGCCCGTCAGAAAGTCACACTGCATGGGTTCCTCCACAACCGGGCAATTTGCTGCAATATGTCCCGCTTGCCGGCAGCGGTAGCAAACGATCCTTCTTGCGGCCTCTTGAGCCGCTGATTTCCCAGGCTGTTCTCGCCAAACTTGGGGTAGAGCTCCCACCCTCTCACTCTCTCCACCCTCACCCCTTGGAATCCTCTTATCCGCCCCTGGGGATGGTCTGGTCTTAGGGTGGAAAGTCCGAGTGTCTCTGGAAGAGGCCGTCAGGTTCTCTGTAGCCAAGTATTTCTCCACACGATCCACAAGACCATCGGCCGTCTCTGGGTCTCCATGGCTTACCCACTTTTGGATGGCAGTAGGAAGAGCTCTCAAAAACCGATCCATTACAACACGTTCCACAATCTTTGGTGCGGACAAAGTCTCTGGCTGTAGCCACTTTCTGCTCAGGTGAATGAGATCATACATTTGAGACCTGGGGGGTTTTCCAAGCTGGAAAGTCCAGTTATGCACACGCTGAGCCCGGACAGCCAGGGTGACACCCAGCCTTGCCAATATTTCAGCTTTTAGCATCACATAGTCTTTTGCTTGGTTAGGCTCTAGGTCATAGTAAGCTTTCTGCGATTCACCAGTTAACAGAGGAGCCACTAGTCCAGCCCACTGTTCCTCAGGCCACTTTTCTCTTTCAGCGGTCCTTTCAAATGTGGTCAAAAATACCTCTGGATCATCCTCTCCAGTCATTTTTGTCAATAAACGACTCACCCCAAAGGACGCGGTATTAGTGGGACGGCTTTCCTCACTGGTCTGCGGACGTTGCTGCATTACTGCTTCCATCTGTTGTTGTAGTCTCTGCTCTTGCTTCTGCAACAGGTCTATGAAGCGGGCCTCAGATTGCTGTTGGGCTTGTTGCTGAGCCTCCAGACTCTGTTGTAAAGTTGCAAGGCTCTGTTGATGAGCTTGCTGCTGGGCTGCAAGGCTCCTTTGCAAACCTGCATTTGTCTGCTGTTGATTGGCATTTGCTAGAGCCAGCTGTTTCAGTATCTCCTCCATGCTGGCTTAAAAAAAAACTGCCACTGGTTCTCCACCAACTGTGAGGGGGTTAGCTCGGCAGCGGGTGTGTGTGACCCCCGGGATGGGCTCCCCACCCAAAAACAGGCCCAGCAGACGGAGGTTGTGGTTTTCAAAATCAAAAAGGTGCGGTTTATTTTCTATTTACAGTGACAAAAACACAGCAAGGCAAAAAGAAACAAACAAAATAAATCCTGGTCAAGTTGACCTCTGACTAAACATACAGGTTTCCTAACTAACAACTGGGATCAGCCTAGTGCTGTCCTAGTCCCTAAGTCCCTGGTTTTAAATGTCCAAGCAAAATATAGCCACACAGGCTTTCTCTCACCGCACAGGGGTTCACTCTCCCTAGACAGTCCACACAGGTCTGCTTCCAGGCATGAGCTAACATCTAATGAAGCTGGGATTTCTTATAGAGGCCTAAATGAGCTGACAAGCTTCAGCTGGACTCATCAACTCCCTGTCTGCACGACGCCCCACACTCTCCCTAGAGGTATGAGTCATCCATGAGCCCACTAGCCTCAGCTGGGCTTATACAACTCTCCACCTAGTTGTATAAATCGGCGTAAAGCCTGAATCTGGGCGAAATATATCTACCCCCCTGGATGCAACCAGGTGACTTTACCTTCCTGCTGTCACAATATATATATATTACTATACTTCAACGTTTATGTGTCACTGCTTGATTTACTCATTTATTCTATATGCTTTGCAGACCCAGGATATATTTTGAAAGCAGAAGGTTGAAAGTGTATAAAATGCCCCTACTGCTGTCAGTGAGCTTACTCAGTACCGTCTAACAGCCTTATAACAGTTCATACGGGACTTAAGTGCAGAATAAAACCACCATAATTGCTGCAACGCGAGCAGAACATACTCATTGAAAAGGAGAGAAGTTTGCAGCTTGAAATGAGGGAAAAGTGGTTTTGTGAAAAGAAATACACTTGGTAGGTGAAGTAATTCAATCTTTATAGCAGTCTGTGCTTCCTCAGCTTTCCAAAGTTATCAAACACGGCGCTCTACTGACGCTAATTTGGGGGTTTGCTGATAAATTATACATTAGAAAATAATACTGGCTCTGTAATGATCATTCTTATAAGAGTCTGAAAATGGAAGTAAGAGCAAAGTTTATAGTGGTCAGACGTACGGTGGGGTGTGATTGCTGCAACGGATTTTGAGTATATGAAACAGAGAAGTGGAACCCCAAATTTCCAGCATTTTACAGACATAATCTCTTCAAGGAAGCTGAAGGAGCTGTACTGAGAGAATTTTAAACTGTTGGCAAAATGCAGAATCTTTATATGATTACACTTATTTAGTCCATGTACTCAGTGAAGATTATTTATCCTGTTTTAGTGTTCTTTGTGTAATCACCAATAATTTATTTGTATATGGAATCCTCATGGTGACAGAAGCAGTGCCTACTTTATCTTCAGAAGTGGGAGGATAAAGAGAGTAAGGTTGGAGCGCTACTGAACTTTAACCACTTAAAGACCGGAAGATTTTCCCCCTTAATGACCAGGCCATTTTTTGCCATACGGCACTGCGTCGCTTTAACTGACAATTGCGCGGACACACGACGCTGTAACCAAAGAAAATTTATGTCCTTTTTTCCCCCACAAATAGAGCTTTCTTTTGGTGGTATTTGATCACCTCTGCGGTTTTTATTTTTTTGCGCTATAAACAAAAAAAGAGCGAAAATTTTGAATATATATATATATATATATATAATTTTTACTTTTTGCTATAATAAATATCCCCCCCCCCCCCAAAAAAAATTTTTTTAAAACTAATTTCTTCATCAGTTTAGGCAAATATCTATTCTTCTACATATTTTTGGTAAAATAAAATCGCAATAGGCGTATATTGATTGGTTTGTGCAAAAGTTATGGCGTCTACAAAATAGGGGATATATTTATGGCATTTTTATTATTTTTTAATTTTTTACTAGTAATGGCGGTGATCTGCGATTTTTAGCTGGACTGCGACATTGCAGCGGACAGATCGGACACTTTTTTGGGACCATTGACATTTATACAGCGATCAGAGCTATAAATAGCCACTGAATACTGTATAAATGTCACTGGCAGGGAGGAGGTTAACACTAGGGGGCGATCAAGGGGTTTAGTGTGTCCTAGGGAGGTGTTGCTAACTTTTTGGGGGCTGGGCTGACTGGAAGAGGAGAGAGATCGCTGTTCCTTATCAATAGGAACAGACGATCTCTCTCTACTCCCCTGACAGAAAAGGGATTTGTTTGTTTACACTGACAGATCCCCGTTCTGCCTGTCTCTGGAGCGGTCGCGACCTGCTGGTTGGCTCCCCCGCTCATGAATGGACGCACACGCCCACAAATCGCTGTGTATGCACTCGATGTACAATGACGGCGATTCGCTCAGGGGAGCCAACTTACCGCAGTACAACTGCGGCGGGCGATCCATAACTAGTTAAAGCGGTATTAAACCCAAAAACAAATATGTATTATATTACAGCTTATAAATTATTTCTTGTGGTGGCTGCATTCGTTTTCCTTTTTTCATTTATTTTTTTCCCTTTATATTCACCTGATGATGGCTCATAAGTCTGTTATTCTTCTATTTACCAGACCAAGCTGTCCAGCAAAAGTTGCAGTTATAGAGTTTGGACAATCCATTTACCATTGACGGGGTTGCTTATAATGATCAGCTTTTATCTGCTTGCCAACCGTATTACTTAGATATACGGCGACAAGGCAGCTCTGCTGCGCCAGATCACGCAGTAGGGGGTGCACGTCACTGGCGACCCAGCTGTGCTGTGATTAAACATAGCAGATGCCGATCAGCGGGTGACGGCCAATGGATGACCACCAGCCGCTGATTGTCCAGAAGACACACATAGGATAGAGCTCTGCCTATGTAAACAAAGCAGAGCCATGTCCTGTCAGTGGGGAAGTAATAGAGTTTCTCTTTCCGCAAAGCAGGGAATAAAATATATTACTTCCCTTAGAAAAAGCACCTCACACAATACACAAAATCACTGGTTAGGCACACATTCTTCCCAGCCATAGTCATTAGTACAGTGACAGTGCATATTTTTAGCACTGATTACTGTATTAGTGTCACTGGTTCCCAAAAAGTGTCAGTTATGCCGTGTACACACGATCGGTTTTACCGATGAAAACAGTCCGATGGACTTTTTTCATTGAACAAACCGATCGTGTATGGGCCCCATCGGTCTTTTTTCCCATCGGTGAGAAAAAATAGAACATGTTTTAAATTTATAAGATGGAAAAAAAAACGATAGCAAATTCCGATCGTCTGTGTGGAACTCCATCGGAGAAAAAACCCACGCATGCTCAGAATCAAGTCGACACATGCTCAGAAGCATTGAACTTCATTTTTCTCGGCTCGTCGGAGTGTTTTACGTCACGGCGTTTGGGACGGTCGGATTTTTGACTGATGGTGTGTAGACAAGACTGATGGAAGCCAGCTTCATTGGAATTCCGATGGAAAAATCCATCGGATTTGAATCCATAGGAAATCCGATTGTGTGTACAGGGCTTAAGTGTCAGATTGTTCACCGCAATATCACAATCCCACTATAGGTCGCTGATCATCGCCATTGCTAGTAAAAAAAAAAAAACAATATATACAAATTCCAGTATACATCCTACAGGGCTGCAACTAACTATTATTTTCATAATCGATTAGTTGGCCGATTATTGTTTCGATTAATCGGTTAATAACCTTAAGAAGAAAAAAAAATGGTAGTTTTGCTGCGGTTTGCATTTTTACATTTTTTTTGGCCAATTTGTTGTTGGGCAGATAAAAAAAAAAAACACAAATTGCAGCAAAAACGCATTATTACATGCTTTTCTGCAGCTTCTCCATTGAAGTGGTGTAGTGGGTAGCACTCTCGCCTAGCAGTAAAAAGGGTCGCTGGTTCGAATCCCAACCACTACCAAGACACTACCTGCCTTGGCGTTAGCATGTTCTCCCTGTGCCTGCGTGGGTTTCCTCCGGGTACTCCGGTTTCCTCCCACACTCCAAAGACATGCTGGTAGGTTAATTGGCTTCTGTCCAAAATTGGCCCAGTATATGATTGTAAGCTCCTTGAGGGTAGGGACCGATGTGAGTGAGTGATGTGTGTGGAGCGCTGTGTAAATTGACGGCGCTATATGGGTACCTTAAATAAATAATAATATAATAGATGAGCATCTTAATGAGATACAATGTACAGGGATAGGGAGAATTGTAGACACGCACCCTCACTCACTCACTCAGGTTGGACTGGTGTCTTTATTCAACCTTACTAACTATTTAACTATGTATATTGAACCAAAAAAAATTAAAAATAGCACAGTTTTGCATTAAAAAAGTCCTTGCCCTTTCCAAATATGCAGCAGCTGAAAAAATCATGGATGTGAACGTGTCCCATAGGAAACCATGTAAATGAACTGTAGTGCGTTTCTGTAAAAAGAACCAAAAAACACAGAGGTGAGACCCGGGCCTGAGATGTTTAGTAACATAATGGGGTTAAAAATAAATAGTACAAAAAGAGCAAATAATTGCTACTGTAAGGGGTTCATTTTTTACTGTGGGACAGTGAAAGTAATATTTACAGTAGCGATTTGCTCTTTTTGTACGGCAAAGGGCTAATTTTAGTTTTTTTAACCCCATTATGTTACTGGCCGATTAATCGATTATGAAAATAGTAATAGTAATTTAATAATCGATTAGTTGTTTCGGCCCTAACATCCCATAGTTTGTAGACGCTATAACTTTTGCGCAAACCAATCAATATACACTTGTTTTTAACAAAAACATGTAGCAGAATACATATTGGCCTAAATTGATGAAGAAATTCGATTTTTTGAAATGTTTTATAGCAGAAAGTAGAAAATATTGTTTTTTTTTTCCATCAAAAATTATTTATTTATTTTTGTTTATAGCGCAAAAAATAAAAACCGCAGAGATGATTAAATACCACCAAAAGCTCTATTTGTGGTAAAAAAAGGACAAACATTTTATTTGGGTGCAGTGTCGCACGACCGCCACTATTATCAGTTAAACTAGTAATGCAGTGTGTATTGCAAAAAATGGCCTGGTCATCATGAAGGGGGGTAAATCTTCCAGAGCTCAAGTGGATAAACAATGTTAGCTTTAATTTGTTAGTCCAGTCCATCTAAATCTAGAACATCAAACACTACCCTCTCCCCAGATTGACAATGCTGCTATCCAAAGGTGTCTCTGTTGCTCCAGATTGGGGACACCAAACAGAAACAGAAAGTATGTTACTGGCCAGATCACCAGGTGAAACAAAAAAAAAGAAAACTAAGGGCTCTTTCACACGGAGGGTCCGTTCAGGTCCGCCTGTCAGTTTTTTAGGCGGACCTGGACGGACGCTCCATGTAGCCCTATGGAGCCAACACAAATACCACATTTAAGAATTGGTAAGCTAAAATACTTAAAATTTTAGCTTTTGAGTTTAATATCACTTTAAGGCTGCTTTCACACTGACAGCACCAGCCATTAGCGCTAAAGCGTCGCTTCTTTGAAAGCGCTGCCCATTCACTGCAATGGGCAGGGCGTTTTGGGAGCGCTAAATACAGAACTCCCAGCCCCCCCCCCCCCCCCCAAAGATGCTGCTTGCAGGACTTTTCGGAGTGTCCCACAAGCGCACTGAAATGAATGGGAGGCGGTTTTCAGGCGCCTTGCAGAGACTATTTCTAGCGCTAAAGCGCCTGAAAACTGCCACTGCAAAAAATACCTGGATCAAAAATTGATCTAGGTAAGTGCCAGGGTTAGTGTTTGGGTCAGGTAAGGGTCAAAGGTCAAATCCAGGGTCAAAGAACGGTATATTTTGGGCAGAATTAAAAATGTATTTATTTTTTTAAATTAGTGTCAGTGTGTTTTAGGTAGGATAAAAAAAAAAAAAGCAAAATAAGCACTATTGTTCCTGGGCTGTACTATAGGTACAAACCACAAATAACATACACATATGTGCGATCGTCGGGAAAGAAATATACAGCTAAATAAAACATGTTTTTTCTTATTTTGGACCAATTTTCTTTTGATTATAAAAAAAAAAGAATCAGGAGATAACCATTACCATTTACCCCCAAATGAAAGCCCAATTTGTTCTGAAAAAACAAACAAACAGGACATAATCCACCTGGATGCACAAAGTAGTTGTGATCATATATTCGGTTTTACTAACACATGTCAAACATGCAAAATTGTGCTTAGGCATTAACATTTTTTACAATTGCATTAAAGTAGTATTAAAAGTTACCTTTGTTAAAAAAAAAAAAAACTCTATTTGAATGGCTTTGCTTTGGTCAATAACCCCAAAAATGTTAACTTGTCTTTATGTACTGTATATACTCGAGTATAAGCCGAGTTTTTCAGCAAATTTTTTTGTGCTGAAAATGCCCCCCCCTCGGCTTATACTCGAGTCACCTTTTTGCGCCTGATCTCCCGGATTCTGGGGACCCGGTACCGGCCGGCCATAAGTCCCCTGGACACACATGTAGCCCCACTCTTCCTCTACAAGTGTGCAAAGTTTGTTGTCCGGGAGACCCACGGTTGGGGAGCACCGATTTTTCAAAGCTTCCATAGACTCCAGTGATTTTGGGGACCCGGTACCGGCAGGTTGTAGGTCCGCTAAACCCCAAACTTGGCACACACGTAGCCCCATTTCTCCTCTATAAGTGTGCAAAGTTTTCTGTTTGGGGGATCTACGGCCAGGGAGCACCGAATTTTCAAAGCCGGGCACTCCTTCCATAGACTCTTATGTTAAACGTCAGTCTAGTCATGGACACAGTGAGGCATGGGCACAGTGAGGCATGGACACAGTGAGGCATGGACACAGTGAGGCATGGACACAGTGAGGCATGGACACAGTGAGGCATGGACACAGTGAGGCATGCAGATGGACACCCTAGGCTTTGTCCTGAAAACAGAGGGTTACAAATATCAGATAAAATCTGATAAATTTAACACTTAACTGGGGCAGCAAGGGGGTGGTTTTTTTTTTTCCTTCTCTTGGGTTTTTTTTTTTTTTTTTACTTTGCTGTTCCCTAGCTAAGAACCTGACCTTGATTGGGGTATTTTTTCTCTCACTCCCGATATTGTCCTTTCTCAAGACACACACACTCTGTTGTACTTTATTGTGTGCACTGTTTTTTTTATTTAATGTTTCGTGTCGTAATCCAGGTGACATGCCCCTGTGTGGGATAATCCGATTGGTCTCTGTATTTTCTTTTTTATAAATCACTAAAATAGATTGATATACATATACTCGAGTATAAGCTGACCCGAATATAAGCCGAGGCACCTAATTTTACCACAAAAAAATGGGAAAACGTATTGACTCTAGTATAAGCCTAGGGTGTCCATCTGTATGCCTCACAATGCCTCACTGTGCCGATGCCTCACTGTGTCCATGCCTCACTGTGTCCATGCCTCACTGTCACTATGCCCATGCCTCACTGTGTCCATGACTAGACTTACGTTTAACATGGGAGTATACATGTGTGCCAAGTTTTGGGTCCAGGGGACCTACGGCCGGCCGTTACCGGGTCCCCAAAGTTACCGGAGAAATTACCGTTTAACATGGAAGGGGTGCTCGGCTTTGAAAAATCGCTGCTCCCCGGCCGTGGGTCCTCCGGACAACAAACTTTGCACACTTGTAGAAGAAGAGTGTGGCTATATGTGTGCTAAGTTTGGGGTCCTTAAGGCCGGCCGGTACCGGGTCCCCAAAGTCCGGAAGATGAGGCGCAAAAAGGTGACTCGAGTATAAGCCGAGGGGGGCATTTTCAGCACAAAAAAATGTGCTGAAAAACTCGGCCTATACTTGAGTATATACGGTATATGGTATAATATATTATTAATATTATTATACAGGATTTATATGGCGCCAACAGTTTGCGCAGTTCTTTAAAACAGGAGGGCAAAGTACAGTTACAATACAATTCAATACAGGAGGAATCAGAGGGTCCTGCTCGTTAGAGCTTACAATCTAGAAGGGAGGTGTTATAAGGTGCAAGCACAGTCAGGTCCATAAATATTGGGACATCGACACAATTCTAATCTTTTTGGCTCTATACACCACCACAATGGATTTTAAATGAAAGGAACAAGATGAGGGTATTTACATGCAAGTCAGGTGAACGGTGTAGGAATTACAGCAGTTTGTATACGTGCCTCCCACTTTTTAAGGGACCAAAAGTAATGGGACAATTGGCTGCTCAGCAGTTCCATGGCCAGGTGTGTGTTATTCCCTCATTATCCCATTTACAAGGAGCAGATAAAAGGTCCAGAGTTAATTTCAAGCGTTCTATTTGCATTTGGAATCTGTTGCTGTCAACTCTCAATATGAGATCCAAAGAGCTGTCACTATCAGTGAAGCAAGCCATCATTAGGCTGAAAAAACAAAACAAACCCATCAGAGAGATAGCAAAAACATTAGGTGTGGCCAAATCAACTGTTTGGAACATCCCTAAAAAGAAAGAACGCACCGGTGAGCTCAGCAACACCAAAAGACCCGGAAGACCACGGAAAACAACTGTGGTAGATGACCGAAGAATTCTTTCCCTTGTGAAGAAAACACCCTTCACAACAGTTGGCCAGATCAAGAACACTCTCCAGGAGGTAGGTGTATGTGTGTCAAGGTCAACAATCAAGAGAAGACTTCACCAGAGTGAATACAGAGAGTTCACCACAAGATGTAAACCATTGGTGAGCCTCAAACACAGGCAGGCCAGATTAGAGTTTGCCAAACAACATCTAAAAAAGCCTTCACAGTTCTGGAACAACATCCTATGGACAGATGAGACCAAGATCAACTTGTACCAGAGTGATGGGAAGAGAAGAGTATGGAGAAGGAAAGGAACTGCTCATGATCCAATGGCGTGGGCATGTATGGCTGCCAATGGAACTGGTTCTCTTGTATTTATTGATGATGACTGCTGACAAAAGCAGCAGGATGAATTCTGAAGTGTCTCGGGCAATATTATCTGCTCATATTCAGCCAAATGCTTCAGAACTCATTGGATGGCGCTTCACAGTGCAGATGGACAATGACCCGAAAAATACTGCGAAAGCAACCAAAGAGTTTTTTAAGGGAAAGAAGTGGAATGTTATGCAATGGCCAAGTCAATCACCTGACCTGAATCTGATTGAGGATGCATTTCACTTGCTGAAGACAAAACTGAAGGGAAAATGCCCCAAGAACAAGCAGGAACTGAAGACAGTTGCAGTAGAGGCCTGGCAGAGCATCAGCAGGGACGAAACCCAGCGCCTGGTGATGTTTATGCGTTCCACACTTCAGGCTGTAATTGACTGCAAAGGATTTGCAACCAAGTATTAAAAAGTGAAAGTTTGATTGATGATTGTTAATCTGTCCCATTACTTTTTGTCCCTTAAAAAGTGGGAGGCACATATACAAACTGTTGTAATTCCTACACTGTTCATCTGATTTGGATGTAAATACCCTCAAATTAAAGCTGAAAGTCTGCAGTTAAAGCACATCTTGTTCGTTTCATTTCAAATCCATTGTGGTGGTGTATAGAGCCAAAAAGATTAGAATTGTGTCGATGTCCCAATATTTATGGACCTGATTGTATACTGTACTGCGAGGCACTTATACATACACTATATTTCCAAAAGTATTGGTACACCTGCCTATACACGCACATGATTTTTAATGGCATCCCAGTCTTAGTCCATAGGGTTCAATATTGGGTTGGCCCACCCTTTGCAGCTTAACAGCTTCAAATCTTCTGGGAAGGCTGTCCACAAGGTTTAGGAGTGTGTCTATGGGAATGTTTGACCATTCTTCCAGAAGCGCATTTGTGAGGTCAGGCACTGATGTTGGACAAGAAGGCCTGGCTCGCAGTCTCTGCTCTAATTCAGGCCAGTCAAGTTCCTCCACCCCAAACTTGCTCATCCATGTCTTTATGGACCTTGCTTTGTGCACTGGAACAAATCATTTGGTGGAGGGGAGATTATGATGTGCGGTTGTTTTTCAGGGGTTGGGCTTGGCCCCTTAGTTCCAGTGAAGGGAACACTTAAGGCGTCAGCATACCAAGACATTTTGGACAATTTCATGCCCCCAACTTTGTGGGAACAGTTTGGAGATGTCCCCTTCCTGTTCCAACATGACTGCGCACCAGTGCACAATGAAAGGTCCATAAAGACATGGATGAGCAAGGATGAATTAGAAATGAGACTGCGAGCCAGGACTTCTCGCCCAACATCAGTGCCTGACCTCACAAACGGAAGAATGGCCAAACATTCCCATAGACACACTCCTAAACCTTGTGGACAGCCTTCCCAGAAGAGATGAAGCTGTTAAGCTGTAAAGGGTGGGCCAACTCAACATTGAACCCTACGGACTAAGACTGGGATGCCATTAAAGTTCAGGCAGGCGTCCCTATATATTTGGTAATATAGTGTACATATTTGTGCACACACTTTGGTGATTCACTTGAGAGTTTGCAAGCAAACTAGAGATAGGAGCCACCGAGAAAGCATCTCAGGGCGAAAAAATTTAAAAAGGATCAATTGCTGCAGAAAGTGAAGCGACCACCCCACCTCGTCTAATCAGAGAACATCTTGCATTCCTTGAAAAAAATACAAGGTGTTCTGTGAATGGCGGCGGTGCTAAGCGACCACCCCCTGTGGTAGTATGCAGTAGGGCAGCCACACAGCACAGGACCCAGAGGATCACTGTAGTAGTGCTGAATACTACTGTCAGCTTCCACAGCAGCCAAGCAGGAGAAATATAGTGGGGTTCTGAAAAAGCTGGCTAGCCCAGTACAAGAAGAAAATAAGAGGCTGCAATCTATAGGCACTGTTAAAGAAATGCTCAATGTAGCTACAATGGATAATGGGAAAATTAAACTCAAATTATGGAAAAAACAAACCTGCAACACAGTGGCAAAATATCTTGGAATGCATTAGCAGCTCAATAAACGATTCTTCTTTGAGCAAACAAAGACGCCGACGCTAAAAAAAAAAAAAAAAGTGGACAGGTAATTACAGTTTTATGCAACCAGCACATGTAGAAAAAAGTTAAAACATAAAGCCTGTTTTCTACAAAATATCTACGGAAAACCAGTCCTGCTAATGAATTCACCTCTGTCTACAGTGATCCATTACTTAGTAATGTAAATAAACAGGTGTAACTTTGTGATCTCTCTATGTAAATGTTTCCTATTAGGGAAAAAGAAACCTCGGCCGCATTTATCACAGCGCCGTTTTAGGGCTATGCTAATGGGCGCAAGAACATTTGAAACTTCCATCATGTGGCTTAATCACCAGCTGGAGATCAAAAGCCACCATGCGATTTTATATGCTATGGGCTGCTTCCAAAATACCCCGACATGGAATGAGATCAATGTCAAAATTGGTACATACAGCAAAGCGCTTGCAATAAAAAGCTTTTTATGTGTCTTGTTCAAAGCATTTAAGTGCCTTTTAGATCACTGATTGAACCGTACTCACTATAAAGTGGAACCTTATAATACCAAAATACATTTCCAAAACAGAATTCCATTAGAGGAGAAAGGTTTTTTTTTTTGCTGCAACAGGGGAGATAATAATTCTTTCACCGTGTAATGGGATAAATGAAATGTTTGGTGATAAACAGAAAATGTTTGTATTGTTGGAGAGGAACACTCCATATAGTTTATGAGATTCTGTGTGTGTTTACAAATTATACACAGAATAATATGTGGACAAGAGCTCATTAGAAAGCGATAAGTCTATTGAAGACACTAAGATGACACACAATCAAGTGTGCACGGCTTTAAAATGTAGCCGATCTTGCTGTTCTGTACTTATTTATTTTCTCCTCAATCTGTATACTGTAATGACAGACTGTATTTATGGCTGGAGAATGCACTGAGATTGAGTTCCAGCCTTGGCTGAGGTATGCCTTTTATGAATTTCCATTATAATACAATACTAAAGAGAAGATTTAGATAGCCAGGAACTTTTTGTAATAGTGTTGCTATAGAAAATGTGCAATTAAAACACTTTTAATTGCTCTTTGTATCAAAAATGGCCATGTGGCATTCTGTATTATAACTCTACGAAAACTACAACCCTTAATGGGAAAACAAACTTACTTCTTGGGTTTCCCCAACTCTCTAGCAGCTGACTACGAATGAAAAGTTGAAGCTCTGCCTGTCAGAAGGGTATGGTATATAGCTGTAACCGCAGCCTTTTGTGGGGCTGCTGCAGGTATGTGAAGCATATTTTACCTGTGACAGTCTCTACCATGAAGGTGGAATGGGGGTTGCCACAACATATTTCACCACGTGCCGCCTACTGGCCACTTTCACCCCCTTCTTGCCCAGGCCAAATTTTCAGCTTTCAGCACTGTCACACTTTGAATGTACCCAAATGGCATTTTTTATCATTTTTTCCCCCCCCCCCACACAAATAGAGCTTTCTTTTGGTGGTATTTATTCACCACTGGGAATTTCCCCCTTATGACTGCATTCACCATTGAAGTAAATGAAGGCTGTAGAAAACCTGCAACTATGTGGAACTCATTGGAGGATGACTCTGTAAAGGATCCTTCTATTAATTATGTGTGAAGGTCCTAATGGGTAATATTCTAATCAGACCCTTGATCACCCCAGGCTCGATTACACACATTGTAATCAAATGTACAATGTAAATTTTGGAATTGGGCTTACCCTAACTGTCTGGAAACGTGGGCTCCCAATGTAAAATAAAATCCACACTACGTGGCAAAGACTTCTGGCATTGCTGCCCTAATGAAGTTACATAAATAAAAACAGCTTTTAATTAGCATCATGCGAAATGTACAACACAGCAGGTGTTCAAACATGTAGAGCAGACCTGCTAAAAGCCCACCACTTGCATCAACCACAAATGCTTCCCCAGACACTGGTTAAAGAACACGACTCTACATATTTTTAACTATTTAAAACCTAACAGTGACCTATTTTCAATGTCACTGAAATAAAGACCATGAGGTTTTCCATCCATCATTGCCAATTTTGGTTTCTTCACCTAGGATATGTGTCAAACACAAAGACCCGTGGGCTGAATCCGGTCCTTCAGGCCTCTTCATGTGGCCCTCGCACCGCTTCTGCAGCTGCAGCACCTCCCCTCGTCTCAGCAGAGAGGAGGACAGAACTCCTCAGCCAGATCCTGCGCTTCTCTGCGCAGCTGTGGAGAGGATCGTCTCTGCTAATCCCAGTCTCAGCAGTTGGCAGCAGAGAGGAGAACATAACTCCCCCTACAGATCCTGTGACTCCCTCATCTTTGCCTCCCCTGGTATACCGGTAAGTATTCAGCAGGCTCCGGCAGCTGACTCTAGCCCCTGCACTTTCCACTTCCCAGAGCTGCCTCCAGCTTCTTCCAGCAGCAGCAAAAAGTAAGGGAGGTGCACTGTGATGAAGGGAGGGTGAGGGACACTTGACTTCTGATGGTGGGACGGGCTCCTAACATCTAGCCTTACAGATACAACTGGCCCTTTAAAGGCGTCCATAATGCTGATGCGGCCCGAGGTGAATTTGAGTTTGACACCCCTGACCCAGGAGTTTTAGGTGCTCCCACGACTCCTTTTAAATACTTAAAAATAAAAAATGCATAGCAATCCATCATGCAGAGAGGGAATCAGTCCTAATGGTCACAACAAGGCTGGGAACTCAGCTCAGAGATCTCACCAACAGATAACAAAAACCAAAAGATGACCTACAGAGAATCTGTCTTCACCCACTCAGGGTCAAAGTGACAAGAATCCTTGACAAACTCCCTGCTGCTACTCACTCTGCGTGACCAGGCCATTTTTTGCTATTCGGCACTCTGCACTAATTTAACTGGCAATTGCACGGTCATGCAACACTGTACACAAACAAAATGTATATCATTTTTTTATTTTTTTTTACAAATAAAGCTTTCTTTTGGTGGTATTTGATCACCTCTGCGGTTTTTATTTTAAAAAAGGAAACCAAAATTTTGAAAAAAATAAAACAAAAAGCAATATTTTTTACATTCAGCTATAAAACACACACACACACACAATATCTTTCTTCATAAATTTAGGTTACAATGTAGAAATAAAATCCAAATAAATGTATATTGACTTGTTAGAGGAACCATTACCCGCAGCTGGGGTGGGCAGGTTTTCCCACATTTCTGGGTGTGTAGTATACAGGCTCCCCCACTGAAAAAAGTGATTCTTTCTGCCAGTTAATATGTCCTTACAGGCCATGCAAGTTGGTGGGAGGAGCCATTATGAACATTGGGGGCAGGAGCAGGTATTTTATGTTTTTAGGTTTGTAGAACCAGTGTTTTTTCCTGCCGGCTCATACATTACTACAGAGCGAACAAGCTGGTGAGAGGAACCATTATGTGCAGCGGGAGTGGAAGCAGGTATTCCACATTTCTGGGTGTGGATAATATGGCTCCCCTGCTGTATCCATTGGTCCCCCCCCCCCCCCTCCCGGCTCATACACCACTACAGAGTAAACAAGCTGGTGGGAGGAACCTTTATATGCAGCGGGGGTGGAAGCAGGTATTGCACATTTTTTGGGTGTGGAGAATGACTGTTTCCCTGCTGTATGCAGTGGGTTCTCCTTACAGATTATACATCACTACAGACCATGCAACCTGGCAGGAGGAACCAGGATGTGCGCCAGAAGGGTAGATGGGAAATAGGTATTCCACATTTCTGGGTGTGTAGAATAAAGTCTCCCAACTTCATGAAGTGGTTTCTTTTGTGTGGCTCATACATCACTCCAGGCAGTATAAGCTGGCAGAAGGAACCATTACACGCAGTGGGGGGGGGGGGGCGCTAGATACACTGGGGCAAAAAAGTATTTAGTCAGCCACCAATTGTGCAAGTTCTCCCACTTAAAAAGATGAGAGAGGCCTGTAATTGTCATCATAGGTATACCTCAACTATGAGAGACAAAATGTGGAAACAAATCCAGACAATCACATTGTCTGATTTGGAAAGAATTTATTTGCAAATTTATGGTGGAAAATAAGTATTTGGTCACCTACAAACAAGCAAGATTTCTGTCTCTCACAGATCTGTATCTTCTTCTTTAAGATTCTCCTCTGTCCTCCACTCATTATCTGTATTAATGGCACCTGTCCACAACCTCAAACAGTCACACTTCAAACTCCACTATGGTGAAGACCAAAGAGCTGTCAAAGGACACCAGAAACAAAATTGTAGACCTGCACCAGGCTGGGAAGACTGAATCTGCAATAGGCAAGCAGCTTGGTGTGAAGAAATCAACTGTGGGAGCAATAATTAGAAAATGGAAGACATTCAAAACCACTGATAATCTCCCTCCATCTGGGGCTCCACGCAAGATCTCACCCCGTGGGGTCAAAATGATCACAAGAACGGTGAGCAAAAATACCAGAACCACACGGGGGGACCTAGTGAATGACCTGCAGAGAGCTGGGACCAACGTAACAAAGGCTACCATCAGTAACACACTACGCCGCCAGGGACTCAGATCCTGCAGTGCCAGACGTGTCCCCCTGCTTAAGCCAGTATATGTCCGGGCCCGTCTGAGGTTTGCTAGAGAGCATTTGGATGATCCAGAAGAGGATTGGGAGAATGTCATATGGTCAGATGAAACCAAAGTAGAACTGTTTGGTAGAAACACAACTCGTCGTGTTTGGAGAAGAGAGAATGCAGAGTTGCAACCAAAGAATACCATACCTACTGTGAAGCATGGGGGTGGCAACATCATGCTTTGGGGCTGTTTCTCTGCAAAGGGAACATGACGACTGATCCGTGTACATGAAAGAATGAATGGGGCCATGTATCGTGAGATTTTGAGTGCAAACCTCCTCCCATCAGCAAGGGCATTGAAGATGAAATGTGGCTGGGTCTTTCAGCGTGACAATGATCCCAAACACACCGCCCGGGCAACGAAGGAGTGGCTTCGTAAGAAGCATTTCAAGGTCCTGGAGTGGCCTAGCCATTCTCCAGATCTCAACCGCATAGAAAACCTTTGGAGGGAGTTGAAATTCCGTGTTGCCCAGCGACAGCCCCAAAACATCACTGCTCTAGAGGAGATCTGCATGGAGGAATGGGCCAACATACCAGCAACAGTGTGTGACAACCTTGTGAAGACTTACAGAAAATGTTTGACCTCTGTCATTGCCAACAAAGGATATATAACAAAGTATTGAGATGAACTTTTGATATTGACCAAATACTTATTTTCCACCATAATTTGCAAATAAATTCTTTCCAAATCAGACAGACAATGTGATTGTCTGGATTTGTTTCCACATTTTGTCTCTCACAGTTGAGGTATACCTATGATGACAATTACAGGCCTCTCTCATCTTTTTAAGTGAGAGAACTTACACAATTGGTGGCTGACTAAATACTTTTTTTGACCCACTGTACTTCACATTTCTGGGTGTAGAGAATAATGTTAAGCCAGCTGCATGCAGTGGTTCAACTTGCCAACTCAAACATAGGTACTAGCCATACAAGCTTGCCTGGCAGAGAAACCATTACCAGGGGGTAGGGGTGGGACAATTAGGTTTTCCGCATTTTTAGCTGTGCAGAATACCGGAACCCCTACTGACTATAGTCATAGTCTTTTAACTAAAATGCCATTATATGGAGAAAGATTTGGATGAGGCTACAATGAACTTCAAAGGTACCATACATTTGCTTGGGATACAAAATTAAGTATAAAAAGTTGAATTTTATTAATTTACAACATATTAAAACATATACATAATTTAAAAGGAGCTCTGTATGATTAAAACATCTAGGGTGTAACTGGGGACTGTAATGTGCAATTGATTCAGGGTGAACTGGTAATATCAGTCCTTCTCAGTTACACCCTAGATGTTTTGAACATACAGAGCTCCTTTTAAATTATGTATATGTTTTAATATGTTGTAAATTAATAAAATTCAACTTTTTATACTTAATTTTGTATCCCAAGCATTTGTATGGTACCATTAAAGTGGTCGTAAACCCACATTTGTAAGTTTTACCTATAGGTAAGCCTATAAAAAGGTACCGCACGTTTAGGAGATATTTCTTGTACACTGCGCCGATGATGCGCATGCGCTGTGAAGAAACGGACCTCCGTGCAGTTTCATCACTATGTGCCGTGACTGACGGTTCCTGCTCACATGCACGAGAGTGATGTCACATGGCTCCGGGCAGTTACAGAGCGTCCGCGGCCCCCGGAAGGAAGAGGGCAGAAGATGGATGCGGCCACCAATGGGGACACCGCGGGCTTCGTTTGCAAGTAAGTGGCACATAATGGGCTAGTATGTGATGCATACTAGCCCATTATGCTTTTACTTTGCTGGGTTTGCAGGGGAACAAAAAGGAAGTAAAATCCCATCAGGGTTTACTTTACCTCTTTAACCGCTTCCCGACCGCTGCACGAGTATTTACGTCGACAGAATGGAACGGCTGCGCAAATGGGTGTATATATGTCCCATTTAATTTACAAGCCGTGTGGTCGCGCACGCCGCCGCCGGCTCGTTTGCGACCCTATCATCGATAACAGCGATCGGTGACGTGTCACGGCAAGCCACGCCCCCTAACAGTTAGAAGCACTCCCTAGGTCACACCTAACCCCTTCAGCGCCCCCTAGAGGTTAACCCCTTCATTGCCAGTGTCATTTTTACAGTAATCAGTGCATTTTTATAGCACTGATCGCTGTAAAAATGACAATGGTCCCAAAGTAGTGTCAAAAGTGTCCGATGTGTCCGCCATAATGTCGCAGTCACGATAAAAATCGCTGATCGCCGCCATTTACTAGTAAAAAAAAAATTATTAATAAAAATGCCATAAAACTATCCCCTATTTTGTAGACGCTATAACTTTTGCGCAAACCAATCAATAAACGCTTATTGCGATTTTGTTTACCAAAAACATGTAGAAGAATACGTATCGGCCTAAACTGAGGAAAAAAAAATAGGATTTTTGTACTCACCGTAAAATCCTATTCTCTGACATCCATGGACTGACACGGCGTCTCTTATTCACTGTACACGTGGTTATGTCCCTGCTTGCAGGAGAAGACCTAGGCAGAATGTGAGATGTTACAGGTCCTTCTCAAAAAATTAGCATATTGTGATAAAGTTCATTATTTTCTGTAATGTACTGATAAACATTAGACTTTCATATATTTTAGATTCATTACACACAACTGAAGTAGTTCAAGCCTTTTCTTGTTTTAATATTGATGATTTTGGCATACAGCTCATGAAAACCCAAAAATCCTATCTCAAAAAATTAGCATATTTCATCCGACCAATAAAAGAAAAATGTTTTTAATACAAAAAAAGTCAACCTTCAAATAATTATGTTCAGTTATGCACTCAATACTTGGTCGGGAATCCTTTTGCAGAAATGACTGCTTCAATGCAGCGTGGCATGGAGGCAACCAGCCTGTGGCACTGCTGAGGTGTTATGGAGGCCCAGGATGCTTCGATAGCGGCCTTAAGCTCATCCAGAGTGTTGGGTCTTGCGTCTCTCAATTTTCTCTTCCCAATATCCCACAGATTCTCTATGGGGTTCAGGTCAGGAGAGTTGGCAGGCCAATTGAGCACAGTAATACCATGGTCAGTAAACCATTTACCAGTGGTTTTGGCACTGTGAGCAGGTGCCAGGTCGTGCTGAAAAATGAAATCTTCATCTCCATAAAGCTTTTCAGCAGATGGAAGCATGAAGTGCTCCAAAATCTCCTGATAGCTAGCTGCATTGACCCTGCCCTTGATAAAACACAGTGGACCAACACCAGCAGCTGACATGGCACCCCAGACCATCACTGACTGTGGGTACTTGACACTGGACTTCAGGCATTTTGGCATTTCCCTCTCCCCAGTCTTCCTCCAGACTCTGGCACCTTGATTTCCGAATGACATGCAAAATTTGCTTTCATCCGAAAAAAGTACTTTGGACCACTGAGCAACAGTCCAGTGCTGCTTCTCTGTAGCCCAGGTCAGGCGCTTCTGCCGCTGTTTCTGGTTCAAAAATGGCTTGACCTGGGGAATGCGGCACCTGTAGCCCATTTCCTGCACACGCCTGTTCACGGTGGCTCTGGATGTTTCTACTCCAGACTCAGTCCACTGCTTCCGCAGGTCCTCCAAGGTCTGGAATCGGTCCTTCTCCACAATCTTCTTCAGGGTCCGGTCACCTCTTCTCGTTGTGCAGCGTTTTCTGCCACACTTTTTCCTTCCCACAGACTTCCCACTGAGGTGCCTTGATACAGCACTCTGGGAACAGCCTATTCGTTCAGAAATTTCTTTCTGTGTCTTACCCTCTTGCTTGAGGGTGTCAATGATGGCCTTCTGGACAGCAGTCAGGTCGGCAGTCTTACCCATGGTTGCGGTTTTGAGTAATGAACCAGGCTGGGAGTTTTTAAAAGCTTCAGGAATCTTTTGCAGGTGTTTAGAGTTAATTAGTTGATTCAGATGATTAGGTTATTAGCTCGTTTAGAGAACCTTTTCATGATATGCTAATTTTTTGAGATAGGATTTTTGGGTTTTCATGAGCTGTATGCCAAAATCATCAATATTAAAACAAGAAAAGGCTTGAACTACTTCAGTTGTGTGTAATGAATCTAAAATATATGAAAGTCTAATGTTTATCAGTACATTACAGAAAATAATGAACTTTATCACAATATGCTAATTTTTTGAGAAGGACCTGTATACATACATTCTAAAAGCCAGAGTTGAACAGCCCCGCCCAGGGGGGCGGTCCCTCCGGACATAACCCACCCCCTGCAGTCAGCAGACCTCAGTTCGTAACAAAGCAGTACAAACTTTAAAAAGGAAGGGCGGGTGCCGTGTCAGTCCATGGATGTCAGAGAAAAGGATTTTACGGTGAGTACAAAAATCCTATTTTCTCTTATCATCCATGGACTGACACGGTGTCTCTTATTCACTGTACACGTGGGATGTCCCAAAGCAGTGTCAAGAGGGATGGGAGCAGTATAAATAGAAAAACCAAAAAACTTCACTCCAAACAAGGCAAAGCTCCTCAACGGAGGAGTTGCAACTCTAAACAGCGGCCTGCAACACCTTGCGGCCGAAGGAAGCATTTGAAGATGCAGCCACATTAACCTTATAAAACGTAGAAAAGGTATGAACAGACGACCAGGTCGCCGCCTTGCACACTTGTGCAACCGACGCTTGATGTCACAAAGCCCAGGAAGCACCAATTGCCCTGGTGGAATACGCCGTGCCCGGAAAGGGAGGCGCCCGCCCCTTGAGAGCATAGGCTTGAATGACAGTTTGTCTGATCCACCTAGAAATGGTGGCAGACGAAGCCGCTTGGCCCTTTTTCAGACCAGAGGCAGTTACAAACAGTGAGTCAGACTTCCGAATAGAAGCAGTAGCAGACAGGTACACCCGCAAGGCTCGTACCACGTCCAATGTGTGAAGCACAAACTCTCTGGGATGCGATGGGTGAGGACAGAAGGACGGGAGGACAATGTCCTCATTTAGGTGAAAGGCCGAGACCACCGTTGGCAAAAAAGAAGGTCGCGGATGCAACACCGCCTTATCCTTATGGATGACCCAATATGGCGACTTGCAGGACAAGGCCGCCAACTCAGACACTCGTCTAACAGAAGTAATTGCCACTAAAAGGGGCCACCTTCTGAAACAAAGTCAAGAGGGGAATATCCCCGATATTCTCAAAGGGAGGTTCCTGGAGAACCGAGAGCACCAATTCAGATCCCACGGGGGGAGAGGAGGTTTGACAGGAGGGAGCACATGGCGAACCAAAACCCCTGCACAAAGGTGCTAACCAAGGAATGACCCGCTAGTGGTCGCTGAAAGAAGACGGCCAAGGCCGAAATCATACCCTTAAATGGTACTCAAAGCGAGCTTTTGGGCCACTCCACGCTGCAGAAAACGCAGGATTCTAGGGACGGAATACGTCCGAGGACGCCAGTCCAGCTCTTTGCACATGGCGATGTAAGCTTTCCAGGTACGGTGATAGATCATTCTGAAGGAAGACTTCCGTGCCCATAACATGGTCGAAATGACAGAGTCCGAGAGACCTCGGTCTCTCAACAGCCATGCCGTTAAAGCCAGAGACTGTAAAGCAGGATGAAATATAGGACCTTGAGACAGAAAGTCCTCCCTTATTGGCAACCGCCAGGGAACATCCGCGACGAGACGTACCAGATCGGCGTACCAGTGACGTCGAGGCCAATCCGGAGCAATGAGGATCACCGGAATTCCCTAGGTCGACACCCTGCGCAGCAGGCGAGGGAGCAACTGCAGCAGAGGATAAACGTATATCAGGTGATAATGACCCCATGGGGCCACTAACGCATCCATGGCATCCGCCCAGGATCCCTGGATCTGGCCACAAACCTCTACAACTTGCGATTGAGTCGAGAGGCCATCAGGTCCACATCCGGCGTGCCCCACCGTCGGCAAAGGAGTTGAAATACCCCCGGGTGCAAGGACCACTCTCCCTGGTCCAGCGTCTGGCAACTCAAATAGTCTGCCTGCCAATTGTCTTTGCCCGGAATGTAAACGGCCGACAGAGCCAGCACGCTTCTTTTAGCCCACTTCAGGGTACGGGCAACCTCGGAAGCCGCAGCTGAGCTCCGAGTCCCCCCTTTGATGGTTGACATACGCCACCACCGTGACGTTGTGCGACTGGATCATAATGGAGCGATCCTGTAATCCCTCAGACCACGAGGAGAGGCACAGTCTGATGGCCCGTATTTCCAGAACATTGATCGGTAAACAGGCTTCGTCCGGAGTCCAAAGCCCTTAGGCCGACAGGACTCCCCAGACTCCACCCCAGCCCGTCAGGCTGGCGTCCGTCGTGAACACCGTCCATTGGATGGGGAGGAACGACTCCCACAGGCTGTGCTGACTGAGGAGAGGGCGCCCAGGGGACTCACCAGACCGGACCAGGACCGCTCAGATACGCTGTCTAGACCGCGCTGTGTCAGCGCGAGTGAGCTGTGAGAAGATTGTGAGGAGATTTGCGCTGTTACAGCTGTGATAGAGGCCAAACTAGTGCTGAAAAGCGCGCGGGCTACAAGAAAATGTCCGCCGCACTTCACTGAGGCGATCCGGGGCAAAATGGCCGCCATGCGCAGTTAAAAAAAAAAAAACAGCATGAGCCCCCCCCCCCCCAGAACAGTATGACCCCCAGGCACCCCCCACAGCACAGCGCCAGCAATGGTGACAGAGAGTAACAATAAAACACAGGGGGAGACAGGGAAAATCCCCCACAGAGAAACACACACAGCATTTTGTACTCACCTGCAGGCAGGAGAGACTACTTACCCGTCCCCTGAGGGACCCACTGGTGTGTTTCTGACAGACCTATCACAGAGTAGTACTGCGTAGCTGTCGGCCCGGTCCACCGCGAGAGATACAGTTCGTCAGGTACTGTTCAAACTTGAGAGGACCGCAGGAGCATGAAAGCAACCCGGCCACCCCTGGAGTCATGGGGCATGTCGTGAACTGAGTCTCACGCACACAAGGCGAGGATCAGCACGCTCGATGGTCGGATAGGGAAGACTACGAGGATACTAGTGTACCCAACCTGTTGCCCAGCCGACAGTTGATTGAAGGTTTCAAAAATAAAATTTAATTTTTATTCCTTTGGGAACACTAGTAAGTAAAGTAAAATCTTCCAGGAGACTGGCTCCTAAGAGAGCCACGTCTTCTCCTTCTGCTAGGCAGAAAAAAACTGAGGTCTGCTGACTGCAGGGGGTGGGTTATGTCCGGAGGGACCACCTCCCTGGGCGGGGCTGTTCAACTCTGGCTTTTAGAATGTATGTATTAGGGCTGCAACTAACGATATAATCGATTAGTTGGCCGATTTATTGTTTCGATTAATCGGTTAATAACCTTTAAAAAAAAAAAAATGTAATTTAGCTGCGATTTGCATTTTACATTTTTTTTTGGCCAATTTGTTGTTGGGCAGATTAAAAAACACAAATTGCCGCAAAAACGCATTACACGCTTTTCTGCAGCTTCACAATTGAAGTATATTGAACCAAAATAGCACCGTTTTACGTTAAAAAATAGGATTTTTTGTACTCACCGTAAAATCCTTTTCTCTGACATCCATGGACTGACACGGTGTCTCTTTACACTTTACACGTGGGTTATGTCCCTGCTTGCAGGAGAAGACCTAGGCAGAATGTGAGATGTTATACATACATTCTAAAAGCCAGAGCTGAACAGCCCCACCCAGGGGGCGGTCCCTCCGGGCATAACCCTCCCACTACAGTCAGCAGACTTCAGTTCGTAACAAAGCAGTACAAACTTAAAAAGGAAGGGTGGGTGCCGTGTCAGTCCATGGATGTCAGAGAAAAGGATTTTACGGTGAGTACAAAAAATCCTATTTTCTCTTATCATCCATGGACTGACACGGTGTCTCTTGGGGCAGTCACAAACAGTGAGTCGGACTTCCGAATAGAAGCAGTAGCAGACAGGTACACCCGCAAGGCTCGTACCACATCCAATATGTGCAGCGCAAACTCTCTGGGATGCGATGGGTGAGGACACAAGGACGGGAGGACAATGTCCTCATGTAGGTGAAAGGTAGACACCACCTTTGGCAAAAGGGAAGGTCGCGGATGCAACACCGCCTTATCCTTATGGATGACTAAATATGGCGACTTGCAGGACAAAGCCGCCAACTCAGACACTCGTCAAACAGAAGTGATTGCCACTAAAAGGCCACCTTCTGAGACAAGACAAGAGAGGAATATCCCGGATATTCCCAAAGAGGAGGTTCCTGGAGGACCTAGAGCACCAAATTCAGATCCCACGGTGGGAGAGAAGGCTTGACAGGAGGGAGCACATGGCGAACCCCCAACACAAGGTGCTAACCAAGAAATTACCCGCTAGAGGTCGCTGAAAGAAGACGGCCAAGGCCGAAATCTGATCCTTGATGGTACTCAAAGCAAGCTTTTGGGTCACTCCACACTGTAGAGGACGCAGGATTCTGGGGACGGAATACGTCCGAGGACGCCAGTCCAGCGCTTTGCATATGGCGATATAAGCTTTCCAGGCACGGTGATAGATCTGCCTGGAGGAAGACTTCCGTGTCCTTAACATGGTCAAAATGACAGAGTCCGAGAGACCTCGGTCCCTCAACACCTGGCTTTTAACAGCTCTGCCGTTAAAGCCAGAGACTGTAAGCCGGATGAAACATAGGACCTTGAGACTGAAGGTCCTCCCTCATCGGCAACCGCCAGGGAACGTCCGCAACGAGACGTACCAGATCAGCGTACCAGTGACGCTGAGGCCAATCCGGAACAATTAGGATCACCGGAGTTTATATCAGGCGATAAGGACCCTATGGGGCCACCAACGGATCCGAGTCCTCGCCCAAGGATCCCTGGATCTGGCCACAACCTCGACCCTTGCGACTGAGTCGAGAGGCCATCAGGTCCACATCCGACGTGCCCCCCCGTCGACAAAGGAGTTGAAATATGCAAGGACCACTCTTCCTGGTCCGGCGTCTGGCGATTGGCGACTCAGATAGTCCGCCCCTACAGAGCCGGCACGTTTCTTCCGGCCCACTTCAGGATACGGATTACCTCGGAAGCCGCAGCTGAGCTCCGAGTCCCCCCGTGATGGTATACATACGCCACCGCCGTGGCGTTGTCCGACTGGCTCCTGATGGAGCGACCCCGTACTCTCTCCGACCTGAGGAGAGACACAGTCTGATGGCCCGCATTTCCAGAACAGTGATTGGTAAACGGGCTCGTCCGGAGTCCAAGGCCTTGAGCCGACAGGACTCCCCAGACTCCACCCCAGCCCGTCAAGCTGGCGTCCGTCGTGAGTACCGTCCATTGGATGGGAGGGGAACGACTTTCCGGACCGAAGAGCCGAGGGTCCCAACCACCCTGTCAGGGACGCCCTGACCAGGTGAATCACCTGGATCCGAAGATCCAAGGACAACGGGGATTTGTCCCAGGTGGACAAGATCTCCTTCTGCAATGCCCTGGTGTGTGATTGGGCATACGGAATGGCCGCGAAGGAGGCCACCAGGAGTCCCGGGACTCTCATGCAAACAACGGATTGACAACCATGTTCGGGATGTCAGCACCCGCACCGCAGACTGAAGTGTCAGCAACTTCTCCAGAGGTAGGATACCTTTGCCTCCAAGGAGTCCAGAACCAGAACTAGAGACTCCAGACACTGAGTCGGGACCAGGACTGACTCCTGAATGTTCAGGAACCACCCGAAGTCCCTGAGGGTCTAATTGACGATAGTCACCTTTCCTCTAAGTCTGAGCCACTTTCTGCTCATAGCAGAAGACCGTCCAGATAGCCCACGACAGCAATACCTCGCTGTAACAGAAGGCTAGAACCGGAGCAAGCACCTTGGTGAACACCCTTGGTGCCGAGGCAAGGCCGAAAGGAAGAGCCACAATCGAGAGTGGACTTCGCTGATCGCAAGGCGCAGAAACTTCTGGTGACTTGCGCAGATCGGAACATGCAAGTAGGCGTCCTTGAAGTCCAAGGACGCCAGAAGAAAATCCCTTTGGTGGAGTGTAGCGATCACCGTGCGAATGGATCCCATGCAGAATTTCTGCACCTTCTCGAAGGCATTCAGGGCCTTGAGGTCCAGGATAGGTCGAACCACGTCCTATTTTTGGGACGACAAACAGATTTGAGCAGAATCCCTGAAAACTCTCCTGTGACGGAACCGGCACAATCACTCCGGACCTGATCAAATCCTGTACAGCCCCCAAGAGGGCTGCCCGACAGGTAGGAAGGAGAGGAGGATTCAAGGGAAAGAATCTGTGTGGGGGCCAGGATCGGAATACTATCCTATAACCTGAGGTGACCACCCCCAAGAACAGTGTGACCCCCAAGCACCCCACACAGTCAGCGCCAGTAATGGTGACAGAGAGCGACAATAAAATACAGGGGGAGACAGGGAAAATCCCCCACAGAGAAACACACAGCCCTTTGTACTCACCTGCAGGCAGGAGAGACTACTTACCCGTCCCCTGAGGGACACACTGGTGTTTCTGACAGGACTATCACAGTGCAGTACTGAGTAGCTGTCGGCCCGGTCCACCGCGAAAGATACAGTCAGTCAGGAGCTGTTCAGTCTTGAGAGGACCGTGGGAGCATGAAAGCAAACCCGGCCACCCCTGGAGTCGTGGGGCCTGTCGTGAACTGAGTCTCACGCACAGAAGGCGAGGATCAGCACGCTCGATGGTCGGACAGGGAAGACTACGAGGATATCTTGTACCCAACCTGTTGCCCAGCCGACAGTTGATAGAAGATTCTCAAAAATAAAATAAAAAAGAATCCCAAAAAGGAATAAAATAGGTCAGGAGACTGGCTCCTGAGGGAGCCACGTCTTCTCCTTCTGCTAGGCAGAAAAAACCTGAAGTCTGCTGACTGTAGTGGGAGGGTTATGCCCGGAGGGACCGCCCCCTGGGTGGGGCTGTTCAGCTCTGGCTTTTAGAATGTATGTATAACATCTCACATTCTGCCTAGGTCTTCTCCTGCAAGCAGGGACATAACCCACGTGTAAAGTGTAAAGAGACACCGTGTCAGTCCATGGATGATAAGAGAAAAAGTCTTTGCCCTTTCCAAATACGCGGCAGCTGAAAAAATCATGGATGTGAACGTGACCCATAGGAAACCATGTAAATGCACTGTAGTGTGTTTCTGCAAAAAGGACCAAAAAACACAGAGGTGTGACCCCGGCCTGAGATGTTTAGTAACATAATGGGGTTAAAAAAACTAAAATTAGTACAAAAAGAGCCAATAATCGCTACTGTAAGGGGTTCATTTTTTACTGTGGGACAGTGAAAGTAATATTTACAGTAGCGATTTGCTCTTTTTGTACAATAAAAGGCAATTATTATTTTTTTTAACCCGATTATGTTACTGGCCGATTAATCGATTATGAAAATGGTAATCGATTAATTTCATAATCGATTAGTTGTCGATTAATCAATTAGTTGTTTCGGCCCTAGTATGTATAACATCTTACATTCTGCCTAGGTCTTCTCCTGCAAGCAGGGACATAACCACGTGTACAGTGAATAAGAGACGCCGTGTCAGTCCATGGATGATAAGAGAAATGTTTTTTTTATATATGTTTGGGGGATATTTATTATAGCAAAAAGTAAAAAATATAGAATTTTTTTCAAAATTGTCGCTCTATTTTTTTTTTTGCGCAAAAAATAGAAACCGCAGAGGTGATCAAATACCACCAAAAGAAAACTCTATTTATGAGAAAAAAAGGACGTCAAATTTGTTTGGGAGCCACGTCGCACGACCGCGCAATTGTCAGTTAAAGCGACGCAGTGCCGAATCGCAAAAAGTGGCCTGGTCTTTGGCCAACCAAATGGTCCAGGGCTTAAGTGCCTAAAGTCCATTGTAGCCTCATCCAAATCTTTCTCCACAAATTGACAGGACAACGGTACCCCCCTTCTTTATATTTATAAAACAATTCTAGGTACTCCACTTTACTAAAATTACATTTTAGTTTTAGTCATGTTTTAGGCAACTAATGGGTGTAGTACAATTGTAATGCATTATTTAACCACTTAAGGACTGCCTCACGCCAATATACGTCGGCAGAATGGCACATCGATGTACCCGGTCCTGAGCTCCGTGACCGCGCCCGCGGACACGATTGCCGCCGCTGTCCCACGATCGGGTCACAGAGCTGAAGAACGGGGAAAGGTAAGTGTAAACAAACCTCTCCCCATGCTTCCTAGTGAGCCTGTCACTGATCGTCTGTTCCCTGCATTTATTTTCAAAATTTTTATTTATAGTGCAAAAAATAAAAACCGCAGAGGTGATCAAATACCACCAAAATAAAAAACTCTATTTGTGGGAAAAAAAAGACGCCAATTTTGTTTGGGAGCCACGTCGCACGACCGCGCAATTGTCAGTTAAAGCGACGCAGTGCAGAATCGCAAAAAGGGGCCTGGTCCTTTAGCTGCAAAATGGTCCGGAGCTGAAGTGGTTAAAAGAGTTGTAAAGGCAGAAGTTTTTTTTATCTTAATGCATTCTATGCATTAAGATAAAAGGCCTTCTGTGTAGCAGCCCCCCTCAGCTTCCCTAACCCTTACCTGAGCCCCATCTCTATCCACGAATCCCTCGGCCGTCCAGGACTCTCCCTCCTGATTCGATGAGACACAGTAGAGGCGCCATTGGCTCTCGCGGCTGTCAAACAAAGTCAGTTAGCCAAACAGGGGAGAGAGGGAGTGGGGCCGAAACTGCAGCTCCGTGTCTGAATGGACACATGGAGCTGCAGCTCGGCTCGGGTGCCCCCATACCAAGCTGCTTGCCATGGGGGCACTCGGCAGAAGGGAGGGGCTAGGAGCAGCAAAGAGGAACCTGAGAAGAGGAGGATTGGGGCTCCTCTGTGCAAAACCAACTGCACAGAGGAGGGAAGTATAACATGTTTGTTATTTAAAAAAAAAACAGACTTTACAATCACTTAAAGCATTTCTCTGCAATTTCCAACTCATTATATACTCCTGGAGTACAGTATAAATCTAATAACATGTTATTTTGGCTCACGCATATATACGTCGGCAGAATGGTACGGACAGGCAAATCGACGTATATTTACGTCACTTTGAATTTGCCGCCGTGCGCGTGACCGCGGGACCCGATGTCCGCCGGGTGCTCGCGATTGAGCTGAAGAACGGGGAGATGCCAGTGTAAACACAGCATCTCCCCGTTCTGCCTAGTGACATGTCACCGATTGTCTGTTCCCTCTCATCGGGAGCAGCGATCAGTGATGTGTCACTCGTAGCCACGCCCCCTAAAAGCTAGAATAACTCCCTAGGACACACTTAACCCCTTCCTAGCCCCCTAGTGGTTAACCCCTTCACTGCCAGTCACATTTACACAGTAACCAGTGCATTTTTATAGAACTGATCGCTGTATAAATGTGAATGGTCCCAAAATAGCGCCAAAAGTGTCTGCCATAATGTCGCAGTCTCGATACAAATCGCTGATCGCCGCCATTACTAGTGAAAAAATGTTTTTAAATATTATAAAAAATGCCATAAAACTATCCCCTATTTTGTAGACGCTATAACTTTTACGTAAAGCAATCAATAAACGCTTATTGCGTTTTTTTTTACCAAAAATATGTAGAAGAATACATATCAACGTAAACTGAGGAAAAAAATTTTTTTTATAGATTTTTTGGGGATATTTATTATAGCAAAAAGTAAAAAATATAGCTTTTTTTTCAAAATTGTCGCTCTATTTTTATTTATAGCGCAAAAAATAAAAACCGCAGAGGTGATCAAATACCACCAATAGAAAGCTCTATTTGTGGGAAAAAAAGGACATCAATTTTGTTTGGGAGCCACGTCGCACGACCACACAATTGTCAGGTAAAGCGACGCCGTGCCGAATCGCAAAAAGTGGCCCGGTCATTGGGCAGCCAAATGGCCTGGGGCTGAGGTAGTTAAAATGATTGTAAAGGCTCATTTTTTTTTTAAATAACAAACTGTAATACTTACCTCCTCTGTGCAGTTGGTTTTGCACAGAGCAGCCCCGATTCCTCCTCTTCTCGGGTCCCTCTTTGCTGCTCCTAGTCCCTCCTTCCTTTGAGTGCCCCTCAGCCAGCATCTTGCTACATGGGGCACCCAATGCCGAGTCAGAGCTCTGTATCCATTCAGACACAGAGCCCTGACCTGGCCCGCCCCTCTCTCCCCTGATTGGCTAACTGACTTTGATTGACAGGCGTGGGAGCCCATAGCGCTGCTGCTCTGTCTCAGCCAATCAGGAGGCATGTACTGGATGGCTGAGGGGATCGCGAATATTTACTGGAGAGAGAAGAAGCTCAGGTAGGTAATTGAGGGGGGCTGGGGGGGCTGCTACACACAGAATGTTTTTTTATCTCAATGCATAGAATGCATTAAGATAAAACATCTTCTGCCTTTACAACTCCTTTAAAATGGAGCTCCCCTGGAAAAAAAAGATTAAAAACCAGCAGCTACAAATACTGCAGCTGCTGACTTTTAATATTAGGACACTTACCTGTCCTGGAGTCCAGCGACGTCGGCAGCAGAAGACGAGCAATCGCTCATCACTCTGCTGCCCCCACCGCCATCATGGGTGAGGGAACCAAGAACTGAAGCCTTGCGGCTTCACTGCCCGGTTCCCTACAGCGCATGCGCGAGTCGCGCTGCGCCGTTCTTACTGGTCCCTGTTGTGTTCTGGGAGCCGAGTGTCTCCCAGAACACAACGGGTATTCTGCGGGAAGAGACGTACTACTCGCAGAATACCCGCAGAGAGAACTCCCGGAAGTGGGTGCAAATACCTGTCTTAGACAGGTATCTTCACCCCCCTCCCCCCTGAAAGGTGCCAAATATGACACCGGAGGGGGGGAGGGTTCCGATGAGCGGAAGTTGCACTTTAGGGTGGAGCTCCGCTTTAAGGATTGAACATGCACCACAGACACAGATTGAGCACATCTTTATAAATAAAACCTAGTTTTATAAACAAACAAAAATATTGCTTTTGGACAAACGGAAGTGCAACTTTAACCACTTTCCACCCAGGCCAATTTTGGCATTCCTCTCCTACATGTAAAAATCATAATTTCTTTTGCTAGAAAATTACTCAGAACCCCCAAACATTATATATATTTTTTCAGCAGAGACCCTAGAGAATAAAATAGTGGTCATTGCAATTTGTTATGTCACATGGTATTTGAGCAGCAATTTTTTGGGGGAAAAATACACTTTAATTTTATGGCAAGAAAAAAAAAACACAATATAAAACCCATTTTTTGGGTAAAATATAAAAGGTGATGTTACTTCAAGTAAATAGATAGATACATAATATAAAATCTCTAAAGCAGGGGTGTCCAAACTTTTTTCAAAGAGGGTCAGATTTGATAAAGTGAAAATGCGCGAGGGCCGACCATTTTGCCTGACATTCTTTAAACCATTAAAATTTGGTCTAAGTGTGTTTGTTCAAGCACTAATACACTGCCCAACAAGAATTCTCTTGCCTTTGTGGCTGTGTGTGGGGAAGAGATGAGCTCCAGCGTGGTATTTGTATATACCGTATTTATCGGCGTATAGCACGCACCTTAACTTTAAGAGGGACGTTTCAGGAAAAAAATGTAACTTTAAATAAAGAATTGTGAAGCAAAATAAGATTCAGTGCCCATATGCAGCCTCACCATTGCCATGAATGCAGCCTCACTATTGCCATGAATGCCGCCTCACTATTGCCATGAATGTCGCCTCACCATTTCCATGAATGCAGCCTCACCATTTCCATGAATGCAGCCTCACCATTGCCATGAATGCAGCCTCACCATTGCCATGAATGCAGCCTCACCATTGCCATGTATGCCGCCTCACTATTGCCATGAATGCCGCCTCACCATTTCCATGAATCCAGCCCCCCCCCCCATTGCCATGAATGCAGCCCCTCCATTTCCATGAATGCAGCCTCACCATTTCCATGAATGCAGCCTCACCATTGCCATGAATGCAGCCTCACCATTGCCATGAATGCAGCCTCACCATTGCCATGAATGCAGCCTCACCATTGCCATGTATGCCGCCTCACTATTGCCATGAATGCCGCCTCACCATTTCCATGAATCCAGCCCCCCCCCCCATTGCCATGAATGCAGCCCCTCCATTTCCATGAATGCAGCAGCATGAATGGCAGCATTGCCATTAATGCAGACTCATTCTTGCCATGAATGCAGCCCCCCCATTGCCATGAATGCAGACTCACCATTGAAATGAATGCAGATCCATTGCCATCAGTGCAGCCTGATCGATGTCCATCTGCAGCCTCAGAGGGGACAGAGAGGGGGGGCGGGACGAGCGCCAACAGATTACATACAAGAGAATCTCCTGTTTACTTGGCGGCCTCTTTAATACAAAGTCCCGCCTCCTATGATAGACAGAACAGTTGTCCAATGGCAGCCCAGGAGACGGGACTTCTTATTACAGAGGCTGCCGTGTAAACAGGAAATTCTCCTGTATGTAATCTGTTAGCGCTCGTCCCGCCCCCATCCTGTCCCCTCCGAAGCACAGATAAATACGGTGTGTATCTTTTGTGGCCCCCAGGGCACTCAGGGATTCGTTGGGGGCCACAAAAGATATATGTGCAAATCACCAGTTGGGCCGTTTGAAACCGGACTTTGGACATGCCTGCTCTATAGGCTACGCTTTATTTTTTTTTACAGGTTACCAGTTTACAGAGGAGGTCTTGCACTAGAATTATTGTTCTCTAACGTTCACGGTGATACCTCACATGTGTGATGCGAACGCCGTTTAAATATGCAGGCGCAACCTACGTAGGCATTTGCTTCTACATGTTAGCATGAGGGGACGAAGGCGCTTTAAAAATATATTTATATATCTATATATATTATTTATTGTATTTTACACTGTCTTCTTATTCTTTTTTTGATTTTTTTGTATCACTTTTATTCCTATTACAAGAAATCCCTTGTAATGGGAATAAGGCATGACAGGTCCTCTTTATGGAGAGATCTGGGATCAATAAGAGCCCACATATCTTCTCTACCCTGAAAAGCATGAGATCAAAAATATAAATGAATCCTTGATTTCCAGGGGAAAAAAATGGCAGTGTTTACATCTGCCAGAGCTGGAAGTAACGTCATGACATCATTTTCAGCCTCCCAGGGTCATAGAGATGGCTGAGGACCATCCGATCCTTGCCAAGCTCTATGGTAATCTGGCGCTGGAGGGGGTGGGGGAGATGTCCCCTCCCATTGCCTGTAAGGACCCTTTCACACTGCTGCGACTTAAAAGTTGTGCGATTTTGCAGCGATTTTACCACGATTTCAGGGAATGCCTGTGTAAACTTGAGGTCTATGGACATCAACTCGCATCAAAGTCAGACCAAAGTAGTACAGGGACTACTTTGAAGTTGCACAGATATGAATGCTACTCATTGGAAATCACGGGGTATGACTTGTCCTGCGACTTTGCATTCCCAATTCGCAGAACAAGTCACACAATTGTGAAAGGGGCCTAAAAGCGATCCAGTGGCTAAATAGCCACTGTGATGGCTTTTGCATACAAGAGAATCGCTGGCTGAAAACAAAGATATCTCAATGATGCCTGTAGCTGCACCCATCATTCAGATATCACCACTTCAACCTAATGAAGTCATATGACATCCTACGGGCGGGAAGTGGTTAACCCCTTTGCGACAGCACTATAGCCAAATGACTGCTACAGCATGGCTGCACTTTGCCAGGAGGCCGTCATATGATGTCCTCCTGTGCTCACGCATCAGCAGTGATCTGTGATCGCGCCCCTTCGGAGGCAGCTGATCACAGATTGGGGTGAAGTGCGAATCAGGGCAGCTCTTTGCCATGTGATCAGTTTACAGCTGATCACAATGTAAACAGGATTTGCCAGTTATTGGCAATCCTCCACTCACGCCGACAGCGCGTGAGGAGAGGAGAGCAGAAAACCAGCAAATCCACACAGGGGACATCTGCACTGACAATCAGGGCACTAATCAATGTCCTTTTTTTCAGTGCAGCCCCAAAAGTGCCCATCAGTGATATCATAGAAAAACACATATACGAGAGTCAGAGGAGCTGCACACCCCAAAAAAATGAAAACACGGAAAGGTTCCCCACAGGGTTTTTAAGCAGCAAAGTGAACGAAATGTATATTTGTAAAAAACTTTAATTTTATTCAATGAAAAAGATTCAAATATACAAAGAGTTTAAAATATGAGCTCTGGTTAGTGACATAAAGAGCAGGGTAACCAAAGTTGATGGTGACATTATACAACATAGGAACAATCAACTTTGGTTACCATGCTTTTTATGTCATTAACCAGAGCTCATATTTTAAACTCTTTGTATATTTGAATCTTTTTCATTGAATAAAATAAACAGTTTTTTTACAAATATACATTTTGTTCACTTTGCTGCTTAAAAACCCAGTGGGGAACCTTTCCATGTTTTCAAAGTGCCCATCAGTGATGCCTGTTAGTGCCCATCAGTGATGCCTGTCAGTGCCAACTAGTGCTGCCTATCAGTAATGTCCATCATTGCCGTCTATCTGTGCAGCCTATTATTGCCAGCTATCAGTGCAGCCCCATCAGTGAAGAATAAAAATTACTTTTCCTGACAGACTCCATGGCAGTCTACGTGTGGGTTAACCCCGCCTCCTCTCCAATGCTATAGGAGTCGACCCTACTCCCATAAATTGGAGCTCACAGCCAGAGACTGCGTTCCTTTTTTGTCCTCCTCTATGGACCTACAGCATTGCACTTAAGTTTCTCATGGCGTCCAAGACTGGATTGTAAGCCCAAATGGGCCGGTGTCAGGCATACGGTTTAAGTGGTGTCAATGTGGCCCAGGCTTGTGTATATTCCAGTGGTGAGGAATAGCCTGCGTACGCCCAGAAGAGATGTCTGCACGATATCAGCTGGCAAGGTCCGGAGCCCTCAGGAAATTCCTCCATGGCAGCAGTTTTTGTTTATTTGTTTGTCACCTTTTTTTATTTTTATTTCTCCTCCTCTGGGATGCTTTTGGCTCCTGGAACACGCCTGCGTTCCAGGACGCCATCCCTCTTCCGAGTCGCGGCTGCGACAAGCGCGAATCCTCGGATGAACCGAGGCTTGGTTCATGCATGCGCAGCTTGGCGGGGGACCAGGCGGTCGCGCAGGTGCCTTACGACGGACCGCCATGGCACAGGCGTGAGCGGGGCATGGTGGTGACGTCACTACGGCAGGGGATTTAAACCCGCTTTGGCCCTTGCAGCCACGTCCAAGGAGATGGAAGCCTGGATAGAAAATGTGGACTCTGTGCTCAAGGGTGTTTCAGAAGAACTGGCCAGGGGCTCGGCAGTCCAAAAATTGAAGCTGGCAGTGGCTTTTCTGGGGGAGGCCTCTATCGACCTGATCCGCCTGCTGGCCCAGACTATGCTATCCTCGGTCACGGCTAAGCAGGCCTTATAATTAGACCCTTGGCTGGCTGATCCTGCATCTAAGCAAGCCTTGTGTAGGATCCCCTTTGAGGGGCCCTCCTTGTTTGGTAACAGGCTGGATAGTGCCATAGCCCAGGCCACGGGTGGGAAATCGAGTTTCTTGCCGCAGGGTCGGCGGCTGTTCGGCCAGAATAGGCCTCAGCGGAGAAGACGCAGTACCAAGCATTCGAGGGAAGCACGCTCCTATAGGCCTGGTCAGAATTTCAGAAGAAATTGGAGCAGAAGCCAGTCATCCTTCCAAAAACCCGCTAAAAGCCAGGCGTCCAGCGGGCGCGAGCCGGTTAAGTGGTTTTGAGATTGGACCCGTCCAGGCGGGTCGGGTGGGGGCATGTCTGCTGCTCTTCCGACACATCTGGTGGCCTCAATCTCGGACTACTGGACCGTCAAGACTGTCTCTACAGGCCACACGTGGTCCTTCACCAGTACCCCTGCCCCCAGATTTGTTTTGACCCTGCTCCCACCGTCAGAAGAAAAGAAGCAGGTGTTACTGTCTTACGTGGATTTGCTGATAGCTCAGGGAGCCGTGGTGCCTGTCCCAAAGGGCGAAGCGTTCCAAGGGATATATTCCCCTCTCTTCCTAGTGCTTAAGAAAAACGGTTCATGGCACCCTGTGATAGATCTAACCTATTTAAACAAATTTATAAAATATGAAGAATTCAAAATGGAGACACTGTTCACCATTCAGCAAGCCGTGCAGCCAGGCGATTGGCTAGTCTCAATCGAACTAAAGGATGCCTATTTTCATGTGCCTGTGGAGGAAGACTTTTGCAAATACCTCAGATTCATGGTCGAGCAAAAACATCTACAGTTCACATGCCTTCCTTTCGGGCTGACAACCTCACCTCGAGTCTTCTCGAAAGCTCTCCTGGCCGTGGTGGCCCTCATCAGAATAAAAAAGTGATAAGGTTGTATCTTGACGACCTCTTGTTACTGTCACAAGACAAGGAGCAGCTGTTGATCCACAGAACGCAGGTTATCACCACGCTGGTCGAGTTCGGCTGGCTCCTAAACTTAGAGAAAAGCCATCTGGATCCAGCACAGCGCCTGGTGTACCTAGGGGCCCAGTTCAACACTGTGGAAAGTAGACTTGTGCACAACGGAAAAATTCGTTCCGTTTCGGTTCGTTTCTTTCCGGTCCTGTTGATTCGTAATCATTCGTAATTTTGCTAGACGGGATTTTTCGTGTTCGGACTCATTCGTATTTTTGCAAGCGACATTTTTCGTTGAATTTTTTGTTGCTTTATAATTCGTACTTTCGGTAGAGTACGTTGTTTTTCGTTGATTCTGGACACAACTCCTACTTTCGTAACTTTTTTTGGGTTCGTACTTTCGGTAGAGTACGTTGTTTTTCGTTGATTCTGGACACAACTCCTACTTTCGTAACTTTTTTTGGGTTCGTTGATTCGTAATTTTCCGTGTCTCTCTCACAACGACGCTGCCTATTATGCCTAATGTGCTTCGAATGGATTTGTACTTTTCTAAATACATTGCGGTTATTTGTAACGATTCGAAATCTCGTATTTTACTTTCGTTTTTAACATGCGGCTATAGGCTCCGCCCCTGTACACCATTTTCAGAGGGTTCAGCACGGTGAGGGAGAAGCAGAGAGCAGAGCAGAGTGAGTGTTATTGTGCTTCGAATGGATTCGAAATCTCGTATTTTACTTTCGTTTTTTACATGCGGCTATAACCTCCGCCCCTGTACACCATTTTGAGAGGGAGTTCAGCACGGTGTGGGAGAAGCAGAGAGCAGAGCAGAGTGAGTGTTATTGTGCTTCGTATGGATTCGTACATTCGTAACTTTTTCATAACGAATTATGCCGAAGACATTCGGGCATTCGCTATTTGCGGTATAATTTATTTCGGATTCGGTCTTATTCGTAATTGCTTTGTTCGGAAATTCGAATGCTTCCGAATGTCCGAAAGTTGCTAAATTCGGACGAATTTCAATTCGTTACGAAACGAATTGCACAAGCCTAGTGGAAAGTACTATATCTCTGCCCCTATGGTCAAATGGTCTATGTGGAGGCTTTGCTCTTTCCAGATGGGGTTTCTCCACCAATGGACCTCAGAAGACAACAATCAATAAATTTACATAACAACAGCAATGAGGAACAGCCTCTTCTGTTGGCTTCAGAGCAGAAATCTGCTCTCGTGCCACTCCATTGCGCCTGACTCATGGGTCATAACCGATGCCAGCGGTGCCAGTTGGGGAGCCCTCTGCAGGTCAGAGCTGGCACAGGGCAAGTGGGATGCTCGTCTCCACAATCCGGGCTCCAACATCCTGGAACTGCGGGCAGCCTGGTGTGCCTTTCAAGCCTTCAGTCATCTCCTGGGGAATCAGTGTCATTAAGAATGGACAACACCACAGCAATCTCATATGTGAAGAGACAAGGGGGGACTCGGAGCTCCACTTTGCACCAAGTAGTCGAGCCCATCATGTCGTGGGCCCAGAACAACATGGCCAACATCTCGGCAGTCTTCATTCCCAGAGCCCAGAGCGTTCAAGCGGACTTCCTGTCTCGCACACAGTTAGACAACAACGAATGGTCCTTTCATGTGGAGACGTTCGAGTGGATCCTGTCCCTGGGAGTCGATCCCGAAGTAGACCAATTTGCATCACCCTGCAACTTCAAGATCAAGACGTTTTACACACGCAGCCATTGCAGCCAGGCTTTCGGAGTAGATGCTCTGACGGATCAGTGGTGCTTTAGCAGGGCATATGCCTTCCCCCCGTTCCCGGTCCTCCTCAGGTTCTTGCAGAGGCTCAGACCGGAAACAGTTGAAATGGTGGTGATAGCTCCTTACTGGACAAACAGGCCATGGTTTCCCCTCCTGACCCAGCTCAGCTTTCGTGACCCGGTTCCTCTTCCTCTCAGATCGGACCTTCATTCTCTGGGGGCAGTCCTGCACCCTCGCCCGGTGTTACTGAGACTGTTGGTCTGGTTCTTGAGAGGGAGAGGCTGGAATCTCTTGGGTGCGCTTCAAGAGTGATTTCCACCCTCATGAGCTTGAGAAAGGCAAGCACGAATAAAGTCTGTGGGAGAATTTGGGCCAAGTTTGTCGAATTCTCATCCTCTACGGGCAGATCATTCAGAGATTCAGAAATCCAGGATATCCTGAGCTTCCTTCAATTCAGTCCAGATCTGTCTCTGTCCATCAGCTTTCTCAGCATCCAAGTCTCAGCCTTGTCAGCCTTCTCTGGAACATCATGGGCTGTTCACCCTCTAATCCGGCAATTCTTCTGAGGAGCAACAAGACTCAGGCCCCAAAGAAGACCAAGATTCCACAAATGAGATCTTCCTCTTGTCCTCGACTCACTGTCTGGACTCAGTACTGCGGGTTCTGTCCCGCTTTCTATTAAAGACCTTTCTGCAAGAGTCGCTTTCCCAGTAACCATCACTTCGGCCAAAAGGGTTTCTGAGATCGGATCCTTGGGTCATAAAGAACCATTCCTGACTTTCTTCTCGGACTGGGTGGTCCTCATTCCTATGCTCGGCTCAAACCCGAAAGTCACTTCAGTGTTCCACGAGAACCAAGAAATTATCCTACCTACATTCAGGACCCCGGGGTCTACCGAAGTTCATCCTGTGGATGTAGGCGAAATACTGAAGGAATACCTGCAAGTTACTTCCTCCTTTAGACTCTCTGACTACCTGTTTATTCTGCACTCCGGCAGTAACAGAGGGAAGCGAGCCTCGACCAGAACGATTGCGGCCTGGATCGTCCAGTCCATTCAGCAGGCTTATAAGGCTAGGCTGCTCCAGAGGCGGTGACGGCACATTCCACCAGGGGCATGGCGGCTTCGTGGGCAGCAGACCGGCTTGTGGCTCCAGACGTCATCTGAAAAGCGGCCTCATGGGCCTCCATTAATACCTTTATGTCACATTACTGCATAGAGCCTGCTTCTCTATCTTCTGTGAACTTTGGTTTATAAATCCTGTCGGTTGACGGGCCAAATTAAATTTCTTTTGATCAGCATACCCACCCGTGTGGTCTGGCTAGTTATTTCCCCCCCCCCAAAAAAAGAAGGAAGATCACGCATGCTCGGAAATAAAATAATATATTACAATACAACACATTACATCACTTCTGAAGTGTTCTGTCGTATGAGAATTTCCGTAACTTGAGTTATCCCTTCATTTTCCATATAAGACTAGCATGTAAAAAAATAAATGGCAGATCGTCCGATGTTCTCATGGAGTGTATGAGGCGTTTAGGGAAAGCTGAGGCGTGTCTGGACCCAGCCTTACAGAAAGTCTTCATTACAGGGCTGTGTATAGGGAGTGTCCCCCTGTGGAAATAATAATGTCACTCTCAGTACTCTATATATATATATATATATATTCAACGTCCTCTCTGTCTCTCTCTTCTTACCTAATGACTAATATTCTCCTCAGACATCAACCACATCCCCCCCCCTGGGTGTGCCTCTTCCTCTTCTTCTTCTCCTCCTCAGTGACACACTCTCACGGAGGCGGGAAAACTCTCATCACACTCAGCCGCGCGTCACGTGACGTCCAGCGACGTACGCACGCATGTGCAGGAGCTGCGTCACGGGGGCGCGCGTTGTGTCAGAGTCTGCGCTGCGGTCTGAATTGAGTTTCCCGCGTCTGGCCGGGAACGAGGAAAAGGAGGAGAGCCCGCTGTGAGGTACGGGGAGCCCGGATGGAGGACGGAGCTGCGGGTTGGGGGAGGGAGTGTTTGGAGCAGACTGACACCAGGTGCTGGAAGTGTTTGGAGGTGACGTGACCGGCAGCATTCCAGACACCGGTCCGGTGCTGGACGGGGGGGAGGAGGGGATGACTGCTGGCGGTTGTCAGTATCCCTGTATGGTTTACAATGGAGGATCCCTTTATAATATCCCAGAGAACTCCCCCTGGCTATACCTGAGGCTCATATCCCATGACTGAGGGCAGTACATATAGATGTCATCATATGGAGCTCATTGACATCACTTAACCACTTCAGCCCCGGAAGATTTAATGCCCAGGCCATTTTTCGCGATGCGATACTTTGTTATTTCACTGACAATTGTGTGGTCGTGTGACGCTGTACCCAAACAAAATAGTTTTTCTTCTTCCCTCCCCCACACAAATAGAGCTTTCTTTTGGTGGTATTTGATTACCTCTGCGTTTTTGTTTTGTTTTGTTTTTCCCGCTATAAACAAAAAAAGACCGACATATTTTCTGCTATAGAACATATCCAATAAAAAAAAAAAAATCTAAAATTTTAGGCCCATATGTATTCTTCTACATATTTTTGGTAAAAATAAATCCCAATAAGCGTATATTGATTGTTTTGCACAAAAGTTATATCATCTACAAAATGGGGAATAGATTTTATTTTTTTTACTAATGGCAATGATCAGCGATTTTTGCGTGATTGCGACGGACAGATTGGGCACCTAACTGACATTTTTGACACTTTTTTTGGGAACTGACGCCAAAACAGTGATAAACGCTAAAAATATGCACTGTCGCTGTACTAATGAGACTGACAGGGAGGAGGTTACCATCAGGGGCGATCAAAGGGTTAACTGTGTTCTCTCGCTGTGTGACTTGGGAGTGCGAAGTCGCATGACAAGTAGTTTCCCGTGATTTCCAATGATAACCATTCATATCTGCAACTTCAAAGTAGTCCCTGCGCTACTTTTGTCCGACTTTGATGCGAGTTGAGGTCCCATAGACCTAAGTTTACACGGGCATTCCCTGAAATCGCAGTAAAAAAGCAACTTTCAAGATGCAGCAGTGTGAAAGGGGCCCAACTGTATGGGGGACGGGCTGCCTGGAGCAACACACAGGTCCGTCTTCCTGCATAACAGAAAGTCAGGATCTCTGTGTGATCCTCTGACAGAACGGAGATCTGCCTTGTTTACTATAGCACAGGGATATGCAATTAGCGGACCTCTCAGCTGTTGCAGAACTACAAGTCCCATGAGGCATTGCAAGAATGACAGCCGCAAGTATGACACCCAGAGGCATGATGGGACTTGTAGTTTTGCAACAGCTGGAGGTCACTTATTGCAGATCCCTGTTCTGTCACTGCGGGGAACGATCGGGGGGGGGGGGGTGGACATCGAGTCTGCTGGACACGCTGATTGGCTCCCCCACTGGCCAATGGATGCACGTGCCCATAAAACCGTGTGCACGATCTGACATACCGATACGGCAATTCGCGCAGCCAAGCCAACCTGCCACAGTGTAACTGCTGCGGCTGGTCGGCAATCGGTTACAGCATAACTCCAGACGTAATGCCTTCCATATTCCTCACTAACCACAAAGAATATAAATCCTCCTTTGTGTGCTCCAAATGCCTTTACAAACCCAGATTTTACCTTGTAACACCAGTAAAATAGCGCATGCGGTAAATCGGTTTTGAAAGTGCAATTCACTAAGAATTTTGCATTAAATACCGAATGCGATGTTTGAGCGATACTTGCCGCATTTTTTCATGTGGTAATCAAGCTGGTTGCTAAGGAGCGGGCCATCCTCTGCATCCTTAACCCCTTCCTTACCGGGCCATAGTCATATGATGCTGGCGGGAACCCTCCCTCTGGGTGGACGTCGTATGACGTCTTTCCTTACCGGCCGTCTAGGGGGCACGCGCAAACGCGGCACCGCTAGTGTCCCGGTGCATGTGCCCGGCGGCCGCAAAGTCCGCCGGGCACCCCCGATCACGGCAGGAGTGTGGATCTGTGTAAACACACAGATCCTCCACCTGTCAGGAGACCGATGTGTGTTCCCAGTACAGAGGAACACACATCGGTCTCCTCCAATTGTGAGTCCCCTCCCCCTACAGTTAGAATCACTCAATAGGGAACATATTACCAGCGCCCCCTAGTGTTAACCCCTTCCCTGCCAGTTACATTTACACAGTAATCGGTGCAGTTTTATAGCACTAATCGCTATATAAATGTGAATGGTCCCAAAAACGTGTCAAGTGTCCGATATGTCTGCCGGAATGTCACCGTCACAATAAAAATCGCAGATCGCCGCCATTACTAGTAAAAAAAATACAATAAATAAAAATGCCATAAATCTATCCCCTGTTTTGTAGATGCTATAACTTTTGCGCAAACCAATCAATATACACTTATTGCGATATTTTTGATAAAGAAACGTATTCTTCTACATTATCGGTCTAAACTGAGGAAAAAAATAGTTTGATATTTATTAAATCAAAAAATTAAAAATATTGTCTTTTCAAAATTGTCGCTCTTCTTTTGTTTATAGCGCAAAAAATAGAAACCGCCGAGATGATCAAATACCACCAAACGAAAGCTCTATTTGTGGGGGGAATCATAAAGATTTAATTTGGGTACGGTGTTGCATGACCGCGCAATTGTCATTCAAAGTGCAACAGCGCTGAAAACTAAAAATTGGTCTTGGCAGGAAGGGGGTGAAAATGCCTGGTATGGAAGTGGTTAACAACGGATGACTCAGCTGACAGAAACTTCTTATCTCTGTACTTGCCAACAAGGGTTTCTCCACCAAGTACTAAGGGGTCAATTCAATGTTTACCAGGTGATAATGCGGTCATGTGACTCGTTTACATAAATGATTGCATGCGGTAAATAAAGTCCAATAAAAAAAGCGATTATGTAGTATTTACTGCAAAATTTAAAAATGTGCTGGTATCGTCAAACCATGCAGTAAGCTCTTCTTTACAAACTTAACACCGTAAAAAAAAAAAAACATGAAATATTTATCACCAGGGTTTTGCTGGCAGGTATCAATAATGCGGTATTTATCAAACCGTCTGGGTCCCCCCCCCCCCCTCATAGCTGGCTGCTAAGGAGTGGGACAGAAAGCCACGTCCTTCACAACAGATGACTCGTCAGTGGGTTCCCCAGTGACTGCTGAATGTAAAGAAGCCATGCCGGCAATTTAAAATGATGGAGAAAAACACAGCGTGCCCCCCCATATGCATACCAGGTCCTTCGGGTCTGGTTTGGATCTTAAGGGGAACCCCACCCCCCAAAATCTATACCAGACCCTTATCCGAACATGCAGCCTGCCCCCATCTAAACTATACCAGGCCACATAGGAGGATCCCCACCCCAAAGCACTTTGTCACCATGTTGATGGGAACAAGGGCCTCTTCCCCACAACCCTAGGTTGTGGGGGTCTGCAGGCTGGGGGCTTATCAGAATCTCGAAGGGGGACCCCAGATCCCGCCTCCTCCCCAATGTGAATGAGTATGGGGTATATAGTACCTCTACCCATTCACCAACAAAGTGAATAAAGAGAGCAAAAAAGTTTTTGACAATTCCTTTATTAAAAAAGTAAAATGTCCCCAGATGTAGATCCATCGTCGATCACGATGCCTGCAGGAACCCAAAGAAAAAAGCTCCGCTTGCGACGAACGCTTCCGTGGTCTGCCTGCTCTACTGCTTAACAGTTCTTAAATAGGTAAGGGGTGGGGTCACCTGATGGCACCGCCCCTTTGTGACGTCAATGTGCATGCTGGGTTGGTAACATCACAAGGGGGCAGTGCCACCAAGTTTCGCAGGACAGGCAGACCATGGCTTGCAGAGCTTTATTTTTCTCTTGTGTTTGGCGGATGCGTGATTGACAAAGGAATTGTCAAAATTCCCTAAAAATATGTTTATTCAGTTTTACACTTGAAGGCATGTGGCCTGGGATGGTTCAGCCCCCCCCCCCCCGCCTTTCCTGACCTGGGCTGCATGCTCGGATAAGGGTCTGGCATGAATTTTGGGGGGACCCCACAACGTAAGGGCCTGGTATGCATTGGGGGGGGGGGGGGATGACCCCGCGCTTTTTTTTTTTTTTTTTTCCCCTTCCCTCCTAATGTTTAATTGCCGGCATGGGTTTTTTGTTTTTTACATTCAGCTCTCAGCGGGGAACTGCAGTCTGCCCACATAATTTGAAATAAAAACATCTTTGCCATTCTGAAGCTTTCCTCCAACCACTTTTCATATTATTTTATATATACTGTGATTCTGTACTTGCCAAATATGCTGCAGAAATCTCCCTCCACTGAGTCTGGCTGCAACCATTTTAACTGGGCAGCTGAGGCTGCTGCCTGTTCACTTCCTGGATTTACACAGAGGCACACCTCCAGCTCATTGGCCCTCTTATGACTCATCCCCCCCCTCCCTTCTTGGCAAACTCATGAGAATGAGAGCTGTGCATGATGTCCTAGGCTTTTTACCAGACAAACAGGAAATGAGCTGTATAGGGTATTTACTGGCAGAAAAAAAAAAATGTTTTTACTATCCAAAGTTAAAACAACAAGGGCAGAAGATTTAATAGATGGAAAGATGAAACAATAACTGAAGTTAGGTTTCACTTTAAACTGACCTCATTTACAGACCAAGTTCATTCCTTTGATCAAAAAGAACAAAACATTACAATGTTTGTAGTTGGCTCCAGCTGAGGAATGTTGTGAAACTTGGCAGACTGCCTGTTTGTTTTGTTTTTTTTTGACAGCTGTCGGCTTGAGCAGAGAACTCAGAATAGAATCGTGAAAATCCTTTTTTTTTTTTGTTTCAATGTTTTTATTAAGGTTTTCCATTATAGAAAAGAAACATAAATCAATTTGCATTCATATATTCATAATACATATGAGGTATAGCCAGACTAATGAGAACTGTAGCAATTACCAGTTAAACAAAATAATACATATAACCAAAAAACCCCCGTTCGGGTCAAACCCAACGAATAATAATAGTGAGACAAATGAGGGCCTCTATGGAGGAGTTTGTAGAGAGGCCGGGCTTGCCACCAAGGCACCCAAACACCCCTATTGTGAACAAACTGTAACTGGATGGGGGCGCCGCTTACAACCGGACCTTGGCATGTTATCTTGCCGGTTCTCCGAGTGCAGTATTTGAGTCGCTCAACGTCTCGGGTAGTGCATGTACATCAAATTCAACGTCGGGGATGTGTTTCAAGGGAGAAGCTCTTTGTCTTGATGTAAATTTCAGTTGTGTGTATTCTGGTTAGTATAACCCAAGAGTCAGGGAACCTTAGTTTTTGTTATGGGGAAGGAAGGGTATGGGAAGAGTGGGGTACAGGGGCGAAGTGTAAGTGTGCAGTCAGGTTTCTGGAGTAGTTATCTGATAATGTGTAGTAGAGCTGCACGATTCTGGCTAAAATGAGAATCACAATTTTTTTGCTTAGAAGATAGATGCCGATTCTCGCGCGCAACGTTATCTTTCACATTAAAACAAAAAAAATTGGGCTAACTTTACTGTTTTGTTTTCTTTTTTTTATTCATTGAAGTGTATTTTTTCCCAAAAACGTGCATTTGAAAGACCGCTGGGCAAATACAGTGTGACATAAAATATTGCAGCAGTTGCCATTTTATTCCCTAGGGTCTCTGCTAAAATATATATGATGTTTGGGGGTTCCAAGTGATTTTCTAGCAAAAAATATTGATTTTAACTTGAGAAACAAGTTTTAGAAAAAGATTTGGACTTTAAGTGGTTAAACTTCCTGCATTTACACACAGAAGTTTGCTCTAAAGCCCCGTACACACGGTCGGACTTCCATCTGACTTTTCTGTGGATTTTTGTCCGAACGGAGTTGGCCGGGCACACCCATAGCATACACACCACAGGACTTTTCTGCAAACTTTCCCAAAACTTTTTGCAACATCACGTGGTTTTTCTGCTCTTTACCGCCACCCTTTGGTCAACTTCTGCTATTGTTGGTTGATTTTAAGATTAGTTGTTTTGTCCATCGGACAAAAGTCCTATGGTTTTCTGTACACACGGTCGGACTTTGCTCCATCTGACTTTTGTTGGCCAAAAGTTTGTCCGATGAAAACACAAAAAAAAAAAAAAAAGTTTGTCCGATGGAGCGTACACACGGTCGGATTGTTGGTCCAACTTACTCAAAATGAAGTTTGTTGGCCAAAAGTCCGACCTTGTGTATGGGGCTTTAGAAGGAAGTTGGTTACAATGTTTCATGTTACAAACTTGGCAGACTGCCCGGATTTTTTCTTTTTACACACAGAAGGTTATCCCTTTGATCTAAGAGAGAAGCATTAGTTACAATGTTTCCTGTTAAGAACTTGGCAGACTGCCGGATATTTTCTTTTGATCGTTGAGAAGTCTCTCCACTTGTTTATATGAAAGAATCGGCAATCTCTGCATTGGAGATCGTCAAGGGGGGTTGAATCGAGATCATGATTTTTTAATGATTAGTTGTGCAGTTCTACTGTGTAGTTGCCCCCAGGTCAAGCTATGGCATTGTGTTTGATAGACTATGGAATTCTGCAGATTCTGTAAAATGAATCCAGCAGGCCCATGTTTTGTGGAATTTTATCGGGGTCTCTCTCGCCTTTTGGATTAGGTCTTTCATTTGGGCAATCCTCCCAACCCGTTGAAGCCATGCTGAGATACTAGGGGGGGAGCTAGCCTTCCAATGTCTGGGTATACATAGTTTGGCTGCGGTGATGAGGTGTAGGGTGAGAGATCATTTTGTAGGCCGATTGGGGTAAGGATGTGTGGTAAAGTAGACATTGAGCTGGTGTGAGAAAATGCTTTGTTAAGATCGCGAGGGGGAATGAATCGCAATCTAGATTCTTAACGATTCATCGTGCAGCTCTACCCTCAGGTGTCAACATTGCAGACCACCCCCGGTGTCAGTATCAAATCGATCTAACCTCACTCCAATGTAATTTTCTGTGTATTGATTGCTAGACTGTATGTAGTCAGTGCAGATATTCACAAACATTTTTATTGTGTACTACTGTTATACTATTCAAGTAAGAATAATGTTGCCTGTGTGTGCATTCTGAGTGTTTACACACCTCCTGTTCTGAAATGTAAAAAAAATGGTTTGCAGTGTGTGGTATGTCCTTTAAAATTTTGGATGATTTTCTCTGGGCTGATTGCACTTTTTGATGCACCTGAGCTTTTTATATAAATAACACTGGGATACATTCATAGCTGTATGGGGTGGAGAAGTGCAACGTTGTGTTAAAGGGTAAGAAAACATTTTAATCACTTTTTATCTTTCTTGCTAGACCTAGAAAAATGCCTCCAAAGAAAGCAGCAGGATCGGGCCCAGGCGCCAGAAAAGCTCCAGCTAAGCGGAAATTGGCGGAGGAGTTCCCACCTGGGGAGGTACTCATTGATTCGGCCAAAAAGCAGTGGAAATTGGGACTACCCATTGGACAGGGTGGTTTTGGACGCCTATATCTTGGTAATTTTTAATTTTTTTTTTTAATAGTCCAGTTTTAGAGGTTTCTAAACCTAGAGCTGGATGCACACTACAAGGATGATTTAGCAATGCTATTAGTTGGGTTCTGAAATTTTATATTTCTCAGTCTCCAGCCAAAACCTTTTTTTTTTTTTTGTGTTTTTTTTTTGGGCTACAGTGGAGCAGCTTCGAACCTCTGTATTCCTGTTGGGGAGATTTTACCATGGCTTCTTGTGCTGGTGACCCCAAAGTCAGTGGGGGAAATATCCCCAATAGAGACATAGCAAATAAACAACTGACAGATGTTCTAACCCAGCTTTTTTCAACCAGGGTGCCTTCAGGTTTCTCCACGGGTGCCTTGGCAAAATGCCAGGAAATTTCCAAAAAATTGTATACAAGCCAAAGCGCTTGTCAAGTCCAAAGTGAAACACTGGAATACTAGTCGGTACCACTTTGCAAAAGTGTTTTCCTTGGAAGAATGAATCGCCTCTAACGTTGTGTGTCCTACATGTGTGTTGCTGCATTATCCAAAACTATTAGTTTAGTTTTTACATTTTAGAATGACATGCCTCTGGATTGTGCAATGTTTTCAAGGATGACTTGACTAGAAAAAGGTTAAATAATAATGGGGTTGATTTACTAAAACGTGCAAAATCTGGTGCAGCTCTACGTAGAAATCGGCTTTCAGGTTTTTTGTCAAAGCCTAATTGAACAAGCTGAAGGTAGAAGCTGATTGGCTCCCATGCACAGCTGCACCAGATTTTTGCACTCTCCAGTTTTAGTAAATCAACCTCAATGTTCTAACCTTCCCCCTATGCTATTTTTTTTTTTTTTTTTATCTGCAGTGAAAAGGTTCCCATTTATCCTTTTTGTGTTTTAATTATTTTTTTTTTCCTTAAATGTTAAAAGAAATTAAAAATCCTGACCAGAATGGCTTTGGCTGCATAAACAGATACCCAGTCAGGAAGGTGTTTAAAATGAAAAAGATTAGGATGTAGTCAGATCTTGTCTTTTACAGCCACTACATCTTCACAAATTGAGTGATTTTCAATTTGGGCGCACAGGGTCTCTTGTGACCTATATTTGTGGCATCGGGGACCTGTAACCCTTCTACGGTTTCTGTCATATGGATCACTACGCAAAGCTACAGTTTTTTTTTTTTTTTTTTTTTAAGATTCATGGAGCATCACTGCAGAAGTTGCTTACACAGCTAGCCTGAAGTTACAAGACTTCAAGCACAACTTTAGTAAGATGGGGGGGAGCGCTGCGCTTTGTGCCTAGTAGGCTGGTTGTCTGTTTCAGCAGCATGTAACCAAATGCGTGCAGATCTTTTTATCAGATTTAAAAAAAGTAAGTTTTCTCCTATCACCTTCCAGGACGGCACACCTGAGATGAGGGCTCCTCCCCACAGAAAACACAATCAATTGACAGCTTGTTATAAGTCCCCACCCTTCCCCCTGATCCCCAGTAGTGATTATGTTTCTCCCGAACACAGCGGCATGTTTTTGTTTTAATACCAAATGACCGGGGAGGGTCTGATGGTCCCCTGTTGAGACAGGTTTTAGGGAGGGCTGACCTAACCTGTAGGCTTGTCCTCCTCACAGGTCGCCCCAAATTTGCACCAGCGCTCTGGCCGCAGGGAGTGCGCGCCATCGCTGTCTTGCATAAACCACCACCGCCGTCAGCAGCTCTCTTCACTTCCGAGATTCCTATTGCAGGAAGCACTGTACTCCAAGCCTTGCTCTGGACACTGCCGCATCACAGGAAATGGGCAGCACCGGAGGTACAGCGCAACCTGGAAGTGCTAGAAACGCCGGGAGACACTGGAGAGCAAGCCGGTGGAAGGTGGTTGGCTCGCTGTACCTGCCCCTCTAGTAGTACCAGCAGCCCAGGACCCAGCCAACTTCCTCATGGAACAGGAGGAAGGAAAGGCAACCACAACTGCGGGCAAGGACCACGGTTTTGGAACGCTCTACCCACGGACATCCGTATGGAAGAAAACCATCTGGCCTTCAGGGAAAAACGTAAGACCCGCCTCTTCTGAAGGATCAGGACGTCACCAGATGCAAAGCGCCTTGAGGCGGTTTAGTTCGCATTTGTAGCGCTATATAAGTTATTCACTCAGATGCAGGTCGGGGCCCGGTGAGTACAAACCCCCCTTGGAAAGGGAGGAGGGGAAGGGGATGAGAGGTCCTGGCTTCTAGGGGTCTGAGAATCCCTGGGCCAGCCAGAACAGGCTGGGCTTCACCAATCACCTTGCCCTTCCCCTCCCCAGTACAAGCCCGCAGTTAGGGGGAAGACAGAGTAAATTTACATGTATGCTCTATCTTTTGTTTTACAGCATCCCCCAATAAAAGCTGTCGGCTAGCCACCCCTGGCTTGTTTGACCCTGGCTTTTCCCCCTTCCCTTTGAAAAAGTTGGGTCCCAGGAGAGGGGTGTGTATGCTGGTGCAGTGTGAGACACACGGCCTATTTTTTCAGCTCTCCAAGTGGGACAACAACTTGGAAGGCGGTGGATAAATGGTTTTGTGGTCTGACTAAGGGTAGACACCCAATATAACGCACCTCATCCCAAATTTTGTGACATAATTTAGAAAAAGAAGTAAACGGGACTATAGCGGTGCTAGCGTTAATATTTAGACAACAGTGGAAGACTCAATTCATTAGGTTTAAAAAAGGGGATTTATCCATTTATTGAACAAGTAGTACAAAATATTTAGTAAAATTACACTGGGACCACGTATGATCTCTTTGGTTTAACATCTAATTAACCACCATATCAGCTATGCCCTATTTTTGAAATTTTGTGAAAACGCTTATATATACATATGTAATTTTACTAAATATTTTGTACTACTTGTTCAATAAATGGATAAATCCCCTTTTTTTTTAACCTAATGAATGGAGTCTTCCACTGTTGTCTAAATATTAACGCTAGCACCGCTATAGTCCCGTTTACTTCTTTTTCTACATTTTGGAAGGCGGTGATTTTGGCCACTATTCTCCTCCTCCTGTGTGACCTGAGGTTGGGAAAGCGAGCCCTGTGGCTGTGGCAAAAGGGGAAAGACAACAAAGCAATGAATACATCCCTTTGCCTTGGAAGCTTAGCAGCAGAATCCCTAATAACAGCCAGGTGGTTTTAGGGCATTGAGAGGATTCCCTCCCTCAATCCAGGGTGCTACTATCCTTTCCCTTGTGTCTGGGAACAAATATCGCAGAAGCTTCAGCTAGACCAATGTACACCGTTTTCTTGTAACTCAGATGCTGTGGTTATTGCAAAACTAGCTTACCAGCCTTCCACTATAAGCCCTAATATAGTACATCAATATGGGTGAAGAGGTGTGATCCTTTAGACACAGTCTCTTACAGGCTATTCCTGCCACTAAACATTCCTAAAGAGTTAATTGGAAGGGTTGTGAGGTGCTTTGCAGGAACCTAGAGATTCCAGGAATAATACGTTTTTTTTTCCCTGGTCAGCAAATGCACACCAGGTAAATCTAAATCTTAGGCCAGCTGCTATTAGTGGTGCAACGGATCGGTGACGATCCGTGATCCGAACGGGTAACCCCGTTCGGATCGGCACACACCGCGATCCGCGGCCTCGGCCTTAGGAAAGGCCGCGGCTTCGGCCTAGCTCCGGAGCCGTGGCCATCTTGGTACACCCGGCGGCGGCCGCCTTGTACGTGCTGACGTCATCACCCCTCACCCTCGCTGCTCGTGGATCTGAACTGGCCGGCGGGAGAGTAAGGTAAGTGGGGGAGATGCCCATTACAGGGGGAGAAGATTGTGGATATTACAGGGGGAGAAGATTGTGGATATTACATGGGGGGGGAAGATTATGGATATTACAGGGGGGGAAGATTGTGGATATTACAGTGAAGGGGAAATTACATGGATATTAATTTATTTTTTATTTTTTGCCGATCCGAAAATGATCCGATCCGTGACCCCTGATCCGAGGATCGATCCGATCCGTGAGTTTTTTGATCCGTTGCACCCCTAGCTGCTATGAATCTCTGGAAGGTAGCTCCAGGATGGTGCATTTAGAGTGTTTTTTTTTTGCTTTTAAAAACCTGCCTCCCAATTTTTACCCATAGGGTGGGGAGGCACAGTAAGGGGCAGACGCATGGATATTAATGGCAAAGTGGGTTTCCTTTATCGTTTAGAGAGAAAAAAAAACTTTTCTTGCTTGCCATACAGTCACAAATGAATGCAGCTCTGTAAATATTGATGCAGGCTTAAATGTAATCTCATATTCAAGCGCCTGAATTTGACCTCAGGCTTTCACATTGGAGTGACAGGAGAGACGCTTTACAGGCGTTCTTTTTAGCGCTATAGCGCCTGTAAAGCGCCTCAGTGTAAAAGGGGTCCAAGTCTCTGTACTGCATGGTTGGAGTGTGAGTGCAAGGAGCCCAATCGGTTCATGTGTTGACAAGAAGCATGTGGACAGGAAGAGAAAACCGAGTCAGAGGAATGAAATAAAAACTGTGCTGGTTCTTCTTTACCTGTCTAGTCCTGTCATAGCTGTTGTTACCAATCCATGTCTACTCAAATGCTCCAAATGTTACAACTGTATTCATGCCTACGTGGGTAGATGTTTTCCTCTTACCCTTGTGTGCTCCTTAATGTCAAAGCTTTGGATTCTCCACATGTGTACATCCAAAGGTGTTAAATATATAAAAAACATAATTGTTTAATGTGTATACACTTTAATGTCAACTTTTTTTTTTCTCTAAACCAGCTAATGAAAACTCCAAGACGGTTGGACCAGATGCTCCATATGTTATAAAAGTGGTAAGATTTTTAGAAAAACTTTTTTTTTTTGTGTCAGTGACAGGGGACTGGAGGGGTGTTCCTGACGGGGAGATACACCTGGGCTTTCCCATTCTAGGGGTTTTCTCACCCTCCTTTTAGTTTAGCTCCTTCTCCATGGGGGGATAAGCTACCATATCTGTGCTTATATTTTCTATTGTATTATAAATTTAGCGTTCACTGAAGCAGTGAGGCTCCAAAGGGGGGGGGGGGCAGATACATACCTGGAAGCCATAGTTCAGTGATGGCGAACCTTGGCACCCCAGGTGTTTTGGAACTACATTTCCCATGATGCTCATCTACACTGCAGAGCATCATGGGAATTGTAGTTCCAAAACATCTGGGGTGCCAAGGTTCGCCATCACTGCCATAGTTCATGTAAGCGATAAGTGTGAGGATGCCACCTCCACATTGCAATGAAATACATTATTTTTTTTTATTTTTTTGTGAACTTTTCACTTTTATGATCTCTTTTAACATGGCTATCAAAGGGCAAAAATTAAGAAAATTGAAGGATAAGTTCACCTCCTGTTTTTAGGGTGGAGCTTGTAACATGTTCTCACTCTTGCAGCCTCTCCCGATCCCCCTTCTAATTTCTAACAGTGGGCTGGGGATCTTCTCACCGCACCCGCTGTCACAATTTGAAAAACATGCTTCTGTGCCGGGCTCTGCCCACACGGCCGCATCATTCACAAAACTCTGTGAATGAATGAACTGCAAGTACCGAAAGCATTTGCGGCTGACAGCTTGTAGTTCTCAATGAACTACCAGGCCACTGGTGAGCGATCTAGGTAGTTCATTGATACTTCCTGTCGTTTAGTAACTACAATATAGGGGCAGAGGGCCACACAGTCTGCCGAAACCTGCCATAGCTGCTGATCATGAGTGCAAAGCTTTACATGCTCCTAATAAAAAAAAAAAATGTGTGTTTGCAAATTCCTGCAAAAATTGTGTGTGTGTGTGTGTGGGTTTTTTTTTTTTTTTTTTTTTTTTTTTTTTCTTTCCAGGTACCTGCTTTCCTTTTTTCTTGCGCGTTGTAATTTTTTTTATTATTCAACTGGACTTACTAGCTGGAAGACCCTGCTAAGCTGTAATTTAGTAGAGAAGGAGATGAATTTGATGAAAAAAAATAGTCCCTTGTTTTGGACACAAATTGAAATACGTTTTTAAAATTGCAGGAACCGAGTGACAATGGGCCCCTATTCTCAGAGTTGAAATTCTACATGCGTGCTGCCAAGCCAGAAATGAGTAAGTCTAGCTTATTTTTTACATAAACCAGATATCTAGTTATGTTTTATAGCATAGTTTTTGAGGGGTATGTTAACTTGGACGTCTAGGGTCTGCCCTTGACTAGAAGCTCTATGCATGACATGCTTTTCAATTTGCGTGCACACCTAACCTGCAGACTGTTACTGTACACAGAACCTGCCTCTGCAAATGCCAGCTTGTCCATCTTGTTTGTATGGTACGTTAGAATACTCATTTAAAGAATTGCCTGCACCATCCAGAGCTTATTATATTGGACTGTTGCATGGTATAAATGAGCTCTCCTTACTTGATGTCATATTACAGTGACATCCATGGTACAAGAGACTGCCCGTTTTAAAATGCTTAGTGGAAAAAGACAGTCCCAGACTTGGACACGGATTTTACGTTATAACGAAACATTAGAGATTGCTCTTCAGTTATAAAGAAACATTGAAACCTTCCCCTGTGTTTCAGGTGACTGTTGGAGGCTTTCCAAATGTTACAAGGGACTGTTAAAGCCTGATGCCATGTTTTGGGATACATCCCGCCTCTCCCACTGTCATGCATTTTTCCTTCTGTTTTGTTTCTTTTTTTAAACGTCCTTTTTACTGCGTTTTTTCATGCACGTCCGTAGACTTCAATGGGCCAGAAAAACGCAGGTAAATGCATATACTACTGGACATGCCCCCTTTTCTTTTTTATTTCTTTTTTTTTTCTTTTTTTAAGAACACAGCGCAGAAATGTTAAAGGCCTCATTGACATTTTCATGAAGCATGCATTTCTATGGGCTGCAGAATGTATATCGGGTGTGAAACAGGGTTTATAATGTTGCCATGTTTGTTGGAAACTATCCACGTTTCTAGAGGTTGCTAATGAGTTATTCATTCTTTTTTGGAAAGTGCAAAGGGACGCTTTTCTTGGGTGGCTAAATCATATCCCCCCCCCCCCCCCCCATCTAATGTCTTTCTGTGGCACCGTCTTAATTGGCGCAATTTAAAAAAATAGTTCTGCACTATTTTTGGCGATTTTCATGTGGGACTTGCATTGACATTTGTGCATGAAATTGTACAGATGTCGGCAAGCCTAATGGGCCCGTACACACGATCCGAAAATCGGATGAAAAATAGCGCTTTCGACGCGATTTGTAAGATAATCGGATTGTTAGTACAGAGCTTTCGCGAGAGCTGATCACGACAAATTATCCAATATTATTTTATCGGGCAAACACAAAAATTTTCCTTGTACGATACCAGATCGTACGATTTTCGTTCGTCAGTATAGTTGTCGTTCGAAAATACAATACAAATATATTACGACATTAAGACATGACATCACTTCTGATTTATTTTATTTTCTGTCGTGCGAGAATTTTTGTGACTTTAGTAACCTATTACATTTCTACTTGCGAAAAATGACAAACGATCTGTCGGCCATTAGGTGAAGTCGCACTGTCCTGCGGCTTTGAAATCACGCTGAAGTAGCATGATTTCAAAGCTGCATTCAGTGTAAACGGAGGGCATACAGTACCGACACATGACAGCCGCAGGCAGCGCCCTATTTTCTCCCAGCTTGACAACTGGACACAGATTCAATGTATCTTCTGAGTAATCCATAGCTCCCATCAAGAACTGGGCAACATGGCAACCTCAGTCACTTATCTGGTCTGTCACATACCTGTCAAAAACAAACAAACAAAAATTCCCAGCTAGACTGCAACAAAACAGAATTGAGCCCATCTAACAAGTCACGTTAAAAAGAAGGGGTTTAGTCGCACACATATGCAAACATGAGTAAGCCGCAGTGGCCACGTCAAGGCACCCCACTGTACTGCGGTCCTGATGCTATCCTTTTGAGTTTCCCAAGTTGGAGCTCATATAGCAGTGGATAGATTAAGTGCAGGTTTGCCTGGAAGGAGTCCACCACTCCTTAAAGGCACAGGCATGCATGGGACACCCAGCATGGGCACAATGACAGCTGAAGGTATCCAGCGTGTCTCCACACCAATTCATTGGTAGTTGTCATTTGTTTGTACTGTCTCATACCTGCAATGCTTGTCTGGTAATCTATGTGTGTAGTTCTGTGTTGTGAGGGTAAGGAGTGAAGATACTGGTGTAACTTTTCTTATTTGTTTTTGAAGTTCAGCAATGGACCAACTCTCATAAACTGGACTACCTTGGTGTGCCCAGATACTGGGGCTCTGGACTGCATGAGAAAAGTGGAAACAGGTAATAAGGAGTTCTCAAGCAAAGCCCTCTTTGTTATTGATATGATTGCTGTTCAGGTTTACCGATTTAATTTGCATATTTTAAGAAGTTTTTTTATTTTCTTGGTAATTTTAAAAAGCAAACTGAATATTTGAAGTCCTTGCTTTTACGTCTTTATTGGGTAGAATGTTTTATAAGATGCATTCAGAAAATAGCTTATTTCTGCTTCTTACTTGCAGTTACAGGTTCATGGTGATGGATCGATTTGGGAAGGATTTACAGAAGATTTATGATGATACTGGGAAACGGTTCCCTCACAAGACTGTATTGCAGCTGGGGTTAAGACTGGTAGTTATTTAATTGCTTCAATTATTACTGCTATTGTTGAGCCATTTTCGCAGAAATGCACAAATATTCACCTTTTATTTTATTTTTTTATTGGATTATCACAATTCTTTTAATTCTATACACAAGGTTTTAGATATTTCACACTCTCCTGTCATTAGTGCCTGGTATTATATTTTCCAATAGTATCCACCCAACCCCCCCCCCCCCATCATAAATAAAGGTATATATAAAAAAAGTACCTTCAGATAGCAGTATCCACACTTAGGCCTTATAGTCTCAAGACTGCCATATGACATTTTAATTTGCTGACTTCTGTTGGAAACCATGATTTGTCTGTCAGTTGTGGTTCTAGACAGGGCCACTGATAGGCCAGTACAACCGGCCCTGTTGTACCGGGCCCGACGTCCTCAGCTCAGCAAAGTGGACCCGGGCAGCCTCACAGACAGCGCAGAATAAAACAAAAAAAAATGGCTTTCTTAATTAAACCCCCCCAGCCCAGCCTCTCCTACTAGCTTAGGGGGGTGTATTATTGCTACGATCTTTCGGGCCCCTTCTCTCTGATGTGGGAATGGGGGGACTTTCCCCAGTTTCGGAGGGCATGCGCACTGCATCCTGCGCCCGCTCCGCTGCTTAAAGTATCAGCCATCAGCCTGCCGATGCGGTTGCTTGTTTCCTTCCCTGGCGGAGTGACCTTCCTCTGCTCAGCTCCTCACTCAGTCAGTAGTCAGCCCGTGAGAGATGGAGAGTGTGAGGCAGGCAGCTGACAGGGTGCAGAGGAGGAAGCCGGAATTCGTGGCTATTGCTTGTGGTGGGTGAATATAACGATATACTGCAGTGCACTGTACATTCCCAAATCACTATGTAGCTAACTCACAGGCAGCAGACAGCAGGTTCTCTCTCACAGTGTTACATGACATGGGTGTTGGGTGCTGATTTTGTATCTTATTGGTCATAAGTTAACAAGGTCAGCACCCAACAGCCATGTCATGTAACACACTGTAACAGTTGCAGCCATGATAGAGTGTGCCTTTTGTGTTATAATGCTCATGATCTTAAGCTCCCTGTGTTGCTTTTTGTGATCAAGGCTTTCACAATGAGTAGAATCTGCTTGTTCAGCGGGGAATCTGTCCACTGATTCCCCGCTGAGTGGAGTGGGCTGATGACAGGTCCGTGTCCATTCATCTTATGCAGAGCAGACATGGACACAGCCCACTCTGCTCTAAGGGCGCCTGGTGTAAACAAACCAACTGTCAGTTTACACCTAACTCCCCTCCGCCGCGAAGGGGGCCCCGCCATGTAGGCTGTACAGGGCCCCATGATTTCTATCAGCGGCCCTGGTTCTAGAAAAATTGCAGGTATGGGAAACTTTAGAAATGGATGAGCACTAATAGAATTAATTTTGTTTCTAATGCCCCGTACACACGATCCGAAAATCGGACGACAGATCGCCTGACTTTCTTTGCTTGATAGTCACAAGTAGAAATTGAATAGATTACTAAAGTCACACAAATTCAACAGAAAAAAAAAATCGGAAGTGATGTCATGTATTGTAGTGTATTTGTGTTGTATTTTCAGACGACAACTGTACTGACTAAACTAATATCGTACGAGGAAAATTTTCCTGTCTGCCCGATAGAATAATATCTGAGGAACTGTTGTGATTGGCTCTGTACTAACAATCCGATTATCGGTATTTCTCTTACCGTCCATGGACTGACACAGCCTCTTCATACTTGACAAGTGGGTTTATGTCCCTGTTCATAGGAGACAACTAGGCAGAATGTTAGATGTTACAACATACATTCCAAAACCAGAGCTGAACAGCCCCGCCCAGGGGACGGTCCCTCCAGACATAACCCTCCTACCAGCAGCCTTCAGTTTTTTTCTGCCTAGGAGAGGGCGGGGGCTCTCTTCGGAGCCAGTCTCCTGAAGAAATTTTTTATTTCTTTTGGAATTATATTTTATTTTTGAGATCTTCTATCAACTGTCGGCTGGGCAACAGGTTGGGTACAAGATATCCTCGTAGTCTTCCCTGTCCGACCATCGAGCGTGCTGAATCCTCGCTTCGGCGTGAGACTCGGTTCACGACATGCCCCATGACTCCAGGGGTGGCCGGTGGGCTTTTATGCTCCGCGGTCCGCATAAGATTGAACAGTCCTGCTGTATCTTTCGCGGTGGACCGGGCCGACAGCTACTCAGTACCGAACTGTGATAGGTCTATCAGGAAGCACACACCAGTGGGTCCTTCTGGGACGGCTAAGTAGTATCTCCTGCCTCCGCAGGTGAGTACATGCTGTGTGTTCCTCTGTATGGGGGATTTTCCCTGTCTCCCCCTTGTTGTTTGTTACTCTGTCACCTTGCCCTAGCGCTGTGCTGTCTGGGGGAGCTGGGGATGTTTTTCTGTGTTTTGGGCCTGTGCGCCGTTCGGCGCCATGGTTTTTTGACACTTTATATGTTTTTTACATTGGTGCGCATGGCAGCCATCTTGCCGTGGATTCTATGGCGCAGTTGCGATGCGGCGGCCATTTTCTTGCACTGTATAGCACAGGCAGCGGAACCGAGTGGTTTTTACCGGGCTGGTGAGTCCCCTGGGTAACCCCCCGCAGTCAGCGCAGCCAGAGGGTGGGCTTTTCTTTTATTGCAAGTCCCAGAGAGGTGCAAGTTATGGAGTCTGGTTCACCTGCTTACCCATTAATGTCAGAGGCAACAGGCAGTGCTCAAACACCTGCGGTCCCTATGGACCAGTTGTCGGCAGTCCTGGAATCATTTCTTGTCAGGATGGAAGCGGTGTGTGAGCGCAAGGGAGCTATAAAGCGCCCTCTCCCCACACAGTCTCCAGTAGGGGAGTGCTCTGATTCAGATATGGACCTGGCTGCCGCTCAGGACCCTAGCTCTGAATTTTTTGATGTTTTTGAACAGGACATTCCTTGTGAGGAAGACTCCTGCTCCGAGTCAGTAAATGACAGGGCACTTGTAAGTGAACTCATTGATGCTGTGAGGGACACTCTCAAGCTGGATGCTGCTCCTGAGGAATCTCAGGCGGACGCTGTCTCCTTTTTTGGTTCTTTTAAAGCCAAGCCTTCTAAAAAAAAAAATTCCTTGCATGCCTTTCTTTGACAGGTTCTTAGATCAGGTTTGGGAAAAGCTGCAAAAGACTTTTGCGCTCCCGTAGCATCGGTCTATTAGATTCCCCTTTTGATGAGGCCCTGGATAAAAAATGGGCCTCTCCGTTGGTCGACCCCCCCCCCCCCCCCCCCCCCCGGTCGCCCGTTTGAATAAAGCCACAACTCTCCCGATGGAGGGGACTCCTGCCTTTTAAGGACCCCACTGACAGGAGGTCAGAAGCGGTGAGCAGAGCTATGTTCGCCTTGCTGGGATCTGCCTTACGTCCTATTGTAGCGGCGACCCTAGCGTCTCAGACACTCACGGAATGGGCAAAGATTTTGCACCAGACCGTGCAGGAGCATAATCTTCCTCCAGAAACCATTGCACTAGCCCACCAAATGGTGCAGGGTCTAGTGTATGTGTGCGATGCCACTTTGGACGCTGCACCCTTAATTTCTAGGGTCTCAGTGTCTGCAGTGGTGTTGCGTCGTCTTATCTGGTTAAAATGCTGGCCTCTAAGAAACTCCTGACTGATTTGCCCTTTAAGGGCGGTAGGCTGTTTGGTGCTGCCCTGGATGACATTATTAAGGATGTCACAGGGGGTAAGAGCACCCTCCTTCCTCAGACTACTAAGGGTAAGGAGCCCCGCCGTAAGCCGGGTCCCTCCTTTCCAGCACAAAAAGTGTTTTTTCGTCGGTTTGAGCCCTCGGGTAAAACCTCGCAGACTGAAAAGAATGCAGCTGGTGGACAGAAGCGGCCCTGGGTGTGTAAGCCGAACAAGCCGGCTACCAAGCCCACCACCGCATGAAGTCTTGCCCCCCCCCCCCCCCCCGACTCAGGGGTGGGGGGACGTCTTCGCAGGTTCACGGATCGGTGAACCTCCCGGATCTCCGACCGGTGGGTGTGCGAGGTGGTCACCTTGGGGTACAGGATAGAGTTTCGTTCCTGGCCTCCAAACAGATTCTTTCCCTCCGATCTCCCTCTCCTTCCAGCGCGTCGGGCGGCCCTCTTAAGGGCAGTGCAGGACCTGCTCAGGTTCAGAGTAATTGTGCCGGTACCGTCACAGGAGAGGTTTCAGGGTTTTTATTCAAATCTGTTTGTGGTCCCAAAGAAGGACGGAGTCCGTCCAATCCTGGACCTCAAGGCCTTTCATGCCTTTTGTGAAGGTTTAAAAATTCTGCATGGCATCCATTCGCACAGAGATTACTGCGCTCAATCCTGGGGACTTTCTGGCGTCCTTGGACATCAAGGACGCCTACTTGCATGTTCCAATCTGCGCAAGTCACCAGAAGTTCCTGCGTTTTGCGCCACTAGCAGTCCACTATCAATTTGTGGCCCTTCCCTTTGGCACCGCAGGTTTTCCCCAAGGTGCTTGCCCCGATTCTGGCTTTGCTGAGACAGCGAGGCATTGCTATCGTCGGCTATCTGGACGATCTTCTGAGAGCAGACACTGGCTCAGAATTAGAAGAAAATGTGACGATAGTCAGACCCTCCGGGACTTCGGTTGGCTACTGAACACTCAGAAGTCGGTCCAGGTTCCTACTCGGCGTCTGGAGTATCTAGGTTTGATCCTGGACTCCTCGGCAGCGAAGGTATTCCTGAAAATAGGACAACTCATGCGTCCCCACACGTAGTTGCCATCATCCCGAAGGTATTCCTTCCCTTGGAGAAGTTACAGACTCTTCAATCTGCGGTTCGGGTTCTGATGTCCCGAAAATGGTTGTCAATCCGTTTCTGCATGAGGCTCCTGGGTCTCATGGTGGCCTCCTTCGAGGCCGTTCCGTATGCCCAATCACACACTTGGGCCTTACAGAAGGAGATCCTGTCCACCTGGGACAAGTCCCCTTTGTCACTGGATCATCAGATCCAGGTGAGCCACCAGGTCAAGGCGTCCCTGACGTGGTGGTTGAGATCACCGGCACTTCGGTCCGGGAAGTTGTTTCTTCCTATCCAGTGGACGGTGTTCACGACGGACGCCAGTCTTACAGGCTGGGGTGGAGTTTGGGGAGTCCTGTCAGCCCAAGGACTTTGGTCTCCAGCCGAATCCCATCTACCAATTAATGTTCTGGAACTCCGGGCAATCAGCCTGTGTCTCTCCTCATGGTCGATGAGGCTACAGGGCCACTCAGTCAGGATCCAGTCAGACAACGCCACAGCGGTGGCTTATGTCATCCATCAGGGGGGAACTCGGAGCTCAGCTGCGGCGTCCGAGGTCGCCCACATTCTAAGGTGGGCGTAAAGAAGCGTGCCGGCTCTGTCGGCCGTTTACATTCCGGGAATAGACAACTGGCAGGCGGACTATCTGAGCCGCCAGACGTTGGACCAGGGAGAATGGTCCTTACATCCGGTGGTGTTTCAACTACTTTGCCGGTGATGGGGCATGCCGGATGTGGACCTGTTGGCCTCTCGACTCATTCGCAAGGTGTCGAGGTTTGTGGCCAGGTCCAGGGACCCCTGGGCAGACTCCTCAGCCGCGTTGGTTGCCCCGTGGGGGTCAGTATCGCCTGATATATGCTTTCCCCTCCACTGCAGTTGCTTCCTCATCTGCTTTGCAGGGTTGAGGCCGAGGGGATTCCGGTGATCCTCATCGCTCCGGATTGGCCACGACGTCATTGGTACGCCGATCTTGTGCGCCTCGTCGCGGACGTTCCTTGGCGACTGCCAATGAGGGATGACCTTCTGTCTCAAGGTCCCATACTTCATCCTGCTTTACAGTCGCTGGCTTTAACGGCATGGCTATTGAAAGCCAGGTGCTGAGGGACCGGGGTCTATCGGATTCGGTCATCTCGACCATGCTGAGGGCACGGAAATCTTCCTCCAGAAAGATCTATCATCGTACCTGGAAGGCTTGCATCGCTCTGTGCGAGTAGCTGGATTGGCGTCCACGGACGTATTCCGTTCTCAGGATTCTGCTGTTCTTGCAGCGTGGTGTGACCCAAGAGCTGGCTCTAAGTACCATGAAGGGTCCGATTTCAGCCTTGGCTGCCTTCTTTTAACGACCGCTAGCGAACCATTCCTTGATTAGCACTTTTGTGCAGGGGGTTCGCCATGTGCTCCCCCCTGTCAAACCTCCTCTCCTTCCTTGGGACCTGAATTTGGTGCTCTCGATTCGTCAAGAACCTCCCTTTGAAAACAGAGATACAGTATCCCTCTCTTAACGTTGTCTCAGAAGGTGGCTTTCCTGGTAGCCATCACTTTTGTCAGACGGGTGTCTGAGTTGCCGGCATTGTCTTGCAAAACCGCCTTACTTGGTCATCCATAAGAAAAAGGCTGTGTTGCGTCCGCGACCTTCTTTTCTCCGGAAGGTGGTCTTGGCTTTTCACGTTTAATGAGGACATTGTTCTTCCGTCCTTGTGTCCTCATCCTTTGCATCCCTGAGAGTTTGCGCTTCACACGCTAGACGTGGTGCGTGCCTTGCGGGTGTACCTGTCTGTTACTGCTTCTATTCGGAAGTCTGACTCGCTGTTTGTGTCTGGTCCACAACACGGCCAAGCGGTGTCGCCTGCCACCATTTCTAGTTGGATCATGCAGACCGTCATACAGGCCTATGCCCTTAAGGGGCGGGCGCCTCCCTTTCCGGTTACGGCGCATTCCACCAGGGCAATTGGTGCTTCTTGGGCTTTCTGACATCAAGCGTCGGTTGCACAAGTGTGCAAGGTGGCGACCTGGACCTTTTCTAAGTTTTACAAGGTTGATGTGGCTGCATTTTCTGATGCTTCCTTCGGCCGCAAGATGTTGCAAGCGACTTTTTACAGTTGCAACTCCTCCGTTGAGGAGCTCTGCTTGTTTGGAGTGAAGTTTGGTTTTTCCTTAATACTGCTCCCACCCCTCTTCTTTGACACTGCTTTGGGACGTCCCACTTGTCAAGTATGAAGAGGCTGTGTCGGTCCATGGACGTCAGAAACTGATTTTACGGTGAGTACAAAAATCCAATTTTTTCGGATGATTTTCGGATTGTGTTACGGGCCAAGTTGATCATGAATCTGTACAGCCTTGCTATAAGCCTATACACTTACCAAGCAATTGAATAGATGTATCCAATAAGCCAGTAACACATATTGCTAATCAGCCAATCACATGGCAGCAACTCAATGTATTTAACTTGCTGAAGTTCAAACCAAGCATCAGAATGGGGAATCAAAGGGGATTTAAGTGACTTTAAACATGGCATGGTTGTTGGTGCCAGACGGGCTAGTCTGATTATATTTCAAAAACTGCTGATCTACTGGGATTTTAATGCACAACCATCTATAAGATTTACAGAGAATGGTCAGAAAAGAAAATATCCAGTGATATTTCAAAGTTGTGTGGACAAAAATGCCTCGGTATGCAGAACGCACAACACATTGAACCTTGAAGCAGATGGGCTACAGCAGCAGCAGACCACACCGGGTGTCACTCCTGTCAGCTAAGAACAGGAAACTGAGGCTACAATTTGCACAGGCTCACCAAAATTGGACAATAGAAGATTGGAAAAATGTTGCCTGGTCTGATGAGTCTCGATTTCAGCTGCGATATTCAGATGGTAGGGTCAGAATTTGGCGTAAACAACATGTAAGTATGGATGCATCCTGCCTTGTATCACTGGTTCAGGCTGGTGATGTAATGGTGTGGGGGATATTTTCTTGGCACAGTATTGTTGCTGACCATGTCCATCCCTTTTATGACTACAGTGTCCCCATCTTCAGATGGCTCCTTTCAGCAGGATAATGCTCCATGTCACAAAGCTCAAATCATCTCGCAACTGGTTTCTTGAACATTACAATGAGGCCACTGTACTCCAATGTCCTCCACAGTCACTAGATCTCAATCCAATAGAGCACCTTTGGGGTGTGGTGGAATGGGAGATTCACATCATGGATGTGCACTTGTCAAATCTGCAGCTACTGTGTGATGCTATCATGTCACTATGGACCAAAATCTCTGAGCAATGTTTCCAACACCTTGTTGAATCTATGCCATGAAGAATGAAGTCAAAAGGGGGTCCAATCGGGTACTAGCAAGGTGTACCTAATAAAGTGGCCAGTGAGTTTATATTATACCTCACTAATTTAATTTCTAGCCTGTGTCCTTGGTCTTCTACCGTTTTTGCACTTACAGCTGCCTAGACAAATCAATTCTATTTTTACTTTTCATGTTTTGTAGATTGACATTCTGGAGTATATACATGAGCATGAATATGTACATGGAGATATCAAAGCTTCCAATCTTCTCCTTCATCACAAATATCCAAATCAGGTATGTAGAGACAACGGTTATCAAAAGTGAAGTGTCGTCTCTCTGTAGTAGCATGGTGTGTCACGTTCTCTTTTTAATGTTTTGTGAATTAAGCCTGGTTGGCACCTATGCGTTTTTTGGTGCTTTTTGTAGCGACGCACTAAGGTTCATTTAACGTGGACTCCTATGGGACACGTTCACATCTATGCTTTTTTTCAGCCACTGCGTTTCTTAGAAAAGGGTCAGGGAATTTTTTAAACGCAAAGCGGTGCTTTTTTGGCTCAAAAGACTTCACTGGAGAAGCTGCATAAAAGCATGTAGTTCGTTTTCGCTGTGATTTTGCTTTTTTTTTTTAATTTTTTTTTTAAATCTGCCGAACAACAAATTGGCCCCAAAAAAGCAGCAAAAATGCAAATCATGGTAAAATCGTGTGTGCAAAAAGCACTGCGGGAACGATCAAAAGCAAACTGCATAGGCGTGAACCGAGCCTTAATTTATTTTTTAAATCTGCCGAACAACAAATTGGCCCAAAAAAAGCAGCAAAAATGCAAATCATGGTAAAATCGTGCTGAACAACTAAAATAAGTTGTAGCTTATGCATGAAAGTAGAAGATCCTTATCTCTTGCATCCAGCATTCTTTATCCAACAGGCAAGTCTCCATCATTGTTCCTGTAGTCGTGCCTCCACAATAAAATGGTAGTGGTTTGGCCACATGATGGTTCCACCATGGCCCAGGTTGTGCACTACTCCTGCAGTGACAATGGTGCCTTTTATCCTTCGGCCACATTCACATTTAGCATTTTGGAATCACAGGCAGAATCGCCGTGATTCTGCCTGATTCCAAATTCGCGTTTTGCCAGCAATGCAGTGACAACACGTGTTTGTGCAACATTCATTTGGAATGGCAGCAAATTGCATAGTTCGAACCTTGTCCAAAAAAAGCTCCTGCTCCTTTTTGGGCAAGAAGCTTCATGTGATGCAGCTTGCGGCGATTTTAGGTGCAATTGAAAAAATAACTGGCACACAAACATGCGTGCTGTGCTCTGCCAGCGTTGCAGGGAGAATTGGAATTGCAGGCAGAATTATGGCGCTTCGACCTGCAACCCCAAATTGCTAGATGTGAACGGGGCCCTATAGGTTTATTTATACAGTACAAAAAAAAACTCCTTGTCATTTCTGTTCAGTGTTTTTACTGGTAATTCTCTTGGCAGTGTCATGTGACCAACATTGCCACTTGAAACGTATTAACCATCCCACCTCACAGGCTGCAGGAGAAGACCATTTAAATGTAGTTTTAGAACTTTGTGAAATAAGTGTGTAATATCTATCTATCTATATCTCAAAGTATTGGGACACCTGCCTTTTTCATGAACTTTAATGGCGTCTTAGTCCGTAGGGTTCAATATTGAGTTGTCTCACTCTTTGCATCTATAACGGCTTCATCTCTTCTGGGAAGGCTGTCCACAAGGTTTAGGAGTGTGTCTATGGGAATGTTTGACCATTCTTCCAGAAGCGCATTTGTGAGGTCAGGCACTGATGTTGGACAAGAAGGCCTGACTCGCAGTCTCCGCTCTTATTCATCCCAAAGATGTTCTATCGGGTTGAGGTCAGGGCTCTGTGCAGGCCAGTCAAGTTCCTCCACCCCAAACTCGCTCATCCATGTCTTTATGGACCTTGCTTTGTGCACTGGTGCGCCGTCATTTTGGAACAGGAAGGGGCCATCCCCAAACTATTCCCACAAAGTTGGAAGCATAAAATTGTCCAAATGTCTTGGTATGCTGACGCTTTAAGAGTTCCCTTCACTGGAACTAAGAGGCCAAGCCCAACCCCTGAAAAACAACCCCACACCATAATCCCCCCTCCACCAAATGATTTGGCCCAGTGCACAAAGCAAGGTCCATAAAGACACGGATGAGCGAGTTTGGGGTGGAGGAACTTTTTTTTTTTTTCTTTTTTATATAAATTCTTTATTTTTTCACCGTTTTTCTTGACATATTTCCAGATAATCTTACATAGTCTTAGTTTCACCTTTTTATATTACATTCTATTAAATACATTTTTGTTACTTCCAGCCTTGGTACTTTACTTATTATAAGCTCCACTTTTCCATTCCCTCCCCCCAAACAGTAAAAAAAAAACAACAAAAACCCATCCTCTACGGTGCCACGCTCCCCCCCCATATCACCACCGACTGCTGCATTCCTTCATTCATCAGCCCTTCGGGGCCAATGTCTTTCGATACCTCCCGTCTTGATCTTTCATTGTCAGAGTGAGATTCTCCATTTGTTGAATTTTAGCAATCCTCGCAAACCATTGTGTTCTTGATGTGGGTGCTTTCACATTTCCACAGGACAGGGATACACGCCCTAGCTGCCACCAACAAATGTCTCAGTAAGGAATTTTTTATATTTTTCAACTGAGATGGGGATATCAAATAGATATGTAGACGGATTTTCTCCTAACACTTTTCCTGTTACTAATTCAATAGTTCCAGCTACCAGTCTCCAAAATTCTTGAATTTTCGCACATTCCCAGAAAATATGAAGTATAGATCCTTACATCTCCAGCAGATTTCTGATATTTGGGGGTATATCCGGTGTAGTACCGTTTTGGTGTTTTGTACCATCTAGTGAGTATTTTATATGCCCCTTTTTGGTACCTACTCGCCACTGATGCTTTTTGATTGTACACCAGGATCCTATTTCTCTGCTCCTGAGAAAATATTACACCCAAGTCTCTCTCATTCCCGAAGGAAGGTGAGTTCCTGTGGGGCTTCCAGTTCAGTTAATATCGCATAGAAGTATAATAGAGAATGTTTTACTGATTCACCTTTCAAACATATCTCTTCAAACCTAGTCGGTAGCCTAACTTCAGCATACGTATTTAACTTTGGTTCTGATTAAAGGCATCTAGTTGCATCTTCCTTAGAAAATCTAATTCTGATGCTATCTCTCGTTCTATCTCATTTTTTGACATTCGCTGATTTATTTATAGAGAAATGAAAGATCCTGCTGATACCTCTTTGGCGTATTGCTCTAAATCTGGGGTCTTTAACCACCTCCCTACTGGGCACTAAAACCCCCTTCCTGCCCAAGCCATTTTTCAGCCTTCAGCGCAGTCACACTTTGAATGACAATTGCGCGGTCGTGCGACGTGGCTTCCCAAACAAAATTTGCGTCCTTTTTTTTCCCACAAATAGAGCTTTCTTTTGGTGGTATTTGATCACCTCTGCGGTTTTTATTTTTTGCGCTATAAACAAAAGAAGAGCGTCCAGTTTGGAAAAAAAACACAATATTTTTTACCTTTTGCTATAATACCCATTTTTTTTTTTTCAATTAAAATTTTCCTCAGTTTAGGCCGATACGTATTCTTCTACATATTTTTGGTATAAAAAAAAATCGCAATAAGCGCGTATTGATTGGTTTGCGCAAAAGTTATAGCGTCTACAAAATAGGGGATAGTTTTATAGCATTTTTTTTTTTTTTTATTAGTAATGGCGGCGATCTGCGATTTTTATTGTGACTGCGATATTGTGGCGGACACATCGGACACTTTTGACACATTTTTGGTACCATTTACATTTATACAGCGATCCCTGCTATAAAAATGCATTGATTACTGTATAAATGTGACTGGCAGGGAAGGGGTTAACCACTAGGGGGCGGGAAGGGGTTAAATATGTTCCCTCAATGTGTTCTTACTGTGGGGGGAGGGGACTGACTGGGGGAGGTGACCGATGGTTGTCCCTATGTACAAGGGACACACCATCAGCCTCCTCTCCCTCACAGGACGTGGATCTGTGTGTTTACACACACAGATCCACTTTCCTGCTTGGTTCCCGGGCAATCGCGGGTGCCCGGCGGCAATCGCGGCCGCCGGGCACGCGCATCGGGTCCTTGGTAACGCGGCGGGCACGCGGCGGCGCGCGCGCAATCCCCCTCCTTCTGAAGGACGTTCAGGAACGTCCACTCAGGAGAGAGCACCCATCCGGCCGTATATGTACTGTGGCCGGGTGGGAAGTAGTTAAGGCCTGGTTGAAAAGCCGGTGTACCTAAAATTGGGGTCATCGGGCTAGGATACGGTGAGATGTTTGTTTTTTTTTATATTTTTTTAGTTGCTAATAAAGTGCCACCTATTGTCGGGTGTTTTCTCACTTCCCTTGGTATCTCTCCTTCTGGTATCCATACCAGCCCCTCTAAGGGTATCTCTATCGTTGCCTGCTCTATTTGTATCCACGGTTTCTCCCCGCCTATCCCACACCGCTCCACTACTCTACCTAAATGAGAGGGTCCTTGATATCTTACTGGGTCCGGAACCCCAATCCCTTTTTTTTTTTCGTTTGGAAGTGTTAGAATAGTTCTGCCTTTTCTTGCTGGTTTCCCTGCCCATATAAATCTCATGAACCTCGATCTCAAGTCTCTCTCAAAAAACTTGGTGAGATCTTGATTGGCAGCGTTTGTATGAGGTATAGAAGTCTCTGCATCACATTCATCTTTATGATGTTTGTCCTTCCAAACCAGGTGAAAATTTCCCTGTCCCATCTCTGAAAGTCCATTTTAATCTGTCTCCCCATTGATAAATAGTTGAGCTCAAATCGCTTATTCAAATTCTTAGATACTTTTATCCCTAGGTAATTTATATGGGACTCAGTCCATCTGAAATCAAATTGTGTGGTAATCATCTGTAATAAGCGCATATTTGTTTCGATCCCCATTGCCTCTGATTTCCCATAATTTACCTTAAAATTGGAAATTCCTCCGTATTCACGCAGTTCCGCTAACAGTGACGGTAAAGATATAATTGGGGAGGTTACGAAGAAAATTAAATCGTCTGCGTAGGAAGCGAGTTTGTTTTTTCCTTAGTGGGTAAACCCTTTGATACTTTGATTTGCCCATATTTTTCTCAAAAAGGGTTCTATTGTCAAATTAAAAATGGGCGAAAGTGGGCATCCCTGACGTGTACCATTTTATGAATGGAGAATGGCTCCGAGATTCTCTCCCCTACCTTTACTCTGGCCTTAGGATTTGAATATAGTTCCGTGAACCAACTCATCATCCCCTCTCCCAGGCCTATCTGTTGCAAAGTTGCTTTCAAAAACATCCAATCTACTCCTATCGAATGCTTTTTCCGCATCTGTGGAAACTAGCACCATTTGGTCTATGCCGTTTTTGGGACAGGTAAATTGCATTTACTACTCTGTGGGTTCTCTCTTCCCTCCCTCCCTCCCAGGCGTAAATCCCACCTGGTCTGGATGTACCAGTCCCGGGATATAATCTATTATTCACAAAGATCCTTGCTATGAGATTATTTTGAGCTCTACATTAAGCAGGGAGATCGGGCGGTAACTAGGACACTGGGAGGGGTCTTTCCCTTCCTTGGGGATCACTGTTATATGTGCTAAAAGTGTTTGTCAGCATATTTTTTCTTTCACGTAGTGAATTGTAAGCCTCTGAATCTCGGAGCCAGCCTCTCTGCAAACAGTCTATAATATGACATGGTGTACCCATCTGGGCCTGGTTCCCTCCCCAACTTAAATTTTTTTAATGCCCTCTTACACTCCTCTATACTGATTGGGATATCTAATTCTCTTATTATTCTGACATCCTAGGCATTTCTGTTTCTCCGATATATCTCATCGACTCCTCCCATTTGTTTTGAGCTTTTTCTGGGGTAGGTTTCCCTTCAAGTTGGTACAGATTCTCATAGTATTCCTTAAAAGCCTGT